>OY757919.1:9561088-9862223 GCA_963585895.1 Sepioteuthis lessoniana | reverse complement strand
CTCACAATTAGGACTAAAAGTAATCGACGTGCCAAAAAGAACAAAACGGGGATGTCCTCGTGGTGTAATGATTAAAGCGATGGACTGCGGAATCGTAGTACGCAAGTCTGAACTCCAGTCACGCTATTGCGTTCATTTTCGGAGAAATACCCTTGGGAAAGGCATGAACCACCTTATCTTTATAGCTATGGGTTACTGTTCTTCTCGAAAGATGGCTTTGGCATTAAATAACCTAGAAAGGTTGATATTCCATTAAACAAAGAAAACGAACACATCTGCAACGAAAAAATAATTTTATTAGTATATAGTCTCTGAAATTATTACATTTCTTAACCTTTCCTAATTAGTCACGTGAAACAGAGGCCTAGTCTATGATGTAACAGTCTGTTAAGTTCTTAGTATTCGGCGTCTTGTACAAGGCCAATGGTTATCTGTTTTTCTTTACGGTTCTCAGTTTATCACCTATCAGCAATTCGAAGTGTCAACTATGGATATCTGGTATATGGTCTCTGCCCAAGAAGGCACTCTTGGAACGGTGGGAACTCTCGGAGCTGCTTTTAAACCGATCTGCTCCTCTTGTAAAAATGTTGGTTTATAGATTCCATTTTGGGGAGGTGGTTTAGCAATAATATATTATCAATTCCTTTCTAATTTGGAATCTTTTAATTGGTTCCACTTTTTCGCTCCGTTTTCACTCAGTGATCGGCTTTCACTAAAGGGGTAGATATATATCCTCTCACCCCTTTTGATATTTCACGTGGCTCCACTTTTCTCAGTCAGCGTTTATTTTGGTCATGTGATAAGGGCATCAACAAACGCCGATTTCCAAAACAATTAAAAAAAAAACAAAAAAACTCTGGAAGACACTAGGAATAGGAAAAAAAAAAATCCCAGACCAGCGAAATTCAGTTAAGTTCTCATCTGATGGTCAATCTGTCAACCGTGACCCTCACCGAACTGTCTGCCGATAGCGGGAACTAGCAGAGAGGTCCAATTCTTAACAGAGGTTGTTTAGCAATATTTTTCGGGCTGAGAAATGCCAACCATGTGAAATTTATAAAAGAATGAGTGATGTGTTTTGAGGAAAAGTACGTTTTAATCCAAAAGATGTTTACAAATGGGCTAAGGATAGGTATGCTTTAATAAGCCGGATTCGAAATGACAATTCAGAGAATAGAAACATGCCGAATCTCCGGCAAAGAAAAAAGCTCCACGCGCAGCTATTAGTAAGGAAGGTGCTGCTAGTATTCTAGGATATGAAAAAAAAATATCTTTATTCCCGTTTTCGAAAAAAAGATTTAAAAAGAACTTCCTATTACCAATTCCGGAGACCAAATTTACCTTATTTATTGAATAACAGTCGTTTCGATACATCAATATCCTGTCACAAATCATGAAGGAATTTTTTTTTATATGAAGAGTTTATCCAAAAAAATCATCATCTTTTTACTTATGACTACCATTCACTAATGATTTAATTGCAATCACAATGAATATAAAAATAATTAAGAAATAAATATTTAAAATATCTTCTGTTATATTGGTGGTAAATTTGTACCAGCGTATAAAACCTTGCATATATCAAAGGAAACAGTGAGAAAAATCCGTACAAATAAAAATGAAGAAAAAAATCCAACTCACGTGATTTTATTAGATACGTGATTTTATTAGATAATCACATGAAATACAAAAGAATTTTATCTTGAATGGGCCATGTTGCAAATAAACACGCATAACTAATTGGCAATTTGCGATAATTCAATCTAAAATTCTGATTTCATCGGATTCTAAATGGAAGAACGTTCTTAAATTTTATTCTGGAAAGTTAGAGGGAGAAATAATATGAATAAAACGGAAAAAAATATACTTGTGTTGACTTATATCTAATTAAGCTGAAATATCTTTACGATTGATTAAATGATTTAACAATAATCCCCAATTGAAAGTAATGATTTTCAAAGATTTTTTAACAAGAAAAGTTCAATTTAAGATGGTGTTTGTGATAAATCGGGAAGATATAGCATCTAAATTTTTAGAAATGTTTTATTTTTCCAGATGGAAATAATTGCTAAGATTTGGTTTTAATCATTAATACAATATTCTAAGCTGCAGTAAAATATAAATAAAAAAGAATGAAAAGAAAAACAGCATATTCGTCGCAACATAGATAAATCTCAAATGGTACATAAGATCTTTAAACTTGGCCGTTAAACTTGAATAACAATTATATTATGCAAGTAGGTCCAGAGTACTTATAATATCTAAACAATAAAACACATACAAATATATGAATATAACCATTTATATAGGAATAACTTTATATATATATATTCATATAAAAATATGTCTGAACACATTAGTCATCCACAGAGAGACTATTTCGTTATATCACAACTCTTCAGTGTGACTAGCCACGTAGGACGCTTGAAGTTAGGATCGAAACCCGCCCAACTTTACGTAAGATTTAGTATAAGTAGTAGCTTTCGTTTGTTTACATTTATACCTTACCGGATACCAGAGTGCTCAATTCGTTCGAAGTGCTTTGCATTATGCGAGTGGTAGCTGTAAATTCCATCCCTAGAGTGCTCAACTCTTGTGGGGGAGCGTATATATTGCCATCCACTGACAGACTGTGTCTTTGTATCACAACTCTTCAGAATGGCATGAAACGTTAGCCACTTGAAGCTGGGCTCCAAAACACGCCTAATTTTACGTTAGACTTAGAATCATGCCACTCAGCCAACAAGCGAACCACGTCAGCTCGGGAATCATAAGACATAGCAGCTTTCGTTTGTTTAAATATATACCTTACCGAATACCAGACAGCTCAATTTATATATATATATATATATATATATATATATATATTCATCACTGGACTAAGTCCACGTATAATGAAATTATTAGAATGAAATATGAATATTTATCACTTTGAAATAATAGTTTTTATACTTGGTTTGTTGTTTTTTAATGTGAGTACTCAGACATGCATATATATATTTTTCATCATGCAAAGTATAAAAGAACGTGCGATTACCTCCCCTCATCAGCCCCCAACCAGGGGTGATAAAAAAAAAGTTTTGGTAGCTCAGGGTGGTTCTGCCATTCCTGGCGCTACCAAGTAGCATATGCCACAAGACAGTGCATTTAAAATATATATATATATATATATATATATACGCCAGATCAACAAACAGGAGAAATTAGATTGTACCTTCATCTTTCTTTTTAGTGCAGTTTAGGATTTTTAACAAATGCGTTTACTTTCGATCGTTGATTTCACTACCCGCATGCAGTAACCATTGCTTGATCTAACGTAATCACTCGAGAATGGTGGTTCTGCGTGCATTTCATCCATGCTGAAGACTTTTTGCTCTCGATCAAATCCAACGTGATGCATATTGCACCGTTATCTTAAGACAAACTGCAGCCAGTGATTCCTATTTTGGGAAGAAACGAAAAAGGAATCACAAGGGACATCCAACCCTAACGTATTACCCCATAGTCACAAACACACACACACATGCACACACACACACACACATATATATATATATATATATATATAAGTTCTATCATTGATATTGAGACCTACTAAATAAAACTACAGTATTTAGTCGTCCAGTATCTCATGAAGTGAGCTAGTGAGAACGATAATCCTCAACAGTATATATATATATATATATATATATACTTAAAAGAGAACAATTTTAAACATTTCTAAATACTAAGATCCTTGAAGTAACCGCTTTCGATCCTCCTCGATCGCAGTTGAATCAAGGACAGGGTTAAGAAAGGACAAGGGGCAGGGACTGTATAATGTAGAGGAGAAAAAATGCAAGTTAACTTGAAAAGGATGGAGTAAGTAATCAAATTCTAACCCAATGAACATTCCCTCTGTTTACAGAGGGACGGTTCATGTGTGAGAATATGAATGGTCTCAAGCACCTTCAGACGATAGTTCAAGTGAGACTTGCTTAAATTGGAAACAAGTCCGCACTGTAGGACGAGGCACAATTACAGTTATTTATAAGATGTTCTGCAATGGAAGACCCGCAAGTGTTGTTTATTCGTAGTAGTAGTTCCCTTCCAGTATTTTTGTGGGTACATACTGTTTAATTCACGAATCCTGACATTAGTTAGTTCTCGCGATGTATTTCAAACCACAGACACATCTAAAAGAATAAATCAAACAACTGCTATGTTGGGGAGTGGAACGTCTTTTCGACCATATACAAAAACAGCCCTCTTACGGAAAACCACACGTAGGCTGGAAGAAAAATAGGACTTACGTCCACAAGCAGTCTGGTTTGTAAATTTATCACAAACATCACCAAGCTGATGTAACATGAGATATACAGGGCACCTCTGTACTGAGTTAGGTTTAATCTTAATGAAGTTTGACATTTTATCCCTGGTGACAGATAAATTCGACTTCATCATCCAACTTAAACTCAGAGCATATCATTAATGCCTGGTGTTTTAGGGTCTAAATTAGATTTGTCTTCTGCTTTTTTGGTCAAAATGAATCCCAACGAAGGTATAAGCCAGTAAAAGTAGGCTTACGATATATAGTCGTTAGGAATGCGGAAGTCTCTTTATACACCAATACATCGAGAAAATGTAGAATAGAATTATTCTCCTTCTCAAGACGAAACCTAACCCCATGGTGCCTGTTATTCAAATATGAGAAAAATTCGCCAGCCTCAGTCTCACTCCCAAATACGCAAAAAGTGTCGTCGATATAACGAAACTACACTTTAGGTGCCTTATATTTGGAGAACAAATCAGCCTCGTGGAAACCCACGAACATATATATATATATATATATATATACGTTCCCCCATGGGGGTTGAGCACTCTGGCGAAGGAATTGTCGGCCACTGCTCGCATAATGCAAAGCCCTTCAAAAGAATTGAGAACACTGGTAGCCGATAGGGTATAAGAATGTAAACAAACGGATGCTGCTGCTGTTGCTACATAAATACCTGAAAAATTCCCTTAGCCAACGTGGTCCGCTTGTTGGCCAAGAGATCTGAGACTTAGTCTTACGTAAAGTTGGACGGGTTTCGATCCCGGCTTCGAGCGTCCTGCGTGTCTACCTACACTGAAGAGTTCTGATAGAACGAAACAGTCTGTATGTGGATGACAGTATATATATATATATATGTATTGAAATCGTGGGAATCGTATTCTCCGAGGATATTTGATGCTACATCCATATACATCGGAATTTTTGCTCAGAATAAAGTGACATTTATGCGAAAATCATTTATTTATTCTTTCAGGGAGAATAATGATAAATTACGACAGTCAACTAAAACCATGACACTTTGTTCGTAGTTTGTTTTTTTTTGGTGTGGGGTTTGTTGGTCGGAAACATTTTTCCTTCTTTGAACTTCAGGATATAAACAATAAAATATTGATTTGAATATATCCTGATTGTATTTCCAAATGGCTTGTAGTATTTAAAACGTATTTCATGTGATTTATTGGCGACGTTTTGAGCGTATTAAAAAGAAGGATAGCTAATGTACAATTCCACGGCTAAGAATTTAGACTTTGCAGAGGTAGCTTTTAGAAAATTAGCTTTAAATAATTGCTTTAATTCTTATCTCTTAGAATATTCGGACTATTCTCTTCATCCTCACTGTTGTATTCACAACGTTTGCGGTCGATATGTCCTTCGGTCTTGTTTAGATGTTTCATGTCGAAATCGGCCGAAACTTTGTGGAGATGAAGACAATAGTCTGAATATTCTAAGAGATAGAAATAAAAAGCAGTTATAAGAAATATGAAGCTTCATCTCAGAAATTTAGACAAACTACAATGGACCCCCTCACATGACCGAGCAAAAACAGGGCGACCACCTCGAACCTACATACTGCAGCTCTATGAGGATAGTGGATGTAGCCCTGAAGACCGGCCAGAAGCGATGAACGATAGGGAGGAGCGGCGAGAAATAGTCAAGGATATCAGTGCTGGCAGCACAACGTGATGATGATGGTGATGATGATGACTTTGATATTTTGTTTCATTATTATGTGTAACATGTCTAAAGACAAATGAACACGTGACATTTTTTGAAAATATTAATTACGAAGTTTCCCGACATTTTTCATATGGGCATTTAAAATTGTCATAACCTCTTGAAAATTCAGTATGTTATTGCTATACATCTTATGAGATCATTGAACAATTTTTATGATTTTAGGTTCAAATGAACAGCTAAAGTAGAAATTGGAATACACTCTATTGAAGCCTGATTGTAACACCTATCAATAAGCAATTAGACATTAAACTAGGTCCTTCCACCAAAGAAGAACTCGACTCGGTTCTTAAAAAAATTAAAAATAGGAAAGCTGCAGGGCTGGACGAGATCCCCCCAGAAGTGTGGAAGACTAGACAATTCGACGATATACTGCTCCGGCAATGCAACACAGTCTATAGTCAAAATAGGATAGAAAGATGGATGAAAGGATGCATTCTTCCTTTCCCTAAAAAAAGCGACCTCGGATTAGCCAAGAACTACCGAGGGATAACACTTACATCCATAGCAGCCAAAATCTACATTGCCCTAATACGAAACCGCATAGAACCCAAAATAGACAACATCCTTAGGAAAAACCAAAATGGCTTCCGGAGAAATAGATCCACAACCTCACAAATATTGACCATCCGTAGAATCCTTGAAGGCGTTCGGGCAAAAAACCTTCGGGCGACATTACTATTTGTCGGCTTTACCAAGGCCTTCGATTCCATCCACAGAGGGAAAATGGAACAAATCCTACTAGCATACGGCCTACCAAAAGAAACCGTAGCAGCAATAATGATTCTCTACAGAAACACAAAAGTGAAAGTACGTTCACCAGATGGAGACTCGGAATACTTCGACAGTGTTGCCGGAGTACTACAAGGAGACACGCTATCCCCATACCTCTTTATCATTTGTCTAGGCGACGTGCTTAGAACTTCGATCGACAAAATCAGAGAAAATGGCTTCGAGCTGACTAAGAAAAGAAGCAAAAGGTACCCTGCAAAAACAATCACAGACGCCGACTACGCTGATGACTTGGCATTACTGGCGAATACGCCTAATCAAGCAGAGACAATACTGCATAGTTTGGAACGAGCCGCAGCAGGCATTGGCCTCCATGTCAATGCACACAAAACTGAATATATGTGTTACAACCAAACGGGCAACATCACCACACTAGACGGAGCCTCTCTGAAACTAGTAGACAAATTCACCTACCTAGGAAGTAGCGTCTCATCAACCGGAAACTACATCGACACACGACTGACGAAGGCATGAACGGCTCTCGATAGGCTCTCGATCATATGGAGATATGACCTGACCGATAAAATGAAACGCAGTTTCTTCCAGGCAGCGGTCACATCGATACTGCTATATGGATGCACTACATGGACGCTAACTAAACGGCTGGAGAAGAAGCTAGACGGCAACTACACAAGAATGTTGAGAGCAATATTGAACAAGTCCTGGCGACAACACCCCATGAGACATCAACTATACGGCCACTTGCCTCCCATTACGAAAACTATACAAGTTAGACGAACAAGACACGCAGGACACTGCTGGAGAAGTAAAGACGAGCTCGTAAGTGATGTACTCCTATGGACCCCCACATATGGCCAAGCAAAAGCAGGACGACCAACTCGAACTTACATACAGCAGCTATGTGAAGACGCAGGATGTGACCCTGAAGACCTGCCGGAGGCGATGAATGATAGGGAGAAGTGGCGAGAGAGGGTCTGGGATATCCGTGCTGGCGCCACGACATGATGATGATGATGATGATGATGTAACACCTAGTCAATTTCAAAAATGCAATGTGACACTTTAGAAGAAGGATACGCATTAAAATTCTCTTTTAAACTTGGAAAAATGCCACAGAAACGTATGGAATGCTTCACTCTGCTTTTCGACCATCTGGCATGAATAGAGCATCAGTTTTTGAGTGGCATATGAGATTCAAGTAAGCCAGGGAGTCTTTGAGGGATGATGTGATGTGTGGGAGGAGTAAGGAAGTCAATACATCAGAGTTGATTAGCCAAAAGGTTAGGTTTAGGGTTAAGGTTACTATGTTGAGGTTTTAAGGGAGTTCAGCAAGAGATTCGGTCGGAAGAGCCCAGCACTCTTCAAATCGGGTCAATAACATTTCCACCCGGACAATGCACCATTCCACAACTCCATCCTTGTCACAGACTATTTGACCAACATGGGCATCAAGACAGTTTCTCACCGTCGCTATAGTTCAGATGTTGCTCCCTGTGACTTTTGTTTTTTCCCAAAGCTCAGAGGCTGTCGTTTTGAGACAATTGAGGAGATGAAAGAGGCTTTGACGAAGGTCATTGACACGATCACGCAAGAGGACTTCCATGAGGCCTTTCAGAAGTTGTTGGAATGGTATAACAAGTGTATTGCAGCCGGAGGAGATTACTTCGAAGGGGACAAGAGTTTCATGTGTGTACTATCAGTACAAGTGCCCATACGAAAAAAGCCTGGAAACTTACCGTATGGGCCTCGTATCAGTAACCATCAGTCAATTCTCAGTGATAGTATAAGTTACTGCAGCTTTTATATAGCATGCTATGTTGGATCAGCCACTCCATCTCACGATGCTTGTTCCTAACCATCTTCTAGGTTAGCCTTTCTGCTAAGTTCCTGTTTAATCGATACCTCCACAGTGGGTAAGCTATGACACAAGGTCAATTTAAAAACAACGTAAAGTTGGTTTGAATTCAGTTTTCTCATTCTTCAGCCATTAGTCTTTTTTGCACTTATAGGTAGGGAAAGAAGAGGTGGAATCATACATTTTTCAAGGGTATAAGAATGAAAAAAAACTCAAAGAGACTCAGCTAGGATTTGAACTCAAGTCACCTATTCTATTTCGTACGACGATAACTCTTACGCTAAATGGGACTCTTTCCTTTGGTAATGCAGAGGTACTTAAGAACGGGGGCTGGTGTTACGAAAAATCTTTCAACAGAGAGATGTACTTAATGAATTTACGACAATGGGGGCTCTCCAGGGACAGCATAAAAAACGTGATATTTTTATGTAATATTTAAGATGTTTATATAAATATTTTCAATTGGGAAGAGTGAATGGCATTTAAAATACCATAAAACATAGACACAAATTATATATATTCGTGCGTATGCTATAAGGTTCAAGTGCTGACCAAGATACTTTGATGGAATCTGACCAAATGAGGTTTATTTTTCAACATAGTCCATCCACAATTCATATATTACTTCGATCAGTGTTTCTGTGCTTAGATCCCCTTGGTAAATTTAGTCATATCTATAAGCCATTTCGTCATCATGGGAAATTTTAAGCCAATTAACTTTACATCCCAGCCTCGTGTATGTATATATTTGATGGTTTTTAACTATTTTTTTCACCCTGAGATGAACATCTTACGAAGAACATTTTGTGGGGGAAATGTAAAGCTGTTAAACATCTTTTTAAAAACTATTGTTAAAAAAAGAAAGTTGGAAGCTTTTTAAAGAGTTCACCTGATATGTATGAACCAATTTTATACGGGGGTGTCCTCGTGGTGTAATGGTTAAAGCGATGGCCTGCGGAATCGTAGTACGCGAGTTCGTATTCCAGTCGCGCTATTACGTTCATTTTCGGGCAAATACCCTTGGGAAAGGTATGAACCCTCTTATCCTCCTAGCTATGGGTTAAATAATACCACTGCTGTTCTTCTAGGAGAATGGCTTTGGCATTAAATAACTTACAAAGGTTGATATGCCATTAAACACAGAAACCAAACCAAACCAACCAATTTAAGATGTGTAGTTGACGTAGCATATCCATTATTCTGTGGATATTTTCTGATCAACCTATCCTTGGATTTATATATATGTATATGTATATATAAAACCAAGGATTGCTTGATCAGAAAATATCCATCCGATTAATAGATATGCTACACACACACACACACATATATATATATATATATATATATATATATATATATCTTTACTTTTTTTTAGAGAAGCTGCTTTAAGGTATTTTGATTAGGTTTGAACCAAGTGTGTTTCAAATTAACCATAACTTGCCTGGATTGTTCATCTGTTTATGGTGATTTTTTAGGTATGTTTTTATGTGGCTACTTTTCAAATCAGTACTGATTTATAATTGTTTTTTTTTTGTTTTCATAGGTGTTTACTGCTGTCAATTTTTTTTTTTTATCATTTAGAGAATGGTTGATGATGTTTCAAGTTAAATGCGAATGGCATGAATGTTTTCAAACTTTTTATCTATTTTTTTTTCGCTTTTTATGACTGATTTCATGTTTGTTTATTCTTCAATCCTCTATATGATTGTCAATTTTGCATCTATGATAAAATCATGACCGTTTATGCGGAAGTTTCGATCGACAAATATAAGATTTTTCTGATCAAAAGATTTGATCTTGTGTCTATTGTTTTTTGTTTCTTTTATTTAAAACAAAACAGAAATTCTGATTTTCTAACATGTTGGTTTTAGCAAGATTCTATTCCTGAAAATAAATTAGACTTTTGCTTCTTTGTTTTGATTCGTGGTAATCTTTGAAAGTCTTTTTAGTTGCAAAATTTAGTAAATGAGTTGGTGGATTTGAGGCGTTTTTAGCATAGATTGTTCTTTATATTCTATTATTAACAATATTTTAGTCTATTGTATTGAGTTTACAGTGGATTATTTTATTGTTTACTATGTAGTTGCTGCAGATAATTTTTCTGTGTCTAATCATTTGCTACGGATAATTTCTCTTTCGTTATTTGTTCAACGATACCTTGGTATACCTGGGTCTTGAAAAATATATTTTAAGCTCAGACTTGTTTTTGAAATGTCGCTACTGTTCTTGTTTTTCTGAGCTTAAGTGGTAGTGTATCGTTGAAAGTTCTTACGTGATCAGTACTATTCATCTTGACTTTTATTGAATCTAGCTTAGGTGTAGAGATGACTGGTTGTCATCTTTTTTTATTTACGTATGGGTATATCTCCGTGATGAGAAAACTTGCTTAAGTTTAACATTTTGTCTTTTTAATTCGTTGTCGTTCTTGCAGATTTTTCTGTGTCTGAGAATTTGTGAGTAGGGATATCTTTTTTTGAGATGTTTGGAGAAAGACGATAAGTAAAAGAAAAGTGGCTCATCTTTGTGGGTTTAGTAGATAATGTTGTTTTTCTTTTATTTTTTTATCAATATATGGTAGGATGTCTAAAATTAGAATTGAGTGTTTTCGTTGTCAAATTTGATCGATTCGTGGATCATATTCAGGCTGGTTTGGAATTTATTATTTTTTGCCTCTCCGCCTGTGTACATGAAGTTTGTATTATTAATGTATCTTGCGTAAAAGAGGCAACCATTTTAAATTTCTAGGCTGATATACTTGTTTTCGAATTTGTCTATGTAGATAGTTGTGTATGAAAGGGTTGTGACAATGCCCATTAATACATCGTTTTGCCTGTATGAAATATAAGTCGTTAGATTTGAAGCTATCTTATATTAGTACGTATTACATTATTGTTGTCATTACATTTGTTGGAGGGTTTTTTGTTATTCCCTTGTTGAGGTCCCCCTTCAAAGCTAAAATGCTCTCATTGTATTTGATATTGGAATATAAGGGTTTGTTAAATATTGTGGCTAGTGTCACATTTTTTGTTATGGTTTTGTTTTAGCTGATTTTGTTCAGGAAATCCGTTGTATAAAGTAGGTAAGAATTTACCTCCTTAGCAATTGGTTGTATGTAATTATTGGTCTATTTATATAGTTTTCTAGTCTAACAGTTCATTGAAGAAATTATTGGTCTTCCTGTGATGTTTATTTTACGTATTTCAGGTTGAAGATAGAAGCAAACTGGTTTTGTTTTTCTTGGATGTTTCTTTATTAATAAGATTTTTTTCGATCAAAAATTTAATATTTTACTTAACTAAAGAAAAATAGAACAAATACTCCTCGCGCTACGGTCTCCACAAAGAAACTGTTGCAGCCATAATGATGCTATATAAAAACACGAAAGTAAAAGTCCGCTCACCGGATGGAGACACAGACTACTTGGAAATCGTAGCAAGTCTGTTGTGAGAAGATACATTATCCCCATGGCTGTTTGTTATCTGTCTAGACTACCTGCTTAGAACGTCTGTAGATTTATTGAAAGAAAATGGCTATAAACTGGCAAAGAAAAGAAGCAGAAGATATCCCGCACAAACTGATACGGACGCAGACTACACTGACGACATAGCGCTTCAGGCAAATACACCCGCCATGCCGAATTCCTACTACACAGTCTGGGAAGAACAGCAGGTGGCATATGTATCCATTTCAACGCATATAAGACAGAATACATGTGGTTTAATCAAAGAGGCGATATTTCCACTCTAAAGGGTGGTCCTCTGAAACTAGTGGACAAGTTCACCTACCTCGGACGCAGCGTCTCATCAAACAAGAATGACATCACTACACAATTAGCTAAGGGATGGACAGCTACTGATAGGCTATAGGTTATATGGAAGTTCGACTTAACTACTAAAATAAACTGCAGTTTTTTCCAAGCTGCAGTTGTATCAATACTGATATATAGATGCACTACATGGACGTATGAAGAAAAAGGTTGACTGCAATTACACAAGAATGCTGCGAACTGTATTGGACAAGTCCTAGAGGCAACACTCAAAACAGTTTGTGTACGGCCACCTACCACCCATCACAAAATCTATCCAAGTTAGACGAACCATACATGGATGACACTGCTTGAGAAGTAAGGACGAACTCATAAGCAATGTACTCTAGTAGAACCCCTCACATGGACGAGAAAAGTTTGGACGATCAATCTACAACAGCTCTAGCTGATACAGGAGGTAGTCTGAAAGACCTGCAAGGATCGATTGACAATAGAGAGGGTCATGGAAATTCGTACTTGTAACGTGACCTTGTCATGATGACTAAACTAATGAATGTATACTGTTATTTTGATCGTCTTTAAAGGAGTCGATTGCAAGTGCGTATTTTTGTAATTCAACTTGTTGTTGGCTTTATTAGATATTCATCAATGCTACAGATGACTATTGCTTCACTTTTTTGTTCGTGTTATCATTAGATCCTTACTTGTTTATAGTTTCATTAGAGCTTTTCGTTGTTTTTTTTTTTTTTTTTTTTTTTTTTTTTGGATTATCATGTTTTCATCGTTTTTGGTAGGTTTAGGTGCCTTCTTTTATTGGTGGGTTTTGATGAGTTTCAGTGTCTTCTTTTCTTAATGGGTTATAGAGGGCTTTTATGCCTTTTTTTATTATTAATTCAAATGTTTGGATGATTACATTTGTATTGTTAGGATTGAATGTGTTTTTTTTTTCGGTCTAAAATGGAAAATGATTGGTTCGTGATCTGATAGACACAGAAGAACTCTCAGAGGAATTCTTCTCAAATTTGATCTTCCATCGTTTAGTAGTGTTCTAATTAAAAGTGTAATAAACAAGGGCAAAAACTGACCCTTTGTTGAGTAGTTTAATTATATTCAATCCCAGATTGAGTCATACCAAACACTCACAAAATAGTACATCATACCGTCTTGCTTAATGTGGCGTTCTGATTAGTGAACACTTGTAATATTAGATAAATGACAAACTTCGATATGAGAGAAAATAGAGATATATTCTCAGGAATAAGTATATACAATAGAGAGACTATTAGTAGACAAGAACATAGGATTAGTGAATACAGAATAAAGATATAGTCCAACGATAGTATTGGCTTCCATTATTACGGTAGCTAGTAAGGTGATCTAGTGCGATCTCCAGTCTCCAACGCTCTAATACTATTCCTATAAGAAGCTGCTCTTCACCTGCTAGTCTCCCCTGGTAATAGTAGCTACTTCTATATATGGCAGATGGACTAGTTCATAGTGTGGAAAAAGGTGGGTGATACCCAACACTTAACACTCGGCATTATAAGGTTAGGATCAAGGGCAAAATAGAGCAAACCAGGGAATGGAGTAGCGCCCTCTTCTACATCTTGGTGTAGTAGCTATTGAAAAGGAAGCCTACAGTTCACCATCGACTAGAGTCAACAATTTTACATGATGTTATCAAAGAACAGTTTGATGTTTCCGTAGCAGCCTAATAGAATATCTTCATCGCGGTTACTAATTGAGGAGTCAGTTCAATGTTGAATTGGTTGGGATGTGTTTTTCCTTTATGCAGGTTTGTTGGTACTGTTATTGTGATTCGATAAAATTATCTTCTCAGTTTTTCTCTGTGGAATCAAAGAACTAGATGCTAGGTTTTCTCATGTGTTGGTTTTGTTGGGCAATGGTGTTTTTGGATGGCCGTGTTGAACATTTTTGTATAGCCATGTCGAATGTTGCTAAAAAAATAACTTATGTAAGAATAGACAACAAAAATTAAATTAACCGAAAAATAAATAACATAAAATAAAATGCCTATTTGTCATATCAGTTTTCTTCATCTTTTTAATTATAGAAACAAGAAAGGAAAAAGGATACACTTTCCCCAAGAAGAAAGGCTCAACACAACCATAATTATACACTATGTATACTTTTGTAAAATGTGTGTGTGTGTGTGTGTGTGTTCTAATAGGCATCTGGTTTATATATCTTCTAGTTAGTCTTATGACATGTGACAAAATTCGATTCATAATTCTCATTTCTGGATGAAGCCTGCCATTGAATGAAAATTGACAAAAACAGCGAACGTGAAAGATAAAAAAAAATATTCTTTCCTTCTTCACCGATTATCACTTATCCCGCTTGATGCACAAGTAATTGAAGTTACAGTGGGATAAAATCAGCTCGAACTGATTATATGCCTTTATTCTTTACAGTCCTGAAAAAGACTTAGCAGATTTTTGAAATACGAAGAAGGATTTAAAGCAACATGATAAGAAGAAACGAATGACGAAAAATACAATCACTGTGAATTGTAGAGATTTTAAACAAAGTCTATTTCCCATAGGGACAATACAGTCTATATCTGATGACGTAGTATAGACCGGAAATAGTTGTATAAAGAGCAGTAATATATACAATACTCGGTATTTGTCATCCGACCCACCACCGGAAAAATATGGCACAGGGCCATTTTTAAGGTGGGTCCAGTCACAGGGCAGCAGCCCACACTCGTCCGGCATTACCAAACATACCTTCGGCCCCGTCGGCATTCCCCTTATTAGAGGCACCTCAGGCGCCAGGCAATAAACCTAACCCCCCAAAGGGGGTTAAAGCCTGGGAGGATGGCCCCCTGAGGCCGGAGGAAATGCTGAGTCCACCAGCCAGCACTCGGCCAGATCTGTGCCCGAGTCAAACACGGCCGACTGAGGCTGAGGAAAAATCCCTTATATATACAATACACGTATAACTTAATTGTTAAAAATTCAGGAAGAAATTCTTGTATGTGAAACTCATTAAAATTTTAGGATTTGTAGAAGCTAAAACTATTAGCTTTCTATACATATTGATATATATTTGAAAAAAAAAAAAAAGAATTCAAACCGTCAGATACTCAAAAGCCTCATTTGCATATAATTATACCTTTATAATCTCAACCAAATCTGCTTAAATAATAAAAATAATCTACTGTAATCACAAGCTTTAAGAATTTTGAAAAAATATACACTGACAATGATAAATTTTTTCCTCATATAAACAAACGGCAATTTATACCACGTGGATTATTCCACGATTCAAACAAACATGAGAGAAACTGACTTATCAGAGATGATATGTCAGCCATAAGATTTAGAAAAAATGGAGCCAATTAGTACCCTTCTCTTAAGAGTTACCCATACCATCTCTTCAATTAGCCCAAACAAAAAATTTCTCCAAAATCGTTATATATATTTTTTTCTTTTCTTGTATGTATATGTATGTATGTATATATCTATTCCTCTCTGTGTGTATGTGTGTGTCTTTGATATAAAATTAAACTAAATATGATGATGAACTTCACGCTTTGGCGTTTGGGGAATGTGTTGTTTTTGGAATTTTGTTGATCGCTCGCTCAAACACACCCCACTAGTAATAAAGGTGATTGCATTCTGATTTTTAGGTGGCCAGATGTAAAAGTTAATATGGCGGAAGAAATTTTCACACTGCCAAGACAGGGTTTTACTGTCAGTTTAGCATGGTTGAGTATCTTGCTACCAGGCGTAGTCTTCAAGAATCTAATTTTTTGTTCTAGGTCAGCTCTACCTCTAGGTTATTGATGTAGGCTAAAATATTGAGTCTCAGTCCGTGTGAGGAAATTAATGGAGGAATAAGACCGTTATTGGTAGTGACCACAGCAAACACTTTGATGCAAACTATGTGATATGTTTTAATAAAAGGAATATGAATATGCCCCCAAATTGACCCCCGAACACTGTAAAAAATTTGAGTTGGTGTTTCTGTAATAAATGTTAACATTAGAACATGTAGTTTCTGAATTTCTGAAAGAGTGAATTGTATCGTAGTGCCACGTTCCTCATAGGGAGTATTAAATTGGCTCTAGTTTGCTGCACGATAGACAAAAATGTAGTCAATAAAGCACATGTATGAAATTAATAATTCATGAATAAATAAATTAATTAATAAATCATATATATATATATATATATATATATATATATATGGAAGTAAATAATAGAGTGTAATACGAGAATACATTGAGAAAAATTGATAAGAAGGTAATCCAATTAGGAAAAGAGATTTATTGAGACGAAAGTCGACACTATAGCGTATCGGTTCTAATGAACCATCATCAGAACTGTGAGGGATGTTATTAGTGATGGTAAATCAACAATTGATGTTTAAAAGTACAAAATACAAAAACCTACGGAAAATTTGTAAAACAAGAAAATGTTGGCCTTTTAATTAGTGAATCAACGTTTGTTTGTTGTTTTTTTAATTACGTCATTTGACTTAATAGAAATATTGTGTAGAATTTATGTTCTGTTTGTTTATCGAGAAAGATTTCGGATCAAAAGGAGGAGGAAAAACATAAAAGAAAACAAAAATAAAAAGAGAAAGTATAAATTTATGATATATGTGCAATATATTAACTAAAGATGGAATATATTGTAGCTACTTAAAATGGATTTGCTCACATAAGGAGAAATACTATTAAAGCACGGACGAATATTTACAGAACTACTGAGTGAAATAGCAGCGGTATCGAAAATTCGTCCTATTTTTTTTTTTAATATAAATGAGCACTTTTGCAGAATTGAAATCGAAGTTGTGATTAGATTGACAAATGTGTTGGAACAGTGCATTGTTTAATTTAACAATTCTTATGACTCTTTTGTGTTATTTCAAGCAAACGTGAAGGTTCCGAGATGTTTCACCAATATATGTTAATTTACAATTCTTACTAGGGATACAATAAACACCTGCGTCTGAAAATATGTTGCCTTGAGGGATAGAGTGTACTAAATTGCAGGTCGTTTTAGAGGGTAAAGAGGTAGTTTTAGTTTCGAGTTTATTCAAGTTAACAAGAATGTTGAGAGCAATATTGAACAAGTCCTGGCGTCAACACCCCACATGACACCAACTATACGGCCACTTGCCTCCCATTACGAAAAACTATACAAGTTAGACGAACCAGACACGCAGGACACTGCTGGAGAAGCAAGGACGAACTCATAAGTGATGTATTCCTATGGACCCCCGCATATGGCCAAGCAAAAGTAGGACGACCAGCTCGAACATACATACAGCAGCTATGTGAGGATACGGGATGTAACCCTGAAGACCTGCCAAAAGCGATGAATGATAGGGAGAAGTGGCGAGAGAGGGTCAGGGATATCCGTGCTGGCGGCACGACATGATGATGATGATGATGATGATGATGATAGAAGAAGAGTTGTTTGGCAAAGTTTACTCACACCATAACAACAACACCAAAAGAGGTTGTTTTTTTTTTTTATTTCAGAGCTCTACGTATTTGATCATCGAAATATCTAAATGATGAATTCAACCACATAGAAAACTCCCTCCTTAACCTTATATAGAATAAACCTTTTATACACTTTGCTAAATCTAATGCTCTCAAAAATCCACAATAAGAATCAATCTCGAACTAATGCCAACTCACAATCTTTTAAAACTAGTCCCCAATCCATAGATTCGTAACTTTGCCAAACAATTCTTTTCCCAACAGAACAATAAACAACTTAAATAAACTCGATTTCACTCTGTAATTCCGTAAATACTCGTCCGGACTTTTATATTTCTCCTTACTTGGGCAAATCCATCTTAAATAGCTGCAATATATTCTATCTTTAGTAAATATATTCCACATATATCATAATTTTATACTTTCTCTTTTTCTTTTTGTCTTTTCATCCTTTTGATTGTAAGTCTTTCTCGATAAACAAACGTAGCATAAATTCTACACAGAATTTCTAATAAGTCAAATGACATAATTTGAAAAAACAAACAAACACAACCAATGCTGATTCACTAATGAAAAGGTCAACTATTTCTTGTTATACAAATTTTCCCTAGGTTTTTGTATTTTGTAATTTTAAAAAGCCATGGTTGATTTAACAGCACTAATATCATCTCGCATAGTTCTGATGATGATTCATTAGAAGCGAAACACTATAGTGTCGACTTTGCTTCTCAATAAATCTTTTTTCCTACTTGGATTACCTTGTTATCAATTTCTCTCTCTCTCTCTCTCTCTCTCTCTTTATACACATATATATATATATATAAATATATATATATATATATATATATATATATATATATATATATATATATATATATATATATATTACTCTTCAGGAAGGGAATATTCTGTCATCATTTATGGGTAGAAAAAATAGCAGGCTGGACGTTTTTTCATCCTTGGTATGGTAACCATTCTAGGAGAAAGAAAAAACCTCGAATTCAAACGCGTTGAATTCCCCATAAAAACTGACCTCATGCCACATCTTCCTCATTCGTAGGTCTTGATAAACACTCACACACAGACAGACAGACACACACACAGACACACACACAGACACACACACACACACATATATATATATATATATATATATATATCTGTATGAATGTATGTGGATATTAAATATGTATTCGATATAAGGTATATACATATACATCGATCAATTAAAACGAGTGAAAGTAAAAAAGTCTGTCAAGAAAATCAGTTTGTCACGTGTTCCTTGAGGTTCAACGCCTTTTTAAAGCCTCATCAGAAAGCTGAGTTAGGTTTTTGGTAAAGCATGTCAGCAGCTAAGTCGGCTGCGGCTATAGTATACACTGACTACATCTTTGCAGAAAGGTAAGACTCCTCAAGTGGATGTCATGGATATGACTATAAACAATCTGATAGTGAGTCTCCGGCAATGCAAGAGCTTTAGGAAATGCAGAATAGCCTTTCATTGCCATCACTCCCAGGTCTACTTTGGCCCGGAGTGACAGCACCTGATAGAGTCCTATCTGTGGGTCAAAAAGAACTGTCTGAAGATTAAACGGAATGCAACGGGACTAATGCCAAACGGAACTGTTAGAAATATAACTCTTTGATCATTTAACTGTGTGTAAATAAATGTCTGATGTTTAATTGAATTGTCAATTTATACAGTGCAGTACATGGAACCGTTTAACTTTGTTGACTTACTCTGAATTAAATTGTTAGAAAGAGAACTGTTTGATAATTTAAGTTTATGTAAAACAAATAACTGATATTAAATTGATTCGTTAGTGATACATAAAAAATACATGGAATACTTTAACTGTATGCAAACATATGAGAAATATTTGGTAGAATAATTAACGTTAAACAGCAATACGTGTAACCTCTTTACTGTCTGCACTCAAATTATCAATATTGAATCGAATCATAAGTATTATATTGCAATAATTGAAACCATTTAACTGTATGTAAACAAATGATTAACTGTAAATAGAAATATTCATATTAGATAGAAATAAGTCAAGCTCGTTTAAAATTGTATCTATGAAATGAATTTACAAATCATATGCATTTGATATATTTGTAAAAAAAGGGATTTGGCATTAAATAACCAACATTAGTTGATATGGCATAAAACCTTAACCAACCCAACAAAATCAAACCAATCCAAACTAAATCATGTCAATGTGATTTCGAAAACATTTTCATTATTACAGATTCCATAAGTTTTCATCTCAAACCATTATTCCTTATGCATAGATATAATCTGAATATGGGCCATAGGACCATGCCATATGAGTTTTCACAAAACTTCACCACGATAAACAGATGATATATATATATATATATATATGCATATATATAAATATATATAAATGTGTTTGTATATATATATATATATATATATATGATTAACTTAAATCGCGAGTTGGAAATCTTCTACAAAAGTTTCACCAAATCGGATCATCATCCAAGAGTTGGTGTTAGGCTTCCTGATGATCCGATAAGGTGAAACTTTAGTACAAGATTTCCAACTCGCGATTTAAGTTAATTTTATAATTGGCTCCACTTGTGTTGAGCACTTTTGTAATTGTAGCATTGCAGGATTAGAGGAAGGTTTTTAGTTTTCTTTTGACCAACTGACTGCGTATCCCTTGATTTTTTTCAAGGGGTCAGACGAGGTTGGCCTTTTCTTTCTTTTTGACCTATAATTTTTTCTTTTTCCCCCGGGTAGTGATTCGAGAAACTTTTATCTCTTGTTCCTGGTGGGGGTTTTTTCGTGTTTTCTTTTTCTTGTACCGTGAATCCTGGTAGATATTAGATTAGTAAATATATATATATATATATATATATAGAAACACATTTATATACATGTGTTTAAATACATATATGCCGTATTTGCATAATCGTCATCGCCGCTGGATATGGGATCTTTGAGCCTTTTTCAAATACTAGGTGAAGGTATTTGCGTTCTCTTAGGACTAATTCCCAGTGGAAAGGCATTGATTAAGCTCTTCTTCATCGGCGTATTCACAGACATTTTTTTTACCTGGAGGCAGGAAACCACTGAATTTATACCAGTTTTATTCTGCTTAAAAATTGACTATTTCTGCATAACATAGTTATTGTGTAATTACACTTAAACATGCATATATATATGCATGTATGTGAGGTATATATATATATATATATACTTCATATCAAATGGCAATCCCACCGTTTAGATACAGAAGTATTAGGGAAAGCAGGTCTACCGAGCATCCAGTCGATGGAAATATAAAGTTGTCTCCGATGGTGCGTATGTACGATGGCCGTCTGCCAAGGCAAATATTCTATGGTGAAATGTGGGAAGGAATGCGAAGAGCATTAAAACCGAAGAAGAGATTTAAGGACAGAGTAAAATATTATCTGAAACAATTTGGGCAACCTATGGACCAATGGGAAAAATGGCTTCAGATAGAAGTAAGTGGCGGAAACTGATTCAAGAAAGCATAGAATCCTTTGAGAATAGCCGTATGCAGTGCAGCGCTTACAAACGTCTGATTCGCAAAGGCGAACAGGGTCCAGCACCGGGTCCACAAAGTCACCACGCTAACTGTGACATATGAGGAAAATTATGCCTATCACTTGGCTGGTCTCAAAAGATATTTGTGTAAATGTGCAAAATCTATCTTGCACCCAAATAATGTCACAGCAATCAAAACTGAACGGCTGTGCCAATTCTGTGGCAAAGTCTGTCGCAGCTTGGCTGGCCTGAAGAGTCACCTACGAATACATAGAATTTAGGGGTGGTAGGGGAAGTAGGAGAGGACATGAGACAAAGGAGGTGGTCACGCTCGAAACCAAGAACACAGCCATTATATATATATATATATATATATATATATATTTATATATACATATATATATATATATATATATATATATATATATATATATATATATATATATCCATTTCCCTATATATTAGGGCATTTGGTTGAACGGCATATAAAACCTTGATGGTTATTTAATGCCACATCCTCTTCTTACATATATGTTCTTCTTAAGTGAATAGCTCGAAGTAAGTATAATTTTTTAAACGACCTTATTTTTACGCACATGTTTTTGTACACACGTTAGCACATAATTAAATAGTTCAAAGGATTTGCTATTTATAATCTGTTCATGGTTATATGGTTTCAAGTATTGCTATTGATCATTTTCCCACGGTTAAATCGGTTCAGTTATTGTTATTTATTGTTTGTACAAAGTTAAATGATTTCAATTATTGCAATCTATTGTTTGCTGATTCTAGTAATTCATTTTAATATTAATCATTTGTTTGCACAAAGTTTCCTGCTTCCAAATATGATAAAGCATTAAACAGTTCTATTTGGCCAATAGATAGGACTCTAACAGGTATTAACCATATTTACCAACCCCTCTGCTCGAACAGGATATGACACAAGGTCAAATTCTAAGCAAAGTTTAACAGGTTTAAATTTAGAGTTTTCCTTTTTGTAGACCCCTTGCCTCACCATGGCTGAAGAACCCAGTCTGTCCTACTATTTGCCTATAGTTGGAGGGAGAATTATTAAATTCATACCGTTCCCAAGGGTATTAGTGCTATGGGACATGCTATCAGTCTCGTCCAGGATTTGAACTCATGTCGCTGTGTTCATTTCCTACGACGATAACCATTAGACCACAGGTATTAACTTTATGAATTCAAGTTGGTTTGTGCATTATAACAATGATAGGGTAAGCCACTTTCCCTAAACCTCCAGGTATGCTACCTCACCATCAGATGCAGATTAGTGTCATAACCAGGACAGTGATTTCTAGAGTTCGTTTTCTTACTAAAAACCAGAAAAAAAGAAGGCACAAGTATGAAGAAAATATATCATTTTGAGTATCAATAATCTTCTTCCTACTTCCATTATCCAGTGCTTTTAAATCAAAGATCAAAGCGTCTTTGATCTGTCTTTGTTCTTAGTAATAAGAAGAAAATCAAATACGCCAATTATTTCAAAAGTTTTGACTGTGTAAGACAATACTTTTTCCACACAACCAATACGAAGAGTTAATCAGAAAATGCCGACATGGAATACATTTTGTCATTCTTGAGAGAAATAAATCAATACCAAAAATTCTAAAACTATTTAATATGAAAGTTATATTTGTACATTTCGACATGGATGACATTTTGTGCTTCGTGAGAAAATCAAGTCTATAAAACTATACCAAAAATTATGAACGTATACACTATGCAAATTTTTATTCGAAAACTATACTCCAGGATTTTGACATATTGTTAAAAGAAAATATATCTAACTAATTAAATTCTTAAACAACTGGACAAAACTGTATATATAAACATAAAATACACGTAATTCTCTAACAACCGGGATGAAATTACCACCAAAAGCTTTACATGCTGGAAAAAATTATCAATCGTATGATAGTAATTGCTATGGATTAGTTGGGTTTCTTGGTTTAAGTGCATATCAATCTTCGTCGAGGGGAATAGTCATGGTGTGAAGGCTAAATTGTTGGACTGCTGCATCGAAATAAACGAGGTGGAAATCCTGTAGCGCTTTTACGTTCATTTTCGGACTTAGAGTCTTGGGAAACGTTTTAACCCCAAGAATGTTTTAGTCATTAAATAACACACGAAGATTTGTGCGTTATATAATGCTAAAGAAATCATTACGGAATAAGATTGAGGGTAATATCTAACCCACATCTGAGGGAAAAACGTGTTTCAAAACTTTCATAAGGTTATTAGTTAAAAATTGAGTGTAAAAGTGTCACTGGGGTTTGAACTCGCCTTCTTTGATGTTGCAGTCCAGCACGTTAACCTCTACAACACGAGGAATCTCACCAAGTAATGATGAGGTGTTTACTGCTGGACTACTACACGTCAGTTATGTTTCGTTAAATATCTAAATTATCTGAAAATATTACTCATTGATAGTTTTCTCTAACGTGGTATGGTAGGTCCAAGTTATAAAGAGATCAAAGGGCTAATTTCAGGGGAAGGAGAGAGAGAAGAAAAATAATGAGGAGAAAAAAGACATCTGACTGACTCGAGTTAGGGCGTTGGTTGTGGATCAACCAGTTACAGGTGAATTGTTATGGTATTTAAAGATGACTAGAAAAAAAAATAGGAGGTCCAAAATCTTCTGCGCAGGTGTGGAACCACCAGAAACCGATATGGTCCCACAATGACACCAGGCGGTAGTAAGCGGATGACTCAGGTTTGAAAGCTAGCACCCGGACTCAAAGAGTTAAAGACGCGATTAAACTCTAGCCAGCACAATGTAAAGATTGTAAAAAAAAAATGGAGCCCAGATGAACAGTGATGACAGGCCCTGCTAGGAAGCACGCATGTGAAGTTAATGATGAAACGTGGAAGAAAATTCAAGTATGTAACTGATCTTGCTCTCTCCTCATAACCTGTGGTTTCTCTTCGTCCAGCTCATGAGGTCGACTCAGGTTTCATACTCTGTTCTTTCTCTCAAAGGCAATATAAAACGTGTAACAGCTAATAAACCTTTGTTTTAGTTAACTAAGACAGAATTTTATGTGCTCGTCAAATTTTCTACGGTGAAGTTACAACAGGGTCCGACTACCACTTAAGACGTTGCGATACGGCTGTTAACACGTTCGAGCATGAGGTGGTACAACCGGACATTTGGTGTGTAAATTTAGAACCTTCTAGTTGATAACTGGATGGTACATATTATTAGTATATGACATTTTTGTAGACCGATTAATTAAATTGTGTATTCGAAGTAATCTATTCTCAAACTGGCCTTAATATTAAAAGCAGGTTAAAAACACTCCAAAATCTATATCAAATATGCTATGACGTATTACATCTAGTGTTGGAAAAGCGTTCATTTTAACTCTAACGTTTTAGCGTAACGGTTATCGCCGTAGGAAATGAAAATAGGGGAATTCTAATTCAAATCATGGACAAACCTGTTTTCGTTTCACTTCATGCTAATGTTTTCCGGAAAGGAAAAACCTCCTTACGTTCGACCTCAGCTATAGGTGAATAGTGGGATGGACTTGGTTATTTACGTTTGGTTAGACAGCCAATCTAGGAGCAAGATATATCTGATTTTTAAACCCACTCTATTCTAGTTAACAATTGGCCTGGCGTCATGTCCTCATTGTGACAGAAGGGTTAGGTAAATGCTTACATTGACCTTTTTTGGGATGAGATACTGGGAATCTAAAAAAAAACTGAAAGGACTGACATAATTCAAGTCGTAAGCTATATTCATTATTCTCAACGATGTGTATTACGATGGGTTATGGATTTGTTGCTAAACATGGTATGGAATTCATTAAAACGTTCGAGAACATTCTCACATATATGATATAAAAATACATAACAAACCTAATAATTTACTTTTGGATTTATGGCTTATTTTGTTCTTTTTTTTGGTTTGGAATCTTATGTGATATTTTTTTTTTGTTTTTCTTTATTTACGTATGATATGATTTTTTAACGAAGTATTTGTTCCACACATATTTTTTTACTTATAATTCTACCGTTTGTTTATATCGTCATAGTCAAGCTCTATTTACGTTATTCTGTTTATACCAGTCTCTACACTGCAATGACTTTTTTGATTGATATCTATATATTACTAAAAATCTCATTTTGATGTTTTTTTATATCCACAGGAAAAAAGTGGTACTGCCAATAAATTTTCTTTTAAAACAATATACTTAAAATACTCAGAGAGCATGTAACGATTTCTGTCCCAATCTGTTATTAGTTTGATGAAGTCAAGCACATCATTTTTGAGTGAGGTTAGTGGTGATACATAGCTTGGAGCTAACGGGGCTTATACCGTCCCAAAGGGAATTAGTCCAAAAGTGAATGTAATAACGAGACTCAGTTTCAAACTTGCTAACAACGATATCACATTGAAGCACTATAGCAATTACGCTTTTGATCGGCCCCTAAATTCGGATCTGAATATAATTTGGGGGCTTATATATATATATATATATATATAAGCCCCAAATGTATATTCAAATCCTAATTATATATATGTAGTTGGGCAGCAGGCCTTCTTTTAAGCATGTCTGATTAAGTAATAGAGACATTTTGTCTATAAAATTTTATTAAAATCCTTTCAAGGTTCTTGATAAGTGTTTTAGGTTTTAGGTTGGAGTTGGTAGATGATTTTATCGAAATTGTCTGAAGCACTTTCGGAATTTTCAGAAGATGTTTCCATGAGTAAAGATTGCTTTTTAAACATTTTTAAATTTAGTAATTAGTAAACGTTTTCGGGTTATTTTTCAATAATTAATAAATATTTTTAGTTTTGATAATTAGTAAGCTTCAACTGAAAATCCAAGAATCCCTACATATAGAAAACAGAAGAAATAGAAATAACTTTGAAAATAGCGACATTATTTTGAAATGCCTTTAGTCTTTTTTTAATATTAAATTTTCTCTTGAAAATATTCAATTTCCGTTGATAGTATTATGTTATAAATTTGTTTTATGTCGTCAGCATCTCACTTTAATCCAACAATACGTTTACGTAAGTTTTTCAAAGTTCTAAAAAAAAAAAAAAAATAAAATAAAAAAAAAATTTTCCGGAAGCAAACAGCCCCTGATGATGGCCTATGAAAGGTCTCAAAGCGCACCTGACAACTTTGGTAAATTCATCGACCAAATCCATCTTAAAACCAATACACTTGATAGAAAACGTGAAAGGGTCCTGATAAAAGTATTAAGAAAAATGTGATTTTATAATTTAATCAAACATGCTTGAACACACACACACACACACACACACACACACACACACATATATATATATATGTATGTATGTATGTATGTATGTATGTATAGATATTCATACGTATATATATATATATATATATATATATACATACATATATATACTTATATATAAATACACACATATCCTAGACGAGATTGATTGCATTTCACATCGTACTCATACCCTTGGGAAAGGTATGAATACAATTATTCTCCCTCCAGCCATGGGTAAATAGTAGAACAGACTGGGTTCTTCAGCCTTGGTTAGGCAACTAGTCTAGGAGAAGGAATACTCTGCTTTCAAACCTGTTACACTCCGCTTAAAAATTGACCTTGTGTCATATCCTGCCCGAGTGGAGGGGTTGGTAAATATGATAAACACACACACACACAGATATATATTTATATTTATATTTATATTTATATTTATATTTAGAGAGAGAGAGAGAGAGAGAGAGAGAGATGCACATAATTTGAAAACATTCCTCATTTGGTTATTATAAATTTATATTATCAGGCCACTCTATATGAGTAACCAACCTCTTCATACAGCCATATCACAATGAATACAACACAATATAAAAATATTCTTTCAATGGATTCTTACTCGTTTTAAAGAAATAAATGAATAAGCAGATAACGAAAAAGAGGGAGACGAAATTAGTATAAAAACTGGATGTAATTTCATTGTCAAGTGTCATGTATTCTAATGTATTGCAAGTTTTTTGACTCAAACTCACGGAAGCTTCAACAACTGAAACTTAGTCAATAAATTAACCTATTTTATTTCAAGAAAAAAATATTTTTATTTATTTTTCGAAACTGTGGCGATAAATACTATTATTGATATCAAATTCATCTTTAGTTAAAATTTTTTGTGTTTTATCTGATTTCCTTTTAAGATTAAAATTTAGATTTTATTTAATTTCTTAATATGTTTATATTTTTCATGATCATGATAAAGTTTAAATGTTTTCGAAGATAATTACACATAAATGAAACTTAATTCAATTCTTGTAAAGAAATATACATGAACAAATATACACTGTGTTTAAAAAATGTGCATTGCATATAAAAAATTACAATTATAAAAAAACAATACATAGTTTGATTTGCCAATATATCTACTTAATTTGCTGATTACATTGTAAATTTGTTTATGTGCGAAAGGTATTCGCGATAACATATTTATTCAGAAATTTAATTGGATTTTATAAATTCATTTTCTTTTCACATTTTCTTGTTTTATATATTTTTTTTAAACTTTGATCGCACCTGCCATATTGTCCTTATAATATTTTAATAATCAAAAAATAAAGGTAATCCTTAATCAAGCATGTCCCGCTGAAAGTTTCATAGAGTTTATTTATGAAAAGCGATGGTTCTATCAGGTAACAAGTCTTCGTGATAAATTCTGTAGATAGGTTGAATGATTTCTGAAAGGAATTTTATTTATTCCTTGATTATTGGTATTTGTAGTTTCATATCTATTTTGACTGGTAAACGGTAGAAATGAAAATAGTTATCTTCACCTGCCATCTGTATAAAGATAAAAATTCACTGCATGAGATGTGGTCATAATACAAATTTCGATTTGAAATTTCCTCAATATTCTTTCATACTTACCGTACGTATTTTCGTTCATATATATATATATATATATATATATATATATATATATATATATATATATATATATATATATATATATATGTGTGTGTGTGAGTGTGTGTGTGTGTGTGTGTGTATATATATATATATATATATATATATATATATATATATGTGTAAAATTAAATCACGAGTCATGACTATCCTACTTCAGTTTCGTCTAAAACGGCTCCTCCGGGTACCTTGCACCGACTGACGACAATAGGAGAAAACTTATTTTTATTAAACGAAAAACCCACCTACCGGAAAATTTGCTTAAAAAAACACACAAAAAATACCTCAAAAGAACACTAATTTTATTGTCAAGTTTATTACTCTGAAATTTAAAAAAAAACAAACCTTTTACCAACTAAATCCGTTACAACTACTCTAATTATAGAGGAGCCAACTCTTTTTATGTTTACAATCGTTCAGCTACTCTGACCTTTGGTTCAACATATCCTTACTACTGTCAGAAGCTATGGCTAACTTCATTACAAAGCATTCAATCTTTGTTGCCGGCTCTATACTTTCGGCATCATATTACAACTTCTCATTTCAATATGGGATCTATTCCTTTTTTATTTTTAATCTCCCACACATGATTAGATAAACTGGTACTATGCTTATATATATATTTATATATATATATATATATGTGTGTGTGTGTGTGTGTGTGTGTGTGTGTGTGTGTGTGTGTGTGCAATGAAAGCCTGAGTTGTTTTTTATTTCATTCCTAGTGTCTCATATGTTGTGTGTGTGTGTGTGTGTGTGTGCGTGTGTGTGTGTGTGTGTGTGTGAGAGAGAGAGAGAGAGAGAGAGAGTTTGTAGGTGGCGAGAAAGAGAGGTAAGACATAATGTTGGTGTCTTTAACCATGTACGAAACAGATATTTGTTCACTGTGGTTTTATAACCCTCCAAAATTATTTTGTTGCAAAATGTTAAAGTGAAGTCAGCAAGTATACAAATCTACACTTTCTTCTTTCATCAATTATTTTGAACGATTCTGCTTTGTAGAATACATTGTGTAAGGAAAGAAAATCGGCTTCATGATATAGGAAATGATATCAAATCACTCTATAGAAATATGTAAGAGGTAAAATTCGAACCTTCAACGATATTTGTTCTCTATCAAGATATTTCCCATTTTGCTTTGCTTGCCTGTTGTTAACTGGCAATGTTTAATATTGAAGAATAATCGGGAGAATTTATTCAAGCGCAGTTATAATCCCTTGGTAAGGTTGTGTTGAAAAAATATAATAATAATTTTTGATTCGAACCTTGTAACCCCAGAAACAATCGATTCGGTCACTTTATTGGTCAAATCAGAAAGTGACAGTCAACAAAGACCTATAATTTTTATTGGCAGTCCAATCAAATGAAAACGTCGTGGTGGTGGTGGTGGTGGGCTTTTTTATTGCTCCCTAATGATTACGCAACGAAGCCATTGGTTCGGCGTTTCTATTGGCTGGCCAATTGTAGCCCTATATTTAGGGATCTGAACCCCCATAAAAGAAGACCCCGAAAAGGAACACCGGATCAAATGCTGGTTTCATAGCCTGAAGACTCAAAGCCTTTCCGGAGAGGTGCCCGTGGTGTAATTGTTAGGAGGGGCCCGTGGTGTAATTGTTATCGTCCTAGGAAATGAACACGGCGACACGAGTTCAAATCCTGGACGAGACTGATTGCATTTCACATTGCACAAATACACTTGGGAAAGGTATGAATCCAATTATTCTCCCTCCAGCTATGACACAGCATTAGTCCCACGGGTTATTTATATTATAGTTGAATCTATATAGATCATAGGCCACAAAAAAGTTTTAAACAATACATAAGTACTTAATCTTGATTCACACATGAAGCAATCCTTGTGAAGGGACAATCGATACAGACTGCGGGCTAAGACTTCGGCCGTGTTCAGTTTCTTCTTCATTCTGTGGCTAACTGCTTTCCTGAATTGTTTCTTTTCTTTGAAACCCAGTACGGCTCTCTACCTTAGATATAAATTCCTATTGCTCTGCCCAACAACAGGCTATTGTAAATGATGGATGAAGAAACCCAATCAAATTCAGGCAGTGCAGTCCAATATTCAACACAACAACAGCTCTTTCCAGACTGTTCCTTTAAACATAGAGAAAACCTTTTACCCAGGTTAACTTTCTGCAACTAAACCATTTTAAAAAGGATGTCCTTATCTACGGAACTCATTCCATGCAAGCACCGATTATGGATGCGAAAATGAGCTTTTTTTATCTATCAAGAAATCACAAACTTTCTATCAAATTGTCCATTAAAATATACCTGCCTTCTTGTCATGTTTAGGTATCCTTTTAATTCTGCTACTACTACTACTACTACTACTACTACTACTACTACTATTATAAGTACCACACACGCACACACACACACACACACACACACACATATATATATATATATATATATATATTACGAATCTGCAAATACACACACATAGAAATAGCCACACGTATATACATACGTATGTTACACATACGCACACACACACACACACACACACATATATATATATATATATATATATATATACTACGAATCTGCAGATACACACCCATAGAAATAGCCACACGTATATACATACGTATACGTTACACATACGCACACACACAGATACACACACACACACACATATATATACTACGAATCTGCAAATACACACCCATTGAAATAGCCACACGTATATATATACGTATACGTTACACATACGCACACACACACACATACGCACACACACACATACACACACACAAATATATATATATATATATATATATATATATATATATATATATATATATTACGCATCTGCAAATACACACCCATAGAAATAGCCACACGTATATACATACGTATACGTTACACAGACGCACACACACACACATACACACACAAAAATATATATATATATATATATATATATATATATATATATATATATATATATATTACGCATCTGCAAGTACACACCCATAGAAATAGCCACACGTATATACATACGTATACGTTACACACACACACACACACATATATATATATATATATATATATATATATATATATATATATATATATATATATATATATAGATAGATAGAGAGAGAGAGGGGGGGGGATATTCACTCCCACCTACACACATATTAATGATTGAACCTAAATATATATATTCCAAGGTATGAAATAGTTTGTTTTCACATATAAATAACGTTGATCCATTGGTAATGATATGTATTCGAAAAGCAGCAGCGTAATATACAGAAATTTTCTTACATATCCACACAGCTGCAAATTCATTGATCTTAATCATTATTCAAAGAATAAAAACTGTTAAGTAAACAAGAGATTTGGGTAAAAATGAAGACCATTCGGTGAATTAAAAACTTCAGGTAAATCCCATATATTTTAATGCCATATATTTTTTTTCTTTTTGCAAAGATAAAGTGTTGCGTAGTCAGATACACGAAATATGGCCATGTGCGAAATGGACATATAATGTTCATAACAAGAGAACATATAAAGAACATAGGAATCTCGGAATTCGAAAACACATAACGACTTCTTGTTCAGGTACGAAACCTTTTTATTAACTTTGAGTAAAAGGTTTCGACATAAGGGGGAGAGACACAATCTTCTTTGCTGTCTTATTCATTTTGCCCCCATCTCGAGCGGCCCTCATACGGCGCGAGGTCCAAAAGTCGATCCTTCTCGTTTGACGTCTAATTCTCAACTCTTACTTTCTTCAAATCTGACACAACCTCCGTGCTCTTCTGGTGCGTGACGTCACCCGCACCCTGTCACCGTGTTTCGTCTCGGACTATTATAACATCTGAGTTACACCTCCATCCGCCCGCGCGCGCCCCGCGTTAACACCTGCCTAATGTTGCACCTAACTAACCCATGTGCTGAGCCGAAAGGTTCTCAGCCTAAATAAACTCAAAGGCATGAACCGAACTCCCTAGGCTATTATATAACAAAAGAACTAAAAAAACATATTCGTTATATCTGGCAAAGAGGATTGGAATTTAGCTTTTCCTGAAGGAAGGAGAACATACGTTAGTTGCACGTATAATATTTTTAAAAGCCTCTGAGAAGAAAGACAAATAAATAACCTTCGAGTTTTCTGGTAACGGCATTCAACATCAATGCGGTTGTTTTCGTGGAGTTGATTCCTTGTAATTCAGGGCTAGTTGACATCTCTACAGAGGAGTAAGACTCCTCCAAAAAGTGTCCTGAATATGACACTAAACAATCTGATTGTGAGGCTCCAGTAAAACAGGATCTTTAGGGAATGCTGAGAACCCCTTAATTGCCTTCGCTCCCAAGTCCACTCTGGCCCAGAGTTGTAGGACCTTATGGGTTGTTATCTGTTGGATAATAGAACTAAACTTTATTAAGTAAAACTAAAGTTGGCGACAGTAGTCGAGGGTGACCAGAAGGCTCCCTTTTCAATAGCTACTACACTGAGGCCTCGGGGAGGGCACTACTCCATTCTTTGATTGCTCCACTTTACCCTTTATACGTAACTTATATCGCTGGGTTTAAGAAAGAAGGTATCAAGAACCAGTTTTAATGTTTTTGGTATGGCGCGACCTGGGGTTGAACCCAGGACACTTTGTACTTATGAGGAACTGATTAGTTTGAAATAAAACTGTTTCAACATTTGATATGCGTACTTATGCTAAACTGGATTGTTTGAAATTACAACTGTTTTGACATTTAACTGTGTGCAAACAAAAAACTGCACATACGCTGAACTGAATCGTTTAGAATAGGACTGTTTATATGTATAAAAATGGATTTGGCATTAAATAACGAACAAGGTTTGATATGCCATAAAACCAAACCGTAATAAAGGATAAATCTCCGTGGTGTAATGGGTAACATACTTGGACTGAGATACTGAAATAAGAGAGATTGAACACACGTTGCGCTATTGCGTTCACTTTTGGATCAATGCAGTTATGAAAAGTATAAGCCCCAGTCATCCTCAAGGTACAAAGTTAAATTATAACTTAACTGTTCTTCCACAAGCATTTATATATATATATATATATATATATATATATATATATATATATATATATATATTTTAAATCCAGTAAATTCGGAGTTGGGAACAATTCCAAGCAGGGCAATTAAAATATTCAAAAATAAAATATTTTCCTTCAGTCTGCTTGTAAATATAAAAGAGTTATTTTAATCCATTTTCTTGTTTGATCGGAAGGAGTCCTACTAATTTTTTGAGCATTGAATTATATCAATGCTTTTTAAAAGGATGGAAATGAATGTATTATCTTAATATGGACGATTGTTGTTTTTTTAATATATATATATATATATATATATATATATATATATATATATATACTGAGTGGGAAAATTCTTTTTGTAGAGATATAATGAACCAGAATTTAAACTGTAATGAACATCAATGGCATTTAAATCTGGTCTACGATGGAAAAACTTAATTTTTTCCATCGCTGTTCATGGAGATAATCTACATTAAATATTTTTAGGTATTTTTCTGCATTAGGTGAGTAAATAAATTTTTCAAATAAGACAAAAAACATTTTGATGAGATACCAGGGAATTTTGCAATGGTGTACCAATATTTCTATTTACAAAATTAGAATATACGAATAATGCACAGAAAATCACAAGGAAATTTATTGTCAGTACACTGGGAATACGAAGTTTGACTTTAATGGCATAGCAACACATCTTGGGATAGTTTATGTCAAGAGATTTGGGAATCACGTTAATTGTACGTTCATATCTAAGTATTTCGTGCAGTTGTTATATGAGAGCTTTTTTTTTTTTTTTTGGCAAATGGTACCATCGATACGAATAATTTCTAAATAGATCTATATGATCTATGGTTTGAACATTTTCTGTACCTCCCATCCAGAGTAAACGTGAACCTGGGAGTAATGGCAATGATAGACTACACTAAGGTCTTCAGATCTACAGATCTAGAGCCTCAATATCAGATGCTGTTTAAGGAAATATTCAGAACACCACTGTTTTGCGGGGTCTTATTCCTCTGCCGGGGACTTTCATTGTTATATAGAGTTTTCCTTGAATAGAATTTTTTAGAGCAACTTCTTATCTTCCTGATTTATTTGCATTGACTAGGTAGATGTTGGAAAATAAACACTGGTAACATATATTGAATTCTCTTTTAATAATAAGGCGAATTATATATTTTTCAAACGTTTTATCTATCTATCTCTCTATCTATTCATCTACGCATATACACATATATATATATATATATATATATGTATATTTATTCATGTGCACACACACACACACACACACACACACATATATATACATAGCAAATCCAGGCAGCAGTTGTATCGATACTACTATATGGATGCACTACTTGGACGCTAACTAAACGACTGGAGAAGAAACTAGACGGCAATTACACAAGAATGTTGAGAGCAATATTGAACAAATCCTGGCGTCAACACCCCAAAAGACACCAACTATACGGCCACTTGCCTCCCATCACGAAAACTATACAAGTTAGACGAACCAGACACGCAGGACACTGCTGGAGAAGCAAGGACGAACTCATCAGTGATGTACTCCTATGGAGCACCGCATATGGCCAAGCAAAAGCAGGACGACCAGCTCGAACATACAAACTGCAGCTATGTGAGGATACGGGATGTAACCCTGAAGACCTGCCAAAAGCAATGAATGATAGGGAGGAGGGGCGAGAGAGGGTCAGAGATATCCGTGCTGGAGGGACGACATGATGATGATGATATAACAAAACGTAAAGAGAATAGGTCTGATTTGAACTATACAAGAAAATGTTTGGAACAAACCCTAAAAAACAGTATCTGTTTAACCATTAACTTCCTATCTCACAAACTATCCCAGGAAGACAGGTAAAATATGATAAGAACTGCTCGTTAAAAAATGGGTGCTCTCATACGTTACAGCTTGTTTAAACGTTTCTATAACTGAAAAGAAAAAGAAAATAAACAACATTAGATATTGAACATTGAATGTTGAATTATTTCTAGTAATGCTTTAAAATTTAGAATCATTTGAATTGTAATGGGTTAAGTAATTAAACTACGAAAGTATATCAACTTTTCTTAAAAACCCTGTATATTAAGCTTTTGACAATATTACCAATGTTTATATTATCTTTTTCTTTTCATGAGATAGGATTATAGTGGCTGTTTGTTTTGTTTCGATATCTATCAAGTTTGAATTAGTTTCAGAACAGTATATCACAACTATTCTTCGAACTGTGGTTTTAACTCGTTAGTTATGACCTTCAAATTTTGTAGATATTGATTCTTTTCAGTTACATAATTGAATTTAAGAAAAAAACGTTATCAGGACTTCAAACTAACGGGTGACTCAAGCGAAAAAAAAAAAAAAAAAAAAAAAAAAGCGAGATACTTTTTTCCAATCTCCCGATGTATTTTCTTATGTTAGTCAATATAGTAAAATAGATTCATTTCTATTAGGATCAAGTTTATTCAAATTTAATTTATTATGACCAAATGCAAATCACGCTCGTGATACTGAATAAATTATCTGTGGTAACCTTTTTTTTTAATGAAATATCAATAATCAATAAAATAGATATCTCTGAATATGAAGGATTTTATTCAACAGGAATATATATATATTTAATAAAATCATATGAAAAATATAGAATAGCTTTTATTTCTCTTATCTTAACAATGATTTTTTTTGTCTCAATTTCAACGCTATTGTTTCCCAAGAGAAACAGTACTTTCATAAAACACTTTTTGAATTTTTCCTCGCATATATTTCTATAAATATTTAAAATCTAAAAGCGGACAAAAACCATCATAGCATTGATTTTTACGCAACACCATAACAAAAAGTTTTTCCCTGGATATGTTTTTTCATAATATAGATAGTTTAGTTTTCGGGCGAGCCGTAACGTAATCTTCAGAAATAGCACCTCACAGATGAAATCAAGGGAATAAGATGTTTGATCACCAATAAGAACGTCAAGAATGTAGTTTTCTTTACGCTTAACCTCTGCAAAATGATTCATCAGGACACATTGGGTTTATTATTTGGAGAAAATAGCCGGAATTAAAATCAATAAGGAGCCCACTATATCCTTTTTGACAGCAGGTATCAAAAGTTTAGATACACTTCTAAATGTACGAAAACAAAATGTAGGATCACTAAAAACAAGTCACTTAAATGATAGGGATGACTAACATTTTACTCCATGCATGTTTTAGTTGATTTTTTTCATTGTACTGAGTGCACCAATTACAACCGGTATCACCGTCACTTTCAGGTCCTATAGTTTTTCGGTTCTCTTTTCGTTTTCCAGCAGTTTTACCCTGTGAACAGTTGGAACAGCAACGTCCACTATTCGGCACTTTCTTTTTTTTTGTTGAATATCTCAGAGACTGGTAGTCTGGCCGGGATAATAATAAAAATAATATGATAAGGATAATACGTGATTGGTGCTTTTGGTACAATCACCAAAGGATTATCAAATGGACTGAAGAACTTGGAAATAAGAGGACGAGTGGAGAACATCCCAACTACTACATTATTGAGAACGGTCAGAATACTGAGAAGAGTCCTGGAGACTTGAAGAGATTTACTGTTACTTAAACTCTAGAGAAGAAACATCAGCTAAGACTGATGTGAAAAACTCTCAAGGAGTAAATAATAATAATAATAATAATAATAATAATAATAATAATAATAGTAATAATAATAATAATAATGAGGCGTTTTAAACGACTAGTAAACAAAATCTCACTAGAGAAAATCTGGACCTGGCTAAGAAAAGGAAACTTTAAGAGAGAAACAGAATCTTTCCTAAAAGCAGCACAAAACAACACCGTAAGAACCAATCATTTCAAATCGAGAATAGATAAGTCGTAACTAAATAGCAAATGTAGGCTCTGCGGTGACAAAGATGAAACGATCAATCACATAAGCGAATGCATCAAATGAGCACAGAAGGAGTATAAGACTAGACACGATTGGGAGGGGTAGGGGATCCACTGGGAGATGTGCAATAAATTTAAATTTCGCCATACAAACAAATGATATATGCACAACACAGCATCTCTCCTAGAAAATAACACACATAAACTCCTTTGGGAATTTGACGTACAGAGAGTTCATGTAATCTCGGCCAGAAGACCAGACCTAATAATAATCAATTAAAAAAAAAAAGAAAATCTGCAAAATTTTCGACTTTGTTGTCCCGGTTGAAAACAGAATAAAACTGAAAGAATGTGAAAAGAAGGATAAGTACCTCGACCTTGCTAGAGCATTGAGAAAAAAACTATGGAACATGAAGGTGACAATTAAACCAATAATGATTGGTGATTTTGGTACAATAACTAAATGCTTATGAAAGGGACTGGGGGATTTGGAAGTTGGCGGACGAGTGGACACCATCAAAGCTACAGCATTATTGAGAACAGCCAGAATACTGAGAAGAGTCCTGGAGACTTGAGGAGACTTGAACTCACTCAAACTCCAGTGAAAGACCATCAACTAATACTGATGTGAAAAAATCTGATGAGTAAATAAGAATAACAACACTAATAATTATCATCATTATTATTTTTATTATTATCATCACTTCTTGCGAGTTTTTTACACCAGCGTTAGCTGCAGTAAGGTGAGAATAAACCTCTCTCTCTGTTTCATTCTCTCTTTCTCTCTCCATTTGTCTCTCTTCCATTCTCGCTTGCTGTCTTCACATATTCTAAGCACTTAACTTATATATTATTGAATCATGTTCATATTTATATTAACCTTTTCGTGGAGTTTCTGAAGTAATTTTTCCCACGATTATATGATATCCTGTTTTTCTGCAAAAAAACAACAAATTATTTGCAAACGTATCAATTTGATCCCGAAAGAGGACCTTAACTAAAGCTCCAGATCGGAGTAGACCTGGGAGTAATGACAATATGAATGATTTGGAATGCAGTGACTTAAATCACACCAGTAAGTTATCTCTTACTTCTAATCAGATATGTCCTCAAACTATCTTATGATTGTTTTTACGCACAACTAATTTAAACAACATTTTTACATAGATGAAGCATTATCGATCATTTTTTTTTTTTTTTTAGGTTTTTCCGAAAATAATATCGGCTTTAAGAATAACTTTTCATCCGGTATTAATTTCATCAGTGTTTTAATCCGTCTTAATATATTTGCTGAACCATTTTGCGATTGATAGTAAATCATTTATACCTTTATTAAATAAATCTGGATGATTTAACGCAAAGAAATATTTAAATACAATTTTTAATTCTTTGTGAAACAGAATTTTTAACGTAGGCAAAAACGTGGAACTATCAAGAGATATAACGGATTAAGAAGAAGAAGAAGAAGAAGAAGAAGAAGAAGAAGAAGAAGAAGAAGAAGAAGAAGAAGAAGAAGAAGAAAGGGAAAGAAAGATATAAAGAAAGAGAAGAGAGAGAGAGAAAAGAGAAAAGAAAGAAAAGAGAGAGATTAAGTAATTAAGAGAGAGAGAGAGAGAGAGAGATAGTGTGTGTGGGGAGGTGTACAGCAAAGTATATTAAGTAAATTAAACCTAAGTTCAATTACTGAACATCAGATCTCACTTAAATGTTAACGATAACGATGATGCTGATAATCAAGAGGCACTGATAGAAACAATGATTGTCGATGGATGAGAGATGAGGAGAAAATGGATGTGAAAAACTCTCATATCCCAAGCAAAATTATAAATTCAGGCCAAAAATTACAAAAAACAAAATAAATATAATAAATAAATAAATTTATTTTTTTAATTATTTTTTCATGTTCCGGATTTGGGGCTGTATGGTAATGGAAAATTTTTATTCGGGGACGTTTCGATAAAGTGAGAATACCGGCTTATAGATATGCATATTTGCACGCACACATACGTGCTATGCAAATATAACTATAGAGCACGCTTAAAGAATAAATATAAGCGGCGATCGGCACTCACTAGAGTACTTGTCCAGAGTCAATTAACGCGTACTATTTCAAATGTGCCTCTAACGCTCTAGTCCGAACTCAACCTATACTGTTGACATCAGCAAACCCAGCAAGGACATACAAACTTCAAAATCAAATTCTATATGAAGAGTAGAAAATTAATAATATGGACTGTTTTTCATATTTACTCAACCACTCTGCTCGGGCAGGATATGACACAAGGTCAATTTTGAAGCGGAGTTTAACAGGTTTGAATTCAGAGTTTTCCTTCTCCTAGACTAGTTGCCTCACTAAGGCTGAAGAACCTAGTCTGTCCTACTATTTACCCATAGCTGGAGGGAGAATAATTGGATTCATACCTTTCCCAAGGGTATTAGTGCTATGTGAAATGCAATCAGTCTCGTCCAGGATTTGAACTCGTGTCACGAGTCAGCGACGATAACCATTACACCACGGGCACCTCCTTTCATTATGGACTGTTTATTAATTGTGTGAATTTTGTTCCTACAGCTATTATATATATAATATGTTAGAACAGAATTTAAAGTTTATACTAAAATAGAGTTGTCTTTTCCGAACGACCAAATATTATGACGTGAATTTCTGTTATTAAAAATGTATTTGAATTTTATCGCAACTCATTCAGTTTATGGATTCTTCTAAAGTGAGTGATAGTGTCGATTGGAGACTGTCAGCACAAAATGTGACTTTATGAGACTCAAAATTACAATAATAACGGGTTATAATAATTCAACTAAAAATAAATGAAATAATCGATTTTATTTTACTAAAAAAAAGTTTAGTTAGCAGATTTTGCTAAAAATTCTCCTAAACTTTTGTGTTTAATTAAATTTCTAATCAAAATAATATTTTTCTGTATCAAAGGTATTAACGGCGTTAAATAACCTTCAAAGGTTGATACGCCATAAAGCCCAAACAATATCAAAGGTATTCACACATCAAAGCCAGAAGTTCCAAGTCAGATTATTTGCCTCTACAACTCTTTGTCGGACCCGTTTATAAGGTACTACTTCAATTTGAAGTGACCATTTAAAGAAAAAAATTACAAAATAAAATAAAAAACACAAAAAACATTATCTCTACTTATGTATAGGAGAAGCCATTTACAAGATATTTTCCGAGTTTTTTTCTTTTAAAACCATTAGATTTAGTTTATATCCTGATGTGCATTGCTGGAGGCAATATATTTGTCGGTCTGGAGTTATTGAATTTCCAAAAATCTTGATTCTGACGGGAAAATCGTCTATCCACGTTCATTTAGAATGGTATCAAGTTATTTTGCTGAAATAAATTTGATAATCTTGGATGAACGATAAAAATACCATCTGAAGACATCTCATAGAGAGGGTTATTTAATAAATATGGGGTATTTTTTGTGAAAAGCGATATATATATATATATATATATATATATATATATATATTATCGAACTCGTTGACCCCTATTTGGACGTGACGCTATGTCAATTTAACGGGTTCGAATTCAGAGTTTTCCTCTTCATAGACCAATTTTATCATATTTTACCAACCCCTCCGCTCGGGCAGGGTATGACCCCATGTCAATTTTTAAGCAGAGTTTAACAAGTTTGAATTCAGAGTTTTCCTTCTCCTAGACTAGTTGCCTCACCAAGGCTGAAGAACTCAGTCTGCCCTACTATTTACCCATAGCTGGAGGGAGAATAATTGGATTCATACATTTCCCATGTGAAATGCAATCAGTCACGTCTGGGATTTGAACTCGTGTTTCCGAGTCCATTTCCCACGACGATAACCATTACACCACGGGCACCTCCCTAGACCAATTTTATATCAAGGTTAATGATTCCATTCTGCACTAATACTTATCCATACTTTGGGAGAGAATAGTTGGATTCAGATGAAGCCCCTTATCTTTGTAGGACAGTCAGCATAGATCTTTTGCTTTTTATTGCTACTATAAAATATCTTTATGGTTTTGTCCCTAAAAACAATCAACATGACTGTTCGGAAAAAATGATCAGCGAAACCCTAGTCAAAGCACAAAAACTTTGTATGATTAATATTTGTTTGTTGCTATAAATGCTCGTGTCTTTCGTAAGAAGACGGAAGGAAGAAATTCTGATGAAATAAGTGTTCAATTCAAACTTGGCGAAAAACCCGTTCCTATCCACTATCACGCCTTGATATTTTGTGTATTTTCATACGAAATTTAATACCAAGAAATCTTGTTGCTAAAGAGTAAAAAAGGTACAGAAAAACACACAAATTGGTGACTCATTTATAAGTTAACACAAACATATATATATATATATATATGTTTGAATATAATTGATATTTTTTGTCTACATACTTTTTTGTTTATCCGTTTGAATTGCTGTTTGATCTTAGATATTCGGTGGGAATTGGTTGATAAACCTTCCATAATTAGTTATTTCCCCAAGTACTTTCTTCCCTACTTTGGGCCATCACCAGGGAAGGATGTATTACAAAAGTGATGTAACTTTTGTATGTACATTGCTACTTTGTAAGAACGAGCGTTTGTACTGTTGTATTGTGTGGCGTTTACTTTTCGAATTTGTTCCTATAAATTGCGTCGCCATTTAACTACAATAGCACTGGTTTCAAAATTGATTCTATTAAGTTTGGGTTGTATGTTCCTAATATGTAGTACCTCGAAAATCTAGTTTTTACAGGTTATTTTGTTGTTCTGATATTGTTATGTTTTCGGTAAGAATTTTCTGTTATTCTGTTGCTGGGGATGAATATTTTTTTTTTATTTTGTGCTATGGAAGTACTTTAGAAATAAATAATTATGGATGGTTTATCAACAGATTCTCGCCGAATATCATGAGATCAATATGGCAATTTGAAATGATTAACAAGAAAATGTGTAGACAAAAAATGTCTATTATTTTAAATCAAATATGTATCAATGAAGAAATGTGTGTGTGTGTGTGTGTGTGTGTAAACATGTATATGTTAATCCGCATACACATAGTATATATATATATATATAGACAGAGAGAGACAGAGAAAGAGAGAGAGAGAGAGAGAGAGTGAGAGATTGTGTTTTGTTCTATCTATAAAAAGTACGTACTATCAAGAATAGTGTCTCCATTCAGAATAGAATGGAAAATCAAAAATTGCGTATGATTTCTAAAAGTTTGACTCGGAAATTTTGTAAGGTTTTTCCTCCACAGCATACTGTGATGGTAATTTTATTTTTGACATAACTTTTTGCCTAAAATCTCGTTGCTCTGTCATTGCCGTTCCCTCTCTAATGTTGTGTCTTTATTTCTTCAGCCTTAGTAACTAATTTCGGCAAACGAAAAATAAATAAGTTGAAGATTTTCGGCAACGGTGACATGTCTTATACAATTCCGTATGTCATTACGAATATATAATGTATATATGGGAATTTAATCAGCAAATAACATTCTGGCTTGATTTTGCTTATTTGATTAACGACATATTGACTTATGGGTTAAGAAAGTTCGGAAATGTTTGGAGTCAGCACCATATTTTTTTTTTATTTACGTTTAAGTAATTTCTGTCTTTCTTTTTTTTTTTTTTTTTTTTTTTTTGCCTGTGATCATTTGTTGGTAAAAAAGTTGTATGAGTTTCATATTTCTGTCGAAAATGATTAGTATATAATTATAATAAAAATCAAAATTTTTTTTTATTGCAGTATGGTGGTGAACAAAATGTTTGTTGCACAAATACAACTATAGGGATCTTAAAATTTGAATTTTCTTGATGCCTTTAGAAATATACATTACTGAAAAACAAAAAAAATTTCTAAATTATTTCAAGCTTTACTCCACTGTTTCACCCATTTTATTAGCTTTTCCGAGTTCACATATGTGGAATATATGTTCCCTCATTTGAATAATATTACGAATCAACTAAAAGATCATTTTTTATTTATTTGGGTTTAAATGGAAACTAAATTTGGATGAAATGTGTGTATCTTCCAATTCACCAATAGTAATTTATTTGCACTAATCATATACGATTTCAGCTATTCCTATCTTACACCACGAAATGCAAAAAAGTTTATATGATTTCAAATAACTAATAATAATAATAATTTCAATAACTATAATAAATACCATCAGTTAACTCTCAGGGAGTAAAAATAATAATCACCACAGAGTAAAACTGAAAGAAATCGAAAAGTGAGATAAGTACCAAGACCTTGCTTGAGAACTGAAAAAAAAAACTATGGAACATCAAAGTGACAATGACCCCAACTAAAATTGATGCGATCGATACTGTTACCAAACGATTGGTATAGAGACTAGAGGACTTGGACATAAAAGGACGAGTGGAGACCATCCAAACTACAGCATTGTTATGATCAGCCAGAATACTAAGCAGAATCCTGGAGACTTGAGGAAATCTATTGTCACTCAAACTCCATTGAAGAACTGTCAGCTAACGCTGGTGTGAAAAAGTCTCAAAAGAGTATAATAATAATAATAATAATTAAGTAAGTAAAGTTGGCGACGGTGGTCGAGGGCGACCCGAAGGCTCCCTTTTCGATAGCTACTACACTACGGTGCAGAGGAAGGCACTACTCCTTTCCCTGGGTTGCTCCACTTTACCCTTGATCCATATCTTATATTGCTGAGTATTATGCAAGGAGGCATAAAGTACAATTTTTTGTGTCTTTGGTAAGACTCGACTTGGGATTGAACCTAGGACTTCTGGGTCATTGGCGAACACTCTAACCATTACGCCAATAATAATAATGATGAGATTAATGATAATAATAATGATTGGAACTGGTCCAAACATATACAGACCATAACTTGCCAACCAATGACGTGGAAAATATTAATAGCACAAATAAGGGAAGAGATTTATTACTCAATAACAAGGCTCGGTTTATTCCCTGAGGAACAGAAAGGATGCTGCAAAGGATCCAGAGGCACAGCAGAGTTACTTAACATAGATCAAGACATTCTAAATGACTGCAAGACCAGACGGAAAAGTCTAGTTATGGACTGGATTGACAACAAAAATGCATATGATATGGTTCAGCAAAGCTGGATTATAAACTGCCTCAAAATGTACTAAGTATCAGATGAAGTCATAAACTTTATCGAGAAAACCATGAAAACCTGGAGTGTGGAATTGGCAGCAGGAGGAAGAAATTTAGCTGAAGCAAAGATCCAAAGAGGTATTTTCCAAGGAGATACACCATCAGCATTACTATTCATAATTGTCACGATGCCACTTTACAACATACTCAGAAAATGCCCAGCAGGATACAAACTAAGTAGATCCAAGGAAAAGATCAATCACCTAATGTACATGGATGACATCAAACTATTTGCAAAAAAGAATGAAAAAGAACCGGTAACTCTAATACACGCAGTTAGAATATACAATCAAGACAGAGGAATGGATTTTGGCATAGGAAAATGTGCCACGTTTGTAATGAAAAGAAGCAAACGACATAGGACTGACGGAATAGAACTACCAAATCAAAACAAGATTAGAACGCTCGGAGAAAACGACGCCTACAAATACTTGTGTATCTTTAAGGCTTACACCATCAAACAAGTGGAAATGAAAGACAAAAGTCAAAAAGAATACCTCAGGAGAAGTAGAAAACTACTCGACACAAAACTCTCTGGTAGAAACCTTATCAAAGGAATAAAAACCTGGGCTGTACCCCTCATTAGATATTCCGGACCCTTTCTCTATTGGACCAAAGACGAACTCAGACAAATGGACCAAAGAACAAAAAAGTTAATGACAAAGCTCGAGGCATTACATCCCAGAGACGACGTTCACAGACTATATGTATCAAGAAAAGATGAAGAAAATGGACTTGCCAGCATTGAATACAGCGTTGATTTAAAAAATGGGAAAAAAACAAGTCAATGAGCATTTTAAACGACTCATAAACAACATCTTAAGCGAGAAAACCAGGACCTTGCTAAGAAAAGGAAACTTTGAGAGAGAAATGCAATCTCTCCTAATATCAACACAAAACAAGGCCGTAAGAACCAATCATATCAATGGGAGAATAGATAAGTCGCCAAAAAATATCAAATGTAGGCTATGCGGTGACAAAGATGAAACCATCAATCACTTAATAAGCGAACGCAGCAAATTAGCACAGAAGGCGTATAAGATGAGACACGACTGGTTGGGCAAGATGATCCACTGGGAGATGTGCTAGAAATTAACATTTGTCCATACGAAAAAATGGTATATGCACAACCCAGTATCTGTCCTATGGGACTTTGACATAGAGACGGTTCACATAATCTCGGCAAAAAGACCAGACCTAACAATAATCAACAACAAAAAAAAAAGAGAATTTGAAAATTGTCGACTATACTGTCCCGGCTGACCACAGAATAAAACTGAAAGAAAGTAAAAAGAGGGATGAGTACCAGGACCTTGCTAGGGAATTGGAAAAACTATGGAACATGAAAGTGACAATTATACCAATTTTGATTGGTGCTTTTGGTACAGTAACTAGAGGATTATTAAAGGGACAGGAAGACTTGGAAGTTGGCAGAAGGGTGGAGACCATCCAGATTACAGCATTATTGAGAACAGGCAGAATACTAAGAAGAGTCCTGGAGACTTGTTGTCACTCAAACTCCAGTGAAAACCATCAGCTAACGCTGAGGAGAAAAAAATCTGATGCGTTAATAATTATAATAATAATAACAATCGCGGCCAGACGAGCAGATTTTATAATAATCAAAAAAAAAAAAAATTAAGAGAACTTGCAGAATTGTGGACTTTGCTTTCCTAGCGGGCTACAGAGGGAAATTAAAAAAAATGTGAAAAGAGGGATATGTACCTTGACCTTGCTAGGTAATTGAAAAAGCTGTGGAGCATGGAAGTGACGATAATCCCAATTGTAATTTGCACTCTTGGTACAGTTAACAAAGGATTAGTACAAGGACTGGAGGAGTTGAAAATAACAGGACGAGTGGGGACCATCCAAATTACTGCATTATTGAGATCGGCAAGACTACTGAAAAGTGTCCTGGCTTCTGGAGGAACGTTGCTGTCACTTAAGCACCACTGAAGAACCATCAGCTAACGCTTGTGTGATAAACTCTCAAAAGAGAATAAATTGGAATAATTATAATGACAACCTAGCAGCTAATACCACTATTGAACAGAATGGATGTTCTGGTAATGGCAATTTAAGGATTCTCCCCAAGTTTCCAGAACCGAAGCCTCATCAGTGGATGCAGGTTACTGTCATATTGAAGCCATACACTTTTTGAGATAAATCGTTAACACTTTCTTGTTCCGATAGACTAAACATAAAAAAAAATGATAGTCGTGCATAATTTTCGTGAACACCATTAAACTGTCCTAATTTTCTCATTATTGCCAAGGGGTTGTATATCCTATGATAGCAAATATTGAAACACACTCATAAATTCAAAAATTCACACAATTCTCAATCGGAGACGTGTTGATAAATCGATTAAAAATGCTGAGAGATCACTGGAAATAATTGGTTCGTTTGATGTCTGTTGATCCTATTATTATGAATTATCTATATCGATAAGGGAAAAAAAAGTTGTTACATTAATAATTACCCTTAAATTCGTTTGATTTCGATGAGTAGTCTCTAAACAAAAGACTATAAATAGGTGACAACTTAACTTATTTTATTGTCCTCATGGTATAATGAATAAAGCACTGGACTACGAAAGCGCAGTAACCGAGTTCGAACGCCAGTCTAACTGTTACGTTTACTTTTGGAAAATTACCCATTGGCCCAGCGGTTAGAGTGTTCGCCAATGGCCCGGGAGACCTGGGTTCAATCCCAGGTCGAGTCATACCAAAGACTTTAAAAATGGTACTTGATACCACCTTGCTTAACACTCAGCATTATAAGGTATGGTTCAAGGGTAAAGTGGAGCAATCCTGGGAATGGAGTAGCGCCCTCCCCTACACCTTGGTGTAGTAGCTATCGAAAAGGGAGCCTTCGGGTCACCCTCGACTATGGTCGACGACTAACTTGGAATTAAATAACCTACGTAGGTTGATATCCCATTAAACAAATACATTTTCACTTTTCTTTATTTTATTTACTTCCTCAACACGTTTCCATCAAAAACATACGGGTTCAGGCGGTTAGAGCTGTAGAATACCCACCGTAGAGTGCCCGGTGTATGACATTAAACACCTGATGGTGAGGCTCTAATCCTGTCGCTTTTGAGAATGTGGAGTATACCTTCAATAATATCTATTCCCGGTCAACTCAAACCGGGAGTTTCTAAATTTGAAACTGTGTCAAAATAAATAACAGATTTACATAGAATTATCAGCATTAAATTTGGAACAATTTAACTGAAAGGAAACAAATGTATTCTGCCTCGTTTGAAAATATCATTTACATAATATTCATTTACAAATAATGTATGTTATATAATGTATTTTATATATAGGGAGAGTCTTACTCCAAACAGAATTTGACAATAAAGTAATCTAAAAGGTTGATATGCTATAAACCAACCAACCAACCAACCAACCTATACATATACACTTTTGTGTAATGCATGACTATGTGTTCATTCCCTCATCATATATACACTCACTGTATGTAAGAGTAAATAAACAGATATATAAATATATAAGATAAAACTTAAAAGAGCTGATCAATTGATCGATTAATAACTTTTTGATAATTTTATTCGACTGTTAATCTAAAATAAAAAAAAAAAAGATTCAAATCTGTTATGGCTGGTTTTGAATAGTTTTTAGTTTGCTTTATATTAGTTCGTTTGTTTGTTTGGGTTTTCGGGCATATCAAGCTTTGTTGGTTATTTAATGTCAAATCCATTTTATACAAATAAACAATTATATTTCAAACAATTCAGTTTAGCTTAAGTACACAGTATAACTGTCAAAACATTTCTATTTCAAGCAAGTTGGTTTAGTCAAACTGTTCTTATTCAAACAATTGATTTTAGCGTAAGTACTGTTTCAATGTCAAAAAAGTTATATTCTAAACAATCTAGCTTAGCATCCAAAAACAGTTCCATTTGAAACATTGCAGTTTAGCATGAGTAGACAGTTTAAATTAGAAAACATTTCTATTTCCAGCAATTCAGTTTAGCATAAGTACAGAGTAAAGTTTTATTTGACCCATAGATAGAACCATATCAGATTCCACCACTCTGGGTCATTGTGAACTTGGAAGCGATAGCAATTAATTGGTACTCCACATTCCCCAAAGCTCCAGCATTACTGGAAACTCTCCATTATATTGTTTAGTGTCCTATCCAGAACACTGATTAGGGAGAGTCTTACCCCCCTCCAGAGGGTCAGTCAGAGCATTCTCCAGCTCCAGCTGACAGGGCAATTCTTTAGGTTAATTACATAATTAAATTGTTGTTTATCGAGACGCTATGAAAATCAATATTTCCAAATATTTCTCAATAAAACTGCTAATAGACAAAGATATATTTGAATTCTGCTTCATCAAATGCGGTGAGATTTATTTCCAGGTTCCAAAAATATTGGTGAACTAAATCTTTAAGAAAGTATCTTAATCTAAATTTAAGGCAACAAATCGTTATATCCTGATTGCGCATTGGTCATACAAGGCTTACTCACTCTTTCATACTGAAACAGGAACCACAACTACAGTTTTTGACCTGTCAGACAACTTGCACAGTTAAACACATTCTTATAGAATGCAGAACTTTCGCTGTCATCAGAAAGCAATTTTTCAAAGTGAATAATTTAACCGATTTGTTCGAAAACGTCAAAATAGATGACGTTCTGTCCTTCTTGCGAGAGACAGGGTTGTACGAAAAAATATAACGAATTAAACTGCTTAATCATGTGCAAACAAATTAAATCCTGCTCATAGAAAGTTTAACCTACTAAGTATTCGTTCAGAAATCTTTGTTTAAATGAATATTCATCGACAGAATTTGGCGTTAAATAACCTACAAAGCTTAATACGCCATAAAACCCAAACAACCAATCAATTTAAATAAAATGTAGAAAAAATAAATTATATTTTGTTTAATGGTATATCAGCAATTGTTGGATGGGAGCAGGTCCCGTATCGCAGTGGCTCACATGCTTGATTTTGACATCGTATAAGTCGAGTTCCAACTCCACAAAGTCTGATATGCCATAAAACGAAAGAACACAAACCAAACCAAATCACCCATCATAAGTTATTTAATGCCAAAGCTATCTGGTAGAAAAACAGGAGTGGTTCTATACGACCTATAGATGTGGCGAAAATAGGGTTCATGTGTTTCCCATGGTTATAAGTTCGAAAAAGAACGGATGTAATAGCATGATTAGTGTTCGAACTCGCTTAGTAATATTTCACACGGTGACTCATTAGTCAGAGCGTCAGGGGGTTTCCGTGGTGTAATGGTTATTGTCGTAGAAAATGGACACGGTGACACGAGTTCAAATCCCCGACGAGACTGATCGCATTTCACATAACACTAATACCTTTGGGAAAGGTATGAATCCAATTATTCCCTCTCCAGCTATGGGTAAATAGTAGGACAGACTTGGTTCTTCAGCCTTGGTGTGGCAACTAGTCTAGGATAAGGAAAACTCTGACTTCAAACCTGTTAAACTCCGCTTCAAAATTGACCTTGTGTCATATCCTGCTCGAGCGGAGGGGTCGGGTAAATATGGTTAGTCAGAGCGTCACGGGGACTCTGCCGAAATTATGAGAGAAATGCCTTCCCAGACACGTCTATATTATTATGAAAAACTTTAAGATCTTCATATTGGGAATCCAACTAAAGAAAGAGATTACTTTTTCTGCCTTAAGACTTTACTTTTAATAATGTATTGTGACAGATGTACTAACGCTATTATATTTACGTTTTTACCATTACTCTATCGACATATCAATGAACAATATTCAACGTTGGTACTTTAATACAATAGGTTACATTAGTGTAGAAACTTATCTAAGTCCGACGGTGCTGGAATAGGAAACGATGTTGGCTTAGTGTTGAGACTTCACAAGAAGCACACTTCGGTAGTGCAAATATAGGCCAGATTTGTTGTCATTCTGTTTTGAGGGTGCTTCAGGCGATAGCCAATAATCCCTGCCCTTAGCCCATTAGAGTTATTCTGAGAGTAGGCATTCTAGAAAAATGCTGATTAATTTTTACGCCTGCCAGTACACTTCTGGACAAGTTAATGTTACCATGAGTAGTAAAAGACATAACGATGTGATATTTAATGCTTATACAAATAAAATCATAACGTAATATTGCCATGTGATTTAAGAACATGCAAAACTCACGTCAAGTTTATCACTAGAACATACATCAACAAACAGGTTCAAACAATTGCGTGTATGATGATGTAAATGAGCACTAAATTGAAATAGTGGAGGGGTAAAAATAAATTTAAAAAACAACCTGCAGCCGAAAGAGAAAGGAATTGAAATTATGCTTTATCTGACACGCACTCACACAGACACAGACACATCTATCTATCTATCTATCTATCTATCTATCTAGAGAGAGAGAGAGAGAGAGAGAGAGAGAAAGAGATGGATAGCTAATAAGGATATTACAGAGGTAGAGTTCTAGTTCGAATCAGAAGATCTTGGAGTCAATCTTACTTTGAGACATGAAAAATAAGCAAATCATTACCTATTAGCCAAAAAAAAAAAAAAAGAAGCGCCGGTGATAAAATTTTTCATCAATCAGATATAAAAAGCTACAAAATGACTCAGACAGATATACCAGAACATGATCAGAACTCTATCTTGCGGAAGAAAAGTTTACAGTAATATATGGAAGCGATTTCAGTGTTGGGCGCATCTCGAAGAAAGGTGTATGTGTGTGGGGGGGATCTTCGTAGCGTAGTTGCTAAAGTCCTGGATTGCAACATCGTAGAAAGCGAGATTGGACTTCAGTCGTATTATTAAAGGCGTTTTTAGAAAAATGGCCTTGGGAAACATTTGGATTTCCGGCTCATTGGGTTAGTGGGTACAGTGTTCACCAATGGACCCGGAGATCTGCGTTCAATCCCAGGTCGCGATATACCAAAGACTTTAAAAATGGTACTTCATACCTCCTTGCTTAACAATACAGTCAGTTTATGAATGTATCTTCTGAATTTTATTTGTGTTTATTTTTTGGTCCAGGATGCATATTATAATGAAAATTCATTTCACACACACACACACACACACACACACAAACATTATATATATATATATATATATATATATATATATATATATATTTCACCATACAACGTGTGAAAGCAGGTGCGATAAACTGCCTTCATCAGCCGCCAACCAGGAGTGATAACTGCCGCTCCTGGCGCTACCAAGCAGCTTTTACCACCAGATAGTGTATTATATATATATATATATATATATATATATATATATATATATATATATATATATATATATTCCAGATAAAACAAAGAGGAGAAATGACATCATATGTTCATCTTTATTTTTAGTGTTGTATGTGATTTTTAAAACGTGTTTATTTTTACTGTTGATGTCATTACGCGCTTACAGTAACTGTCACTTGAAGTTACGTAATCTCACAGGATTGGTGATTCCGTGCGCATTTTTTACATGTTGAAAACCATTCACTCTCGACCTAAATCCAGCTTCATTCATATAGCACTGTCGTCTGAAGATGATATGAAGTAACTTTCAAACTGCGTTCAGAGATTTCTTTTAATCCCTTCTTCAGCATTCTCTATTCCAATCTTAACTTTCATTTCTGCATCTGTTGTCTAATTGCTCGTTTTTCCTTTTTTTTGCGTTACTGCACCAAACCACGCCAGACAAACGTCATATACAATTCTGCAAAAAGATGCCATTTATTAATCAATGGGACCCTTAAGATTCATAATGAGCAAAAAAAAGGTTTGTCCACGTGTTATATGATAGCCGAGGGATTTCAGTTCATGCCTTTGAGGTTAGTTAGGCTGAGAACTTTTCGGCTCAGCACATGGGTTAGTTAGGTGCAACATTGAGGCAGGTGTTAACGCAGGCGCGCGCGTGCGGATGGAGGTGTCACTCAGATGTCATAATAGTCCGAGACGAAACGCGGTGACAGGGTGCGGGTGACGTCACGCACCGGAAGCGCGCGGAGGTTTGTGTGAGAATCTGAAGAAAGTTACAGGGTTGAGAACTAGACGCCAAATTAGAAGGATCGACTTTTGGAGTTCGCAGACGCGAGGCGAACTTGCGCCCTATGAGAGCTGCACGAGATGGGGGCCAAAGGAATAAGACTGCATAGAAGATTGTGTCTCTTCTCCTTACGTCGAAACCTTTAACTCAAAGTTAATAAAAAGGTTTCGTACCTGAACAAGAAGTCGTTACGTGTTTTCGAATTCCGAGATTCCTATGTTTTTTATATGTTCTATAGTTATCAACATTCGATGTCCATTTCACCCATTTCGCACATGGCCATATTCGTGTATATGGCTGTGCAACACACATAGCAGCCTGATTACTCTTGGGCCACTGAAATATATACATATATACAGTACCGAGCATTAAGATCAGAACGATGTTAAGAAAAATGTTTCATGATTATTCTTATAACTTTATCAAAATAAGTTTGTTGGACTTTATATTTTGGAATGATATAATTAACTTTTGTATCCTTATTTTTCCTTGAAAAAAATGTTCTATGAAATTTTAGAATTAAGAGTTATTTCCCATTTAGACTTCGTCTTAAAATCGCTCTGATATTTATACTCGCTACTGTATACATATATATAACAATTTTAATGTTATAAATTTATAAATAAAGTGAGCTAAGTATCGGTGAAAGAACACATAGATTTGAATCGGGACAGCCGACGTTTATCAACTATTATGTTGATGAACGTCGGCTGTCCCGATTAAAGTATTGAAAATTGTGTGAAGGATTACAAACTTTTTTATTTCTGTTGCTAAAAGTACAACATTTGAGCAATCTTCAGGCATCGAAAGATTCCTTAAACTTTTGCACCACCAAAAATAGATATGTGTGCGCGTGTAATGATATTACATATATATATATATATATATATATATATATATATATAAAGAGAAAGAAAGAAAGAAAGAAAGAAAGAAAGGAAGCACGTATAAGAGAAATAGAGTAGACACGACTAACGTTTCGTTATGACCATAGTAAATGAAATTGGAGAACCGAGTCCGCATCTTAAACGAAGCAGTTTGCTTTTTATTTGCGTTTAACGGCCTTGAAAGAGGCATGGACCCAATAGTTCCCTTACTAGTTCTTTAGCATTGCTTTGGCGAGAAGTCAGGAAGAATGAAACTCTAAATTCCAACCAGCTCTACGACGCTGAAATAATTGACTTAGAGTCATATCATGCAAATAAAAAAAAAGGTTTCATCCTGTTAGGCGTTTTTTTTTAAGAATTATAGTAAATTTATTTAATTCTTTTTAAAATTTTTATTTAAATTTTTTAAATTCCAATTAGTTTTTGACTTAAACTACAGATTTAATACTGAATTAGATTTTTAACTTTAAATGTGAAAAAACCATATCATATATACGTACTAATCCTTAAAATTGTAACTGATAAATAAGTTCTAAATAATTTTGATTTAAAAAAAAAAAATTAAATTTAATTAAATCTTGATTTTGATTTAAAATAATCATTACTGTATCGTTACGTAAAGTTATTGAATAAAGTTAATTTTCTAATTTAGTATTAAATCTGTAGTTTATGTCAAAAAGTAATTAGAATTTAAAAAATTAAAATGAAAATTAAATTAAAAAAAATAATTAATTTACTATAATTCTAACCGACAATAAAATAAAAAACGGGCAAAATGAGGAGATAACTCTTCACACCTCTTCTATCCCTTCCCACCTTCTTTCCCGGGTCTATTTTGATTTTTTTTATCCATAAGATCTGAAGAAGTCCTGTTAAAATTTTCGTGTTTTTGAATTTTTCAAAAACGCATAACAGGATGGAAATAAATTTATAATCCTAATGTGACCGGTTTGTTGTTCTTTCTTAATGAAATATATATATATATATATATATAATTAGAGATATAGTGGGGAAAGATAGAGGGATAGAGAGAAAGAAAAAGTGAGGGAGAGACATAGAGAATGAAAGAAAGAGATAGATAAAGCAATAGTAGAAATATAATCTGTGAAAGAGGGGCACGCCCCAAAACACTCACATTCACTCATTCACTTACTTATATATATATATATATATATATATATATATATATATATATATCTTAAAGAAAAAACCAAAGACCGGTTAATTTAGGATTATAAATTTATTTCCATCCTGTTTTTCAGTTTCTGGTGTAAACCAAAAACACGAAGAAAAATATAACAGGACTTCTTCAGATCCAATGGATAAATAAAACTATATATATATATATATATATATATATATATATATATATATATATATATATATATATATATATATATGTATATTGAAAAAGTCAAATACTCCAAAATGATTTGATAGTAGATATAACCAGTGCCTAGAAGAAAAAAATACAAATAAGAGTATACCCAGACCCTGAAATATTATCAAATCAGCGATGTGAATAAATAGCTTAATTAATAGACATAGGAATGAATTTAAACTCATATCATAGATAATGTTTAATTAACCAAAACCTAGGATTAATTTGAGATTGAGGTAAAATGAATAAAATAAAATAAAATAAAATAGAAAGATGAGAAGATACCATTTGATGTGTACGTACTTTTCAATGGAAGGGTAACTTAATTAATAGGCATGAATATAAATTTTGAATTTAAAATTTTAATTTTAAATTTTGAATTTAATTCAATAAAAGTATTACTGCTTCCTTACGTAAGGTTATCAAGGAATGTTGTACCTCCCTAAATTACTATTAAATCTCGAGTTTTAAGTTGAAGTGTATTTAGAATTTAAAAATTAAAAAAAAATAATTACCAACCGGTAATAAAACCTAAAAACAGGAAGTGGGCGAAATGAGAAGGAAATTCTTCACCCCTCTTCTACCCCCTCCAACCCTTCCTTCCCGTGTGTATTCTGAATTATTTTATCCATTTGATCTGAAGAAGTCCTGTTATTTTTTATGTTATTGTTTCATATCAATACCCATAACAGGATGGAAATAAATTTATAATCCTAATATGACCAGTTTTTGTTTTTCTTAAAGAGATTATTGCTCTGGGGTGTATGTTACCAGGAAAATTCAAATGTTCATAGTTAAATGATTGTTTGTCCTGACGGAATTATTTCCGACTCTGGTTTAACTGGACCGAATATATATATATATATATATATATATATATATATAGAGAGAGAGAGAGAGAGAGAGCATATCGATAATCAAAACAAGAAATGAATAATGCTTAACTTTTCAAACAATTTTATACTTTTCAGCAAATTAGAATCATGCATTCGACTATATTATAACAAGTTTATGTGTCTGGAGACTTCTTTTGCGAATGTTTGCGAAGCTAAATCCGATGTGATTATGTGTTCTGTGATTTTTATGTAGATCGTATGATTTTCAACATGTTGTTATGATTTATATACCTATATATGTCTCGTATATTCTCATTACAAATATAACACACTTGAACAGAATATATATATAGGGCTGTGAGATCGTTGTATGGGCATTGAAACTTCAGTCGCGCTATCATGTCCAAATTTGGAGTAATATTATATAGAAAGGTATGAACCCACTTATCCCACGAGCTAAATAATGTCGACATTATATATACATTTCACTGCTAATGTTTTTTTTTTCAAGCATGGCTCTGATATTTAATAAACCACGAATATTAAATCCCTCCTTCTCTCTCCTATATATATATATATATATATATCAAAGTGTCTCTGACCCTAGGTTTCTTGCTTTCCACATTCTTCTGATAGAGAGAAGGTTTTCAAAAAAACCGATCAATATGGTTATTTTTGGTCGAATCCTTACAAGGGATGCAATAAACACCGGCGTCAGAAAATATGTTACGTTGAGGACTGGAGTGTACTAATTCGTGGATTGTTTTAGAAGGTAGAGAAGTAGTTTTGATATTGAGTGTTTATTGCATCCCTTAAAAGGATTGTAAACTAAAATACATCGGTGAAACATCTCGAAACCTTCATAATTGTTTGAAAGAGCACAAAAGAGACATAAGAATTGGCAACTCAAACAACGCATTATCCTACACATTTCTCAACATAATCACAACATTGACTTTAACTCTGCTAAGATGCTCACTTACATCCATAATAAAATCTTAGACGAATTTTCGAAGCAAACACATTTTAAATAGCTACAATATATTCCATCCTTAGTTAATATTTTCCGTATATCTCATAATTCCCATGCTTTTTATTCTTCTTTTTGTTCTTTCTTTCTTTTCTTCCTTCTGACTCGAAATTTTTCTCGTTAAACAAACGTACATAAATTCTATAAAATATTCCTAATAAGTCAAATGACGTAATTTAAACATCAAACGCTGATTCGCCAGTTAAACGGCCAAGTTTTTCTTACTCAACATATTTTCCCCTAGGTTTTTGTATTTCACATTTCTAAACATCTATCATTAACTTAGAATTATTAATATCACCCCTCATGGTCCTGATGATGATTCACTAGAACCGAAACGCTATAGTGTCGACCCGTTTATAAATCATTCCTTCCTCTTGGATCGTTGTTATCAGTTTTCCTATATATATATATATAAATTAGTGCATGTACAGGGTGGGAAGGGAAAAGAAGTAAGGAAAGAAAAAGGAGCTTTTTTTCCTACAAGACTTATATCGGAAGTCATGGGAAGCATCCTCGTGGGCATAAAGATGGACGAAACAAACGTCCGGTCAACGGCAGGCTTAACCAGGTGGTAGGACGACGAACCCTACGTCAACGGCAAAGATAATTTTTTTAGTCGGAGAACTACTGCTACTCATCTTTCAGGTTGGCGTCTATTGATGCGAATAAAAAGCAGCTATCGAAAGATTACCATGACTCATACTCAAACCAGTGGTTACATTCTCAAAATCTTAAGTCGTGAATTAGGTAATTTTTTTCGACTGGAGTTATCCGTGTTTTCCTCTTTTGAAAAGCTGAACAGATAAGTCATTTTTGATTTGAATAGAAGTGATTTCATATATTCCTATCATACTAATGGCAGGAATGAATGACATTATTCTAGTTCCGTCTATTAAAATTATTTTGTATGAAACTGTTAACATTCTACTGAAACATTTTTCATATTAAACATAACTTCTTTTGGAAATGCTATGAAGAAATCATGCCGTTTTATGATGCACATACAGTTCCCAAAGGAAGAGTTATACACGTTGCCCAGTCAGCTGGGGCTGTAGAATACAGCGGGTGCTTCTCTGCAGAGAGGTAAGACCCCCACCTCCAGCGACTGTCCATGATATGACACTAAAACATCTGATGGTGAGGTTCCTGCAATGCTGGGACTTTGGGGAATATGGAGCACCCCTTCATTACCATTGCTCCCTGGTCCACTCTACTCCGGCGTGGTAGCACCTGACAAGGCCCTATCTATGAGATTAATAAAACAAACGGCACACTTATGCTAAAGTGAATTGTTTGATTAAACCGAATAGCTTGAAATAGAAATGTTTTTGACAATTAAACCTTCCTTACATTTAGACTGCGTGCTGATGCTATACTGAATTTTTTCAAATAGGACTGGTTTTTGAAACAGTATTTACTCTAAACTGAATTGTTTAACATAGAACTGTTTTGACAGTTAACTGAGTGTAAACAAAATCTGTACTTATTCTAAACTGAATTAGCTTAATTAGAACTACTTGACTAAACTGAATAGCTCGAAATAGAAATGTTTTTCGCAATCAAACTGTACTTACATTTAAACTGCTTGCTTATGATAAACTGAATTATTTGGAATTGAAATGTTTTTGACACTAAACTACACTGACGCTAAACTGAATGGTTATATATAACGGCCTGAAATAAAAATGTTTTTGACAATTAAACTAGGTACTCATACTAAACTGAATTGTTTTAAATAGAACAGATTATTTAAATAAAAATGGATTAGGCGTTAAATAACCTACAAAGGTTGATATGCCATAAAAGCCAACAAACCAAACCAAAACAGTTTTACACGGTGACGCATGAAGTGGTCAATTGAAAACTCATTGAAAAATGGGAAATGAATAAAACAGTTTGTGTATTCAGATCGACGATTAAGCTTGGAATTGGCTGGAAAAGAAGTGAATATGAATCGATAAAACAATAGAGCAGATTATAAAAAAATAATCCTAAAAGACTTCAAAAATAATCTTACCCGTCAGTAGAAACACATTCGACTTCATATCTCATCAGATCTTTTGAATATTTCATAGATACGCCGATCATTCAATAAATGAGTCGAAATTTCATAAAATTTATTTTACATAAATTTTAATTCTGCATTGCTTGGAATTGGTCAAGTGCAAAATTATGTTAATCTCACAATAATCTTTATTTTGAGGTTGTTGCAAATGACAGCCTATTAAACAGAGTGCTCAAGGCTTGAACAGAGATCTGTCATCAAATTGCTGGTAGCTTAGAAGTATAAACCATGCGAAATTATTGACAAATGTTTGCCGAGGATGGAGAAGCGTTTTGTATAAAATAAATGTTTACAAATGGAGTAAAAATGTTTTTGCTTCTTCAAGCCTAAATTGAAAAGACAGTCTATCCATATTTACCAACCCCTCCGCTCGGGCAGGATATGACTAAAGGTCAATATTTAAGCGGAGTTCAACAGGTTTGAATTCAGAGTTTTCCTTCTCCTAGACAAGTTGCCTAACCAAGGCTGAAGAAACTTGTCTGCCCTACTATTTACCCATAACTGGTGGGAGAATAAGGGGATTCATACCTTTCCCAAGGGTATTAGTGCTATGTGAAATGCAATCAATCTCGTCCAGGATTTGAACTCGTGTCGCCATGTCCATTTCCTACGACGATACCCATTACACCACAGCACCTTCAAAAGCCACTCTATAGAGTCTTGATTCTCCGGTAAAACAAAAGGAATTGCGGCATATGTCATTTTTAAGACTCTTTTTATAAATTTTCGAAATAGACACAAATTATGAGGGGACACAAAGTCGTATTACTGAGTAGCAGTGAGCAGTAAAGACGGGCATGCTGATTGTTTTTTGGGATAAGAACTGAACAATCTCTTATTTTTTTTACAAAAAAATGTACTTGTAAACAGTGTTTTATCTTTTTTTCTTTCTTTAAGCAATGTTAATATTATTTATTGAATGGCCCATTCATTTAACAGGATCATTGCCTCTTATTAAACATCCTCTTTTCAATAACGCCTGCAAAAATCTTCGAAAATACAGCCTAGAAGATTTACGTCATCCCTACAGAAAAGAAGCATACATATCTCATTAACTATTCCAGATCATGCTCTTATATCCCCTTGATCATTAGGTGATAATTTAAGAACAATTGTAACGGAAAGACAATCTGTTACTAAATATGTTAATTTAGTTGTGCTGAAATCTTAACGAGAATTTTTTGTTGGAAAAATATCCGAACTCTGACAAATGGATTCACCGGCATCAAAATCCTCCAAGACTTGATGCCTTAGAATTTTACAAGTTTGGGCTAAGAAATCCTATCGAGAAATAGACCATCAACCTGATTCACTAGATTTCACTACTTCGTGATTTTTGCCGATTTGCAGTATTGAATATGGTCTACAAATAGCCCACAGAATGAAAATATTTGGTGGCAATTCTGACATCCAGCAACACGCAACTTCAGTACTGAATGCTATTCCAGAGAACAAATTCTAAGAATGTTTCCAGCAAAGTCAGCATCGTATCACAAAGTAGATATCTTTACTAAATAGGTGGTAATTTAAAGGTGACAGCAACCAATAAGCCGATGGTTAGCAGATAACAAACTTTTGTTTTCATAGGACCATTCAGGGAATTAAATTATCACGCGGCATATAACTGTGTAAATGCATGCGTGTGTGCGCACACATGGATATCATGCAAGTTGGAACAAAGCAAGAGAAGACTCTTCCTTATTTATGGCAAGAAAAGAGACATTTTTTCATCAATAACCATATTTTTTTAAGCTTTCAGTCGTTTTCGAAAAAAAAATGTTAAAAACATTTATATGAATGTTTATTTCCAAAGTAAAATCTCTCACCTAATGGAACACTTTATTTTTATACTGATATGAATGAAAAATGTCTTATTTAACCATCTGGCTTATTTATCCGATTTTTTTAAATAAATTTTTCTTTACCTTTTTACGAAAAGGTTCTTTCACCCCTTCCTTCTTTCCAAATATTTTATAATGCGTGTAAATCTATTTGAATGCCAAAATTAATGGAGCCGACAAATTTTACTTTTGGGAATGTGTACGTGACATGTCAAAATGACGATTGCATAACGATATTTCTATCAAAATGTGTCCATTTTTACTGCGCTATTTCATTCATTTTTAATTTTTTAAAAGCAGTTCTGCTTTTATAATGAATGTTTTTAAATACTTCGGAATATTCTAGAAATTATTTGTTTTTAATGATAGGATTTTTGCTGCTTTAAAACGTAGCCATTAGTAAGTAATTGAGGTTTATTTACTCTTTTATATATGTATTCCTTTCTCCATGAGAGAAAATCGATAGTTTTATTCCCCATACCCAAAGTGACATTCATTTTTAAAAATTTTATTGATATGCTTTCACAATTTTTATTGATATCCAGCATAAAACTGACATCAGTAATATTGATTTATGAATTATATTTTACTTGCAATACTTGCCCCTATTACGTTTTTAGGAGTTTTTATTGACGGGAAGTGGTCAAAACCTCGTTTTGAGCTGAAGTACAATTTAAAGCGCGATGGCTTGACTTTGAAGCATGGGTCTCCAATTTTCAAGACAACTGTAACAATTAGCGTCTCAATATAGAATTTTATAAAGTATAAAAACTTTCTCGATTTAAATGAGAGACGATGGAAGACAACCATTTGCTGAACAATTTATCAAGGGAACGAAACGGAAAATGGGAGTTTTGTTTATTTCTTTAACTACAAGAGGTGTTCGATCCATGCTTCGGGAACCTAGCCTGTCTAGCCACACTGAAGAGTTCTGATAGAACGAAACAGATCTGGTGTGGATTACAATATATATATATATATATATATATATATAGTCATCCACAGAGAGACAGTTTCGTTCTATCAGAACTCTTCAGTGTGGCTAGACACATAGGACGCTCGAAGCCGGGATCGAAACCCTTCCAACTTTATGTTAGACTAATCCTCAGACCGCTCGGCCAACATGCGTACCACATTCACCTAAGGAAATTGTTAAGGTATTTATGTAGCAACCGAAGCAGCCGTTTGTTTACATTTTTATACCCTATCAGCTACCAGAGTGCTCAATTCTTTCGAAGAGATTTGCATTATGCAAACGGCGGCCGCATATATATATATATATATATATATATATATATATATATGCGAGGATCATTTAATAAGTTTCCAGACTTTTTTTTGTATGGGCACTTTTATTAATAGTACACACATGAAACTCTCGTCCTCTTCGAAGTAATCTTCCCCGGCTGCAATGCACTTGTTGTACCATTCTAACAACTTCTGGAAGTCCCCATGGAAGTCTTCCTGTGTGAGCGTGTCAGTGACCTTCGTCACAGCCTCTTTCATCTTCCCAATTGTTTCATAACTCTGAGGTTAGGGAATAACCAAAAGTCACAGGGAGCAAGGTCTGGTCTATAGGGAGGCTGAGGAACTGTCTTGATGCCTATCTTGGTAAAATAGTCTGTGACAAGGATGGAGTTGTGGACTGGTGTATTGTCCTGGTGGAAAAGCCACTGACCCGATTTGAAGAGTGCTGGCCTCTTTCATAGGAATCTCTTACTGAACCTCAACAGAGTAACCTTACACCTAACCCTTTGGCATATCAACTCTGGTGTATTGACTTCCTTACTCCTCCCACACCACTCATCATCCTTCACAGACTCCCTGCGTTTCGTTGAATCTCTTATGCCACTCAAAAACTGATCATCGATTCATGCAAGATGTTCCAAAAGCAGTCTGAAGCATCACATACGTTTCTGGGGCATTTTTCCAAGTTTAAAAGATAATTTTATTGCATATAGTTCTTTTAGAGTGTCCTTACGTCCAGATTGCAGCTGTTCATTTAAACCTGAAAATCATAAAAATTGGTCAGTCATCTCATGAAATTTAAAGCAATAACATACTGATTTTTAAGAGTCTACGACAATTTTAAATGCCTGTACAAAAAAGTTTGGAACCTTATTGAATGCACCACGTATATATATATATATATATATATATATATATATATATATATATATATATATATAAAACTCTGCTGCCCAAGCAGGTTAATTTTTTTAGTTCCTTCGTTCAGACCTGTTGGCATACCAAGTTTAAAGAAACCACCATTCCCTCTTATTTACTCGTAGATACCGCAAGAATAATTGGTTACATACGTTCCTCAAGTGTTAAACGCAAAATCCCATCCAGGATCTCATTTTGGGTGTACCTCTGTATTTTCTACAACGATAAACCTTACACCATTAGCGACTCCTTTATATATATATATATATATATATATATATATATATATATATATATGCAGGGAGAGTAAGAGTAAGAGAGAAAGAAAGAGAGAAAGAGGAAAACGAATGTTGCACCCAGTTTTCAACTTGGACCTAATCTGCATTGGTTGTGTCAAATAAGACAAGGATGTCCAAGATAATGCAAATTGTCGGATCCTTGCGATATAACTTTGCTTAGAAAAGATATGATTTATCTCATATTTAGACTATATTTGGTTGTAAAAAAAGCCAGGTTTGCCGGGAAATGTGTATAATTAATTTTACCCGGGATTCTAGAATTTTCAAACGAAACCTTTCTATGTAATTATTTGTAAGTAATGTTGGCCACCATAATCGAGGGTGGTCCGAAGCCTCCCTTTTCAATAGCTACTACACCGAGTAATTCCCCGGATTGCTCTACTTTACCCTTGATACATACCTTATAATACTGAGTGTTAAGCAAGAAGACATCAAATACCATTTTTGAGTCTTTGGTATGACTGGAATTGGGATTAAACTCCAGTCTCCTGGACTATTAGATAAATTATTTTATATATGTCAACGTGGACAAGCTAGAAATATATAACATACAAAAACATCGCCACGTATAGATCGGTTATATTGCGTATAAGATCGAAAAGTTAAATTTGAACAATTACCAATTCATTGAAAAGTTATTTCCTATGTAACGTCATCCGGTTGAATATTTTCCCTCTTATAACCTACAGAAAGCTGTGTGTTGAGATACGTTGTGAATGATGTTGTCAGTTTCAGTTTAAGGTAATGCATGAGTCAATAAAAAAACGGCTGATATAACATGGTAAAGTGTAAGATGGAAGAGAGAGTGGTATCAAGAGAACGATGAGATACGAGTGAACCACGTATCAGAGAGAGAGAGAGAGAGAGAGAGAGAGGGGAGAAATATGGGAGGTAGATATGGGTTCTATTCCACGTATTCAAAGCTATCAACCTTCCAGACAACTGACTCTGCAAATCACAAACTTAGTAAATTTATTTATACAAATTTGATCATGAAGCATCTCTAAAAACGTCTTTTATTATTAATCTATCATCGATATTAATTATTATGATGGCAGATTGTCTAGTTGTAGAGGGAAAACATGAAAACGTAACTTGCCTTAAGTACAGAAAGTTCCGTTAATCAATCTTTACTTCGTTCAGTCACTGAAATCAAAGAATAAATTGGAAGTGTGTGATTATCTCTGACATTTTAAGAAAACATTACGAAGCTTCTGTGTTTAAAAAGGTCTTTGATTGTTGCTAGAAGAACTTAACGCTTATCGTATATTGAAAGTTTTTTTCTCCCTCAACCATCGCTAATTTCTGAGGTTACCTCTTTTAAGTGTATCTTTGGTTGCTGTCTAAGGAAGTAAACCTTTTCATACCTTGAAAGTTTTTGTTCTTTAGCCACCAGTATGTTTTGTAGCATGGCTGATTCCGGTACCAAAGTCCGCGAAAAAATTAAAGTTTCTTTTATGAGTGTTCTCAGAAAAGGGAATTTCCCAGTGAGCTGGGGCAGCTGAATACCGAAATTGCATCTTTACAGAGGTATAGACTCTCGAACGAGTGTCCTGTATATGACACTAAACAATCTGATGGTGAGCTTCCAGTAATGCTGGAGTTTGCAGGAATGCGAGGCACCCCTTCATTGCCATCGCTACTAGGTCCACTCTGGCCCGGAGTGATAGCACCTGATAGGGTCCTATCTATGGGTCAAATACAACTAAACTGCATACATGTGCTAAACTGAATTGTTAAAAATGGAGTTGTTTTTATCTGCGAAACTGATTTGGTTGAAAAAGAACTGCTTTGACATTTAACAAAACTATTCTTATACTAAACTGAATCGGTATAATGTTTGACTAAACTGAATAGGTTAAAATAGAAATATTTTTGACAAACTGCACTTCTGCTGAACTGAATTATTTGAAATAGAATTGTTTATTTGTATGAAAATGGATTTGACATTAAATAACCTAGAAAGGTTGATATGTCATAAAACCCAAACGAACAAACAAACAAAGGGAACTACTGCTTTCATCTGTATCGGTGGTACGTTTGATACATTCACGCAGCCACTTTGTTGACTGGGGGACTTATAACAATTTCGGCAACCCTACATTAAATGCTGATTTTACTCCAGGGAGGCTAATATCTCATCTAGTTATTATTATAGTTTGTTATCACGATTTCTGTTGCATTTAGCTTTCCGGTTAAATGTTTAACTATCAACTCGTATTTTTATTTCGTTACCTACGAGGTGCATACGATAAGTTTCCAGACTTTTTTTCGTATGGGCATTTAAAATTGTAGTATACTCTTATATTCAGTATGTTATTGCTATACATTTTATGAGATGACTGACCAATTTTTATGATTTCAGGTTCAAATGAACAGCTACAGCAGAAATTGGAATACACCCTACTAAAACCTGATTGTCACAGCTGGTGAATTTCAAAAATGCAATCTGACACTTTAGAAAAACAATATGCAATAAAATTCTGTTTTAAACTTGTAAAGAATGCCACAGAAACGTATGGAATGCTTCAGACTGCTTTTGGAGTACCTTGCATGAATCGATCATCAGTTTTTGTGAGGCATAAGAGATTCAAGGAAAACAGGGAGTCTGTGAGGGATGATGAGAGGTGTGAGAGGAGTAAGGAAGTCAATAAACCAGAGTTGATTGGCCAAAGGGTTAGGGTTAGGGTTACTCTGTAGAGGTTTTAAGGAAGTTCAGGAAGAGATTCGGTCGGAAGAGGCCAGCACTCTTCAAATCGGGTCTGTGGCATTTCTACCAGAACAATGCACCAGTCCACAACTCCATCCTTATCACAGACTATTTGACCACGATGGGCATCAAGACAGTTCCACATCCTTCCCATAGTCCTGTCCTTGCTCACTGTGACTTTTGCTTATTCCCTAAGCTCAGAGGCTATCGTTATGAGACAATTGAGGAGATGAAGGAGGCTGTGACGAAGGTCATTGACACACTCAGACCAGAAGACTTCCATGGGGTATTGCCGAAGTTGTTGGAACGGTAAAAGAAGTGCATTACAACCGGAGGAGATGACTTTGAATGGGGACTAGAGTTTCATGTGTGTACTATCAATAAAAGTGCCCAAACGAAAAAATCTGGAAACTTATCATATGCACCTCATATGAGTGGCCATGCTCGTCATTTTAATCCTCGCTTTTAATATAACATCTGATTTGAAGAAACAATATCTGTCATTGAATTCTCCTCGAAACAATTCCTCAAATCACAATCAGAAACATTTCAGTCAAATGCACAAGTTGTTTTATATTCATAGAAATTAAGAAACTGTATTTTGATGGTGGAATAATGATACCACGAATTTCTGCGAATAAAATAGTTTGTCAAACATAAATTACTTTTCCATTATCTTAATAGATTAATAATGAATCCAGCTTGGTGGGTTAATTACAGACGAGCTTTAAGATTTTGATAGCAAACAATATCAAATATACCAAAGAGAGAAAATCTAATCATTGCATTATTAGGCTCTAAAATATTTATAACTTGATCCCACAACAATGGATTATATAACATATAGATATTAAATAACATAAATATCACGCACCCATTCGTAGCATATAATTGCCAAATTGTGTCTGTCAATTTCAGTTTCGATTTCTACTCATTTGTTTAATGGCATATCAACCTCGAATTATAGAAGAACAGCAGTTTGTAGTATATAACCCATAGCTGGGGGTGGATAAGGAAAGGCATATCTATCCCAAGGCTAATTGTTCGAAAGAGAACACAATAGTGTGACCAAAGTTCAATCTTGCTTGCAACGATGTTTTAGTCAAGCACATGTGACAACGCAACGGTGACCCGACTTGGAGATTTTTTTTAGAAAGTAGGTTATTATCAGGTGGAATTTTTAGCCTCATTCTTTCTGGTTTTGAATTCATAATTGTTTTTTCTCCTTCTCCTATATTGATTACCTTAACAAATCTAAAGAGGCAAAATATCTTGCTATGGACCCCTAACTACAGAGAGAAAAGAAGGTTTCATCATTTTACCAAGAACATTTGAGCGAAAGGGAAACTTTAATACTATCTGTCATTTACGAAGGAATATACATGAAGGAAGACTGAACATAATATCTTGTTAAAATATAACTCCCACGTTATTCTCGAAATGGGTCAGTGCTTCAGGAGCTGACAGGGAAAGAGGGAGAACGACAAACGGACAGACAGACAGACGGAGTGAGTGGGGCGGACGGTGACGAATGGAGACTGCCATATTGATCCATAACTTCTTCTCTTGACCGTGTCACGCTGTGTTATCTTAAAAGCCCCATTTGGCACTTTTTGCTTCTCTGCCGGATGGGGGTACTCAATCGGAGGCCTGCTGTGGGCCGCTGTGTGTTATCTTCAAGGCTTTACGTTTTCTCTTCTCACGAGACGTACACAACCAGTTCTCGCCAAGAGGCTACCCCCCCACTGCAGCCACGGTTCTTTATCTACTGACTTGACTGACCGCTGAAAGTAAGCAATGATATACTGCAACTCCAACTAAAACTCTCACCTGGGCATCTGCATACATAATTTTCTAACGCCCAAGATTCCCCTTTATTTTCAAATTTGCATCTTGTGCAGAAAGTATTTAATTGACGGCTCGATCAAGGGTTAATCGGCAACATATCGACGAGGAAGTGAATTTGGAATGACGTGTCAAAGATGATAATGGGTATGCTACGTTCTTCCACCATGAAACATAGAATGACTGAAATTCTTCAAAAACTTCCTGTAATAACTTTCATTGCAAATAAATAAAACCTCAAGGAAACTACTTCATGCGTTGTAATGGTTGGGATACTAAATTAGGGGACCATTTTTAATGAGTTCGAGTGGATATGTTACACTCCAATTTTTAGTGAGTGTGATTATGTTCTCGTCCGTATTTTACGGGTATAGTTTCACGCTTAGTTCCACCACAAATACAACACAATTTTTACAAGCACGTAAACAAATCGAATATGTCAACAACGAGCATTAAGAAATAAGCAACTTAATAATCATAACAAAATAGAAATAAAAATAATGAGAAATATAGTTATGGCCAGTTTAATGAAATAGGGTTGTTAGTCCGTGTGTGTGTGTGTGTGATGGGCTGTAAGTATGGGTCTTTGCTTTCATTAAGTCCGCACGTGTGTTTTCTTATGATTTTGGTGACAACGTGCCTCATTGATATAAGAAGGTTGCATGCCTTTTCCCTTTGAGTCTTATGGCGTGGTTCTCTGTTGTCCGTTCATGACCTTCGCAGTCGGTAAATTCTTTTTGGTAGTGGACAGAATGAACTTTTGCCCGTGGAATGAATTGAATGACCTGTTTGATTAAATTCGTTATTTATACTTTTTGGCGTCACTAAAGTGGATCAAAAAATAGTTTTATTGCGTGTCCTAAAATCCAAGCGCGTAGACATTTCTTGACCAATCAGATTCGTATATTTACTTATTTGTTTTAGAGCTAAAAAATTTTCTGTTAATTAGTTTCTGATCCGGATTTTCAAGAATGTTCTTATTCTGTTTTTTTGCTGATTGGTTGAAAAATATTAAAATAATTAAACTTCAATGCTAATGCGATTTTGTTCCGAAATTTCTAAAATGTTTTCGTGTATGTTTTGGGGTTGATTATTTTAAGGATAAAAATTGTGTATTTATACGGTTAGCATCTTCAGAGAAGAATATGGAATATTATTTGTTATTGTGAAATGGTTAATGCTGATAATGACTAAACATGAAAAAAAAAGAAAGTTAATAGAACAATACTATCGGGAAAGCGTCAATATTAAATAATATATTTGCAGAATCATCACTTTAGCAAAGGAGTTGATATTTTAAAAATAATTAAACCGTTCTGCTCAGAACGAGATTTTTTTTTCCAAGCTGATGTCAAATTAGATTGATTGTGATGTTATCAAATCTGAGGACAAATCAGGGCTTAGCTTTCAGAGAAGGATTTTAAAGTCATGTTACTATGAATTTATCTAGAAAGATTTTAACTTTCTTTCCATTTCAATTTCGCAGATACCCCAGGATGAGTAAAGTTTAGAAGATCGTTTGATACACGATTGTATCTGCCGCGACCTGCTCACAAACATAAACAGATCGGATTACTCGTTGGTCCTAGAAAAATTACATCCGGGTACGGCCGGAAATGTCTTAGCCCTTTTTACGACCTTGATCTGCCGTACAGCTAAAAAAGGGATTAATCAAAATTAAAAACAATTACAGAACACTTCTGCCAGAAATAACTTTTTAAAAATGTAATTAATTATCTTTGCTATCCTATATCGGGCTAAAGAATACATTATTTCTATACCCATTTTTTTAATAGAAGATCTTTCTATTTACGTGGCTCGGCAGAGTGGCATAGCATTCCCTTAATGTCAACAAGCATTTTTTCACTTTCGGCGGCACGTTCTATGCGAAGCTCATTCAAAGTCAAATCCTACGTCTTGTGGTTGCATTCACCTTACTACTCAGGCTGGGTCCCATTTCTAGTGGTAGATTCGCCTTTCCCATCTCATTGATATGCACAAAGGGTCCTTTTAGATGTCACCGTCTGCAGGTTGGAAAATCTTTGACGGACTTTATTGACCTGTAGAAGTAGACGGCCGGGAGGCAAACACGAAGAGGACTCTAAGACTATCCGGTCTAAACCATTTGATCGGTTCCGCTCGTCCGTTGTGCTGCGCAGAGCTAAAGGCATCGGTTAGCCTTTAGCTACAGTTACGTTATCAGCGCAGCTCTAAGATCGTGCCAATCTTTGCCGCGGCCTCCTGGCCTGTTCGCCCGACAGTGCAGAGCTTTGGCACTGCAAAACCTTAGCTACCGTCCCGACCGTCTGCACAGCTTTGGCGCGGAAAAGCTATAACTACCGTCAACGATACACCTGCACAGATTTGGCAGCGCAAAGCCATAGCTACAGTCAACGATAGGCCTATACAACTAGGGGGACGACAAAGCCCTAATTCACCGATTCGCTCGCTTGACTTCATATGTGCTAAGGTCTGGCAAACTCTAGCCACGGTTTCCCCGTCCGTTCACTTGGTCCGTAGTTCTAAGACACAGCTCAGGCTTAGTCCCCAGCTCGCTCGACTCTACACGACCAAGCTGCCAACACCGACTTCGACTACGATGCTCCAGCAACGCAGCATCCAGTCTACGTACAACTCGCTGTTACGTACTGCCCTAGCATTGCGACAACTAGCCTATGTACGACTCGCTGTACGAGCTAGCAACCAGATCGACACTCCCCGGTCAACCCAACGTACTGTCAAAACCGGGACATCGATTTACCAACCACGACCGACTTTAGCTACCCGCAACGATCGTCCAGATGCATTCAGCGACTCGACCGACAGCTACCCGCATCAAACATCTAGCTGTATCTCCTTGACTCGACCTATGCCAGCACCCCGCATTGAACATCCAGCTGCGCACATCTACGACTCGACCATACCAGCTACCAACATCACCCATCTAGCTGAAGACAAATACAACCGCCACGGACTTTACACACGCGCTGGTAAACACGACAATAAATTGTCATCTTTGTTATATTTGTTACCTCGCCTTTGTTTCCTTCATTGTCTTTGGCTGTCATTACTCGCACGCTTTTAACTTAAAACATTTGCAGAGTCGACGTGCTTATCGACTCCGCACACATATCAAAAGTTCGACTCTCGGTTCGTGCAGCTGGTTATGTAAAAGGAATCCCTAATTAGGAATTGAGGAATAAAGTAATCTGTGCACGAAAAAAAATTTTCTTGTACATTCTTCATATTGAGTTATATTAATCCCCATTGTGACGAAGGTCAAGTGCCTCTGTGAGGAAGAATGCGAAAAAGATATCTGTTCAAATCAGAACAAAGCTTCGTACACCAAGCATACAACATCAAACGGAGATGTATAAAAAAAGTGTAAAGAACTATAAGAGACTATAAATAATTATCACCCTTGAATAAATAGGCGTGTTCGAGGGGTGACCTAGTCGTTATATAGCAATTCGATGATCTATCTGCGTCGCTTTCGTCTATCATTTTGGGAAAGATAAAGATTTTTTTTTCTTCTTCTGTTCTTTGATCAGTGAAGGCTTCTTTTTTTTATTTTATTCATGTCTTTCCATTGAACAGGAGTGTTTTTCTTTTTCTCCCTTCTATACTGGGGCCAGTTGTTTGTCATTGAAATGTAAACCCATTCTGTCTTCACTCTTCTTTGTACTGTTCTTCATTAAGTAAAACAGTTTTTAAAACTTTTCTCGACCTTTTTCTTATACGGCTTGTTCGTAGAAAAATATGAGCATATCTTATTTGCTGGGACACCATTATGCGTTACGGTGTCCGTGGTGTAATTGCTATCGTCGTAGGAAATGGTCTCGGCGACACGAGTTCAAATCCTGGACGAGACTGATTGCATTTCACATAGCACTAATACCTTTAGGAAAGGTATGAATCAAATTATTCTCCCTCCAGCTATGGGTAAATAGTAGGGCAGACGGGGTTCTTCAGCCTTGGTGAGGCAACAAGCTTAGGAGAAGGAAAACTCCGAATTCAGTTCACACCTCCGCTTAAAAAAATTGACCTTGTGTCATATCCTGGCCGAGCGGAGGGGTTGGGTAAATATGGTTTATGCGTTATCAATACTTTTTGTATGTATATTATGTATGTGCTTACGTTTCTATATATGCAAATGAGCTTAAATTATATTACTTTCTTTGTTTTAATGTTAGCCAATCATTGAATGCATCACTTCTAGTTGTGAACCTTGGTAAGCGTCGACTCGATATTCTATTTACCCCCACCTCTCCAAGACAAGGAATGTTTTAACTGAAAAATCCCTTTGAAAGCTATGCTCCTGTCTTATGATAACCCAGTGTTTATAATGCGTAATATGTCCAACTTTCGTCAAATAGTCTTTTAACATTGCCAGTTCCTTGACATTTAACTGTGCTAGTCGCTTTTAATAAATCTATTACACCACCTTCCTCGCTGATACAGATTTTGAACGTCTGATATATTCCGTGTATATATTTAAAAAAGAATAATGAGAGAAAACAGCACTGACAAACATTATGACGCTTAAGTGAAATAAACGCTCTAAATATAGTAATAACTTCAACTTCTACTATTGACTTATTGCGAGTAACCTAAGTTGATTGAAAAGATTAAGCAGATGTCTTTCTCTGTGTTTACAGCGATAGACATCACTATTAATCATCATCATCAACATTATGGTGTAGTCGTTATCGTCGTAGGAAATGGACACCGCGACACGAGTTCAAATCCTGGACGAGACTGATTGCATTTCACATTGCACTAATACCTTTGGGGTAGGTATGAATCCAATTATTCTCCCTCCAGCTATGGGTAAATAGTAGGACAGACTACGTTCTTCAGCCTTGGTTAGGCAACTAGTCTAGGAGAAGGAAAACTCTAAATTCAAACCTGTTAAACTCCGCTTAAAAATTGACCTTGTGTCATATCCTGCCCGAGCGGAGGGTTTGGTAAATAGTACCATCATCAACATTATTATTATTATTATTATTATTATTTGTCGTCGTCGTAGTAGTAGTAACAGTAGTAGTAGTAGTATAGTGGGTTGGGTCAAAAGTTTGACAATATTTGCTCACAGATAACTGGAATCTACAAAAATATTCTTTATATTAGTCTGCAATACCTGTTAGGCTAAAAATATGCTGACTGTATCCACTACGATTAGGTAATGCCATCCAGAAATGGTTATCTTCAACTTTCCATTGTGCAACAAAAATGGCCGTTATTGCTAAACAGAAGACGAGGTCTTCTGAGGCAAATCAATGACAGATTTCACACCATTCAAACGATCTGAAATAAACATAGAGAACTGAAATAAATTTTTTAGTCAAACCCTTATTTCTTAAGATTATGATTTATTCTAATCCATTATTTACATTTTGAGTTTGTGAAGTTTCAGGTGGAAAGAATTTAGTGTGGGAATTCTTGGCTTTGAAAGACCAGAACTTGTCTCAGGATGGAATGAAAGAACTGACAGAATGTTGCTTCCTCGTGCAGAATGAAGGAAACTTTCTGCCAGTTGACGACGGTTACTACTTCTACTAATTCTAAGCTGATTTTATTGTAGCTTTAAGAATAAAGGGAAAAAAGTTACCACATTTTTGCTAAACTTTTAACATACCTTACTATTTATTTTTTTAGTGTCATTCCATAAATCAATGTAATAAATCTTGATAATATCTGATCATAAAGATAGTTTCATATTTAGCTGAATCATTTTTATATTCATATCACTGTCAGTATGTTTTTATTTTATTTATCTTTATGGTCATAAATAAATAAACTTCAGTATTGTTGTTTTGTTTTTACTGACCATATCGTAAAATTGAATTTGAAAAAAAAAAAAAGAAAGATACGCCATTCTTTGTGGAACCTTCCACTTCGACTCCACCAGGACTGGATAAAAAATAGACCAAAATATCACTTGAAGTGTCAGTCAAGCTTTAAAACGTTGCATGTCTTATTTATTATTTAGGGTTTCGTAAGAAGAACGATTTCTATACTACTTCAATTTCTTTACACCTTACAATATTTAACTTATCCAGTTATTGTCAAGGTGAATGAATAAAATATGAATGACGAGGATGGACGGAATATATAATTGGCTGTAAGTTTTATATTATGATGTAATATTCACCAATGATAATTTTTTTTACCAATAGGTCCATGCACTGCAATATAGATTGATGAAGTGTGTGTACAACAAGAGGAACTGAATTGAATTACCACAACCAGAAGATCCGGCGAACACCAACGCACGACATAGGGAAACACTGGACAGCTGTTTCAATCTTATTAGGTCTCATCAGTAGTGTTTACCACAATTTCCACCAGTTGAGATCGAACCAGCGACGACAGATTGCAGTGCCGAAACTCTACAACTGAGCTACCAGCGCATATCGTACGCAAGTGACGCCAAATCAACTAGTCATGGTAATTGCGTGGCCAATTATCCTAAATGTGTCTTGTAAGTTACATCCATACTCTTTCCAGTGGACACGGTTACTCCCCAGGGCCACGTCTTCCCATGAAGATTAAAAATACGCATCCACGTAATTATTATGACCTCAAAGGAAAGGGTATAGATGTACATATTTTTATTTTTTAAGTAGAAGAATTAATATTGTGACTTGAATTACCGCAACCAGAAAATATGGCGAACACCAACGTACGATATATGGGGACACTGGAGAGCTGTTTCGACCTTACTGGGTCTCATCAGCAGTGTACAACGTAATCGCCACCACTGGAGATCGAACCAGCGACGACAGATTGCAGTGCCTAAACTCTACAACAGAGCCACCAGTTCATATCGCATGCAAGTGGCGCCAAATCAACTAGTCACGGTAATTCTGTTCGTGGTAATTCAGTTCACAATATTAATTCCTCTACTTAAAAAAGAAAAAAATATGTGCAAAAGGAACTTTGTTTTAAAGCAAACTTCATGAGAATATCTTCGTTGGCCGGTGAACTGCTCAGTCGACTCTTATTTTGGTTACGTTTTTTATGAGATAAATATAATAAGTCAACCCCCCCCCAAAAAAAACTATATTTACCTGCAGTTTTGAGTATTTGTTTAACATGAAATTGTTTCGATAAGGTTGGCCGGAGATTTTCTTCCAGAGTGTAAATGCTTCCCTCTTTTTTAAATAATCAACAAAAAAGTACAACTATCCTTTTGGGGTCAACAAAGATTAAATGACATCAATTATTTTCCCTCTTCTCCTTGTTGATTTTGATTAAACTAAATATTTATATCGTATGTTATTTTATCGTGTACTGTCCTGAGCAAACTGAATTATCGTTGTGTTTATAAGCAAGAATGTTTTTGATTTTACGACCGAAAAGATAAATCATCGTAGACACTCGATAAATAAACAACTTCATGACTCGACATTTTAGCAAAAAGAAGGTGCTTTTCTATCATGTAAGTTGGAACAAGAAACAAGGTAGTCTTGGACGTTTCAAAAATAGATTACATATAAGGAACAACTCTTTCAGTTTTAGATAGAAAATGTTTTCTCAAGTCTTTCATATAGACGAATATATACGGTGTATGTCAAAATTGAAATGTCTGGATTCCAACCTGGTGCAAAAATTCATTTCTTTGTATATTCTTCTTTACGACAGAATTACAGAATTATGAAGAATACTTGTAACTAAACAAATGAAAGGATAACAAAAAGTCAAATTTCTGTAATATTAGAAAAGATTCATAACGGAAATAACATGATAATTTTTTAAACACGTACGAGATATCACCACACTTGAATAATAGTGGGGGACACGTGTATATATTTATATGTAGGAGGTATTCTAAGGAAATATATATATTTCTATATATATATATATGCAAATGAATTTGATTTTGGTATTTAATGCTTTTTTTTCATTTATATGTGCTCTCCTCATGTACAAAGTCCTCCTCAGAAGACTAGGTAATGTCTAGGGTCGTCTTTGCTTCTAGCCTTTAGAGTGAATATATATATATATATATATATATATATATATATATATATATATATATATATATCAAATCCTTGAAATAAAAAGAATCTCACCAATATGAAAATAAAAATTTTAATTCCAAAATGTTTTTTGTATATATATATATATATATATTAGATGAAGCAGGCATGCAGGACACTGCTAGAGAAGTTGGGACGAGCTTATAAGAGGTACATTCCTGTGGATCCCTTCACATGGATGAACAAAGGCAGGACGACCAGCTAAAACTTATTTACAAAAGCTCTATGCCAAGAGAGGATATAGGCTGAAAGACGTCAAAGGGAGTGATGGACGGGGTGGCGAGAGACTGTCAGAGAGATCCGTACTGGTAGCACGACATGATATATATATATATATCATCATGTCGTGCCGCAGGCTCGGATATCCCTGATCCTCTCTCACCACTTCTCCCTATCGTTCCTCGCTTCTGGTTGGTCTTCAGGGCCACATCCCGTATCCTCACATCGCTGCTGAATGTATGTTCGAGCTGGTCGTCCTGCTTTTGCCCGGCCATATGTGGGGGTCCATATGAGTACATCACTTATGCGCTCGTCCCTGCTTCTCCAGCAGTGGTCTGGCATTATGTTTGGTTTGTATGTGGAAAAATAAATCCGCACAATTCCAACCAAGTGTCTTCCCCTCATGCAACAAACGCTCCTTTGAATGAAGGAATAAAAGCTGAGGTTATTTCTTGGCACGTTGGACGCATAAAAATGATCCTGCTGATGAAACTCATCTATTTTTGTATCCCTTTACGAGAATGTTGCTTCAAGCGAGGTATCCATATTATGCCGGCCCTATCACATTCCATATCTTGTGTGATAGAGATAGATTGATACCCTTATATAAATATTTGTGTGTGTATTAATTATCTTAATGATTAACCACACACACACACACACTTGCATGCGCTCAAATATATATATATATATATATATATATATAATTGTAGGGATAAGGTTAGATGTGCGCTGGAAGGCAAATGTAAGCAAGAATGTGTAGTGTATAAAGTGGAAGTATATAGTGGTCCAAATAATAAGAGAAACAAAAAGATATACTTTGGGTCGACGCAAGGGGATTTTAAGACAAGGTACTATAACCATAAAACGAGTTTCTCCCACGAGAAGTATAGGCATAGTACTACGTTATCTAGTTCTGTGTGGGAGCTCAAGGATAACAAAGGGATAGATCCTATAATAAAATGGGAAGTAATAAAGAAATGCCGTGAATATAGGGCTGGGGATAGGATCTGTCTGCTTTGCATGAGGAAAAATTAGCAATAGCATCGTGTAAAAGTAGGGATATGTTAAACCAAAGATCGGAGGTGTTAAATAGTTGTACACAAAAGGGCGTGGTTGCTCTATAATTAGGGATAGGTTTCGGAGATTTTTAAAAAAATAAAAGTAAGGTTTTTTGATTATTTTATTTATTTATTTTATATATATATATATATATATATATATATATATATATATTTTATTTTTAATTTTCATTTTTTTTGTTATGTAAATTCTAAGCTAGGTGGGTTTTTGGTGAATATAAGACGGCGCTTTCTCCTTTAGCATTAGTTGGAGTTAGACTTCCTGATGATCCGATAAGGTGAAACTTTAGTAGAAGATTTCCGACACGCTATTTAAATTAATTTTATAATTGTCTCCACTAGTGTTGAGCACTCTTGTAATTGTAGCATTGCAGGATTCGCGGAATGTTTTAGTTTTCTTTTGACCAACTGACTGCGTATCCCTTGATTTTTTTCAAGGGGTCGGACGAGGTTGGCCTTTTCTTTCTTTTTGACCTATAATTTTTTTTCCCCGGACGGTGATTCGAGATACTTTTATCTCTTGTTCCTGGCGGTTTTTTTTTCTTTTTATTCTGGTACCGTGAATGCTGGTAGATATTAGATTAGTAAATATATATATATATATATATATATATATATATATTAGTGTGTGTGTGTGTGTGTGTGTGTGTGTGTGTCGAGAATGTGTGAACGAATGTTTTTGCGTTGAATGCGTGTATGTCAGCAATTTTTAAATGATGCCAGAAAGAATCAGCATTGATTTTGGAAAAACATATGATCCAGCAGTACATTAATTGAAGACGCTGATGAAGTTAGACATAAATTAGATAACAGTATATAAATCAAGATATCAAGGTGAACTTATTGACATTAGCCGAAGGCGAATATGGTAATGTCACTATCACCAGGAATATGTTTCCAGCTGAAATATTCTCATTCCGACTAGTTTGATTGGAATGGTTGATGAGACCCTAATTTTTGGAGGTACTTCCTGAGATCTGTCTGTTTCAACGGAACAATTATTTCTTATTCCTTGACGTTCTCATGTCAGAATTGAAAAGTATTTTAAATTCTTTAAAAATATCAAAATTGTGAGTATTCAAATCGGAACCGAATTAGAAATCGATTAATGTTTCAGGATGTTATTGAAAAAAGCAGAGTATCGATATCGGTAACAATCGAATAACTTAATGTTATTGTCATAGAAATACATGGCCACAATATCAGGAAGGTTTATGAATGAATTTTCATGAAATCGGGTGATTTTTCATGGGGCTATCGTTCTGAATTTTTCTGATTTTGTCAGCATGACTTTCTTGACTATAAATTTATAATGAAAATGTATGTCTAAAACCTCATGAACATTCCTGACTAAAGCAGCAGGAAAAATCACCCGTTTTTATAAAGAAATTCCTAACTTTTTTTTCCTAATGAAAAAAGAAGAACGACGTAATTACAAATCTTTCGGTGTTAAACAAGAAAATAAGCTTTTATTTGAAAGAAGGAAAAAATGAGACAATCATTTTTGTAAAGGAGATTATGTTGCTTAAACCTTACAATACTGGGAGTAACTCAGAGGCTTCTTTGGTATAAACTGATAAGTATAAATAGAAGTATGAGAACTTTACACATTTTATCTAGATCGGAATTAAATGGGGAAACGCCAAAAGAAGAAATGTATTGTTTTGGTTCCTTTGTTTAATGGCATGTCAACTTTTACGGATTATTTAATACCAAAGCAATCCTTGTAAAAACATCAGAACTAGTATCATTTAACTTATTGCTTAAGAATAAGGAGCTTCATACCTTTCTCAATGGTTTTAATTTAAAAGTCAATTCAATAGCAATATTTCAAACTCGTTTTCTACAATATTGCAATCCACTATGTTAGCCATTGTGCTACTGGGATTCTTCATGGTGTTTATGTATATAGGAAAATTAAGTCTTATTATTGGTTTACATATGTAATTTCTTGATAATTTTTGTGTTTGAGAACAAAAAAGAAACAAAGGTATTGTATTGTTTGTAAGAGAAATACCTATTCGATAAAGTCGTTGTTACTTAAGTCTTTGATTATGTGCTGCAATTTTTGATACGATTAGAATATTTCGTGGTAAAGGAAACATTTAGTCCTCGACCCCAATCACCGAGGATCAATATCAGCATTAATGAATCCGTAATATACTATCAAAGAACACTACAGAAGAGATGACAATGAGCTAATCAGAAAAGTAAATGTTACCCAAATTTAACGGAGGTAATAATATTTCCACCAGAAATATTATCAGTTGCGTTATTTAAACAACTTCGCGTATTTCTTGAATTGGATGCAAAAACATCTTTGATATTTAGATTGGAAGTTAATGAAATGCACAGGGTCTTTTACCAAGAGACAGTCTCATCGATTATATCAACAAAGAAAGAGAAAGATGGTCGCTATCAGTAGACGACTGTGTGGACATAACAGATGAAAATCTAGATGAATATGCAAGTAATATTACTGGAAGGATGACAGCGACGGTTATAGAAAGTGAAACAGACGTGAAGTGAAAAACGTATAAGAAAAAACTGAAAGCAGAATGAGTATAAAAGCTGTGGAAAACGTCTGCTTGGCGTAGACTTCATGAAAGCCAAAGTGTCAGCAGGAAAAGTATATGTACTCTGTTTGAAAAATGGAAAGTCAAAGCGTAAAGTTGAGACTAACTTCAACCAAAAGTGAACCTGATGCCCGGCTGTGTGGGGACCCTGTTCCCCAGTTCAATGGGCGAAATCAACCGGTAAATCACGAGAACTCACGTGGCTGGTAAAGGAAATGTCACACACGCGTGTTGGATTTTGGAATGTCAATCAGAAAAAGCTCTTTGTATTCTTTTGATTGTAATTAATTCCATTCATATTGATCATCTTAATATTTTCAGAAATCTCAAAGTTTTAAATTATTTTTGAATAGTTTTGTCTTGCTGGAAAGAAATATTGTAGTGAAACCAAAGGAAAAATCGTGACTTGCTGATTCCGTTTACAGCAGGGATAACAATTTCGCCAAACACAGTTGCCCCCACGTTGTCGGTGTGTGTTACAATACAATTTACCAGCGTTGTATACTCGTCACAAATAAAATATAAATAATCATATAGAATTATATTCAAGTCATTTCAATTTGATCTGTATATTATATATATAATATCAGATACGGTGGGTTGGTAGATGACCTTCATCCTCTCATTCAAAGTCACTTCTCTTCTTCAATGAGAGTAATAACTGCCAATATCGACTAGACCCTTAAGCTAAAAGCTACGCCAAGCAATGCATCTGTCTCTTCATCTCTGATTTTTCTTTCACATGCAGACTCCGAGACTAAAGTAAAACAGTGATTAGTCTTGGCATTTCCGCTCATGTACACATCATCATCGATATTCTTGTTTCGGAACAAAAGGCTCAACATGATCCATTCCTGTGCATTGCCTTTTCAAAAGCGAATATGTTGTAATAACTCTGTTTATCAGTCACGTAGGTAATTGTTAACTGGTTGCATTTGTAAAAACCACCCCTTTCTTTAAGACCAGTGGGTATATCTTTATTCTTGCTCTATCAAAAACTTTAAAAATCAAAACGTTTCTGTTTTATTAGACACTTTCGTCGATGTTTCTTGGGGAATTATTTGCCTCATGTAAAAATAGGGATTTACATTTTTCAGCTTTTCTGTTTCATTTCTTCTATATTATTGACACTTATTCCGACCAAATCATATGATGACTAAGCGTCTTGCTTTTTTCGTTACTTACATTTAATAGAATTTTGCAGTTGTTTAAGAATCTACGCAAAACAATTCGGCTATCGATAAATTTAAAGTCATCTTGATATTTATAGTAAATATTAATTCACGGTAATACATCGCATTTTAGTACATTGCCAAAATCTTGACATATTTCTAGTTTTGCCATTATCTTTTTGCTTCACATTCTGTTCTGCTGAACGGCTATGTTTCTTATACGATTTTCTTTTGCACGGAATGGACAATTGCCAAATGGTAGAATACTCAAATCAGGATAAATTTCAGCGTCCCAACGGGTGTTCCTCTTTTGAAACTAAAGAAGATTTGTGATAATACAGTATAAGATGTGAGTTAAAATACCGAGACTGAAACAGTCTTTACCAAGATAATTAAACTGTATATGAAACCCTATTTTTCTTCATGTAGTCCTCTTGGTATCCACTACACCCATTGCAATCAGTTATCCATTGAACGAAGATCCTCAGATTATTGTCTTTTGATAAAGTATGAAGTAGGATGTTTGGTCAGGTTCTTTAATAGATCCTATATTATCATCAAGAGGGAATGTTTAGACAAGGAGACGATATTCTATAATTAACATGTTACCTTTATCTCTCAAAGGAAATTATAAAAACCTTGGTCAGTTTAAACACAAATATCATTAACTTACAAAGTGGATTGGAAGCCTGAGTATTTTTTAGCAATTGTCATGACAATAATAATATGAAAATTTGAAGCCTTTGCTGGATTAAGCTAATGGATACAAAACTGCAGTCTTTATTATTATTATTATTATTATTATTATTATTGACTCCTTTAGAGTTTTTCACATCATTGTTACCTGATGGTTTTTCACTGGGGTTTGAGTGACAGCAAGTCTCCTCAAGTCTCCAGGACTCGTCTCCGGATTCTGGCCATTTTCAGCAATGCTGTCATTTGGATCGTCACTACCCGTCCGCCAACTTCCAAGTCTTCCAGGCCTTTCAAAAATTCTTTAGTTATTGTGCCAAAAGCTCCAGTCACAATTGGTACAATCGTCACTTTCATGTTCCTCAGCTTTTTCAATTCTCTAGCAAGGTCGAGGTACTTATATTATTATTATTATTATTATTATTATTATTTACTCCTCTAGAGTTTTTCACGTCAGTATTAGCTGATGGTTTTTCACTGGAGTTTGAGTAACAGCAAGTGTCCTCAAGTCTCCAGGACTCGTCTCAGTATTCTGGCCGTCCTCAGCAATGCTGTCGTTTGGATAGTCTCTACCCGTCCGCTAACTTTCAAGAGTTTTTAACACCAACGTTATCAGATGATTTCACGTTAAGCCTCCAGGACTCTTCTCTGTATTCACGTCGATTTCAATTATGCAGCAGTTTGGATGGTATCCACTCGTCCTCTTATTCCCAAGAGCTCCAGTCCTTGTACCAGTCTTTCGGTGACTGTACCAAGATCACCAATTACTATTAGTATAATCGGTACTTTCATGCTCCACAGTTTTTTCAATTCTCAAGCAATATCAAGGTACTTATCCTTCATTTTGCTATCTTTGTATTTTAACCTGTGTTAAGCCGGGACAACAAAGTTTACGATTCTGCAAGTTCTTTTTCTTGTTGTTTATTATAAGGTCCGGTCGTCTGTCCAATATTTGATGATCCGTTTTTATATCCAAATCCCAGAGGAGTTTGTGCGTCTCATTTTCTGGGACATGTGCAGGGGTGTTCAGATACCATATGTTCTTATGGTCAAATTCAAATTTTTTGCACGATTCCCAGTGGATCACCTAGTCCACACACTCGTGTTTAGCTTTATAATATTTCTGTGCTAATTTGGTGCATAAGCTCGATATGGGACTGATTGTTTCATCTCTATTTTCACATGATCTACATCTACTGTTTCGTTGTGTCTTATCTTTTCTTGCTTGCTGTTCGCTTAAAACCTCCATAGAGGTGTTTTTCTTCTCATTTTTTAATGTTCTGGTTGTTGATCATCATGTTGTCAGTATTGTTTCTGGTAGCTATAATCAGTCTTCACCCTGCTTTTCTATGTAGTCTTCAAGTCGATGTATCGATGCGTCAACGCTATCTTCAATGCTGGCAATTCCTCTTCTTCTGTCTTTTCTAGACATATTGTATGACAGCATCATCTTTGGGGTGTAACGCATTATGCATTGTCATTAGATTTCTTGTTTTTTCGTGTATTTGTTTAATTTTTTTTTTTTTAGAATGGTCCCGAATATCGTACGAAGGAGACGACTCTGGTAATCATCCCTTTGATAAGGATTCTTCTATTTAGTTTTGTCTTGCGTAGCTTTTTTATTTCATCTCCACTTGTTTGGTGGTGTCAGCTTTCAATATTTTGAAATATTTTTAGGTTTACTTTTCTCCGAGTGTTCTAATTTTGTCGTGATAGGGTAGATCTATGGAAAACGCAAGGCCATGATGGCATACATGGATTCTGGTTCAAGGTGTCGTTTCCGACTTTTCATTACGAGCATGACTCATTTTCAGTGCCTCATTCAATTTCTACGTCTTGTCTGTATATTCTCACTGCATGTGTTAGAGTTTCCAATTATTGTTCAATTTTTGTAAACGGTTTGATGTGGTTCATACCCATTAGGTCTTTAATTATTTGCAAAGATTTACTAAGTCTGTATCCGGTTGTGCTATTCCTGAGTATGTGGTTAAGGGACATCATCGCTATTCCAAATAATGATGGTGATAATGTCTTTCCTTGGAATATACCTCTTTGGATCTTCACTGCAGCAAAGCTCTTCGCTCATGCTATCAATTCTACTCTCCTGGTTTTCACGGTTTTCTCGATAAGGTTTATGTCATCATCTGATATTTTGTACATTTGGTGGCAGGTTATTATCCAGCTTCGTAAGACCATACCATATGCTTTTTTTTGTCAATTAACGCGGTAGCAAGATTTTTACGTCTCGTATTGCTCTCGTTGACGATGTGCTGATCAATGTGAAGTTCCTCTCTTTAGCGTCTGGATCCTTTGCAGCATTCTCTCTGTTCCTCGGGGAACAACCTGTGACTTGTTAGCGAGTCATAAATCTCTTCCCTTATTTGTGCTGTAAGAATTTTTCACATCTTAGGTAGGCACTTTCTGGGTCTGTAGTTATTTTGGGCGGTTCTTTTGTGGGGTCCTTTGGGATCAATGTGGTCTTTCCTTTGGTAATGCATTCGTGTACGTCTGCTTCTTGTAGACATCCGTACATTTCGAATGTTAATCTGTCATGGATGAATGTAGATTTCTTGAGCCAGAATCCATGTATGCCATCATGACCTTTGCGTTTTCCAATTTGATATTTTTATTGTTGTTCTGGATGAATCTATGTGTATTTTCGCTTTTGGTCCTTCGAGTTCTTCAAACAGTTTTGCCTTTTTTTTATCCATTTGGGTTTTTTATGTTCACTTTGTTGTCATATTTTATTCCAAAATAGTTTTGCCTCCCTCCAGGACAATTATTATTATTATTATTATTTACTCCTCTAGAGTTTTTCACATCAGTATTAGCTGATTGATTTTCACTGGAGTTTGAGTGACAGCAAGTCTCCTTAAGTCTCCAGGACTTGTCTCAGTATTCTGGCCATCCTCAGCAATGCTGTCGTTTGGATAGTCTCTACCCGTCCGCCTACTTCCAAGTCCTCCAGGCCCCTTAATAATCCTTTAGTTACTGTGCCTAACGCACCAATCACATATGGTAGAATCGTTACTTTCATGTTCCACAGATTTTTCAATTCTCTAGCAAGGTCGAGGTACTTATCCTTCTTTTCACTTTCCTTCAAATTTATTCTGTGGTCCGCCTGGACTGCAAAGTCAACAATTTTGCAGATTCTCTTTCTTTTGTTGATTATTATGAGGTCTGGTCTTCTGGCCGGGATTAGGTGATCCGTTTTATTATTATTATCATTATTGTTATTTTGCTTCTTGCTAATTTTTTACTCCAGATTCAGCTGATGGTGTTTGACTAGCGTCTGAAGGACCGCTAATTTTCTCAGATTTTCAGGACTCTTCTCGGTATTCTGGCCGATCTCAACATTTCTTTTGTCTGAATGGTCTCAATTCATCCTACAATTTCCAACTGTTCCGAACCCTTTTCCAGCCTTCGGGGACCGTTCTAAGCCCGCCAACTTTAAATGGTATTAATGTGACTTTCATGTCCTATCACATTTTTAGTCGCCGGGCACGGTCCAAATATATGATTTGTTTTCTTGTTTTTGTCACTTTCTTTTATTTCCACTGTATAGTCCGCTGCAACTGGTTAATCCACCCGACAATTTCTCTTCTTTTATTAATTAGCTCTAGATCTGGTATTTTGTACTCGGACTGTGTGACCAGTTTGTATCTGAAAATCCCAGAAACTTTTACGCGTCTAATTTTATTGAACAGAATAGTTTTATTATTATTTTACTTTTTTTAGATTTTTTTTTTTTTTACACTTGCGTTATCTGATGGTTTCTCACTACAATTAGAGCGACCGCTTGTGTCCTAAAGTCTTCAGAACTCTTCTTAGTATTCTGTCCGATCTTAATAATTCAGTAGTTTGGATGATCTCAGTTTGTCCTCTGATTTCAAAGGCCTCCAGTCCATTTATTAGTTCTTTGGTTATTGTACCAAATGCACCACTTACCAATTGTATCACCGTCATTTTCATCTTCCATAGTTTTTTCAGTTCTCTCCATGTACTTATGTTTGTTTTCGATTTATATCAGCGCTACCCTTTGGTCAACCAGAAAGGCAAAGTCCACTATTCGGCAAGTACTTTTTTTTTTTTGGGTTGACTATCAGGAGGTTTTGTCGTCTGGCGGCGATTAGGTTATTCATTTTCTCAATTTTTCTTTCTTGGTCATTATATTTATTTTATTATATATGTTATCAACAAAAATGTGTGTTCTTTACTTTTGTAGTCCTTAACCATTATATATGGTTTATAGCTGTTTATTTTTCTTTTAGTTTGGATAGTAAAAAGGTGGTTGGTGACCGGAGTCGAGGACGATAAGAAGGCTCCCTTTTTAATAGCTACTACACCGAGGTGTAGGGGAGGGCGCTACTCCTTTCCCTGGATTGCTCCATTTTACCCTGCATACGTACCTTATATTATATATGGTTTATAGCTGTTTATTTTTCTTTTAGTTTGGATAGCAAAAAGCTGGTTGGTGACCGGAGTCGAGGACGACCAGAAGGCTCCCTTTTTAATAGCTACTACACCGAGGTGTAGGGGAGGGCGCTACTCCTTTCCCTGGATTGCTCAACTTTACCCTTGATACGTACCTTATATTGCTGAGTGTCAAGCAAGGAGGTATCAAGTACCATTTTAAAAGTCTTTTGAATGACGCGACCTTGGATTGAACCCAGGTCTCCCGGATCATTGACGAAGACTCTACCCACTTGGCCAATGAGATGGTTTGGAGAGCAATGTACCCAAAAAGTAGCTCTTTTTGTTTTTGTTCTTGGCTTTAGTTAGTTTTTATACCATTTTTCATATTAGATATTCCATAGATTTACATACATTCCAATGAATATAATATTCTATTTCATCATGCATTTCTGAATATTCAATAGGTACTAGGACAGAGCAAACGGAAACCCGATTGTTAATTGATTCATTTTTTTATTTGCACGAACTACATATTTGGCTTGATCGGTTTTTTTCTGGTGTTTGCTCAGTATTTTCTAGCTGATAAGTCATGATCCTTTGCAGTTATAATTAACCCTTCAGTTTCCTCCTTCAGTCCTGCACTCTTCAGATAACAATTATATTTTCTTTATCAGCATTTCAAACCAACTTTTCCTTTTCTTTTAATACCGCTTTTATTTATTTATTGGTAAATTTTTCTCACTTTGGACTTTTTACTAAAGTGTGTGTGTGAGCAAATTCTGTGAGTTCAACAGGACTCTTCTAAGTATTCTAGTGGATATTAATAGTATTGAGTTTTAAATAACTTTTATTCTTCCGGTGAGTTTCACTTCACTCAGTCTCTTTTTCAGATATTTTTGAGACAGTTCTAAAAGCACAATCTATGATCAGGATAACTTCTTCACAAGTTCACCTATAAAAAAATTACCATTAATGATTTCAGTTAGCATTTAGTGATCCTTCTTGAAGAAATAGATACTTTTGATTTGTCTTCAGTGAACTCTATGTAATTTTATACCGTGTAAAAAGAAACAAAAAGAACGAAAAAATGAGAATGTTTTAGTGCATCATTTAGAGAATATGAATATATATTTGACGAATCATAGACATTAAATATCTCCAGCTGTATTTATATTTCAAGTTTTTAATTATTATTTCTAAGGTCTTCTTGTTAATGAGTATGTGCACACACACACACACACACACACACACACACACACACACACACACACACACACACACACACACACACAACAAGGTATTAATTAAGGACGTATAGATGAATATATTGATATGAACAAACAGAGATACATGTGACCAGACAGATATTGATATATCGATAGATATGAGAAGACTGAGATAGATAGATAGATTAGAAACGAATGGTAGGATTAGTCAATTATCTTAGTTTCTTTTCCTTTTGAGATCCATTTAAACGGCAAAATTCACAAGCAGACATTTTTCTCCTAGATAATATACAGTTGTCTTCTGGTCAGGCTTTAGTGGCTTGTGTCTATCTTACATTCTCAGATGGCATGTCGCAAATTATATGACAGATTCTGGTTTGTGTATATTAGTATAAGTAGTCTTAGTACTCGTGATATTTTTTCTTGTTGGACTCGCTTGCTCTCACAGAACATAAAATGACAGCAAGTCCCCCAACTCTCCGGGACGCCACATGGCAGTTTTTCTAACCCTTCATAACTGCTATATTAAAGAATTCCCAATTCTTCCAGACTTTTTTCTTACAGCCTACGATACTATTTTTATCTAATATTTTTTTTAACATCCTACGAGACTATTCTAGGCTGAAATATTAGGATGTGGGCATCAGCCACATTCATGTTCTACAATTTATTTCCCTTCTCTAACAAAATCATACATTTTTACCTTTTGCATTCATTTTTTTTCTTGGGTCTGTTGTAACAGCTGTATTTCCAGATAGATATTTATTTCTTTTTTATGATAATTTAATTTAGCAAGTCATGAAGAAATCCCTCTTCAACAATACATATTTATGGCATATTAGGCAAAGGAGTAATGTAGCGGAAACAGTGTAGCTGTGCAACCCATGGAATGTGGAAAAGATGGATGAATTTACAAAACCCCTCCACAAAAAGCAGGAAGAATAGGGTTGGATAGAATTCAGATAAATCTTTCTTCTCTATTGTTAGCCTATCAAAGGCTAAATAACGACGTTTGCCCTACTATTTGCCCGTAGCATAGGGGGAAGATTGGTTCATGCCTTTCTTAAAGACATTTTCACGGAGTGAAACGCAAACAGCCACGTCTATGATGTGAACTCGTATCACGAATTCCATATACTATAAAGGTACCCCTTACTTTAACAGTGTGACACGATGTCTGACATTCGTTTCTGTGGGTGTGGGTGTGGGTATCAGTCAATAATCCCATAGTCTGTTTTGTCGGGAAACCCCCACAAAGGGCTTGCGCGCGAGATCTCCCACGATATCAGAAGAGGACGAGGGAAGGAAGGTCCCAGAGACAGTCGGCAGGAGATGTTAGTCAAAAGAAGGACACAGTCAAGAAATGAGAGCAGGGCAGAGAGGAGACCTGTCAACAGAAGTCAGAAAGGCGGCTGCTAGGACCTGTTGACCTACAGATGCCGGGTTGCCCAACACGAGAAGATGAGTCAGCATTCCTAGTGGCTTCTTGGAGATTCGCTCGAACACACGCTTGCGATAGCCAGCACATACACGGAGGGCTGCACAAAAGTGTAACAGACTTCTCCTTTCTCGCGCTTGGAGCTAAACCAAGCCCGTGATTTTGTTCTTTTTTTTCCACCCTCTCGGTTGTTTTTGTGTGTTGGTAAATGAATGTGAAATACCCCTGGCCAGAGATGAGAAAAATCAATAAACGATTATGATGGCCATGAGTAGTTTGGATGGTTGAGATAGTGGAGGTCGGCCAGTGCTCTATTGTCACAAAGAGTACCACCAGGAAACTATGGAACAGACTTTGAATTACAAAATAATTTTTCCAGTCAGTGTAGAGAAGGACCTTTATCTTTGACAAAAATTACGTAGGCGTTTTTTTAAGTAACGGGAGGAAGTATATGCTAGAAATAGGTAAATTTTCTACCGAAAAAAGCGACAAATGAACACCACATGTGCTGGGAGGTGATGCAGGAATGAAGGAAAAAATATTTGAACAACAGTAAAGAATACATTTTCAAATCCAATGCGAATTCATTTCGTTTGCAGTTCAACATATTTGTCAACTTACTCAACAGAAGAAAAAAATACAGCAACAATTCTCGAGGTTTTCTTTTGAATTTTAGAAATTTAAATTATCACCTACACATTGCTATAAAATAAATTTCTTCTTATTCCTTATATTTACCTTTTGGTTGATTCTTTCTTTTACATACGGAGTCATTTGGTCTACAAAATTTGGTCGCTAAAAGGGTTAACTGAACTGATTAATAATTCATTGCCGATTGCTAGTATGTAAAAATAGTATCTTAGCTATCAAACTAAGTATATATATATATATAAACTGAGAGAGAGTGAGAGAGAGAGTGAGAGAGAGAGAGTGATAGATAGATAAATGTATATATATATATATATAAAGAGATCCCCAAATTAATTCAAATTTGATATTTAGTTTTTATGATTTTATATACTCGTGTTCTGCTTGTGTTTTAGATGGTTATTAGAATATTATTTTTTCATTTTTATAGGAAAGAATAATTGAGGTAGGATGTGATCTTTTGGATTACAGGATTTGTGTCTATGAATATCCAATTGGAGTTAATCGTCCATGAAGTTGTCTGATGAATAGTCATTTTATATATAATTATGCATTCTAAGTGTGTGTGTCTGTGTGTGTGTGTGTGTGCACGCACTCGAGTACACATAAAAAATGTCAGAACATTTAGCTATATTCAAACTTGATAGTTTTTTTTTTTTTGTTTAATACAGAATTTGCCTCAGTGAATGTGTTATTTGGGTTAATTGCTCGCGAAGATCACCGGTCTATGTAAATGATATCATCATCATCATGTCGCGCTATTAGCACGGATATTCCTGATCCCCTCTCGCCACGCCTACCTACCATCCATTGCTTTCCGCAGATCATCAGGGCTACATCCAATATCAGCACAGAGCTGCTGTATGTAGGTTTGAACTGGACATCGTGCCTTAGATTGTCCATGTGAAGGGGTCCACGGGATTACATTTCGTATGAGTTCGTCCCTACTTCTCCAGTAGTGTCTCGAGTGTCTGGTTCGTCTCATTTTGATAGTTTTCGGTTTCCTGATGCTCAACTGGAGGGCCGGGGCCCCACTCTGCTGGCTTTCTCTACTGCATCTTATCACCAAATGGTCTGTTCCCCAGACTCCATCGGGGGTCCCGAGGGCCCCTTCGGCTGGGTGTGGCCTTCCCTACCACATCTTTACTCCAACGTCTCTGAACTCCAACAGTCTGACTTCCTGTCTGTATGTATGTTTGATCGTCATCAAGCGGAAATAACTGTCATGCAGTTCACAGGTCACTCTCTTCCGGTGCATCAGTCTATGAGTGTATCATAGGATTTTTACCTTGTCCCATTTCGTCAGCCAATTTCCGCCTACGCGATTTCTTTCGATTACTGGCCATTGGGATGTGTCACTTCCTTCCGGTGTAACACTTTGGATTGGCATGTTTGGCCGGGTCGAAGTCAAAATACAACACAAGAACTTGCCTCAATAAACGCTTTTATATATATATATATATATATATTTTTTATCTTCACTCTTTGGTCCACCGGGACAACGAAATACACTGTTGGGGTGCGTCTCTGTTTTTTGTCACTATCATTAAGTGAGGACTTCCTGCCGCGATCTGGTGATCTGTTTCTCTCTCAAAATCACCGATAAATAACTGTCTTATTCTCCAAAATGTAGTTTGTTTTTATCTTTGTCTTGCATATGCAGTTTCTGGTCATTGTAATCTGTCTTTCTTCGTTCTTTTTTTTTAAATTTAGTCTTCGAGTCCCCGTATTAAGGCATCTACGCCCATTTCAATGCTAACTATTCATCCTCCTCCTTCTTTTCTTAACTAATATAGTCAGTATATGTCATCACTCAGGTGTAAAGCTTTGTGTACCGTTTTCTTGTCCTCTGGTCCATATGTTGAAGTTATTCCCTATTCTATTTTAAGAATGCCTCCATGTATCTTACAAGAAGGACAGCTCAGCTGTTTATCCCTTTGATAAGCTTGTTTTCTAGAAGTTTTCTTGTTATCTGAGATACTCTTTTCATATTTTTTTTATTTTTTATCTACGATTGTTTGATGATGCCCACCTCTAATATTTCCCAGTACTTGAAAGTTTCTTCTTCTCTTGGCATTCTGATTCTTTCTTGATTCGGTAATTATATTCCTTATTTATATTCTTCCACTTCTTATTACTAGTATGGCCCTTTTTTTTCTATGCCCAATTTTATCCCTTCATCCTACCCGTTTATTCGAATTATTTGTATTTTTGTCACCAATTAAAATATTTTTGCAGTTTGATGTCATCCAAACACATCTGGTTGTTCATCTGTTTTTCTGATAATTATATTTTTAGTATCCTGTGTATTTTTTAAGAATGAGATTGTGTGGCATCATTGCTATTACAGAGAGTAAGTTCATATCCGTGGAACATAGCTCTCTGGATTTTCGCCTCAGATAAACTTCTTCTTTAGAAAAATATACCTCTCACACTTTATTCGAAATGGTTGCGAAAGGGTTGCGAAAGGGTTATATGTGAGAGGTGAGTTAGAGACTGAACAAACTGCAACATATTGACCGCAAGTTCCTTTGTTTTTAGCAGCAATTCTTTCTCGTTATGCTGGGCTGCTCAATCGGGGGTCCCCAGGGCCCGTAGCTTATGCTGGGTGCTAGTTCTCTCTACAGCACCTTATCTCCAACTGATTGACTCCAACAAACTGAACTTCCTATCGCACCGGGTTATATCATTGTTTGACATCCACCTGCTTCTCGTGAGAGTCGCATCTGCACCCAATTCAACCCGTCCACAGTCAAGGTTATTCCCTGATATCTTTGACCGGATGCACCTGTTCCTTGATTGACGACTATTCGAAGGTCAATATGTTACAATATGATAAATTTTAATTCCTTTCAGAATTTCCTGTTGATCACTTTCACCAGCCAACCGTGCAAAGTTTTGTATTTCTTTTGAATAAGTGTGCTGCATTCACTTGTATTATGATTAACCATCCCATCTTTGTCCCTGTAAATGGCATTTGCCATTCAACTGCGTATTATCAATTTTTCCTTTCAAATAGTTCGTCCTTATGGTATTGTTTTTCGCAACAAGTAGAAGAGATTCTTTTTCTCTCATGGACAATTATTTCTTAACCATGTCCTAGTTTTCAAGTTTGCCAGTTTGTCGTTTCAAGTATCGATGCAGTTGTTATTCTTCCAATTTCTTTTCTAGATTTTATTTTTCGATTTGTTTTCTGTTGCCTTTACTGTTACAAGTTGTTTTAATTAGTTTTTCTTTGTTCTTTCTAATATATTCCTAGCGTCCTTTTATTGATACACCAACTCCAATTTTCAGTGATAGCAAGTCTTCTTCCACCTTTTCACCCTTCAAAATTGTAAAATCAATAATCTTGTGACCGATACAAATATTTCAATCGCCGAATTCATATATTGTGTGTGTGTGTGTGTGTGTGTGTGTGTGTGTGTGTGTGTGTGTGTGTTTAAAGTAGGAATGTCAATGATCATAAAACATACGACTGCGGGGAAACATTATGTTATATAATTGACTCCTAAAATTAATTTTTAATCTTTTCGTTGAGATCAAGAATTCGCTGAGCATATAACCTACTTTAGGGTAAGACCCCCAAAAATGATATCTCTGATTCAATTAAACAGCAAAATTATTTAGTTTTGTGTCCTGAGAAACTTTTTATCAACTTTTTTTTTTCATTGAAATAACTTTTGTCAAAAGAATCATTCTTCTCTTACGTAACTCAAATATTTCTTTTGTTGGTGGAATGTTATTTCTTTCTTCCCTAAAATATAACAATGGAAACACTGGTAGCTATAATACCACCCAGAAGTAACCACATAGCTGTTCATGAAGCTGAACTTATACTCGTACAAAAAAAAAAAAACAACAGCTGAAGTGTACCCCGTGATAATTGAAGTCCCAAGTGAATAAAATTGGTCTGTTCGATGAGAGTATGTAACAATTACATTATGTAAGAATAATAAATAAATCTAAAAACAATGCTAGTCTGGAAGTAGTGAAGAACATTTTCATAGTCAATGTGATCAGATCAAATCTGAACTTGTTTATAATGTTCCAAAAAGTTTTTTCTCGAAAATTATCAGTTTTCAATATGAACTAGGTGTAAATTATTTGCACAAGGAATATCAACTTGAAGTTATTATTGTTTAGATGTGTAATATAATGGCTAAGGGATTTCATTTCATGCCTTTGGGTTTAGTTAGGCTGAGAACCTTTCGGCTCAGCACATGGGTTAGTTAACTTGATGCAGGTGTTAACACGTGTGCGCGCAGAGTGGACGTGTCATTCAGAGACGTCACAATAGCCCGAGATGAGGAACAGGGTGACAGAGTGCGAATGACATCACGCACCGGAAGGGTGCGGAAGTTTTGGGGGGATTTCGAAGAAAGAGAGTTGAAACTAGACGCCGGACGAGACGGTCGACTTTCGCTGGCTAGCTGAAACCAGGCGAATTTGCGTGCTATGGGCGCCGCACGACATAGGGACCAGATGATAAAGACAGCATAAAAAGATTGTGTCTCTCTCCTTATGTCAAAACCTTTAACTCAAAGATAATAAAAGGTTTCGTACCTGAACAAAGAAGTCGTTATGTGTTTTCGAATTTCGAGATTCCTATGTTCTATGTATATGTGTTACCAACATATGATGTTCATTTTGCACATGGCCGTATCTGGCTATGGTACAGATATATCTTAAGAACACTTCTAACCCAATAAAGATGTCCAAATTATTTCTATTAGTGTACCATTGCCATAATATGGCTATGTGTGAAACGTACATCGAATGTCCATAAAGATAGAACATAGGAATCTCGAAATTCGAAAAACACGTAACGACTTCTCAGTTCAGGTACGAAACTTTTTATTACCTTTGAGTTTAAATGTTTTTCGACATGAGGAGACAGATACACTTTCTTTCTATTCTGGTTTTTTCATCTGCTCCCCATCTCGTGCGGCACCCGCCACAAAGGCCACTGGCCTGGCTTCGGCGAGCAAGCGAAAGTCGACCCTACCCTTTCGGTGTCCAGTTCTCAACTCAATTCTAACTAACCGACTTTTCAAAATCCCCAAAATCCTCTGCGCGCGCGCTTCTGGTGTATGACGTCATTTGCACTCTCTAACCCCGTTTCCCATCTCGGGCTATTGCGACATCTCTGAGTGACACGTCCGCTCCGTGAACACCTGCGTTAATGTTGCACCTAAGTAACCCATTCACTGAGCTGAAAGGTTCTCATCCCTACTAAACCCAAAGGAAAAAAACGAAATCCCTCGGACATTATATTACATTAGTACTTGCTACTATATAAATCTAGTGAGTATCAAATAAACAAATATGTGAGATTTAAAATAAATGTTTGTTCGTTTTGTTTTACGGCATATCATCCTCATCGGTCATTTAATGCTGAATCAAGTTAAAGAAAATAAGTCTGAAGAGAAATTCAAAGGAGCGGTCTTAAGAATTCATGATAAACTTTAGATACCTAGTTGGTTATTTGTTGTTTTATTAGGCGTCTATTTGCACGGAATCATGTGTGAATCCTGTTGGGGAAGGGATCAGTTTGTTCGAATGTATCTTGTAAAGAAAGGGTGTATATAAGTAATTTGGTCTTATTGTAAATTTCTTTAGATTTTTGTGTATAACTTCACTGTTTTTAGAAATAATTTTTTGTGCATAACTCCACTGTTGTTAGGAATGATTTTAAAAAAGGAACGTTAAGAATAGCACTTGTTGTAAGATAACATGTTCAAATTGATTAAATATCGGTATTATATCCTGCATAAGGAGTTGATGTGCCTTTAAATAAACAAAAAAAACCCCGTAAAACTGCATGGTTGTAATTTAATTTCTATTTTATGATTTAAAAAAAGACAAATAAAATAACTATAGATAGATATTTTTTTAATTAAATTTTATAAGCCAATCATTTTTTTGCTCTTCACACAAGCATAATTTACCTTATTTTTATTTCTTTTTTTCATTCTTCACTTCTCTTCATTTCTCTCTTTCTCTTTCTCTTTTTCTCTCTCTGACATTTGAATTATGCCCACCATAATATTCCAGTAATCAAAAGTTAGAGAATTAATTTCTTATTTATTGAGGACTTTTTGTCCTCATCATCGTAGTTTTTGTGTTGTTTCTTCTTCACTACGTTTCGGCCAAATTTTACCTCTGGCCTTCTTCAGGTGATTAACCACGACCTCAGATATGAATGCTGAGTCTTGTAAGCGTATCCCCAGTAATTACTGCCTTCCATAGTTACGTCTATCGCACCACGTTTTTGACCAAGTAAACCTCCGGCCGGCTTAGACCCCGTGGCGCAACGGATAGAGGTGTTGAGTCTCTCCGGTTCCAGATGAGCATTGTCAGAAGATAGCAGTTTCAGTTCCTACCCAAGCAGGCCAGATGTTTACTTGGTCAAAAACGTGGTGCGATAGACAACTATGAAAGGCAGTAATTTCTGGGGATACGGTTACAAGACTCAGCATTCCTATCCCAGGTCACGGTTAATCACCTGAAGAAGGCCAGAGATGAAATTTGGCCAAAACGTAGTGAAGAAGAAACAACACAAAAACTACGAAGATGAGGACAAAATGTCCGCAATAAATAAGAAATAATTCTCAGATCAAGAAGCCTCATCTCAAAATGATTTCAATTAAAGACAATCAAAAGTTAATTGTCTCTCTTATCATTTTTTGAAATTTCAAAAAAAAACTTTGATCTCTGTCGACAACTCCCCAAATTTCATCATCAAGTTAGTATGAGTATATTCAAAAATATTCCGTCAGATTTGTACAGAAGATAAAAATTTCGTATTTTGGTTTGGCGCGCAAATTTAATTCGACACTTAATTTCACCCAATCAGGATGACTTATCCTATTCAGCCCGGACCTTCATTTCCGGCTACCAAATCGGGTGAGCTGCCAAACACATTCTCTTTGGCTGGAGACGCCGACCAGTGCAGACGTCCCACTGGCCGTTCTTCAATAGCGATGCTTTTTAGTTGGACAACGCCGCCCAGTGCAGAAATCTCACTGCGGCTTTAAAATAGCAACAGCAGCATGGACAAACGAGGGAACCCATCTAATTTATGGATTCCTTACGAGGAATCCCAGTTGAATATAAATTAGATGCATTCAACATACCTCGCACAGGGACAACTTTATGTCACCCCAAAATTGGCTATGTCGATCTGAGCGTAATCCCGTTCTCGACACGCATGGAGATAACGCCTATTCTCCCCAAATACCAGACACGAAACTCACGGTGACATCCAAAGTTCAATTCCTACAACTACGACAAGTCTTTCGTCAAAAATGCAAAAAACACAATCCCTCACACGTCCAACGACACACGCTGCCTTCTCAACATCTCATAACGCCATTTCGTCTAAATACTAACAAGCTTAAACTCCACGAGTCTTGCAGCACCAAAAGCAAACCCAATATTCCATGCTGCAAATAAAAACCTATTCATAAAAACACATTTCGACTCTCGCCATCTTACTTCTTCATCATCCTCCTTTTATTTCCTAAACTATTAGCAAGGGACCTTACAAACGCAGCGAGGAAACAACACAACGTAAACACACATACGTTACACCCATCTTCCTCGCTAACAGCAAACTTCCCCCTCGCTAAACAATAATAACCATTTCACCTAAGGCTAATGATTTAAACTTTCAGATATTTTCACCTCAAATATCCTTAAACTGTATTAAAAGGACATGTAATAATTATCCTCTTTAAAAAATTGACAAAAAGGTGCAAGTTCAAATCCTGAAAAAAGCTATACCTGTTTTATTTTTAAGTAAATGTATTTGATAAAGACATAGATATCTTTTCCTTGCCTTCTTCAGCCACAATTTTGGGTATATAATGAGACAAACTGGAGTCTTTTGACAACGACTCTGGGAGAAAGAAAATCTTTATTCAAAGATGAGAGAGAAGCAAGGGAAGACAAAATAAACACACACCCACGAAAAAACCTGTGTATGCATGTGTGTCAACATAGTTGTACGGGCATTTATGCTTGTGTACAAAAACCTATTCACAGAATACATTATCTCTCCCTCTTTATCTACACACACATATATATATACATATATATATGTGTGTGTGTGTGTGTGCGTTCGTGTGTGTGTGTGTGTGTGTGTGTCATTTACATAGACCAAAGATCTCCACGGGTAATCAACTCCAATAGGACATTAACAGAAGCAAATCCGGTATTAAGCAAAATTGACCAAAAGTGCGTAGATATATGAATATTCTGACATTTCTACATATGTACACGCTAATACACACATAGCCCCTAAACAGAATATGCACATTTACATAAACAATGACCATTTACATAGAACAGACATAAGGGCCACATCTACCCCATAAAAACCTACTAAAGATCAAACCGGAATATTGTCGTAGATTTAGCAGTGACACTATGCTCTTGAAATCGAGGGTTTATTTACATAAATCAGTAAATCGATCTTTTTCATTTGCTAGCATAATGATGTTTTTTTTTCTTTCACTCGAACACACATTCTTTCTTTCATTAATACCATTTACAAAGTGTATAATTTCAACGACTTTATCTCTGTCTATTCTTCATTTCAATCTAAGATTTGATTTTTTTTTAGCTCTGATTACATGAAGTGATACTTCATAGCTATTAACCCAGGTTTCTCTCTGAGCCTGAGAGGTAGAATTTGTTAGTGCCATTTATGGATAAAATAGACCTGTTTAACAACGAGGATTATTAAATAGGTTTCCAGACTTTATTTCGTATGGGCAGTTTTATTGATAGTACACACATGAAACTCTAGTCCCCTTCGAAATAATCTCCTCCGGTTGCAATGCACTTATTGTACCGTTTTAACAACTTTTGGAAGGCCCCATGGATGTCCTCTTGTGTGATCGTGTAAATGACCTTCGTCACAGCTTCTTTCATCTCCCCAATTGTCTCATAACGACAGCCTCTCAGCTTAGGGAATAGGCAAAATTCACAGGGAGCAAGGTATGGACTATAGGGAGGCTGTGGAACTGTCTTGATGTCCATATTGGCCAAATAATCTATGACAAGGATGGAGTTGTGGACTGGTGCATTGTCCTGGTGGAAATGCCATTGACCCGATTTGAAGAGTGCTGGCCTCTTCCCAAGGAATCTCTTTCTGAACTCCCTTAAAACCTCTACATAGTAACCCTAACCCCAACCCTAACCCTTTGGCCAATCAAGTCTGGTGTATTGATTTCCTTACTCCCCCCACACTTCTCATCATCCCTTACAGACTCCCTGCCTTCCTTGAATCTCTTATGCCAGTCAAAAACTTATGTTCGATTCATGCGAGATGGTCGAAAAGCAGTCTGAAGCATTCCATAGGTTCTTGTAGCAGTTTTTCTAAGTTTAAAACATGATTTTATTGCATATCGTTTTCCTAAAATGTCATCACGTCCAGGTTGCATTTTTGAAATTCACCACCTGTGACAATCAGGCTTTAGTAGGGTGTATTCTAATTGCTGCTGTAGCTGTTGCTTAGAACCTGGAATCATAAGAATTTGTCATTCATCTAATAAGATGTATAGCAATAACCTACTGAATTTTCAAGAGTCTACGACAAGTTTAAATGCCTGTACAAAAGAATCTGGAAACTTATTGAATGCACCGCGTATTATTCGTATTTCGTAGGAACGTGTGCAAAAAAAAAAAAAAAAAAAAAATCAACCAAAGATGTAAATATGAACGTACAATGAATAGAATAACCCTTGCCGGATTGACATACCGTTAAAATCAATATATAAATCGTTAGCTTTGCGAACGTATATTACATGGATCTCTCAGTTATGTCATTTAGGGTGTCAGATAAGACAGACATATACTATGCAAAAATGGGGATTATGAGATAGATACTTCAATTTAGATAGCGTAATCTTTATTTTCAGAACAAAAATATTCGTGTAAAAAGATTTATGGCACATCTAGTACTTATTAGTCTTTTATGAAACCAAAAAAAAACTTTTTTTCTGTTTAGTAAATTTACATTAATTGAAAATAATGAAAAGAAGCTAGACAAGTCTACAGAAACCTGATACAATATTTCTGGCGCCATCTTGTGAACCACATAAAATATCTACTCGAAAATAGCCGACAACGCTGGACCCTACAGGCAATCTCGATAAAATTTACTCATCAGTGAAGCTATGACACTTCAAGTATATATTTGTTAACTCATTATGGATAAAACTGCAATATTTGAAAAGAACTGTCTGAATTTTAGTCGTCTGGCGTCGGTGATACTTCGTTACTCTTGACTGTTGATCAAAAACACATTAACACAGCTACATTATATATGGGTATCATTTATAATAGTATGAAAATAGAAAAGAACTGAATAACTATATGATCAAGGAAAATATATCATGGTGTAACTCCAATTACATTTATTCTAAAATATTAGAATCGTGAAATAGTCACACACACACACACACACACACACACACATATATATATATATATATATATATATATATATATATATATAAAGAGTAGAATCGTGAAGACGTATAATGAAGGCCACATGATTTCTGTCAATCTTTTGCTCCTTAAATAATTAAACAGATGAAACCCACTTTCTGTTCTGAGATGTGTATGTTCTATCGTTTCAGATGTGATTTCTTTATAAATTTATCAAACTGTATTTTTATCAAAGATATATGGTGAGGCAACTAGTCTAGGAGAAGGAAAACTCTGAATTCAAACCTGTTAAACTTCGCTTAAAAAATTGACCTTGTGTCATATCCTGCCCAAGCGGAAGGGTTGGTATATATATATATATATATATATATATATATATATATATATATATATATATATATATACATGTGTGTGTGTGTGTGTGTGTGTGTGTGTGTGTGTGTGAATAATGAAGATTTGCATTTTTTTAAATAAAAAGTATTCCATATCGCTGATAGAGTATGAATGTGTTTATGAAAATTAACGGCATTTGTTGGCTGGCAAATTTCACATATATAATATTTGGACCTTCCGCCGGTGGTTCAAAGATCGGGGTTCGATCCCAATTCAAATCATACCATAGGCTCAAAAAATAGTATTTGATACCTACTTGCTTTACACTCAGCACTATAACTTACGAATCTAGGGTAGTGTGGAACAATCCAAGGAAATGTGTATCACCCTCTCCATCACCTTAGAGTTGTAGTTATTAACTACGGTCGCCAATTTTACTTTATATATATATATATATATATATATATATATATATATATATATATATATATATATATATACTTAGTTGAAAAGACACAAGGTCTTCATAGGATGATTTTTATATACTTATTTTTAAATGTTTAAAGTTTCCGATTTTAGTGTTCCATCAGGGCGTGTGGATTATTTAATGAAACGAATAATATGAAAAAGTTTTTAAATATCTTATTTCGATTGGTGATGAAGTAGAATGTTTTAAATATTTCTCATCGTTTGCATTTCTATTTATAAATCCCACATTCTGATGAAATCGAAATGGTTAAATAAATAAAATCTTTCTCTGATGATCAGGGTTTTTTCCTCTGAACATTTCCATACTGTACAGTTGATTTCCAATTTTCTGCTCTTCTCCATGGTTGGTTTTGGCGTTGAATGACCCAGAAAGTTTAATATGCCATTAAGCAAAAAAAAAAAAAATCTTTTAACCGACCATTCCACTTCAGCCTTGGTTGTTTTAATATATATATATGCTTAACATGCTCTCCGGTTATATATATATATATATATATATATATATATATATATATATATATATATATATGTATATGCACCCCGGTTATATATATATATATATATATATATATATATATATATATATATATATACCCAACCTCTTTACCTCGTGTAGTATACGACAGAAAGTCAATTTTAAAAAGAATTCAACTGACTTTAATTTAAGCTTTCCGTCTCATGGATAGATTAGTCTATTATAGCTAAAGTACCCAGTCTGTTGACAATAATCATGTTAAGCATTAATTTACCCAACCCCTTTTCCACTCGTAGGATGTAACACTAAGTCAGTGTTCAAGCGTAGTACAACTGATCTGAATGTAAAAATGGTCCTTCTCCGAGGACAGTTGCAACAGCGCGGCTTTTTGACAATTGCTTCATAGAAAACAATTTGATTCATACCTTATCAAAACGTAAAATGTAAACTGCCTCAGCCAGGATATGATCTCAGGTCCAAAAGAAAATAATCCTCGATTTTCTTAGTTCTCTTATTTCCAATTGGATCATGTTTTCATAAAAGTAATAACTTCATTAATCTTTTACTATAACTGATAGGGATTTTATTTTCTCAAGATAGTTTAGTTATGCGCGCTTGCAGGTCTACTAAGGATATTTATATAGCATTTCCTATTAGAAAATATTTAAAAGTGAAAATAGATTATTTTTCATTTAATGGATGTACATTTATCAATTCATGTATACGAATAAATATTTTCTTTGAAAATATAAGAAAGTACAGTATTTTTTTTTCTTTTTCTGTTTTGATTATCATTTTGGAAATTAATTAATACGTTAAGCTTTCTCATTTCTTACGAGATTTAAACGAGAACGTAATTTTAAAAAAGATGATAAAGGAAGCAATTTCAAGAACAAATTAGAATGCCTTAAAGTCGTTTGAATTTAGAGCCAATTTATTCACGCCTTACTAAATGATTACTTTTAACTACTTAATTTTAACTATATCTGTGCGCATTTGACGGTTTATCATATTTACCCAACCCCTCCGCTCGGGCAGGATATGACACAAGGTCAATTTTAAGCGGAGTTTAACTGGTTTCAATTCAGAGTTTTCCATCTCCTAGACTAGTTGCCTCGCCAAGACTGAAGGACCTAATCTGCCCTACTATTAACCCATAGCTGGAGGGAGAATAATTGTATTCATACCTTTAGTGCCATGTGAAATGCAGTCAGTCTCGTCCAGGATTTGAACTCGTATTGCCGTGTCCATTTCCTACGACGATAACCATTACACCACGGGCACTTTGACAGTTTATCTATGGAACTCAAGAGCTGAGGACGGAAGGCAAGACAGAGGATAAATGCTATACTCAAGAAATTTATTTCAGGTTTTAACGGCTATTCTGTGAGCGTGGAAATTCTTCCAGAAACCATTAAATATAGTCGCGTCTCCCAGACAAGGTGTTCAAATATATTAAGAGTCATTATGGGTGAGTTTATAAATCCAAAGTTTGCGGTATTTCCCGTTGTCGTTTTCCATAGAGGCCTCTGACAGCAGGAGACACAGTCTTCCGCAAAATCCGGTAGTGGGTGAACACGTCTGCTCCTTGACAGCTAAGTGGTGAAAGTCCATCTTGTATCCAGAGTACGCTTGAAGTAAGAGAATTTCTCTTTAGCTCCAGGAAGACTCTTTTTGAGACATGCTCCGTTCTTGCTTCTTGTCTGAGGCTCCTGGGTATTGCTATATTTTTTATTCATTTTATTTTGTTTTATTTTTTCTAACGAGCTCATATCTATCAATTTATCAGTCTATCTATCAAAGAATTTCATTTCTTTATATATATATATATATATATATATATATACTTGTGTGTGTGTGTATAAATTTCGTTATCTATCATTTTCTCCGTCCATCAATCAATGAATATATAGATCTAAACATCTAATTTCCAATCAAATTAATAGCAACAAAAACCTTTCCATTATCGGACCCAGTCCGTTGGAGCTTGAAATACACCTACTGCTTCTCTGCAGGGGGATGAACCCCACACCAACGAGTGCCCTGATTATGACATCAAAAATCAGATGGTGTGTCTTCAGTAATGCTGGAGCTTTGTGGCATGCAGAATGTCTTTTCATTGCCGTGGCTCATAGTTCCACTCTGGCCTGGAGTGGTAGCACCTGATAGGGTCCTATCTATCGGTCAAATAGAACTAAACAGTGAACTTATAATAAACTGAATTGTTTAAAATAGAACTATTTTGACATTTAAACTGTGTACTTGTGAAACTGAATTGTTTGATATTAAAATTCATATGTATAAAAATGGGTCTACAATGGTTGATGTGCCATCTAACCAAACAAAGGAAACCATCTTTCTTTCTTTCTTTCTTTCTTTCCTTACCCTTTTCTGCCTATTTGTTTATCTGTCTTAGTCAACCTTCTCTATCGATCTATAGTAGAGGCGAGAAAGATTTCTGAAGAATTAAAATCAAATCCCCATTTAATTTTGATCAAGTATCTTAGAATCTAGAAATTCGATGAACACGAACACAAATAATTTTATTCGACTACTGTTTTGAAATAAGCATAAATATCAGCGTCAAGCACTTGAAGAATTCGTGGCCAGGCATGGTTTTGAGGCTTAGACATGATTCCAATCAAGATGTAAAAGTAAGCCACCATGACATAAGCCAATTATATGTTTAATCAAGATGTAACAGTGAATAAACAAATCAACCCAGCCACACTGTCCTATGCTTTGTGACGAAGGTCTATAGATTTTTTGGTTTTCGACGGTGAGAATCCAATTTTCCATCATGCATGCTGAAGTGAAGTTGATAATAACCACCCGCCATCGTTTATCGATAACAAATAAAGAGTTCCGATCCAATTATGTCTTATATATTCTTCTTGCAGAATTTGAAAGATAAGGTATATTCGCAAGAACAATATTTCCGTCGAATGTGACAGATATGCCAATTTACACAAAAACATATATGTGTGTATATTTCGGTGTTTGTGTTTATGTGTTTGCGTGTCTGTGTCTGTTTATGCAATGCTGACACAGAGACAGAGACAGAAAGAGAAAACGGAGAGAGAGAGAGAGAGAGAGAGAGAGAGAGACAGCGAAACAGAGATAGAGAGAGAGAGAGTGTGAGAGAGAAAGAGGAAGAGAGTGGGAGAGGGAGATCAGTGAATTGAGTGCTAAAATTTAAACTGTTTAGTTTGTTATCATATTTACCCAACCCCTTCGCTCGGGCAAGATATGACACAAGTTCAATTTTTTAAGCGGAGTTTAACAGGTTTGAATTCAGAGTTTTCCTTCTCCTAGACTAGTTGCCTCACCAAGGCTGAATAACCTAGTCTGTCCTACTATTTACCCATAGCTGGAGGGAGAATAATTGGATTCATACCTTTCCCAAGGGTATTAGTGCTATGTGAAAATGCAATCAGTCTCGTCCAGGATTTGAACTCTTTTCGCCGTGTCCAATTCCTACGACGATAACCATTACACCACGTTTAGTTTTTTATGGACTATTTATTTTCTCACATTTGTAGACTATCTTTCAATATATATATATATAACTCCCTACCCCCGTGGGGTTGAGTTCTCTGGCGAAGAAGTAATCGTGTTGCCATTAGCGTATATTGCAAGCCTCTTCGTAGTTGAATTGAGGTCTCGGCTACCGTTGAACGGATGTATGTAAACAATAGTTATTGTGATTCATAACCGTTTAAAATTTACTTCGCAGCTAATATCTCCTCGTGGCTGAATCGTTAGAAGCTTTGTTTTGACGTTTGAGTCAACCGGGTTTTGATCCCTGCTACGGGAAGATACTGTCTAGCCACACCGATGAGTTTTGATAGAACGAAACAGATCTGTCTGTGGATGACTATATATATATATATATATAGGGATATGGAATTGCATCCTAGGTCCAATATAGAAAAAATCAAGGTCTTCAATGTATGATTTTATTTATCGTTGAAATATTTACCGATGTTAGATGTTTAATTTTCTCTCCCTTTAACCTTCATCGGGGCGTTTAAATATGTGATGATATATCGTCTGAATTTTATCTAAGTCCAATTTTTATTTATTGAAATAAACAAAAAATGATAACGTTTTAAACAGCTTTTTGTTTGTAGCGTTCTGTTGTAAAACTGACTGATGCAATTAATTTTCGAAATTTAATTGAAAATACGCAACACACACACACACACACACACACACACACACACACACACACATATATATATATATATATGTGTGTGTGTGAGTGTGTGTGTGTGTGTGTGTGTGTGTGTGTGTGGAAAGATGACCAACAATTGCGGATAGATAAGGCAACATTTAAATTCCCAAAGATTTTACTAAAAACTAACAAACCTTTCCCTTTCTAGGACAAAAATTATAAACTAGAATTGAAAGGCCATCAAAAATTCACTGGCAAAAAAATGACTTCACACCACAACAATGAAATAAAGAATGGAATAATTATAGGTTTTTACCTTGGAGCTTTTTTGATTTGCACCTTTCAAACTTTTTTAATGATGAATTTGATAATAGAAGATTCTTTCTCATAACTTCGCTATCCGAAATTCCTTGCACAACATTCTAAAATAAAAGTTCACAAAATACACAAGCGTAAAAGTTTTCGAAAAATGTCTAACAAGAATTTGTACAATAATTGGTTGAACTAATACATTATTTTACCCTAAAATTCAACCACAAACATCATCGAAATAAACAATCTTACGATCTAAACAGTTGCTAACTCTTCGACAGCAATTACGAATTTAATCAATAATAAAATAACATTACCTACATTAAATTTGCCCCTACGTTCACTCGACAGTAATTCAAACATCACGTTATATTCAAAAACAGATTTATGATACCAAAAGAGAATTGATAGCAGCAGACGGAAATACAGGTATGGTCAACATAATTTAGTAGATACTCCCAACATTAATTATAAAGGTAGGAAAATGTTTGTTTATATACATAATAAAAAAACGCCAGAAAATCGTTGAATTAAGAATCGTTTTTGCTAAATACTTTATTTGAAATAGATTGGTTTAATCAATTACACACACACACACACACACACACACACACACATAGATAGATAGATAGAAAGACTGAAATTGACTTAGAGAAATAGAAAGTAGTACATTGACTTTAATTGAGACAGATCTGATATTAACTAACTAAAGTTGGCGACTGTAGTCGAGGGTGACCAAAAGACTCCCTTTTCCATAGCTACTACACCGAGATGTAGGGGAGGGCACTACTTCTTTCCCTGGATTGCTCCACTTTACCCTTGATACGTACCTTATATTGCTGAGTGTTAAGCCAGATGGTATCAAGTACCATTTTTAAATTCTTTGGTATGACGCGACCTAGGATTGAACCCCGATCTCCCGGACTATTGCAGTTGAAATAGCTAACTAGCAACAGAATATGAGACGTATGGCATACATAATTTGATTGATAGACTGATGGAATTTTAATGAAACACATTTCGCCTTTTTGAAATAAATCTCGATCATTAATTTTTTTACGTAATTGAGAAACTGAACATCCCTAACAGAAATAGAATGTTAATTTTTTTTTTTTTTTGAGACAAAGGATTGTTAACGTAGCAGTCTTCCCCTTCCCATCATGCTAAACGAAAATTTTCCTATTATGTAGTCCAGCCAAATTGATTACCATACGAATGACGAGAGAAGTTATAAAATTGATGAATATGAATTGGTCAGGATTCTTCTTAGCTGTCTGGAACATGAAAGTATTACGTGACATTGCAACCATATGATCGTTACTTTTTGATATTACAGACCAACAACTTTCGGAAAAGCGCAAATTTTAGGGTATAGTTGTTAACATAGCATAATACTACTTCTTTTTGAAATGTAGAGTGTTCGATAATGATCCGGGAGACCGGAGTTCAATCCCAGATCGAGTCATACCAAAGACTTAAAAAATGGTACTCAGCATTAAAGGTATGTATCAAGGGTAAAGTGGAGCAATCCAGGGAAAGGAGTGGAGACCTCCCCTACTCATCGGTGTAGTAGCTGTTGAAAAGTGAGCCTTCGGGTCGCCCTCGACAACAGTCGCTTACTAGGGATGAGTGAAAGGTTGCAATATTTTCGGACAAGCTAGATTTCAGCGTGTATATCGTCACCGAAGAAGCAAAGCTGTGGGAGGTATCCCGCCGTGCTTAGTTGTATCACGGTAGTTGATGCGCTAACACGCTGTACATTGCTTCACCTCTAGCATGATTTCAAAGTCACGTATAAACGAACAATGCTGTCAAATTCAAAAACTCATTCTTTAGGTGTCTTAACTACACTATAACTTCACGGAAGCAACCAAAAATATTTGTTCTGCTTATGGTGAAGGCGCAATTACTCACAGTACAGTAACTAGGTGGTTTCGCTCAGGTTGTACGACTATAAGACAAAGAAAGGTGTACCTAATACCGAAGAGCCTATATACTAGTTCCAAGTTACAGAAAAAAATCCAGTGAGCAGCGCTCGAAAAGTATCAGGAAACTTCCAGTGTGAAACAGTCCAGTGTGAATAATCACCTCCATGAATTCGGTAAAATCATCCAAAGCTACCGAATTGTATATGAACGTTAATACTCACTTTGATGTTGTTTTATCAAGGTAAGGAAAAGATACACAAAGAAATGGAGTTCATTATTTATTAACTCAAGTGGTACAGTCCAACTGGTATCATAAGTCTCGCGCCGTTGGAGTTGCATCCGAAGTTGGTCTTACTACGGACCGACGCTGTTAATCTTTCTACTTCTGTTTCTGCTTCCGTCTCCTCGTGCTTCAGAAACATGGTGTCTTTATACTTCCGCGATACCGGAAGTCACGTGTTATAACAGTTTTTTTATTTTGTTGGTCAGAAGAATAAATTTACGTGTTTATATTTGTGCTTTTCTTTTATCTTTTTTTTTTTTTTTTTGATTACTGATTCTTCTATCAGTCTTCCATGGCAGAAACTAAGATCTTGAAGCTGCCTTCAAAGATGTGTAACAGGGGCTCACCTTTCACGCGGATTAGAAAGGGTTAGGTGACCTGCTATAACCTATCTACAACAGGTTTGTACTGATATAGGATATAGCATAAAAGAAGACTTGCCGGGAGCGATCGACGATTGAGACGAGTCACTGGAGAGGGTCAGAAAAATCCACGCTGGTGGCAGGACATGATCATGATGATGAAAATGATTTAAACAAAGTATATATGATTCAAGTTGTGTTTGGTTCTCTTGGTAAACGGGATACCCACTTATAATTCATAATTTCATATAAAGATGGAATTAATTTGTAAATAACTTAAATCAGAACTGTATTTTCAATGTTCTTTTACATTCTTTTTTAATTTCACTTTTTATATTTTTATAATCAAATATTTGCACACAGGGGTTTGATAAAAGATATTCATACCTAATTTAAACGGCATTACATGATTTCACGAATCTTTTTCTATTCAATAATTTGTTTGCTCAATGAGATATGGTTTAAAGTATTCCTATCGGATATTAACCATTTTCAAACAGCGGGAGGGGTAGACACTACTATATATGTCACGACCCCAACACACGCCTATATATATATATATATATATACACACAAACTGATATCGTAATCAGTGTATGGGAGAACAAAATGTTTAAAAACTAAAAGGATGTTAGGACCCTTTTGGCCGGTACTCTTCAAATGATCACACCAGAGAAACGATTAAAAACGGATAGTTTGAATTGGGAAAAGATGTGACAAAAAAGGATGGGACAAAAACAAAGGAGAACTTTCTGTCACACCACTATTTAAAATTTTTCCCAAAATATGTTAATTATAACTGGATCTTTGTCTATATGGAGAGGGCGGTCAAAAAATATAGATCCCCTCTAAGATGTTAAGATGGATTTTACTCCAAGCACGATGCAGAACAGAAAACCAGCCATCATGATATTTGGTCCTGCAACTATTTATAGTTAGAAGATGTACACCGATAGCCGAGTCAAGACTCTGTGAGTGCATGGATGTTCATCGATCACTGTTTAAAATACGTCGGGGTACATGCTGTCTCACTCTAACTTCCAAACGCTGGCTTGTACGCCCTCTCTATGTTGAATTACACCAACATATTTTTAGATCGCCTCTCTCAATGCAGACAGAGAACCAGATATAATTTACATATTTTGGGAGACATTTTAAATATAGGGCTGATATAAAGTTCTCCATTTTTTTTTTGTCACATCTTTTGCCAATTAAAACTACCCGTTTTTAATCGTTTCTCCGGAGTGATCGTTTGAAGAGTACCGGACAAAAGGGCCCTATTAAACTTTTATTTTTTTTATAATGTGTTCTCCCATACACATATGACTCCAGTATCTGTTTGTTTATATACATTCTACTTTACTAAAAACATGATTATATATATATATACACACACACACACACATATATATATATATATATATATATATATATATAAATATATATATATAATTTACAATAAAAATGTCAGATGAAAAATTAAAGTAAAAATTTCCCGTTTTATCAATACAAAAAGTAAACATTGGATCTGAGTGATTATATATATATATATATATATATATATATATATATATATATATATATATATATATATATATAAATGAATAAACATAATTTTTATATATGTTTAATAGCTAAGTTACTTATCTGCGACCACAGTTTTCATGCGGTCTTATTATGACTATATATATATATAAATATATATAAAGAGAGAGAGAGGGAAAGAGAGAGAGAGAGCGAGGCAGACATGTAATGTTTGGTTTTGATATATATATATATATATATATATATATACGATGTGCCTTGAAAAGTTTCCAGACTTTTTTCGTATGGGCACTTTTATTGATAGTACGCACATGAAACTCTCGTTCCCTTCGAAGGAATCTCCTCCGGCTGCAATTCAATTGTTGTACCATTCTGACAACTTCTGGAAGGCCCCATCGAAGTCTTCTTGTGTGAGCGTGTCAATGACCTTCGTCAAAGCCTCTTTCATCTCCACAATTGTCTCATAACGAAAGCCCATAAGTTTTTCCTTGACCTTAGGGAATAAGCAAAAGTCACAGGGAGCAAGGTCTGGACTATACGGAGGCTGAGGAACTGTTTTGATGCCCATCTTGTTCAAATAGTCTATGACAAAGAGGGAGTTGTGGACTGGTGCATTGTCCTGGTGGAAATGCCACTGACCCGATTTCAAGAGAGCTGGCCTCTTCCTCGGGAATCTCTTCCTGAACTCCCTTAATACCTCAACATAGTATTCATTGTTGACTGTCTGTCCAGTGGGAACCTAGTGCATGTAGATAATGCCAGTGCTGTCAAAAATAGGGATCATCGAAAGTTTGTGGGTGGATTTGCTTGGTCTGGCCTTCTTGGGTCTTGGAGAGCCAGCATACTTCCACTGGAAACTCTGTCTCTTAGTCTCTGGGTCATAGCAGTAGACCCAGCTTTCATCGCGAGTCACCAGGGCATCAAGAACTGTGGGATCTGAATTGTTCAGCTCGACCATCTCCCTGCTGTCATGATAACGTCTTTCTTTCTGATCTTCCCTGAGCACCCTTAGGAAAAACTTCGCGCAAATCTTCCGCATCTTCAGTTCCTCGCAAATAATTGTGTGAACACTTCCCACACTGACATCAAACTGAGCACTTATTGTCTCTATAGACACACGACGGTCCTTATCCATGAAATTTTTTATTTGGCCAATCAACTCTGGTGTTCTGACTTCCTTACTCCTCCAACACCTCGCATCATCCCTCATAGTCTCCCTGCCTTCCTTGAATCTCTTATGCTGCTCAAAAACTGATTCTCGATTCATGCAAGATGGTCCAAAAGCACTCTGAAGCATTCCATATGTTTCTGTAGCCTTTTTCCCAAGTTTAAAACACAATTTTATCGCATATCGTTCTTCTAAAGTGTCCTCACGTCCAGATTGCAGTTTTGAAATTCACCTGCTAAGACAATCAGGTTTTATTGTTGTGTATTCGTATTCCTGGTGTAGCTATTCATTTAAACCTGAAAACATAAATATTGGTCTGTCATCTCATACGATGTATAGCAATGCCATACTGGATTCTCGGGAGTCTACGACAATTTTAAATGCCTGTACAAAAAAGTATTTAAACGTATTGAAGGCAAGTCGTATATATATATATATATATATATATATATATATATATCTGTTAGATACATACCAATACGGGCATTTTGTTTATTTGTATACGCTAAATATTTGGAAGTATATATTAATACTCAATGATTTTTTAAAAGTAATCTATATATTTATTCTACAAAATATAAAATATATAAGCTTATAATGTGAATTTAACTTGCATTTTTACAAGATATTAACGTTTTTATAATGTCTTATAACATTTTACTCATTGTTTATCTTGAAGCAATTATTAGAACAATATTCTTTGTTTTAATTTCAATTAAATATATCGCACTTTTATTTTATTCTACTCTGTCAATTGGGACTATGGAATATTCTGAGAGTACCTCTCCATCCACTGGCCGTTAGAGGAAACATCAACTACTTGAAGACAGCATATTGTTGCCTGATTGGTCTATGACCCTGAACCCGAAGCTATCATGTAACTTACAACACTCCACAAGCCATACCTCATAACGGCATTCGGTCGAGAGAACAGATCACCCCCGTGGTGTTATGGTTATCGTCGCAAGAAATGGACACGGCGACACGAGTTCAAATCCCGGACGAGACTAATTGCATTTCACATAGCACTAATACTCTTGGGAAAGGTATGAATCCAATCATTCTCCCTCCAGCTAAGGGTAAATAGTAGTACAGAATGGGTTCTTTAGCCTTGGTGAGGCAACTAGTCTAGGAGAAGGAATATTCTGAATTCAAACCTGTTAAACTCCGCTTAAAAAATTGACCTTGTGTCATATCCTGCCCGAGCGGAGGGGTTGATAAATATGATATCAATCGGCTGGTCATGTTTACTTGTAGCACTTATTTGATGACCCAGGCCATATTCTTCAAATTGCTCTTATAATATAGAAATACTCAAATCTGTTTTATTTTAAAGTTGTTAGATAGTGGTGGCTGCGGGTGAATTACGCAGAGATATTTGTACTTAAAACCATTTAAACTGCGAGTACGGAAACTGATTTAGATTAAATAGAATTATTAGTGTTTGATCGCAATCTTCGAAACGATTTAACTTTGTACGGATATGTGATTAAGATTAGACAGATTGATTAGTGTTAAACTGTGATACTTGAAACATTTTTACCGTGTGAAAGCAAATGATCCATATTAAATAAGATCATTAGAATTAGATATTTATATTTACCCGACCCCTCCGCACGAGCAGGATATGACACAAGGTCAAATTTTAAGCGGAGTTTAACAGGTTTGAATTCAGAGTTTTCCTTCTCCTAGACTAGTTGGCTCACCAAGGCTGAAGAACCCAGTCTGCCCTGCTATTTACACATAACTGGAGGGAGAATAATTGGACCTTTCCCAAGAATGACCATTACACAACGGGCACCTCCAGATAGAATTACATATTAATCCTTGAACAGTTTAACTGTGTGGTAACAAATTCACTGTTACTCGTCTTCAAATGAAGTTACCAATAAATTATTCATTTACAAATCATAAATATATATATATATATATATATATATATATATATATATATATATATCATTCATATTGGATTAATAAACAGTAATTTAAATTGCATATTTTCTTTTTACCTCCAAGAAAATAGTCGATTAAAAGTGCATTGATAAATCAGGAAAATGAGGTAAAAATTAGGTTATCTAGTTTTTCGCAGAAAATAACGATTCAGGGTTGTTATTTTTATCATTAAGCGTTGATATGTCAGTAAAATAGATAACTTAATTTTTACCTCATTTTCTTAATTTATCAGTGCACTTTTAATAAACTATTTTCTTGCTGGGAAAAGGAAAATATGCACTTTAGATTGATTTTTATTTATCCAATATGAAAAATAATAATAACCTGGCGTATTCATTTTACGGATCTTTCCATCTGTAAAAATAAAGGTGTACGTACTATTAGCAAACGAATAATTCTAACAGCAGGGACAGTGTATATTCCCTCGGTAATATGCAATTCAATGAAAGAACAAAAATGTAAATAAGTGATTTATACAAAGCTAGGACTGAATCAGACAGTATCGGGAAGTAAGAATTTTTTTTTCATCAGTTACCCAGCAGAAAGCAAACACAAGATGCGTGCTAGTATCAGAAGACAATGTATGTTAGTGTCAAATTCCATGCTGCTATTTCTAATGACTGCTCCTTAGATGCCGCACATAAAAAAAAAGGAGAAAGTCGATTTTGTCCTTGTGTCCTTTCAACACTAACGAGGAATCAAACAAATCGAGAAGAAAAAAGAGCGAACTATCAGAAGAATCAATATGCATGCCACTGCGAGAGGTCGACCATAATTGAAGTCGACTTTAAGAGGACAGAGGAACAGTAAGTCAATTTGGAAGTTAGAGATTGATGAACATTTCACACACACACACACACACACACACACACACACACACACACACACACACACATATATATATATATATATATAAGCATGTGGATCATTCAACAAAATGGAGGCTATATTTTTTAAAAAAGCAATTTTTTAAGACTTTTTTTTCTTAAATATATAGTCAGCATTTTTAGGAATCTATTTATATCAGATATTTTTTTAATATCGCAAAAAAAACTATTTTGAGTCAATTCAAAATGGCAGCAGGTCTGATAGAATGTTTCAGGTGTGAATAAACCTGTAACCAAATTGTTGGTAGCTTTGACACAATTTTGGGCATTCGTGGTGTGGGTGTGGGTGCCAGGCAGTTTGTCTGTTTTGGCGCGAACCCCACTCAAAGGGTTTGCGCGCAAGATTTCTAACGAGACTAGAAAAGGATGAGGGAAGGAAGGTCCCAGAGAACAGAGGAGGAGGCAGTCAAGAGAAAGAGGAGAGCACGTCAGTCCACAGAAGAAGACAGAACAGACCGGAGCAGTCAAGAGAAAGATATAGAACCGAGAAGTCAACAGAACAAAGCAGTTGACCGGATAGAGCAGTCAACGTCAGCATTCCTGGGGACTTTGAGGGAATTTCGTTCGAATACACGGTCGCGATAGCTCACAGATGATAGGAAAGTGTCACTACCTTCTCCCTTCTTACGCCTGGAGCTAACCCAAGCCCGTGTTTGTTTTTTCTCTTTTCTTCCACCTGCTTGGTTGTATATGTTTTGTTTTGAGTGTCTGTAAAGAAATGTTAAATATCCCTGGCCGGAGATGAGAGAAACCAGTAGACGATCTAATGGCCATGAGTGGTTTAGGATGTTGAGATAGTAGGGTCAGCCAGCAGTGTATTGTCACATAGCTGACAAGTCCAAAACATCAGAAATCAAAATAGAAATAATTATGTGAACATAGAAAAACGTTTCAGTTGAGACTATGTCTACAAATGGATGGAACATTGGTTAGCCAGAGGAGGGTTATTTTAAAAGACAGTCAATGTTATGAAAACACATTGACCATCAAGTAAAGGTCAAGATCCGGACACAGGGGCTTGTAAAGTAGGTTCTTATCAATTTTGGTGGGACATGGAACGTCTAATAACTATCGAGTTGCTTGAAAAAGATAACACTTTAAATAGTGGGACCCACTGTTTACTAAATTGCCAAATTTGCTATATTTTTGTATATATAAGTATAATTTGGAAGCCAAGTCATCGTCGTTAGTTGATTATCCATTTCTCCCCTGTGTGATCATCAGATCAACGATTTTATGACTAAGGTATTCCCAAATATATATATATATATATATATATATATATATATATATGTGTGTGTGTATGTGTGTGTTTGTGTGTGTGTGTATTATATAATCTAACAAGTATTTGATGTTTTGCCAGAACGAACAATGAAAACAATGACACTTTTTTATTTGTTGATTATATATATATATATATATATATATATATATATATATATATATATATAATTTTCAAGAACACTATTCTGCTCTCAGCATTTGAGTATAGTTTCCATATAACTTTTTTTTTCTCCAAGCACGTTGTTATAGTCAATGTGGTTGATCCATAAAATTATACTGACACAAGTACAGCTTCGAAGTAAGATCATCTTTTTTTTCGGAGAGATTTGATTCCCATATGGTCGATAAACTATCGACTTGAACACATACCTTCCCTATGCATATGTATAGTCTTTTTTAGTAGAGGAAATATTGGTTCCAAGGTGTGGAAATCGGCGTTATATTTTTAGAGAATAGTCATTTAATATGAAGAATACTGCATCTTGTCCAAAGTAATGTAGAGGACAATTGCCAAAGTTGGCTGCTCCACGCTTTGCTGCATACGTTCAACTTATGCATGTGTATTTGCGACAAAAACCTCTAAATAATCAATGTCACCCATAGTGACCATATTTTCTTTGACATTGAGTAACCAACAGTTATTAAACCTTGTTCATTGGCTAGTGAGTAGAGTGTTCGCCAATGATCTGGGAGAACTGAGTTCAATCCCAGGTTGGGTCATAATAAAGACTTTAAAAATGGTACTTGATAACTCTTTGCTTAACACTCAGCATTATAAGGTATGTATCAAGGGTAAAGTGGAGCAATCTAGGGAAAGGATTAGCCCCCTCCCCTACACCTCGGTGTAGTAGCTATTGAAAAGGGAGCCTTCAGGTCGCCCTCGACTACGGTCGCCATCTTTACTTACGTAACTGTAGTATTGCAAAGAGATACAATAGCACTATTTCCTTTCATGAACAATCTACATTATGTACTAGAAACGTGAATACATCTAACGAAAATAGTATAACTCTAAAATCAAGAAAAACCAAAGAGTATATATATATATATATATATATATATATATATATATATATATATATATTAAATTGTGAATATGGTAATATTGAGAATTACCTTAGCTGTCATAGAAATATTATTTATATAATATATACTGATATTTTTGGTAAATATCTAGTCTGCTATAAGGATTGTATTTTTTAATAGTGATTATCATTTCTTGTAATAGTTTAATAAACGTAAATTTTGTTGGCGCTATTTTCTAGATATACAATTTTCTTATCCTAAGTTTTCGTGTGTTAGTATCTTTATTATGATACAAGATAAATAATGAAAGACAATCAAAAACAATATTTTGTCAAAGTGGAAAAATGTAACGATTAAGTGAAACATCATTTACTGTAAATTCAAGTAGTAAATAGCAGAATATAACAACTTCTAAAATTCTGAATTATTGATAAGCATTTTTTCATTCAAATAAATGATCGCCAATGTTCAAAATTTTATTGAATCTACTAATCAATTAGATAAAAGAAAGTGTTATATATCAACAAATGTTTCTGATGATAATGGCTGGATCATTAAGATTTCTTTTGTTTAATTGTACATCTCATATATCTTTGTGTTATTTTATTTGTTTATTTACTGTTCTTGTTTTTTTTGTTTTTGTTGTTGTTGTTTTTTGTTGTTTTTTTACTTCCGGTTGTTTATCTTATTCAATTTTGGGAATCGTTACCACTTACAGTAAATATTTTTTCACAGCAGAATCTGAGTTCTTTTTTGATGTTACACTGACTGTAGAAAGTACAAACAATAAAAATGGTTTCTTCTTTTTTTGCTTGTAAAACAAAGATCTTTTTAACTGCAATTTTGAATCGTGAAAGAGGTAGTGTAATTTAGATATTGTTCGACTTTACCTCTAAAAATATCATATCTAAAACAAAGGATGTAGAAAAATATTTTGTGTGTTTTTACAGTTTAGGCAAACTTTCAAAGGTCATACAAAGAAGACAGAGATATCTGAATCTATCGTTTACAGTGTAAATAATTAATCATAGAAAATAATTGTGTTTTTAACTTATCATTATTGAAAAGGTTTCGTGTTTAACTACTACATGAGCATTTTGTGTTTAACTACTAACGTTTCGTGTTTAACTACTACATGAACTTCTTTCTTTTTTAAGTCCTTTTTAAAAACTCCTAAAATAGGAACGGGACAATTCTCACCGTTGTTATTGCTCAGAGATGCTAACTAAAAAGAAAGGCTTCCTGAAAATATACCTCCGAAAAAGCGTTACAAACGAACAAATATTATCTTGTGCTCTTTGCTGAAAAATAAATTCATCCTTATGAACCCTAACCTGTTATGAAAAAGCTGCTTGTTCGATAAATTCTTTTCTCAGCTACAAACAATCCTATATTCTCTATCGACCCATAATACTTAAGCATAATGACTTAACTTGTAAAGCTTGAATAAGTCAAATGCTTTTCTCACTCAAAACTTATCAAAACACAAACATTAATACATAAATACGACAAGTAAAACATTTAAAGATAAATACGAAAAAAAAAAATGGTATTCCTGTAGCATTTCAATGAACTTTACCGGAAGGAAACGGAACTAAGAATTCTGTATACTGATTTCTTGACTTCGTACGCATTTTTCACTAATCATCCTTAACAGATGTTAATAGATTTGTGATTATATCTTTTTCAAATTAAAAAAAATGATTGCATCAAAGCTATATTGAATTCAATTAAAGAAAAATGGCCTCATATGTCACATATGAACTTAAAATTTTCCAAGTAAAATTTTAGCCCATGGTACACACACAAATACACACACACACATACACACACACTTTCTGTATCTCTCTCTCTCACACACACACGCACACTCATATATATATATATATATATATATATATATGTATATATATATATATATATATATATATATATGTGTGTGTGTGTGTGTGTGTGTGTGTATGTATCTGTGTATAAATATATAGTTTTCTGTATTTACCCAACCATTTCCCAAAAGGTGAAATTTAAACGGACTACGACGGATTTGATTTCAAAATTTTCCTTCACCTAGACTAATTGCCTTGGCTAGAATATAGATACTTGTTTTGTCCAATGAGTTATCCAAGGCTGGGGAGAAGAGTTGGATTTATACCGTTCCCCTGGATACTGGTATAAAGTAAATTGCCTTGGGTCAACGAGTTCATATCATACGCTGATCACCAATATGCTCTCAGTGCCTTGATCTACGTATTCATTTATGTGTTACAGGGTCCGGTAAAAGGAAGGTTATTGCAAATTATCCCATCCTTTTGTGCAGGTTGTCAGGGGAAGAACGTTTTGTTCCATTTTCCTTTCTGGAATAAAGTAACTAGCAAACACGCAACAGTAGGATATACAACGAAAGGAAAAAACGTATTGAAATGACTAAAAATAGGCATTTTAAAATGCTACAGTAATACCATTTTTTCGTATTTATCTTTAAATGTTTTACTAGTAGTCTGTGTGTATTAATGTTTGTGCTCCAATATTTTCTGTGTTGAGAAAAGCATTTGAATTTGTCAAGCTTTGTGTACTATAGCCATAGTAAACGCCATGTGTAAAACGTACATATAATGTTCATAACATACATACATAGAACATAGGAATCTCGAAACACGAAAAGCACTTACGACTTCTTAGTTCAGGTACAAAACTTTTTATTACCTTTTAATTTAAAGGTTCTTCGACATAAGGAAAGAGATACACATTCTTTCTATTCTGGCTTTTTTATCTGCCCCCCACCCAACACGTGTGGCACCCGAAACAAGGCCACTGGCCTGGCTTCGGCGAACAAGCGTAAGTCAACTGTCTTTTTCCGCGGCAGGACTCAACTCAACTAACTGACTTTTTCAAAATTCTCAAAATCCTCCGCGCACGCGCTTCCGGTGCATGACATCATTCACATCTACTGGTCAACCTTTCTATCGGATTTTTATTTTGACATCTCTGAATGACACATCCTCACCGCACGCGCGTTAACACCTGCACTCAAGTTTGCACCTAACTAACCTCTATGCTGAGAAAAAAGGTTCTCAGCCAAACTAAACCCAAAGGCACAAAACGAAATCTCTCGGCCATTATATTACATTTGAATTTCATGAGTTGAAAATGATCTGGTCAATTCTGGTGGGTTTTTTTTCTGGTTTTAGTACAGGTCTCTTACAACTTATTCTCTCAAGGAGAAAGTCGAATTTATTCCTTTCTGTTTCAGATTGATTTTTGGCGTCAGCTGAAAGGCTAATTTTAGTATGATGAATTATCGTAGTTTTTACCGTCAACTGAAAATCTATTTTAGTATGATAAAATATCGTGTTTTGTTTTTTATGATGGAACCATAACATATATATATTAGTAGATATATATGTGTTCACATATTACTTAAACTTTGTAAATCCAGACTACTGTCGTTTATATAAGCGTGTCCATTTATATGTAGCATTTTTTTCCTAATTATTGGTTTTCCTAAATGGGATGAACAGACTGCATTTTTTTTTTTTTTGCTTTAAGATTTGAGTCGTGAAGATCTTATTTATTACTATAGAATCTAAAATATCTTTTATTATAAGTAAGTGGTTCATTTATTGAGATTTTGTTTTATATAAAATCCTTAGAAGTTCAATTAACGCTGTTGTGGGCTCCGAAACTGATAATATCCCGGATATTTTAAGTATTGATTGCGTTTATACAGGAAACTAACAAAACAATGAGACATTTTTCCTATATTATAATGGAAGTAATACACACACACACACACACACACACACATATATATATATATATATATATATATATATATATATATATATATTGTCATGCATAGACAGACTGTTTCGTTGAATCACAACTCCCCAGGATGCATAAAGACGCGAAACGCTTTAAGCTGGAATCGAACCCAGCCTAACACTACGTCAGACAGATAACATACCTCTCACCTCGGAAAAATAACTCTCACGTATGAACTTTTATTTGTTTACATTTTACGCTATCATAATATATATATATATATATATATATATATATATATATATATATATATATATATATATATATATATATATATATATATATATATATATATATATATATATATATATATATATATATATATATATAAAGTGAATCAGACATATGGAAGGAGATATGTTTGCATGTATAAGTAAGTGTACACACACACACTCGTCGTTCTGTGTGTGTGTGTGTGTGTGTGTGTGTGTGTATTACTTCCATTATAATAAACTAAATAGTGCAAATTATAATATGCAATATCTTCGTTTGAGAAATGATGAGGTATGAAAAAGCAGTCACAGCCGCCACAGTGTGGAGCTAGATCGACTTCTAAAGCCTTGTTAGTAAGTACAATTCAGTTTGGTTTGGTTTAGTGGGTTTTATGGCATATCAACCTTTGTAGGTTATTTAACGCCAAATCCATTTTTATGTAAATAATCTGTTCAATTGAAAACAATTCAGTTTAGCATAAGTACACAGTTTAATTGTCAAAAACATTTCCATTTCAAACTATTTAAGCAGTTGTATGTAATAATTCAGTTAAGTGTAAATACAGTTTTAATGTCGAAAAACAGTTCTATTTGAAATAATTCAGTTAAGCATAAGCACGCAGTTTAATTGTAATTACGATTTAATTGTCAACAACGTTTCTATTTCAAGCTATTCAGTTTACTCAATTCATTTTAGCATAAGTATGCTGTTAGTTCTATTTAACCGATAGATAGGGCCCAGTCAGGTGCTACCATTCTGGGCTAGAGTGGACCTGGGAGCTATGGCAATGAAGGGGTACTCCGTATTCCCCAAAGCTCCAGCACTACTGGAATGTCACCATCAGATTGTTTAGTGTCATATCCAGGACACTCGTTAGGGGGGGGGGTCTTACCCCTCTGAAGAGGTGCAGTCAGTGTATTCTACAGCCCCAGCTGACTGGACAAGTACAATTCAGTGTAGGTGCCTTCAATACATGGCTTTGTGTCAAATGCAAGTTCATAATATTGTTTTTTTTTAAATGTCTACTGCTGTAGAGAAGTTCTTATACGCAGCATGATTTTGTCAACGGGCCCCTCTTGAATTATGTTTTGTAAATGTATCCTTGGCAGCTTTAGAATAAGTTTTATTTCACATAATTAAAAAAAAAAGAATAATTCATAAATTCGATTTAAACATTTCAATCACACTATTACTTAGATAATCTCAGAAAAAAGATTTATTTCGTTATTATATAATAATTTACTTCATCTTTTAATTCACTTATAAAAGTTGTTTTTTTTTTAAATAATTTTTCATTAACTGTTTCCCGCCAACTAATTAAAGAATAAGGGAAACAGAACTGACAGAACTAAGACAGGATAATGAAGAGAGAATAAAAATATAGCATATATATATATATATATATATATATATATATATATATATATATATATATATATATATATATACAGAGTGGGGGGAGAGAGTAAGAGAAAAAAAGTAAGTAACTTAAGAACTGATAAAAGAATGTACATAAAAAACAACCTCAGTTTAATGATATTGGTGACATAAAGAAAGGTTTTAATACCCAGTAGAAACATAAAACCACATCATAATTGCTATCGGTGACCTGAATTCATAAAATTGCTTGCTTTTCGCTTCATGATAATGTCTTTCGGAAAACTTTAGTGTTTGTTAGCTTTTTCCATTCATTTATGTGTAAATGGTTGAGTTGCCCAGGATATTTAGCCTTGGTAAGCAGTAAACAGAATGTCCAGTTACAATGCCTGGAGCATTGGGCCAGTATGACATCTTCGTAAGAACGATTTCCAACAGAAAACATAATAAGATGCGGGTAGGGACAACGGTTTTACAGCTTTCCAAATGATACAAAATAGATGCAGAGACAAAATAGAGACGTTAATATTCTTGTTCGGATACTGTCAATATAATCTTGTAAGTGTTTCATTATGTGAAGATGGATGGTACTTCTTGATTTAGAAATTGTTTTAAAGATCTAAATTTATGAAAAAAAAAAAACGTCAAACGGAAGTGCGGGTCGACAAATAAGATTATAAATATTTTGATTCAGAATGCAGTAAAAACAAAAGAAATAAATGAGTAGCTTCAAATTACAGTGGACTGAATGCTACTGTAGAATGTTTCCAACTATTTCAGTGACAAAATGCAGTAAAAGCAAGTAATAATATTTGGGATCTTAAGGAAAAAATAAACTGCTTGGTATCACATTAAAAATGGGATATTGGCGACATCAAAGAAATCCTTTGAAGTTCCCCCAGAACCAAATGAGAGAAAAGAAGTTGGGATAATTTAATTCATGAGCGTTTAATTGCTTGGTTTGCTATGATATACAGGGTCATTTCCCAATACAGTCAGAGCTTATTCAATCATCGAAATCGATAAACAGAAACTTTTGATCTCCCAAATCCAAGAGTCTAGTTGGCACCTGAAGTGAGTCACAAAGAAAAAAATTGTCAACCATTCTCTCTCTCTCTTCCTCTCTCTCTCTCTCTCTCTCTCTCTCTCTCTCTCTCTCTCTTTCACTTTAAAGTCAATTGCTTTAAAGGCTATGGTTGGATAAATAATACAATATTTCAATAATCCTTTCGTTTTTTTTTTTCGATTAGTTTTTAGGTTACAAGGAAAGGAATCGGAAAACTGATCACTTTTCAGGAACGCAAGGAACTAAGGAGAAATCGAACCTATATTGGACAAAGGTCAGGTTGAGAGACTGGTTGTACTTTGTGTGTTTCACTCGCTACTTTATAGCAGTCCATAATGGAGACAAAATATTCAAAAATAAATTCTTCCATCGCTTACAACTACCACCCATTTTTTGAGGCTAGAGGCTGTTCAACCAACATTTGCTGTGATGCCCTCGGTACATACACCAATAAAATAACTCGTGACACAGAAAATATTACATAACAAGGCTGCCTTTCTCCTTTTGGAAGTTAACGTAGCATGAGTTTCGTTACTTTTGACAATTACTTGGCCCTTTAGCATATTTAGTTATGTATAAAAGAAAATATAACGATAACAATGCATTTAAAAATATATCCATCAATCGAACAAGAGGAAAAAATAAAAATAGATAACTTGGCAAAAACGAGCTCTTAACGAAAGAATAAAAAAATAATCTAAATAAAATGACAAATAAAAGTAAAACTAGAAAATAAAACGAATATTTTTTTCATCATACATCGTGTGAAAGCACGTGCGATACTCTGTCCTCATTAGGCGCCAACAAGGAGTGATAACACAGTTTCGCTAGCTCAAGCCGGTACTGCCACTCTTGGCGCTACCAAGCAGTTTTTGCCACCGGACAGGGTATTAAGAGAATTATATATATATATATATATATATATATATATATATATATATATATATATATATGTATGTATATATATATATGTGCCAGATCAATTAAGAGCAGAGACTACATTAGACGTTAATCTTCATTTTTAGTGTGCAGTTTGTGATTTAAAAAAAAAAAAAAGATAAGAATAAATTTTAGCAAAACAATCAGTCATAGAAAAAGTTGGACAGACAAAAGACTAAATGGGAAATAGTTGGAAAGAAATGTCCCTGAATTTTAAAGAATTACAATTTTAAAGAAATCTTTGATTACACAGATTAAATTCTAATATTGTTCGTGTAATTTGAATAGTCTGCTAAACGTGCCTTAAAGATTTAATTTTGTAACGATTTGTGTCCATTCCGAAAGTCAAGGATTTAAGAAAGCTTTAGTCAATTCCCGAAATAAGATGAATGGAACCAATTATGTAAAACATTTTATTAGTTATGTACGTAGACAGGGCCATGTCAATTAATTTGTTTTCTATATATACAGCGATAGAAAACAGTATATCAATGTATATACTTTAAAAACAAACATAGGTTCTCCTCACAAATAAAAGAGTTATTTATGCAAAGTCTACCTCTTCTTCATAGAATCAAATAGTTGCATCTATGTGATCAATATCGAGCCGAATTTACCTTGTTGTTTGGTCTGTTTAGAATCCCATCTTTTCTAAGAGGATTACCGACTGAAAATGTTGTATACACATAATGATAACACGAAATTCAATGAACGAACGAAACACTTATTTATAAAAAATATATCGCTCATTTTATTCTCAAAAGGGACCCACTGTTTATTGTTAGTTTGAGAGAGAGATAGAGAGACATATGTTCAGAGAGGGGACTTCTTGTCCCATATCTTTTTCCGGGGGGCTAGGGCATGCCAACGCTAGAACCCCCTTGCAAGCCGTCGTCAGAGACGCCTCTTGCCACTGCTCGGCTGCGTGTCTCTCGCTCGACTCCCGATTCTCTGCACTCTGTCTAAATCTCACTGTGTTGTTCTCATCACGTGGTCTCCTTCCGGTTACGCACCTGTTGGACCCGACTGCCCCGTTTATTAATCACAACTTGACAGCTTGTCAAAACAAACGGGGTCACTAGGAACGAACCGAAAATCCATGTCATATGTTATAAAAAAATAAAACATAACATTTTTTCACTTCATCAGCTGTGTTCTTCCATTTTAAGCGGGACCGGTCGACTAGCTCGTTTCTTCATACGGGAAGAAACATTTTTTTCTGACGAATGTGATATTCACTGCAAGGCAGAAAGAAGAATGATGGATGAATAGTCTTCATTGTCGCAGTTCTCTAACACATTTTATTTAACTACAAAATGCAGTTCAATGTCCGTGAGCCATAAACCAGCAGTACGTTATGATAATCATTCTATGTTTTTTTACTACAGTAGGAATTGAACCTGCAAATACCAGATGATTTTACATAGAAGAACTTTTAACCAAACGCCTATATCGTTTGTGTCCTGCTAGACTACTCGGAGTGAATTTGTAGGATATAAAAAAAAAACTAATATATCTATTAACCTATAAGATACAACTTATTACGACTATAGCAATTTTTCCTTAGATTATATTGCATTTTTTCTATCTAGCTATTTTGAGTAATGTCTTCCATATCGTATTCATCTCTATACACGGAGTTCAATTCCTGGACGAGACTGACTGCATTTCACATTGCACTAATACCCTTGGGAGAGGTATGAATCCAATTATTCTCTCTCCGGCTATGGGTAAATAGTAGGGCACACTGGGTTCTTTAGCCTTGGTGAGGCAACTAGTCAAGGAGAAGGAAAACTCTGAATTCAAACCTATTTAACTCCGCTTAAAAATTGACCTTGTGTCATATCCTGTCCGAGCGGAGGGGTTGCTAAGTTTGGTTACGCGACTATTCCTATTTTTAGGAGGTGCCCGTGGTGTAATGTTTATCGTCGTAAAAAATGGACACGGTGACCCGAGTTCAAATCCTGGACGAGACTGACTGCATTTGACATAGCACTAATACCCTTGTGAAAGGTACGAATCGAATTATTATCAATCTAGCTATGGGTAAATAGTAGGGCATACTAGGTTCTTCAGCCTTGGTGAGGCATCTAGTCTAGGAGAAGGGAAACTCTGATTTCAAACCTATTAAACTCCGCTTAAAAATTGACCTTGTGTCATAACCTGTCCGAGCGGAGGGGTTGGGTAAATATGTATACACCAACTGCTCATCAGATAACTGTATCCTGAATATGTACTGCTTCTTTTAGACGTCTTATTTATCCTATGTACACACACACACACACGCACACATACATACACACACTTTTTTTTATATCTACAAAATCAATTGATGCTTGGCACTTAATTAGACACAGGAGTGATTTTATTTGTTTTTTGGATCTTGCCCTTCTTCATGTTAGTCCCGATTTCATTACTAGATGGTCACGAAGGTCATTTCTGTGGTCGTTTCCGGTTTCTCGGTAACTACTTGACACACACACGCACACACAGAGATGAATACACATGCACACACAGAGACACAGATAATCACTCTCTCTCTCTCTCTTTCTCTGTGTTTCACACACATACACATACACACACACACACACACACACATATATATATATATATATATATATTGTGTGGGAAAAGAAAAAGAAATAGAAAACTAAAATGAATAACGCAAGCCTGAAAGATAGACTAACTGGTTCCAAAGAGAAAATCTCTCTCACATAAACTGTCATCACTGAGATTAAAAGTACTTGTTTCTCTAGGCTGCTAACATGTTAATACACATGCTCACTAAGTCCAGTTGATTCCGGCAGCCGTCTCTGCTAAAAATGTCATAGTGATATACCCTATGAAGTCACTGCATGGACCTTCCTCGACACTATAAATATTGACTGACTCGATAAAGGAGGCAAACGAGTCTAGTCTGTAACCAGTAACCGTTTTCGTTTGTACTTCCATAATTATATACTGCTATAAATATTACATCATTTTGTTTTATTCATTTCTGGCCGTTTAAGACTACAACTAAATACCTTACTCAAAACACCCACTGGACAAACGATGAACTTTACTTTTTAGCACCGAAATTATCTTGAATATATTTCACCACGGTGTCAGGAAAGTGCGACTATTTCTACTGTTTCATGCAAACGTTCCACACTACAGTATAGTCTTGAACGCTAAAAAAAAGTGTGACTTAAAAGGTATCTTTGTCTTTTACTTTCTTCCTTAATTCTCGTGCATCTTTTCACAGACTAAGACAATGGGGTTAAACGAAGACAAAGGAATCAGATATGAAACTAAAAATCATCCTAATAGACCTCAGCAACTGACACCGACACCATTACAACTATAAATAAATCACGTAATCTTTCCTGTACCCTTTAATATATATATATACATATATATATATATATACTCAAAAATACACTCATGAATACTGTTTTCTTTCGAAAATAATGCCGCTACTACTTTGCTGCAACAACATCAGGGGCAAATTTCCCTATTATGAAAGAAGACATTATATATTCCCCCCCCAAAAAAAAAAAATTGATCCTTTTTATCTGATTAACGATGGCATGTGAATGGCATTCAGGAAAATTTGGTCTGAAAAGAAAGAATAATGTGTATCATTAAATCCTTCCATGGGAGAAACAATTGCAGCCATCGATTTGGAGCGACGCGTTAGAAACATTTAAAATAACGAGTCTGTGAACGTGTTGGACAGTGAAACGTTGAGTGATGCTCGTTTCAGTAGCGACGACAGGGATAATAATGACAAGCAACGTTCAAACTAACTTCGGAAGCGTGTGATGAAGAGCGTCTCGATCAAACTGTCCGTATGACTTGACTCGATGTATTATATCAGAGGCTGACATAAATTTCTGACAACGACGGCGTTAGTTTTGCAGTGAAGAGTGACCACAAGTTTAGAATATATTCTTAATATGTGGGCGTTAGTTCAGCGCTGACGATAATACATAGCCAACTTTGGAGACTAAGTAAAACCAGAGTGTGTTTTGAAAACGTCTTCTTTCCAATGCTTTTATATTTCTGCGTCTGTTACAGTCTTTGTAAAAACACGATATAAGTAAAAACCTTTACTTCCGTTTTATTGATTCATTTGTTCAATGGCATATCAACATTCATGGGATATTTAATTACAAAGCCATCTTCGTATCACAGGGTGGAAATGTTATCGAGCTCATAACTTTCTGAAGAGTATTAGCCGAAAGTGAACGGAATAGTGTGACTAGAGTTCGAACCTGCTTACTTCAAGGCTGCACTCAAGAACGTTAGCCATTACGCCTCTAGGACCACCCAGCGCTGTTTCGGAGCGTATGTTGTATGCAGCGTTATCCTTAAATAGCTACATCTCCAATTATCACTTGTTTAACTCTTATAAGCAAAAGATAAAATTCACATCTATTTTTGACAATTATACAATCGAAACTGATATTGTTTTGCATTATTAATAATCACTCTCTACGGTATTTTAACTATGTAATCCCACATATGATTCTGAATATATTTACCAAAATCTTCTACCACCATCAGGATGTGACAAAAGGTTTCATTATTAGATAAATACAAATGAACTGAATCAGAAAGTCCTAACATCTTGCTTTATAAAGGCATAGGAACCCAGTAACCACTACTATTCATCTTTTTCTTTCTTCTGCGAACAGCATCGTTCAGGATTTGAACGTAAATCCTAAATTCTATTAACTACGTCGATAACCGTTACGCTAAATACGCCTCCGAAAGATTATATATAATTATATATAAGAGCTCATATGTATTTATGTAATTTTAGTTCTAGTTATTGAATTTCTGTGAACTAGTGATTGGAAATAAATAATACTTAATAACATTCTAATATTCTAAAATAAATTTTAATGTTCAGGTACTTGTGGTTGACAAGAAAATCAGGGGAGTTCTTGTGCCATTGTTGTTAGATTCTTGAATCGGGACATTGTGGTACATGAGTTAGAATTTCAGTCTCGTCAATACATTCACTTTAGTACTAAAACAAGTGAGAATTATATATGATAAACTTATGTTGTATTTGTGGGTATTATTTTGATAACTCTGGGGTAAATAATACCGCTATTACTCGACAAGTATAGCTTGAGATTAAATAACACAAGAATGTTGATATGCCATTAAACAGAGAAGCCAAACCTGAGATGAAAATTCGCCTTATATTTTCAAACAATTTGGATTGTTCCTGATTATGGCGATACAGTATACGTGTGTTTGAATATATTCATTGTATTTATAACGATATATTATAGCTTGAATATTTTCAGTGAATTTCGTCCTAATTATAATTACAACGATATATGTGTGCTTGAATATTTTTTATTGAATTGTGTCCTAATTGTATTAATAACGGTAGATTTGTACTTGAATGTTTTCATTGAATTGTGTCCTAATTGTATTAATAACGGTAGATTTGTACTTGAATGTTTTCATTGAATCGTGTCCTAATTGTATTAATAACGGTAGATTTGTACTTGAATGTTTTCATTAAATTGTGTCCTAATTGTGTTTATACAGGCGTAATTTTCTTGAATATTTCCATTGACTTTATTCCTAATTGTGTTAATAACGGTATATTTATGCTTGAATATTTTCATTTACTTTAATCCTAGTTGTATTTATAACAGAATACAAGCCATTTAGGTGGGGCAATAAAATACGCCTATTGGATTTCTTCAAAAGGTTAAATAACCCCTACCAAAATGAGTGTCCTAGTTATGACATAAAAAACATCCTACGCTTAGGCTCCAGCTCTGGTGCTTTGGAAAATATCGAAAACTCCTTTCTTGCCATTGCTCCCAGATTTACTCTGACTCGGAGTGGTAATACCTCTTAGGGTCCTATTGGCCGGCCATATACAACTGTTTAACTTACTATTAAATTTGAAATAATATGAATGTGCGCAAATAAATGATCAATATTACGTTGAATTATAAGAATTTGATAGCAATTTAATTGCGTGAAAAGATAATTTTTGGTTTTAGATAAAAACACTTGAAACTATTTACGAGTGTGCAAAAAAATAGCAATATATAAAAGCATATAGGTGTGATTGATCAAATTAAATCTTAAATTACGAACAAATAATCCATTTAAAATCATATCCATAAAAAAGATTTGGTATTAAAAAACTGTCAAAGATTGATATTCTATGAAACCAAATAATCTAACATGTAATGTTTTGTGTACATATGTGGGAAACCATTATATGTGTATACCTTTCTAATTACTCAAATATTTATGCTTATACCCCTTTATGCAAATAAGCGAATAAAATTTAAAGGAAATGTAATTCTAATTGGAAAGAATTCAATAACCGTCTCAATCCAGTAGGTTGGGGCTGCTGAATAAGCTAACAGAATCTGTGCAGAAGAGTTAGATACCTCCCCAATGAGTGCGTGGATATGACATTAAACCATCAAATGGCAAGGTTCCAGCTTTGGAAGTCTAGGCAATGTGGAGTATCCCTTCAAGGCCATTACTCCCAAACCCACTCTGTTCGGAGCGGTAGCAACTGATAGGGTTCTATTTATGGGTAAAAAAGAACTGTTTGATATCTATGAGTAAGTAAAGTTTATACACAATTTAATGATCGAACAGTTCTATTTCTAACGATTCAAACTTGATGTTTCCTTGCTTAACACTCAGCATTATAATGTTCGGATTAAGGGTAAAGAAGAGCAATCCACGGAAAGGAGTTGCGCCATCTCCTACACATCGGTGTAGTGGCTATTGGAGAGGGAGACTTCGGGTCACTCTCGACTACAGTTGCGAACAATTTTTTTTGGACATTTATATTGTGTGCAAACAAATGACTAATGATAGATTGAATGATTAGAAATAGAACTGTTCGATCACTTAATTGTGTATGAATAAATGACTGATGTTTAATTGAATAGTTAGTAATACTTGGAACCATAGATACCTGAAAAGGTCCTACAATGGGTCAAATATAATTTTTTGGCATTTAAACTATGTGCAAACAAATGCCTTTTGCGAGATTGAATTGTTGAAATAGCAATATTTGATCATTTAAATGTGTGTAAGCAAATAACTTATGCAAGACTGAATCGTTAGGGATACATAGAAATACTTACAATCAGTGTGCAAATTAATGGTGTTCAATAGAATAAATTGTTTTGAAAAACAATAGTTGGAACAACGTCACTGTGTGTAAACAAATGATTAATATTGAATATCAGTTATAATATATAGTTATTAGTGTTAAATAGCGATGGCAATAATTAAAACCATTTAACGGTGTAGAAACAATAGCAATATTGGACTTCAAACCAATGAATTCTTAACGCATTTAGAAATGAATTTAACTACAAACTGTTTCCTTATAAGCGTTTATTTATCCATTTAGACGTGTGGAAACAAATGACTAAAATTACATTGTTATTTTACGTAGCCATACTCGAAATCACTTAACTGTGCGCTAACAAATGAACTTAGCCTCATATAAAAATCTATCTACAAAATATGTTTCTAAATCATATATATTTAATATATATGCATATATGTGCATATGTATTATTATATTTATAAACTCTGTGCCTTGTTGTGTCATTTGTTTATTTTTAGTTTTCCCTGTTTCAGAAATGTTTCTACTCCTTGACGAGACTGATTGCATTTCACATAGTACTAATACCCTTGGGAAAGGTATAAATCCAATTATTCTCCCTCCAGCTACGGGTAAATAGTAGGGCAGCTTGACTTCTTCAGCCTTGGTAAGGCAATTAGTCTAGGAGAAGGACAACTCTGAATTCAAACCTGTTAAACTAAGCTTAAAAACTGACCTTGTGTCGTACCCTGCCCGAGCGGAGGGGTTGGTAAATAGGATATATATGTATAAAGTGGATTTGGCATAAAATAACCTGGAATGGTTGATATGACATAAAACCTTGCAAAACCAAATTTTATATGTCTAATATATATCTAAAAAGAGGATTTCGTATTGAATATCTTGCAATAGTTGATCTACCATTAATTCCAAACAACCCTAACAAACTGAAACAGCCATCCCATAAGATCAAAAAGTAATTTAAGATACTATCAAGCACCTGAATTTTTTTTGGGGGGGCAAGGGAATTAAAAAGCATTTATATTTTTATTAAGGATATAGTAAAGATGATATAAGGTTCCAATGTTCCTGTAACAAGTGTAAAGCTGACATAAGGTACTCGCTAGAAAGAAAGAACCAAATCAAAAGGAAAAAAAAAATAAAGACAACTACAAAGCAATGCATTTTTGCTATATGCCATATCAAGAGAGCCGTATCAAGAGAGCGCATGTTAGAAGATACAACAATGGACAGAGGTATCGATTTTCCCCGTCAGTACACAATGCTGTTAATGACGGCTAATGATAACTGCGCTAATGCATAATGGTAACTAATTAACTGATGAAAAGATAAATAAGAAGACAAGAAGAAAAAAGATAGGGCAAAAAATGACAGAAAGGAGACGATGGCAAGTGGAACAGATGAGAAAGTAAGAGAGGGGTGTCAGAAAAACGGCGGCGAGGATAGCTAACTAATGTGTTGTGTTTGCCCTTCGGACGTTCGCTGATTTCATGATCTAAATCACAGCAGAGCGGAAACAGTTCTGAAACAGGAAAAACCAAAAATAAACAAATGACATAACATAGCACAGAGTTTACATATATATATATATATATATATATATACCTAAAAACGAATTAGTGTCCTGGAATGACACTAAAATGCATTCAGTGCCCAGGCTCTTGCTTAGGAAGTCTGGTGATTAAGGAGTATCACCTCTTTGTAATTATTGTCTGGTCCACTCTACCCTGGAGAGGTAGTACCTTTTACAGCCTTATATATGGGTCAGTTATACGTATTCGTGAGCAAAAAAGATTCTGAAGTAAGAAAGACATAAAATATAAGCATGCATGTGACCGTTTAATTTTAGGGCAGAAAATAACCCTAATCTGGTTGACATGCCGTTAAAATTAATCATGCAATCAAACATTTTAAAACAAATTAAAATCATTTACCTTGATAATATTTCCTGTTTCTTGAAATGTTTTGCAACTGTTGAAACAATCCTGAGAGACACTGATCCCATTTTATTTGTTTTTTAATAGCATGTCAATCTTCTTAGGTTATTTACTGCCAAACCCATCCCTTTTGAAGAATAGTTGCAGTATTATTTAATCTGTAGATGGGAAGATAAGAGGGTTCATAGCTTTCCTAAGGGTATTTGTCTTCAAGCGAACGTAATATCACGACTGGAGTTTTAACTGGCTAATTACGATTCCGCAGGCCGGCGATTTAACAATTACACCAAGAGCCTCATTGGGGTTATATTTGATTAGATTGAAATATTTGGTTTGTTGACATGTCGAACCTTGATCACGCAAAATCCTGTTTATATATGATTTTTGAGTGAATTGTTTATATGCAGTATTTTGTAACGGGTCTGAGCTCAATTGCTCGTATTATTTATTGTTTGCACACAGTTAAATAGTTTCAAGCACTTTTATCGGATACTAATAATTCAGTTTATCATTAATCACTTGTTTTCACTCAGTTAAATGGTTTCAAGTATTCCTATCAAAAGTTTACAATTATATTTGCACCTACGTAATTAAATGCTTTTCTAACAATGCAAATATTTTTAATTCAATGTAAAATTGATATTTTTTCTGTTCATAGTAAAACGATTTAAAGTACAATAGATAGGTAAACAATTCTATTTGATCCATAGATAAGACCCTAAGAGAGTTCCAGGACAGAAGCTTAAGCAATAGATGTAATTTAGTGTCATAAGCAGGACACTCCTTGCGTGGGGTGGGCCTTGTCCCTCTGTAGAGATGAATTCGATGAGTTCTACTTCTTCAACCGACTGAGCTGCTCATATTACATCTCTGTGTACTTTTAATTGAGATTTATCAACCAATCACATTCATTTCCCGAAAAATAAATTCTTTTCTTTGTTTTCATACATCTTACACTTTACAACGAATGCCAACATTTGTTCAGACTTACGCCCAAATACATTATATATTATAGTTTAAAAACATGGAATTGGCGACCAGAGTTCAAATACAGGCCAAGGCTTTTGCCTTTCTTTTCGCTTTAACATCCTTGGGAAAGACACGAATTCCTCCATTATCCCCTCTTAACCCAAAAAGCTGTGTTCATAATTGAGCAGACTAGTTTTTTACGCTTTGATACGGCAAATCTTTTCGATGGAAAATTTTGAATTTAAACCAGCTTAACTTTGCTTAAAATTACCCAGTCAGTTGGGGCTCTACAATATACCGTCGGCACCTCTGCAGCGGGGTAGGAATCCTCCCCATATAAGAGTGTCCTGATATGACACTAAACTATCTGATGGTGAGGTTCCAGTGATGTTGGAGCTGTGGGGAATCCGGACTACCCCTTCTTTGCCATCGCTTCCAGGTCCACTCTGGCCCGGCGTGGTAGCACCTGATAGGGTCCTATCCATGTGTTAAATAGAACTAAACTGCGTACTTTTGCTGAACTGAATTGTTTGATTTTGAGCAGTTTGACTTAACTGAATAGCTTGCCATAGTAATATTTTTGACAATTAAGCTGTGTACTTATGCTAAACTGAATTGCTTGAAATACAACTGTTTTGACATTGAAACTGTACTTATGCAAAACTGAATTATTTGAAAGAGAATTGTTTGACATTCAGGTGTGTGAAGACAAAATCAATACTTACACTAAACTGAATTGTTTGAATTAGAATTGTTTGATTAATTGGATAGCTTGAAATAGAAATATTTTTGACTAATTGATTTGGTGTTAAATAAGCTACAAAGGTTGATTTGCCCTAAAATACAACGAACAAACCAACCAACCAACCAACTTGCTAAAAATGACTTTGTGTCGCCTCCAGCTACATACACAAAAGATGAGTCAGCGCATGCGCACATATACCAACCACTAATAAACACCCATTTAGAAACAATATCTTCTTATTTTCTTCAAGAACCTGAAATTAATCCTCTATTATATTAATTAGAGGTAATACGACAGAACAAAGATTCATTAAGACGACAATGTTTATAATCCCTTCTAATCTTTTGTTTCACAGAGATTCCGGATACCCAGCTTATTCTCCAAGCAGAGACTTCATTTCGATTTTCTCTTACTGTATATCTTTTCTGCTTCTCGTTATGTTCGATTTAAGTTCTGTTTTCTACACCGCTTTCACCTTTGGTTTTCCACGTAAATTCAGACAGCCTTCTGCAGTGTATTTATTTATTTATTTTTTTCGCATTTGAAATTCTAGAAAGTCACTTTATGATTGTTCCAGCGTGATTTTCAAGGAACTTAGGTCGCTAGAATGGATTTTTTCTTTTAATTTCTCGTCTTTAGTGTTCGCTATTCATTTATAGGCAGCATTTTCCCTCACCACTGATAGAACATCAAGAAGTGAATATTTACCGGCTCATTGGCCTAATGGGTTGAGTGTTCGTCAATGATCCGGGAGACCTGGGTTTAATCCCAGGTCGTGTCAAACCAAACACTCGAAAAATGGTACTTGATACAATCTTGCTTAACACTCAGAAATATAAGGTACGTATCAAGGTTAAAGTGGAGCAATCCAGGGAAGAGTTGCGCCCACCCCTACAATACGGTGTACTAGGTATTGAAAAGGGAGCCTTCTAGTCGCCCTCGACTACGGTCGCCAACTTTACTTTACTACTTATCAGGTTATAACTTGATTCACATCTCTCTCTCTCTCTCTCTCTCTATATATATATATATATATATATATATCTATCTATATCATTCAATCATTGGATTGGCCTTTCAGTCATCCAGGTTTTCATCCCAGCTTCGGGAATATAGCCTGACTAGCCACACTGAAGAGTTGTGATACATCGAAATAGTCTGTGGATGTCAATATATATATGTGTGTGTGATTGCATGTCTATGTATGTATGTATTTCATTTGAATTTATCAACTTTTTAAAGTCTTTTATAATTCTTCGTGCATTTCATTCTTTAAAAACTTAAAACTAAGACACACGAGGGTAACATTTTGATGAAGGGTAAAAAATTGCAAAAATGTCAACCTTTTTCTGGAAAAAGTGTATCAGTTTTTTTTTTCATATGTTGATAAGTGAAAGTGACGCAAAGTACCGGGAGGAACGATAAAATTGTCCTGCTGCCACACCCAGGGTCTACCACCGGCCACCTGATTGCACCAGGGGTTCACAACACTCTTCAGCACATCCAGGTACACTTTGGTGTTGACTTTCAAGTCGACTTCGAAGATGTGAGGTAGCATGATGTGGCCCTCACTTGAAACCACACTAAAGACCATAACCGTAGCCAGAAACTTTGTTTTCTTCACCCTGGGCACGTCCCTGTTATTCGTGGCAATCCAGATTTGCATTTTGAGGGTGCTGGCAATGGTACTGTTGTAATAACTTTGATATGTAGAGAGCATATGTTTTACAGCGGCGCATCTCCGATCTCGCTCGTTGAACATTGTGTCACTTTCAGACATGATAGACGGCTCCTATCTCTCTTGGGATTTGTACACAACTGGCCAACTAGTAGATGTTCTGCAACAAAAAAAGAAAACCGGTTTTCATTAAATGGAAATGGAATCATGTCGTCTTTTCTAGGGCGACCATTTTATCGTTCCACCCTATAGTTTACTCTCTCCGGCCATTTTCTGAGTGTACACTTCTTCATGTTTAACATTATTATTAAAATTAATCAGCAAAAAATTAATTGACTGGTCTGCTTTATCATGGATTATTTCTGATTCGTCTTTGACTCTGATTTATTATTACAAACATAACTCCAACCAAATATACGAGTTTTACTTATGTATGGATTGCCGCTACTCGTTTTTTCTCTGAATAAACTATCTGTGAGTTTGACGCTCGATGGATCTTTCGCAACAACGCAATTCTGATTTTGATAAAAATGCAGCCGAATTAATATTATTTGGTCGGTTGGTTGTATTTCGTGGAATATCAACTATTGAAAAGTATTTAACGCTAAATCTATTTTTATATAAATAAACAGTTCTATTTCAAACAATTCAGTTTAGCATGAGTACACAGTTTAATCGTCAAAAACATTTCTATTTCAACCTATTCAGTTTAGTCAAACAGTTCTAATTCAAACAATTCAGTTTAGTATAAGAATGTTTTTTATCCACACACAGTTAAATGTCAGAACAGTTAAATTTCAAACTGTTTCGTTCAGCATAAGTATGCACTTTAAAAATCAAAACAATTCTACTTCAAGTACTTCAGTTTAGCATGAGTACACTATTCGACCCATAGATAGAACCCTATCAGGTGCTCCCACTCAGGGCCAGAATGGACCAAGGAGCGATTGTAATGAAGGGTTACTCCGTAATCCCTAAACCTCCAGCATTACTAGGACATTACCATCAGATTCTTAGTGTCATATCTAGGACACTCATTGGAGGTTGTTACTCCCGTGCAAATGAATAGTACAGTAATCAAACAAAAATTTAAAACATATAACCTCAAATAGAAAATTATTATTTTTCTTTATGGTATAGCATTTGATACGTTTTGAAAATAAATAAATACTACAACTACTACTGCTACTGCTGCTGCTGCTTATAATAATAGAAATAGTAATAATAATACAATACTTAGTAATAATTAACAAAAGAACAATAACTGCAAAAAAACATCGTGTGAAAAGTTAAAAAAAGTGAAAATAGAGATAAATAGTTAAATCTGGCCAGAGAACAAAAGGTGTGAAACATGATGGTTTAGGCGATACTAATTGTAGATGGTGCTCCTACAACGGTCGCTGAAGGATTGGACATTGGGAGGAAAGATCCTGGGTTCCTTTTTTGTGTGGGGATACCTATTAATATATATAAGCCCTCTACAAATTACTAACAAATATTTATAGACTTGCCCATCAGTTGCAGCAGTATATTGGCCAATCAGAGATGGCTAAAGCATAGATAAGCAACGACAAATACCAGTGCGTATTCCAGTCTTGTTGCTTAGAAGGCGTACTTTTTTTTGTATCACACAACTGAAAACAAGATGGCTATCCGAAATCCAACGGAAGAATTGTGGCTCTCTAAACTACAGATGAATATTGGAACCTGAAGAGACTTGCTGTCAGTCAGTTTCCAGTGAAATACCATCAGCTAATGCTGGTGTGAAAAGGTTGCAAGGATTATCATCATCATCATCATGTCGTGCCGCTTGCACGGATACCCTTGACCCTCTCTCGCCACTTCTACTTATCGTTCATCGCCTCCGGCTGGTCTTCAGGGTTAGATCCTGTATCCTCATATAGCTGCTGTATGTATGTTCGAGCTGGTCGTCCTGCTTTTGCTCGGCCATATTTGGGGGTCCATAGGAGTACATCACTTATGAGCTCGTCTCTGCTTCTCCAGCAGTGTCCTGCGTGTCTGGTTTGTCTAACTTGGATAGTTTTCGTGATGGGAGGAATAATACATAGGATCGTTATATGTTTGATTTTGTGAGATCAAATACTAATGTCTTATTTTTTTATTCTTTACTTACCCGGTTGCTTCTGATTTTTGGTGGGGGTTGTTGTTTTTTTCTTTATTCCACGCTAAATCTTTTTAAGGTCTCCTTGGCTATCGAGATAGAAGCCGCATTGCCTGCAGTTATACTGTCTCGCGGTAGCTAAACGTGTCATTTTTAATTTTCAGTTATCTTCCATTGGCCAAAACGGGTAAAGCCATGTAGAAAACAGAAATCCCCACTGCTAGATGCGTCAAAACAGAAAAAGCACCTTTTTAGCTGTGTCCCGTAGCAACAAGACTTTAGCGCTCCCCAGAATTTGAACCCTCTGGCCAGAATACAGCCCTGTCTATTTGAAATATTTTCCCCAGTAGAAAACCTATAAAATGCAAGGGGAGATTTGACAGCAATTCATCCTATTTTTGCACACGGAAATTAGCACAGATGCCGGCAGCAACATGATAGCGATAGTAGAATAAAGATGTTGGCTGCTGAACACAGTTTCTAGGATTGTTTATCGATTTCGGTTTCATTCTATTTGTGGAGCCAAGAAAACGCTGATTGTATTCCCTGCATAGCTGTACGACATTTGGTCACCTCTAAAAAGAAAAATTGTCTCCTTAGTATGACATTAACTGCATCCGGTTTTGGGAGTCCAGTTGGGGTCAGTGCAGAGTATATTTTCATTGCAGTCGCAAGCAAGTCCACTCTGACTTGGACTGATTGTACATTATTTATTCATATTTTTCTAATTGGAGTTCTGTGACTAATGTTTGACTAAAAAGTTACGTCAAATCCCCGGAAGTCTTCACAGTATTTTTGCTGAGTTTGATAGTGTGGTATACTCTCGATTCTTCCAGTATTCTCTCGTTTACACAGGACTTTCGGGACCATTTGAAGTTCTCCTACTATAATTGTAGTTAACCTTTGAAAACCGTTATTTTCATTATTATTATTAGTAGTAGTAGTAGTAGTAAAAATATTTGTAGTATGAGTTGGAGAAGTATTCACGTGAAACAAGATAAATGAGTATAAACTATTGGTGTTGGTTTTTTTGGTTGTTCTGTTATTCAGTGTATCAACTATATTTTTGTGTTATTTAACGCCGAATTAAATTTCAAACAATTTAGTTTAGTATAAAATTAGTTTTTTTTACAAACTGTTAAATGTCAAAACAGTATAAGTACACATATTAGTTCTATTTAACCCATAGATAGGACCCTATCAGGTGCTACTGTCACTCCGGACCAGAGTGATTCTGGGCGTGTGGGCAGTGAAGAGGTACTCAGTATTTCCCAAATCTCCTGCATTACAAGAACATCACCACAAGATTGTTTAGTCATATACAGGACACTCGTTGGGGGGTCTTACCAATCTGCAGCGCCATCCAACCGAGCAATATTGGTTTTGGAGAGGAACATTTGTAACAATATACGTGAACACATATAATTATTATTATCAAATGGGAATTGTTACATAAAATTGACTAATTATGCCAACATTTTTTGATTTAAAATAGTTAATTGAAACTATTAATATCTACAAATAAAGCATCAATTTTCTCCACTAAATAATTAGTTGTCTAAAAGTAATGCCTTCGATTATATCTTATTTTCTCACAAGGGCAAATAAGCTTCCAAATAATCACACTTATTTCATTTTATTTGTGTTGTTATAGAAAGTAACTGCGGACTGTTTTGAACGCATAAAAAGAAAATGTGCACCACTGAAATCGTCCACATTGAAAAATGTTGAAATGGAATATCCCATACTTTCTCTCACCCATATGGACTGTCTATATCAGTGGTGATTTACTAAGCTTTATAGATATAGCACAAAGCCGCATAAATTGGGCACCCAATGAGAATCGAACTCACTCGGGTAGGTTTGAAAGTACTACCTTGCTAACCATTAAACCACCCGAGGTGACTGGACTGACTATATTAGTGACTATATATATATATAATGAGCTCGGCATTATACCTGGCCTTCCTTCGGGGATTAGTTGTGAGCCTCACTATTCCTTGTCTGTCTTATTGTATCTTTCCTGCAATAAAACCTTCCTTCTTTCATCTATGAACGTGTTGACTGTTTCTTCCATTCGAATAAAACTTTGTCTGATTGTATCTCTTTTAAGGACAACGATTGATTCGATTCTAACTCGTAGCAAGAAATACCCCAACATTGTAGTTCGTACAAAAGCAGTAATCATGGATTGAACAGACTCACGTTAATGAAGAAACACAACGAAAAAGATTTCAGTCATTGTGGGTAAAACTTACGACGTTGAAACACAAAAAACAATTTTTGGAAACAGCGAGAAACATTGTTTCTCGAAAAGGAATAACGTCGGTTACAATATTTTCTTCCTTTTTTTCTGTTAACTGAAGGAAAAGTAAAAATTGTGTTGCTTGACTCAACAGGGAATTTGAAATTAAGTCGCAACATTACGAAAAATTGTGACTTTCCGGAAAAAAAATGTATTCACGCATTAATATTGTTTTTGAACAATAGTCTTTTATTCTATTCTCTTGTTTTGGGGAGAAAAAAACAGTTGTTTTTTTATTTTATTTTAAAAGAAAAAATTAAATTTTTTTTTGTACAAGGTTGAATAGCGAAGTATATTTTTCGGGCATAAATTTTACTTCGGTTGTATATATTTTTCTAAAAGGAAAAATTGAACATGTTGAATTGACTAAAGTGTTACACGTTAGAATGCAGTTACAAAAACAGCAACTATTGTAACAATAAGAAAAATTTCAAAAGTAACAAAGGAATTTTTAAGATAAGATGATGCAATTACAAAAACAACAAGCAAAACACATCAAGCTGTTTTACGAAACCGAATTGTCTTACACAAGAGACGAACGTGGCTTAAGGTTTTTTTTCCTGAAGAAATATCGAATTTGTTACCAGGATTCGAGTATAACCCGGGCAATGGAATAACCTTCCCTTCCTATTTTCGTAAATACGAGGCAATTTTTCAAAAAGATGCATACAATGGTGTGATAAAGAATATAACGCTCTGTTTCTCAAAGAATTAGGCACTGAAAAGAACACCAAATACACTAACTAATTTTACCTAAAAAGCCGGAGGAAATCTCGTTTGAGAGGGCAATAAAAATTGTGTCTGGAATTCTCGATGAGAGGGACAGTTTATTTTATACTCGATTAAAATATTCAAACATTGTAAAAAAGAGAATGAGGACTTTGTCACTTTTGCGGGCAATGTAAATTCCTAATGTCAATTGCTCAAATTAGGCGACCTTTCAATGTTTAAATCTTAATCTGCGTCTAAGGACTAGCAGCGGTGAAGGACAAAGACATCAGATGTAAGATTTTGGCTATTATGGAGCAAGACCCTGAAATTACGCTATAGAAGGTGACTGAAAAATATCAAAGGCATATAAGTGTAAAGAATAACGATACATGAATCGAAGAAAAGAACATTTCTCGAGTTCAAATTTTCAAAAAATAAGGTAAAATCATTTCAGTGTGATACATAGGGGGCGTCTCGTTTAAAAAAAAAAAGGATTGTTTTTTTCTTAAGAATAAGGTTTGCTTCGAATGTGGCTATTTCGGTCACAAAAGCTCCTACTCTTGGTACAAACAGAAAAGAAAGAAGCACAATTTAAAACAAATGTAAATGTTATTTTATCCAAGAGCGAAATAAAAAATGGTGAAAAAAGGAAATTCGGGAAAAATAAAAATAAACGGACATGCAGTGAAGTTATTGTGAGATACTGAAAGTGACATTTCTCTTGTGAATGAACAAAGATAGAATGAAATAGGTTGCCCATCCTTGAGGAGTAAAAAAAAATAGCTAGTGGTGTTTCTGGGAGAAAGCTAAATTTCAGGGGTGAATTTAGCAGCAACTAATCATAAATGGAGATTATTTTCAAATCGAAATTTATGCTCTTCTAGGTACGTCGAATTTATTTGGTGCAGATTGGATCACGGTTTTTGATTTATTGGAAATTGCCCGTAAATTCATTTTGCAAAACAGTGGACGGGTCAAGAAAGGAAAAACCTGAAGAAACAGAAAAATTCCTTTTTTGATTTGAGAAATAAATTTCCACGCTTGTTTCTGAATGTCTCGGACTATGTACGAAAATCGAGGTCAGGTTCGAACTTAAAGACAACATAAGAGAAGTATTCAAAGCAAATGGAAATGTACCATACCCGACTTTGAACTCAGTTAATCAAAAACCTGGAACATTTTGAGAAAATGGTTTTAATCTCTAATGTTGACGACTCAGACTTTGCGTCACCTACGGTGTATTTAAATAGAAAGAACCAAAAGATCCGATTATGTGCAGATTTTTCAGTAGGATTAAATGATCATCTAAAAGACCACACTTATTTGTTACCTTCATCGGAATATAATTTCTCTCAGCTAAATGTGGAGTTTTTTTCCATCATAGATCTGTTTAAGGCATATCTACAAGTGAAAGTAAACGAAGAAAGTTCGGAGTTGTTAATGATTAACGCAAAAAAGGGCATTACATGCGAAATCGTCTCCATTTTGGTTGAAAGGTTGCCCTCAGTTTGTTCCAACAAGTACTGGACACCATTTTTGCTTGACTAAAATTAGACGTAGCGTATCTAGATGACATCCAGCAAAGAAGAGCAAATAATGAACAGCACAAAAACATAACAAGGCAGTGCTCCAAAAGATTGATCAATATGGCTGTAATGAAAACAGGACAAGAGATTCAGTCTAGTAATCTTTTATTCAGATAAGAATCTTACTACTCGTCTGACTTGACCAGCGGAAATTTACAGCTTTTTATAGCTTGGATTATCAGGAGAAGATAATCCATATTCACAATCATGGCTTCAAACTAGATTCAGAGAAATGCGACTTCTTCATCAAGCAGAAAATTATTTGGGTCGAATATTTGACAAGAACGAAATAGGACCGAACCCGGAAAGGGCGGAAGCTATAAAAAAATATACCTCCGCCAAAAGTACATCACTAATCTTCAGGCTTTTTTAGGCTTGGCCAACATTTATCGTATCTACATTCCCAAAATGTATGATCTTAGAGCCCCATTGAATGACCTACTGAAAAAGGGTCCAAAATGGATTTGGTCTAAAGAATGCGAAAACGATTTCCAGAAAATAAAAAGCTGTCTGTTATCAGATTTAACGTTAGCACATTTTGATTATTGTATCCTCCGGCGCTGGCAATTATGGGATCGGATCAGAATTTTCCACAAGTTTAAAAATTAAACAACAAAGCCTATAGCCCATGCTTCCAGAACACTACTTCCTATAGAAAGAAATTAAAGCCAGATTGAGTAAAAAGCCTGGCCATACCCCAACGCGATTAAGAAATTTTACAGTTCATGCTTGGGAGGAAATTTACATCACAGACTTTTGTTAATATTTTTTTGATCAAAAAGGTATACTTACACACACTGCCACCGGGTTACAGTAATGGAGAATAAGCTTATTGAATAACAATCATAAAGAAAATAGGACACGCTGACAGTTTGTCGAGATTGTTCCCAAAATGTTCAGAACTCTTAAAAGACACGATGCTAGAAACCTTAAGGGATGGAAAGGAATTATCTATATTGCAATGCAATACAATTCGGGCGTTACCTGGAACTCGAAAAAGATACAAAAAAGAGAAGGACGAATTCATTAAAAAAAGATTAAAAAACAGGTATGGATGATTCAAAGACAGAAAAAATACCAACACTATCACCTTTTTCAATCTGTGAGCAAGTACAATTATATAGATAGAATGGCAATTGCCCATTCACTGCAAAAGAAAATTCGGAAAGAATTTCATAAAGGTAATCCAGACATGTCAAGAATGAAGTCATAGATGTGTATCTATTAGAATTGGCCTAAGATGGACAAGCATATTAGAAAAATGGTAAAAAGGGAGAATAATTGGTCAACTCGAAGAAAAACATCCAACAATAAAAATTCAGCCATTGCCCAAAACTTATGTTCTGTGGACGAGGATACACATCATCAACGCTGGAACTCTAATGGTCACTATAACCTTAAAATCATGGACAGTTTCTCCTAGAGGCCGGGAATTCACAGGTGAGGGCATCCAACATTCACAAATAATATCACTTTTTTAAACGAGCTATTCAGTCGTTTCAGGTAGCCAAAAACTTTGGTTTGGGACAACGGAACACAATTTACCAGCAGAGAATTTACGAATTTCTGCTCATCTTTTTCATAAACTATCTGTTTACAATTCTACATTAAATGAGAAAGCGGAGTATTTCGTAGACATTTTCAAAAGAGCTCTTGGAAATAATCAAGTCATGAGAGGAGTATAGGGAAGTTTTCAATAAATTATGGAATCACCCCCAATTCGAACACAGATTCAGGCCTTTCACCGCAAGAAATTTCGGTCAGTTTTCAGCAGACGTTTATCTAGTTTAATGAAAGAAGTTGTATAAGAATATTGCAGTAAAATTTTACAAAGAGACAGGGTTTTATTCAGGTAGAAAAAGCTTTTGGGAAGATGGAATTATCACAAGAAAACTTAGAAGAAGATTCGAATGTAAGAGGCATTTACCAGCTCCCCGAAAACGACTAATATTATAAATCCAACAAGCACAAAAAATTGGTATGACGGAAAAATATCAGAGAAAAGAAGTCAAACGATTATGTCTCGACCCCCAAAAGAGGAGGCATAGAACACATTTTTCAGGGAAAAATATCTCTGGGGGAAGTGTTATAAGCGAATATTCCACACTCTCTCTCATCCGTGTGGACTGACTACATCAGTGACTATATGTATCGTAAGCACAGCATTATAGCTAGATTTGCTTCAGGGATTAGTAGCGTTCCTCACTATATCTTGTCTGTCTTATTGTATCTCTCTTGCAGTAAAACACTCTTTCTTTCATCTACGAATGTGTTGTCTGTTCCTTCCACACGAGCACAATATTGTTTGATTATATCCCTTTTTAGGGCAAAACAAAAATGAATCCATTGACTTAAATTGATAAATCTTTTAGTGAGATCTCAGACATTGGGATGATTCCATTTAGCAGTGATAATAGCGAAGTGAGCGACGAGTCATGTTACCTGAAGAAGTCAAATCACGATATAAAATGGCTACAATCAGCTTAGCTGCGCGATGACATGTCTTTTGTGAATGACATTTTTCTCAGCCATTATCACTTCTGGAAAAAAAAGTTAGTAGCCTCCGTTGGAACAGTTTTTTAAAAAAATTTCTTAGAGCATAGAATGGAGGTTTTTGTTCATCACAAGAAAAGATTATGAGTTAAGGATGGAGACTATGTGGGAAAAATTGAGTTTTCCATCAAAAAACGTGCTCTATCAACGGCTCTTTTTTTCCTCCTGTGACTGACCGTTCTAAGAGAAAAAAAAACAGGACCTATATTTCCGGAGCATCCTTCATTCGATAAATGCGCAGAAATTCATAAAACTGACCACCAGATCATGCGACTTGAAAAACTTTTAAATTCAACAATTACTGACCTCTGCCTCCGTCGATTAAGAGTCAGTCATTCGATGGCATTTTATTGAAAATAATCGGATAGTTTCGCAAAAGATCTTCCACGATCGCAGCAATTTTCAACTTGTTAGCCACAAAGCAATTTATTACATCATATACCAAATGTTAAAATATACACAGTCTTTATTTTTGACATTGGCGAGGAGACCTAGTATCCAATGGCAAACGTACTGTCTTTGACATGGTTGTAAGAGGGTTGAAATATGCCTTTTTTTTCTAATCGAATTTGTTTATTATATCTGTTTCTTTCTTTAGTCGACGTATTAAGTTGTATATTTTTTTCTCAGAAAATAGGTTTGTCAATTTCCGGAAAAAAATATACATGTCCTTTTCTTTTAAGTCACCATTTCAAATTTCTTGTAAGAAATCAGAGACTCTTCACTAAGACAAATATGTAAATTTAGTTTGTTAGTTTGACGGTGTCATAACCTTTCATGTCAGTTAGTCTTTTAAGGCAACCATATTATTTCAAGTAACTGATGAATGCAGTTATTTTATTAACTCGTCATATTGACTCAATTTTGAAAGAAAATTGCTTATTCAATTCAAGACGAAGTAATATGAATTATTCCAATAGGAGATGTAGCATACTGTAAAACAACTCTGTCGGCTGATTAAAACATATTGTATTCATCTTTCGACAATTAAATCATATGTTATGCAGCTAAATATTTATGATACAATTTAAAGACAAATTAAATGAAAATGATTAAATTCCATCCCCTTTAAATCTGAAAAATAATTCTAATGAAGCCATGGCTAGCTATTTCAAGCTATTATTATCAAATTAAAGAAAAAAACTATTATAAAATAAAAATAATTACAAAAATACGTTAAACTGCCGTCTTTTCCAGGAAGATCTTTAAACATGTCGGTCTTTCTCAGCGAGAGATATTCCCCGCCTCTAATATAATAGCATATAATTTTTCAATGGATTCTTTTCGATTCAACGAGGGTACCGCCATCTTTCTTGTTCACTGCCTTCCCGCCAAAACAAGATGGCTATATCCGGTTGATCTTTACTTCCTGGTAATCTTTCAAAGCGACGACTGTGTCTTCAATTAAACTAGATTACTCGTTAAAGCAAAATAGCGACCGTATTTGAAATTAAAATGATCCATCGTCTATTTAAAAAGATGCATTCGTTGGCAATAACACCATATTCTTTGCTGACTCTCTAACGATTTCATGAAACTACCAATTAACAGAGAATGTTTTTCACCAAAACAATACTTTCTGATTTATCGCAAACTGATTCAGTTTGATCACCACTCTTCATTTAGTCTATTCTCGTTAACGATACATAAAACAATAAAATATATTCAATTTTCAACATCATTTCATTACCAATAGTTCTCGAAATTGCCATCATATCAATTCCTGGTTCTTTAATTGCAGCAAATGCATTTGAAGGATATCACAATTTGCTGCTTCTGTCAAATCAGTGAGTGAATCAGAATTTGATTATCTGTCCTTGTCCAAAATATTTTAGTTGAGAAGGAAGTGTCATTGTTTTAACAACTCTCTTTTTTAATGGTGAAATTTTGAAATGAAACCTACCACCCTTGGCTCTGTTAGATAGTCGTGATATGAAGGCTGCCATGTTTGAGACTTTAGTTCACCTTTCGATTTTGCAGAATGTAACACGGTTGTCAGAAAACGTAAAATATGGAATATTCAACGGAGACAACAGGGAATAAAATACAAAACGTCAAGGGTAGAGAGGCGGGTATGTTTGTTAACTTAGTGGGGACCGATATTTATAATTACGAGACAGTTAGAACCCGATAAAATATATAAAAAAAAGAACAAAATAACAATTAAGTGAAATCCTGAAACTTCCAAACTCATATCTCTTTGAAATAAAAGGCTATGGAAATGATAATGCCTTCAATACGTTTACAGACTTTTTTGTGCAGGCATTTAAAATTGACGTAGACATTTGAACATTTAGTATGTTATTGCTATACACCTTATAAGTTGACAGACCAATTTTTATGATTTCATATTCCAATGAACAGCTACAGCAGCAATCGGAATACACCCTACTAAAACCTGAGTGTTACAGCTGGTGAATTTCAAAAATGCAATCTGGACGTGAGGACACTTCAGAAGAACGATATGCAATAAAATTCTGTTTTAAACTTGGAAAAAAGCCAAAAAACGCATGGAATACTTCAGACTGCTTTTCGACCATCTTGCATGAATCGGACATCCGTTTTTGAGTGGCATAAAAGATTCATGGAGGGCAGGGAGTCTGTGAGGGATGATGAGAGGTGTAGGAGGAGTAAGAATGTCAGAAAACCAGAGATGATTGGCCAAATAAAGAATTCCATGGATAAGGACCGTCGTGTGTCTATAGAGAAAATAAGTGCACAGTTTGATGTCAGTGTGGGAACTGTACACACGATTATTCACGAGGAACTGAAGATGCGGTAGATTTGCACGAAGTTTGTCCCAAGGGTGCCCAGAGAAGATCAGAAGGAAAAATGTTGTCATGACAGCAGGGAGATGGTCGAGCCGATCAATTTAGATCCCGAAGTTCTTGATGCTCTGGTGACCTGCGATGAAAGCTGTATCTACTGTTATGGCCCAGAGACCAAGAGATAGAGTTCCCAGTGGAAGTATGCTTGCTCTCCCAGACCCAAGAAGGCCAGACAGAGAAAATCAACCAACAAACTTTTGGTGATCCCTTTTTTTGACAGCACTGCATTATCTACATCCTCCTGGACAGACAGTCAACAAGGTATACAATGTTGAGGTTTTAAGGGAGTTCAGGAAGAGATTCCTAGGGAAGAGGCCATCACTCTTCAAATCGGGTCAGTGGAATTTCCAGCAGGACAATGCACCAGTCCACAACTCCATCATTGTCATAGACAATTTTACCAAGATGGGTATCAAGACAGCTCCTCACCGTCCCCATCGTCCAGACCTTACCCCCTGTGACTTTTGGTTATTCCCTAAGCTCAGAGGCTGTCGTTATGAGACAATTGAGGAGATGAAGGAGGCTGTGACGAAGGTCATTGACACGCTCACACAAGAGGACTTCCACGGGGCCTTCCAGAAGTTGTTGGCACGGTACAACAAGTGCATTACAACCTGAGGAGATTACTTCGAAGCGGACTAGAGTTTTATTAGTGTACTATCAATAAAAATGGCAATACGAAAAAAGTGTCGAAACTTATTTAATATTCCTTATATGCTATTTTATATCTGTCGTTTTAAATAAACTTTGTGCATCAAAATCTAATGCCCACTCTCTCTTTCTCTCTCTCTAACTCTCTCTCTCTCGCTATCTATCTATCTATCTATCTATCTATCTATATATGAAAAAAATGCAAATAAGAATAATGGATGAAATTTAAAATTCCGAAAATGTCGTCATAGTATACATTACTGAATGTTTCATGTTAATCATACAATTAACAAACGAAAATACTTATACACTAAGCTTAGCTTAGATGTGGCAAAAACGCAGAAGTACAAGGGCACACAATGAGAATCGCTGTCAAAAACATTTCCTTTCAATCAAGCTTGCTAATCATTACACCAATTCATCGAGCTAAAATCTTTAATTAACGGAAATTGAATCACTACCCGAGGGTTTCCTTCTTATTTTAGGTCGGGAATTTGAGAAAAAGTAGCCAATCCACTGCATTAACTTTTAGATAAATGTATCATGTGGCAGGATGTTGGTTCACGTGAAACACGAGAAAGGAAAAAATTTACAAAACTAAACAGCCCAAACACAAGAGAATTTAATATGGAATCAAGTAGTTACACACACACACACATCTCTCTCTCTCTTTCTCTCTCTCTCTCTCTCTATATATATATATATATGTGTGTGTGTATGTTGTGTGTGTGTGTGTGTGTAACTAGTTGATATATATAGTAACTATATATATATATATATATATATATATATATTCTGTTTCACTTTCAGGAGTACTACAAACAATATTCGTAATATTTTTGTTTTCACAAACTATACCAGTCTAATCGCAGTGATATTATTATCAGTATTTACTCCTTTAGAGCTTTTCACATCAGTGCTTGCTGATGGTTTTTCACTGGAGTCTGAGTGATAGCAAGTCTCAGCAGGTTATCAGGATTCGTCTCAGGATTCTGGCCTTTCTCAGCAATTCTGTCATTTGGATAGTCTCTACCCGTCCGACAACTTCCAAGTCCTCCAGATGTTTTAATAAACCTTTAATTATTGTTCCTAAGGCACCTACCGCAATTGGCACAATTGTTACTTTCATGTTCCACAGATTTTTTAATTATCTTGCTAGGTCGAGGTATTATTATTTTTATGATTTACTCATTAGAGTTTTTCACATCAGCGTAAGCTGATAGTCTTTCACTGGAGTTTGAGTGACAGCAAGTCTCCAAGACTCTTCTCAGTATTCTGGCCGTTTTCAAAAATGCTGTTATTTTGATGGTCTCCACTCGGTCGCCAACTTCCAAATCTTCCAGGCCATTTAATATTCCTTTAGTTACCGTGCCAAAGGCACCAATCACAATTGGTATAATTGTCACCTTCATGTTCCATAGTTTTTTCAATTTTCTAGCAAGGTCGAGATACTTATCTCTCTTTTCACATTCTTTTAGTTTTATTTTGCCGGGACAGTAAAGTCTACAGTTTTGCTGACTTTTTTTTTTTTTTTTGTTGATTATTATAAGTTATGGTCTTCGGGCCGAGATTAGGTGATCCGTTTGTATATCTAAGTCCCACAGGAGTTTGTGAGTGTCATTTTCAAGGAGAGGTGCAGGGTTGTGCATATACCATTTGTTGGCATGGTCAAATTTAAATTTCAAGCACATTTCCCTGTGGATCACCTTGCCCAACCAGTCATGTCTAACCTTGTACTCCTTCTGTGCCAGTTTTCTGCATTCGCTTATTATGTGATTGGTGGTTTCATCTCTGTCACCGCATAGTCTGCACTTGCTATTTTGTTGCGTCTTATTATTATTATTATTATTATTATTATTATTATTATTGTTAAAGATCACAATGATTGTAACACCAACACTGAAACTTGTAATTTCTTTAAATAGCGTATTGTCTTATCTTTTTATATTCGCCTATTATTTTCTTTTGCATTAATTGTATTTTTAGTGAAGTCTAATTTGGTCACCACACGATCATTCCATTTCTTTTGTTGCTTGAATTATTAAATATTCTCTCATTATTTCTTGCATCGTTCTCTCTGACAATTCTCGTATAGCCCAACGAGAATTGGTAATTGCAAATATATCATTAATGATTTGAATATTATTCTTTTATTATATGAAGCGCCGAAGAAATTAGCGTATATGTCGCTCGTAGCCAATGACAAATTCGATTAAAATGACGTCCACCGTTTGATCGCTTTCTTCTAAACAATTCTGCACTGGGTAAGCTCAGAAATATATCTGTCAGGCATTAAAAACATGTTTATAAGATATTTTATGCATGTCTGTAATGAATATTCAACTGTCAAATTCAAATACAACTATTATATATATATATATATATATATATATATATATATATATATATATATATATTGACCTGATGATCGTTCAAACAAGAACCTGAGAGTTCCCAAGCACCGCTGACTTTTTGTCAGTGATATACTAACTTGAAAGCTCTCAATCAATATTGAAATACTCTTTATAAATATAGCAACTTACTTTGAAAAAATATAGATAAACTCACAAACACACACACGAACACACACACACACACACACACACACACACACATATATATATATATATATATATATATATATATATATTCCACTGATATGACGATCATCAACAGGAGGCTCATATTCATGATTTTTTAAAAAAATTTACTGACGGCAATGACACAAGAATGCTGCGAGCAATCTTGAACAAGTCCTGGCGGCAACACCCCACAAGACACCAAGTGTACGGCCACCTGCCTCCTATCACGAAAACTATTCAAGTTAGACGAACCAACTGTAGGCATGAAACTGTATATAAGAAAGAGATTTTTGATCGGCCAACACTGGCGCATCCAATAAAGAATGTCGTTCATGATTTCGTTGTTGTTTCTTCTGAAGAGCCTTCCATTTCTTGTTTGTCTTGGATACTTTTGAGAGGGGAGTTAAGTGGCCGTACACATGCTGTTTTGTGGGGTACTTCATTGAGGATTTGTTCCAAATAGCATATAACATTCTTCTGTTGTTCCCATCAGCTATTTCTCCAAAATTTTGTTCGTATTCCTACAGCGCATCCATGTACATGTACTGATACAGCTACTGCTTGGAAGAATTCCCGTTTTATTATATTGGAGGGATCGATTTCCATATGATCGATATCTTATCGATAGCTGCTATCGATGCATGAGCTGCTATCGATGCATGAGCTGCTCATGCCTTTGCTAGACGTATGTTGACATCGCTTTCAGTATATATGATACGGTTGTAGAGGTATGTGAACTTGTCAACTAATTTTAGAGGCTTGCCACTGATAGTGGAGATGGCTTCTTTTCGTTTAAAACGCATAAACTTTTATTTGCGTCCTGCTGCTTGCTCTTGGCTATGCAATAATGATTTCATAAGTAAATGTGTATTTGCGTTATCTATGTTTCTTTAGGTCTAAACATGACATCTGCTGCATGCCATTTTTAGGGGAAACAATTTTCTTTTATCAATTCGGTTTATGTTCGCGGATGCTACTGTTGCTAAAAATAAAATACCTTAAAATTCCCTTAGCCAACGTAGTCCGCTTGTAGCTGTGTGGTCTGAAACCTTAATCTATCGTAAAGTTAGACGGGTTTCGATCCCGGCTTCGAGCGTCCTGCGGGTCTAGCCACACTGAAGAGTTCTGATAGAACGAAACAGTCTGTCTGTGGATGACAATATATATATATGATCATATTTACCACCCCCTCCGCTCTGACAGGATATGACACAAGGTCATTTTTTAAGCGGAGGTTAGCAGGTTTGAATTCAGAGTTTTCCTAGTCGCTTCACCAAGGCTGAAGTAACTAGTCTGCCCGACTATTTACCCATAGCTGGGGGGAGAGAATGATTGGATTTATACCTTTCCCAAGGGTATTAGGGCTATATGAAATCCAATCAGTCTCGTCCAGGATTTGAACTCGTATATATATATATATATATATATATGGAGCAAATATATCACCGAGCAAAACTTTTGTGGCAAGGTTGAAGAAGGTGGTATTGGCATCAGTAAAGCGAATCGTTACTTTCTTGTTTTTATAGAGCATAATTATATCTGTGATAGTTTGTTCGGTCAGACCATCTTCATTCTGAGTATGAAGCATATTGTTTGGAGCTATCTCCGAACAATAGTATTGCCATGTGACAGCTTCGATGATTTGGGGAAGAGTCTGGATCTGTGAAGGTGTGGATCGATTTTTCAGAAAACCGTTCTGATTTCCTCGATTTCGTGTTGGATACGGATGAAAATGATGGCACTATGTCCTATGTTTCTTTTGATTCCAAATTCAAATTTTTTACGGAAAGAAAAGACACAGCCCTTTGTCCTTTTTTCTGCTGTGTTTTGTATACATTAAGAGTGGCATAATCGAACAAGTTTACTGTGAAATTTTATTCTCTTCCATACTTCGTGAGGTATTTCGTCGAGACCTAACACTTTTCTGATTTTATTCTTTTTTTTTTAGTATTGACTCAAGTTCTTTTATTGTAAATTTGTCCTACTTCGATGTCTTGATTTTATTGGCTTATCAGTGATTTCTGGAAGGCTTCCAAGTAGGTTCTTGGAATGTCATTTCCACTTCTGTAGTAGTAACCTTTTGGTTAGCAGCATTTAGCTTTGCTCTCAATGTGTTCGATTTTCCATTAATCTTATCTATTAACTGCCGTTCTATTTAATCTTGTCCGTCTTCTACTGACTTTCTGATTTTATTGATTTAGCCTTGAGTTCAATCTGGTTGTTCTTTTTTGCATGTCCTATTTCTCCGTGGACTTTCTTAAGTTTCCATGCATTAGTATTTGTTAGGGTTCTTTTATTAATTTGGAGTACTTTTTTCCAATTAATTCGTATTTCTCTAACTGCTATTGACACCTATTGAATTGTATATTTGTTTCTTTGTTTCGTGGGAAAACACTCGGCAGATGTTTATGTATGGGCGTTAACATTTCTTTTTTATATTCGTCATTCGGAGTATGACTTTCAGATATCTTCTAATGATTATCAAAATTGTTTCTTTCGTTTATTGTTTTGTGATTTTCAATATCTTTTTTTGTGAGTTAGGTCATATCGTAAAGTTTTCACTGTTCTTTGTCTTTTTACTGCGCTGACTCACGCGAATATTTCGAGAGATTATTCTGTGATCAGAAGATACTACTTCAGAATAGGCGGATGCGTCACATTTCGATGTGCTCTATATACACTTCTTGTTTATAAATATCTAATGTAGCAGTGTCTTTTTCAGTGGGTGTAGGTCCATTAGGTATTTAGGCATGCTAACCGGGTCCCGTATGAAAAATCTGCAAGGTATTCACCGTTTATGTTTGAGGAAATATGTAAGCAGAATTCGTTATTTCGCTATTAAGCTCTATGAACATCCCTGCCTCCATCGAAGATTATAACTTTGTGTTTTGGAATCTGTTAAACAAGGGATGATACCTCGTTGATGAATGTGATGATGTCTGTTTCATCATTTTCATAGGTGGGACGGTTGCAAGATATAGGTGTTGCTATTAGATGAAGCACACATCATTCTCGGTTGGATTCCCTCCATGCTATATTAGTGATATAAGAGGACCGAGGAATACTCCCACGCCTCTTATAATGGCATTAACGGTATTTTTCGATGCGGAAGCCGAGATAAATCTCTCTGCATTACCCTTATCATGGTATTTTATTTCTTGTTCGTTACCGTAGTTTTTTTATGTTCTGGGATGCATATAATGTCCATATTAAGATCATGTGCAAAAGCTGTCAGCTTAGGTAACTGGCTACTGTCTTTTAATTCCTAATGATAAATGTCACTAGTTTGGCATTGCATTTTCAACTAGTTGAATTTATTTAGGTTTTGGTTAAGGATCTGTCACTGATTTTTCGAACATTGGGGTCAGTGATCCAACCTAATTTGAACGCGCTCCTTGTTTATCCGAGTGAAACGTGATGCAATTGGAACGTACGTTTTAAATCAGAATCATAGTAATCTTTTCTTGGCTATTTTTCTTTTGTCATCAACGCTTATCGATGAGTTGCAGCTTTTTTCCTTACTTAACCTATGATCCTCACTGATGACATACATGGTTCTGTGCGCCATTGACCGGTCTTGGGATTCAACGATATTTCTTCTCATTTACCATGTTGTTTCCAACGGTTTTCGTTTTTATATACCTACGTAACTTTAATTATATTTTCCCGACTTGTAGATTGTTATCCGGTTTTCCACTTAAAGGTTTCTTATAATGTGAAATCATTTTCTTAGGAAAAAAATTTTTATATTTACACATAGGGTTTTCTTAGACTTAAACTTATTTGGTTAACTACTTACAGTACTGCTTTTGTGTAGATATAATAACAATTAGTGATTGGTTATTTATTTTTTTCTCATTGTAAATGTTTAAATATCAGGTACGAAGAAAAGTGAACCATGTAACTTTTCTTTCTTTCGTTTGTATAGGTTTAAATATTTACAGTTATAAAAGTAAATGAGATAGCAAATTTAAAAGATTTGTTTTTCCTTTGTGAGCATTTGGCCGAGGACAATTGCCTTTACTTTAAAATGTGATTTTTTAGTTTTAGTAATTTAATGTTCATACCAGAAATTGTTTGTGGTTTTATTTGTTGTCTTTTCTCCTTCCCTTTCCTTTTATTTTTATCTATTTATCTTTTATTTATTTATTTATTTATTTATTTTTGCTTTTACTACTTTGTTTCTTTCCTTTTCCCTTTCTAATTTAAGATTCTTAACACATTTATTTCATGTTAAGCGTAGGGAATTATTTTTTTTCTCCTTGAAAGTTACTCTCACTAGTTTTAATTGGTGAGGTTTCACTGGACTCTGAAAGGAAATTTACTAAGCTTTTTGCTCAGATGTGGCACAAGGCCATATGAAAGGGGCACCCAATAAGACTCGAACTCACTCGTGTAGGTTTGCTAGTGGACTCTGAATGACAGCAAGCCTCTTCTGGTCCACACATCTACTATTCAGTATTCTAGCTGATCTTAAAAATGCTGGGTCGGAATGGAGTCGATTCTTCCTACACCATTGTGTTTTAATCCCCTTTCCAAGCTTTTTGGACCGTTCCAAGCGCATCAACTACAAGTGGTATCAGAGTCTCCTTCATGAACAACGGTGCTTTTAGTCCTCTGGAAGGTTCCAAGTAATTGTCTATCTTTTTTGTTTTCTTTTATTTTCACTCTGTTGTCAACTGGAATGCCAAAATCCACAAGACATCAATTTATTTTCGTAAATTAACACTACACGTGGCCTTTTGACTGGAATTGGTGATCTGGGTGAATCTCAGAATCTCAGAGAATTTTATGCGTCTCCTTCTCTAGAACGGACTCTAGTTTGTGCAAATACCATTTGGTAGTATGGTATTATCAATATTAATAGTAGTAATTGTAGTAGTAGTAGAAGGAGTAGTAGTATTTTGTGAGTTGGATGGGAAGGACTTTTAGTTTTTCTCTGGTTTTACAGAACCATATTCCAAGTTTTATAATTCATTTCTTTGGTGGTGGGTATCGTAAAACCCGTAAGGATATGCAAGATAGTGTTATCTTACAACATATTTATTTGAAAGAAATAAGTTTTATCTGAATACTAGTCCAACGTCCCATTTTTATGCTATTCATGCTTTATTTATTACATACTCTGAAAATTAAACTTCCGTTCAGTTATTGCCCTTTTCTGTTGGCTTTTATTTTTTAATTCTATTCATTTTTCGTAGGTTCATTGCTTGGGTAGTTATTGAGCATTGAAATATTTGAAAAACATTTGTACTTTCTTGTTAGTAGAACAATGATTTTGAATAATACAATATATGCAAATATTTAAACAAATATTGATAAGCTCTCACCACGAAAGAGAAGAACATTGCAGCAATTTCGGGACTTATTGGCTTCCAATTGTAGGGATTATATATATATATATATATATATATATATATATATATATATATATATATATATATATATATATTGTCCTTTTTCGTATTTTGTCCCATAAATACACCTACTGCTGAGGAGTTAGACTCCCCGCCAACGGAATGCCCTGATTAATACATTAAACAATCTGAAGGTGAGGGACCTATATTGTTAGAATTTGGGGGAGTGACGATTACCACTTCATTGCCATTGCTCTCAGGTTTACTACAGCGCAGAGTGGTAGCACGTTTTAGGGTCTTATCTCTGGGTCAAATAGAATTAAATGCGTACTTATGCTAAACTCATTTGCTTAAAATAGAAGTGTTTTGACATTTAAACTACGTACTTATGCTAAAATGAATTCACTATAAAGAAACTGTTTTTGTATGCTTAATTGAATCTTTTGAAATAGAACTGTTTTTCACATTGAAACTGTTAGAAATAATACTTTTTTTTACATTTGCTTGTGTGTAAATAAAAACTATACTTATACGAAACTGTTTGTTATAATTAGAACTGTTTGACTAACCTGAATAGCTTAAAATAGAAATGATTTTGACAATTAAACTGAGTAATTATTCTAAAATGAATTGTTTGAAATAGAACTACTTATTTGGCATTAAATAACCTACAAAGGGTATTATGCCATCAAATCCAAACAAATAAACAGGCAAACAAAAAAAAAGAAATCTTCCTACTTCTATTCATGAGCCATACATTCATTGGCTTTACAAGGGATTAGATATTTATAGCTTTTTTTCTCATCGAGTTTTTCTTAAGTTTTATTAGACGATTTATTCTTCGTATTCCATGAGCATTTTAATTATTGTACCAATTTAAAAAGATCTTTTATCTTATTTTTTAAATTTTATTCTGCTCTCTTTCATTATTTTTTTATTTACAAAATCATTTTTAAACATTTTTACTTATATATATATATATATATATATATATATATATATATATATATATATATATATATATATAATGTGTGAGTGTTAAATCATCCAATAACATATTTTTCCTAAAAGCACAGAGATTGTTGTTAACTTTCGAATTCTAATCCACACGAGATCATTAGGAAAACTACCCGTTGAAACAACCAGTCGAATAGTCTCATATGGAATTTAAAAAAAAAATAAGCACTGTTTCAATAGATAGCAAAGGATGTGCTCGAAATTAAACATATTTATTTATTTAGATATAATAGATTGTTTCCTGATCAAGTGTTTGTAATTCTATACCCAAGGAGAATACGATAAAAACATTATCGTACGTGGTGACTTCAATAAGTTTCCAGACTTTTTTTGTACAGGCATTCAAAATTTTCATAAACTTTTGAATTCAGTATGTTATTGCTATACATCTTATGAGATTACTGACCAACTTTTATGATTTCAGGTTCAGCTACAGCAGCAATTAGAATACACCCTACTAAAGCCTGACTGTCACAGCTGGTGATTTTCAAAAATGTAATCTGGACGTAAGGACACTTTAGAAGAACGATATGCAATAAAATTCTGTTTTAAACTTGGAAAAACTGCGACAGAAACGTATGGAATGCTTCAGACTGCTTTTCGACCGTCTTGCTTGAACCAAGCATCAGTTTTTGAGTGGCATAAGAGATTCAAGGAAGGCAGGGAGTCTGTGAGGGATGATGAGAGTTGTGGGAAGAGTAAGGAAGTCATAACACCAGATTTGATTGGCCAAAGGGTAAGGGTTAGGGTTACTATGTTAAGGTTTTAAGGGAGTTCAGGAAGAGATTCCTAGGGAAGAGGCCAACACTCTTCAAATCGGTCAGTGGCATTTCCACCAGGACAATGCAACAGTCCACAACTCTATCCTTGTCACAGACTGTTTGACCAAGATGGGCATCAAGACAGCTCCTCACCCTCCCTATAGTCCAGACCTTGCTCCCGGTGACTTTTGGTTATTCCCAAAACTCAGAGGCTGTCGTTATGAGACAATTGAGTTGATGAAAGAGGCTGTGACGAAGGTCATTGACACGCTCACACAAGAGGACTTCCATGGGGTATTCCAGAAGTTGTTGGAACGGTCCAACAAGTGCATTACAGTTGAAGGAGATTACTTCGAAGGGGACTACAGTTTCATGTGTGTACTTTCGATAAAAGTGCCCATACGAAAAAAAAAGTCTGGAAACTTATTTAATTATCCTCGTACTTCGGAAGGTTGATTATCTGTTGAGCTTATGTCTATATATCTAAGTAGGTAAATTACCTATTGTCAGCTAAACATAAGCTAGTATTTCGGTTACAAGAAAAGCATTCATCTTCATGCTAATATGTAACAGAAGGTAAACTTCTAAGTGCCCGGTTATTCGGTAATAATGTTGGTGGTTAAATAGGCTTTGATAACTATTGTTAATGTTTTGCATCTTTAAAACTACTACAGAACCGAAAGTATTGATTACTTGGCAAGATTCTTACGGCTCATATTTAATCTTACTATATATTCACACGATAAGTGTTTCCTAACTGGATCCTTTGAAGATAAGGGCTGTGTAGGTCATTTCAATCCCTTTCCTTGTATTTTCGAGAATATGTCACCTCTTGTTCGTGAAATGAATTATTTTGTATCGTAGTATACCTCAGGGCATTAATATATCATCTTTCTCGTGTTCTTCTTTAAAGAAATGGACACCAATGATAAGATTTGCTGGGTATGTTGGTCATTAAATGACCAGTGTAATTAAGAGGCTTCTTCAATGACCTTTCTTGCCAGCTTGAAAGAATATTCGTTTAAAGTTTTAGCATCTTTTTTTATTGTTCATTACATGATTACTTACAAAGCAGTTTCAGGTGAAAGGAATTTCGTTTTAAAAATTTTTATCAATGTTTAAAGATCGTGGTCTTATGGCTAAAATATTACGATGCCTAGTTAATGGAAGTATTCAATGAGACTTGAACTCACTCGTGTTTGTAGTTTGAGTGTTTTTACTTATGTTTTTTTTTTTATGAATGCTCGTCTTTCCTTTTTCTTAGAGTGTGTTTCTCTTTGTTTACTTTTAATATTTCATGCGTTGTGTGTGTGTGTGTGTGTGTGTGTGTGTGTGTTTTCCTTTTGTTGTGTATGTTCGATTGATGTTTTATTCAAATTTGGTTTAAATTTATCTTTTTTTCCTTTATTCTAAATACAGGGTAGATGTTGGTTTGATATATTGGCATTATTTTAAATATACATCGACGAAATTGGTATAGGTGTTTCGATACATTTATTTTTTTTGTTTTCTTTTGTTTTGATATTACTCCTATGTAGTGGTATCCCTAAATTAAGGGCCTATGTTGAACCTTTGTATATTTCTTTGCATTGGCTACATTCATTTATGTAGACTAAGTTTTTGGAGTTTCAGATTAATTTTCATTTATTTTGAATTTTGTTTCCGGTTTTGTAAAAGTATAGGATTTTCCTTCAATAATTAAACCACATTTTTGTATTGTTTATTAGTGCATTTGGTAACCCTTTGTGTTGTATTTTCTTCGAATGTAGAAGAGGTGAATATTTTATTCAGATATTTACGTTCTCTCTGGGTTTTAATTATTTTGTTGTGTCTACATGTAAGTTCTTCTATATTTTTCATTATTTCTGTGAATAATTCTGGGTTATTTTTGTTGGAGTTTTCGACGTATGCTAGGATTTCTAGTTGTGTTTTTTAGGGTTTCTTAATTCTCTTTGTGGTATTTTTTTCCCATATTTCCAAGCCTTTATTTATTAGTGTTGTTGGGTATCCTCTCTGGTTTTAAGTTGTGTTTGTTCTTTATGACGAGCTTTCTTTTTAATTTTTTTTTCCGTGATTATCGTGTGTATTCTACGTGCTATAGTATATTGGATGGATTTTATAATGTTTTTTCTGTGGCGGCTTTTGAAGTAGAGGTATTGTTGGGAGTCTGTTGGTTTGTAGTAGATGTCTGTGATAATTTGGCCTTTTACGTTTTTCTTAAATATGTCTAAAAGTGGTAGTTCTTTTGAGCTGTATTCCATCATAAATTTTATTTTGGGGTGTAGGTTTTGTAGTAGGTTGTGTAATTCGTTTTTATCTCGCAATGGGCATTTCCAGAATATGAACCAATCATCCAAATGGAAAATGCTTCTTTTTGGTCTTTGCCGTATTTTCCCCTATTTTTTCATGTAGGTTTTCTTCTAAAAATGCTAGGGTCAGGGTAGCGTATGGCTGTCCCATTTTAGTTCCCATAGTGGTTCCTAGGGTCTGGTAATAATCAATGTAATTGAATTGGAAGGAGTTATTATTAGGGATTATTTCAATACCTCTATGATAAATTGTTGAATTCTGGTTAATGAACGCAGGTAGTTGTAATAAAAAGACAAACCACGAGATAGGAAGAAAAAGAGTTATATTTACAGGAACAAGTATTTACAAGAGAGAGGCAGTTAGTAATAAGAACATAGGATTAGTGGTCAGAATAAGAATATAGTTCGACAATAGTTATTGGTTTCCGTTATAAGGAGAACCTATTCACCTTCCAGACTAATCCAGACTTAACTCTGACTTGTTCAGACTCAGGCTTACAGTCTTATAGGCTACTGCTATATATATAGAAGATGGGACTGGCTCATTATGCCGAAAAGGTAGGTGATACCCAACATAGATACACACAAATATATATATATATATGTGTGTGTGTGTGTGTGTGTGTGTGTGTGTGTGTGTGTGTTGGTTTAACCTTAACTAACCCATCGAGAAGACTTGAAATTCACCTTTCAGATACCAGTTCCATTGCACAGCATTTAAAAAACTATTCATGCCCAACAACAGAAATACGGAAAATTCTTACCAAAATCACATCAATATTAGAACATCAAAATAACATGCAAACTCTACAGATTCATGAGGCACTACATATTAGGAACATACAAGCCAAACTTAACAGAATTAATTTTGAAACCAGGGCTAGTGTACTTCAATGCCTTTTACTACTGACGCTATTTATAGAAACAAATTCGAAAAGTAAACGCTAGCCAATACAATAGTACAAACGCTCATTCTTACAAAGTAGCAATGTACATACAAAAGTTACATCACTTTTTAATACATCCTTCCCTGCTGATGACCCAAAATTGGGCAGAAAGTACTTGGGATATAACTAATTATGGAAGGTTTATCAACCAATTTCCACCGAATATCATAAGATCAATACGGCCATTCGAAGGGATTAACAGAAAAATATGTAGTCAAAAAATATCTATTATGTATCAAATATGTATCAATGAAGAAATACTGCCTATATATATATATATATATATATATATATATATATATATATATATATAACAGAGGTATATCCCATGTGAACATTCCAATACTAAAAGTGTTACATAATTTACTGTTTTAGCTACTGAAGATAAGTTTTCTGACATGTTATTTTGCTGATCTTAATTTCAAATAATTTGACATGAAAAGTCTTCCTAAAAATGCCTGTCAGTTTAATAACTCTGTTGTTGTTTTTTTTTTTCATAACGGAGTATGTACAACTGCATCGTTTAAATTAAATAAGTGACGTTTGGCCGTCTTCGTAAGTATACAAATACATCATTTTAATTTCACTTCATGTGTTCGAAACTACAGTCATTGATCATGTAATTTGCAGAATACTTCTAATTTCTTTTAATTTGTTTTGATTTGTGCAATAGATTTTACCTCTCTCGGTTCATTTGTTTGCAACTGTTTTGAATTAGCATACCTGTAGGCCTCTTCAATCATTTCTGAAATAAACAGACGCACACTCAAGAAGAAGATAAAACAAGATGATAGGCCTTCGGATAGCAATTATTTGCGGGAAAAAGATTACTAAAACGAAAAACATTAACAGAATTGAAAGGATTTAGAAGTCATATCACATGCACCTAATTTGAATTCTCACTTTAACATTAAAAGCTTTTGACCATTATCTTTTTTTTAATTTTTATTTTTATCATTGCCTCTATTATTTTTTTCGGCACGACTGATACTCATTGATGAAGATAATTATCTTAGCGATCTGCTTAAGGCGTTTTCCATTTAGTTTTGAATATTACATCTTGCTTTGTATTTTATATATGTTTATTAGCTACATTTATTCTTCAAAACAAGATAGTACAAAGATATATGAATCTGTAACGATTTCCAATACTTCATTTTTTTTTTTTTGGAATACAAAAGTCTCAGCATATAATGCATTAATTAAGAGAATTAATTTGAATTGAAGGGATGGCCTATAATGAACAATTGAAAGATAAACGCATTATCATAATGAAACTACTTTTTCGTTTACTTTCAAGCGATTTGCTTTTGGATTTTAACTATTCTATCTTGAAGGAAATTAATTTGATAGAATTTTTTTTGAGGGAAATAACAGACTGAAAGAAGTTGATAATGAAATCGTGTGACAGGGAGGAAAACAACATTAATGTAAAGAGTTTAACTGAAACAATTTCTACCAACTTAGTTCCCTTATTTATTGTGGCCTTTGCCTTTTTTTTTCCTATTTATTTTATTAGCGTTTTATATCCGATGTTTGATAAGGATGCAAACGTGATAAACTAAGCAGCAAGAAGTAAATCAGAAATCAGAAAAAAATTAAAAAAAAGAGGTGAATTCAGATAACAAAATGTAAATAGAAAAAAACTTGAGAAAATGAAAGGAAAAACATTTTGAAGAAAACACTATTGACTAAAAAGAGTTTTTCCTAATAAATTTATCACTATTACTAAGGGTTTAAGCAACTTGCTCAGTAGTATATATCGTGCATGTCAAGCTGTTCTGTAGAGTATTTTATTGTCAATGTGAAATTAGTTTTAAAATATACCGAAATAGTGACCTATATACACGATACAATCTAGAAATTAGGGTTATTATCACAAAGTATTAAAAAATAAAAATAAACATGAAAAATCAGTTCTATTGAATCAAATATACAAGGGTCATTTAAATACATTTTTAGAATTTCTTTGCATAAATATGAACAATGCATTTTTTGTAATTAGTTGAAAGAGAAAAATCTCACAAAATATTTTTTATGGGCTATTAAAAATGGTCTTGAATCTGAGTGTTCATAATTTGATCGAGGTGTCATTAAAATCTTGGAGACGAGTAAAGTGCAAATCCAGTAGAATTTACACACTCATCATCATCATCATCTTTTCGTGTCATCAGCACAGGTATCCCTGACCCTTTCTCGCCATCCCTTCCTATCGTTCATCGATTCCGGCAGGTCCTCAGGGCAACACCCCGTATCCTCAAAGAGCTGCAGTACGTAAGTTCAAGCTGGTCGACCTGCTTTTGTTCGGCCATATGAAGGGGTCCATAGGAATACGAGCTCGTCCCTACTTCTCCAGCAGTGTCCTGCATGCCTGGTCCGTCAAACTTTGATAGTTTTCGTGATGGGTGGAAGGTGATCGTACAGCTGCTGCTTTGTGGGGTGTTAACTTCATGACTTATTCGATATTGCTCTCAGCATTCTTGTGTAGTTGCCGTCATACATTTTCTCCATACATTTAGTTAGCGTCCATGTAGTGCATCCATATAGCAGTATCGACATGATCACTGCTTGGAAAAAACTGCGTTTCACTTTATCGATAGGTTAGGTTTCTGTACAATATATATATATATATATATATATATATATATATATATATATATATATATATATATATATATATATTGTTGTTTTAAATTTTAAAAAATACTTTAGGGACATCATTTTTTAGCTGTTCATAAGATGATTTTTGTTCTTGATCTGTATGAACAATTTACCATAAAACTATGAGGATAACACCTTGTAACAGTGAGGAGAGTAACATTTTTTTTTTGATAAGAATACATGATTTGATGTTTGAGTATTACTTCTTTGTTCCAATTAAATCCGGACAATTACATCAAGAAGCAGTATATGTGGTTTGACATGAAAAGTTACTCTCATGAAATATGAACAAAAGAGGTCTATTTTTCAACTTAGTCTCCCTTGAAGTCTACACAATTCTTCTATCAGTATTTTCCATTGGTTAGAAATGTCACCAAAAATATGACATCGTCATATGACCTTTTCCAGCATAGGAACCTTTCAGTCAACACTCATAGATGTTATAAATAATCACAATCTTACATTCTCATCGCAAACACGTCTAAGAATTGAGATATTTAATCTTTTTAGCCAGATATACACGAGACAGAAGATATTATATTAAAGATATCCTATCGTATTTTTGGCTTCAAGACAAATCCATAAACGTACCTTTATATTGAATTATTTTGTTTATTTACAAAAGATAGAATTACTAACATATGACTACTGATGGACATTGATCTGAATGTTTACGTTTTTTTCATATTTTGATATTTATATATAAATGTTTTTGGTTTTGTTATGTTCATCAAGTAATAAATGAATATGTTTTATTGGTCTTTTCACTGCAATACTTTGAACAAGTCATTTATTCTAATGAATAGTTCATGTTCTGTGCCATCCCAATTATCTTCGCTGAGTAATTCCTTCCAACAGCAACGGAGATGCCATCAGTTCTATTTCCCCTTTCCATTTGACATTCGATTGCTTCAGCCTCAAAACGATTATTTTCCGCTCTTATAGGTAGTAATAAATCCAGACACTCCATGCTAGGCCACCGTTCACATGAAAGGATCATTGATAATGGGTGAAACGGTGTCGTCAGGAAATCTTTACGTGCCAGGAAAACCAAATGAATACCTGGAAGCCGAATCCGTCAACGTGTACGTCACATCCGGTAATAAAGATAGGTGGGTGTTATTCATTCGAATTTCGCATGCGTCAGTAAACTAATGTAAATAATTCATCATTAATGCCAAAAATTTAATTCTTTACCAATTTTTTTTATTGAATTCTAGATAGTCTTAACATACAGATAAGGAAAAAGAAAGAGGAATGTCTAGGAAGAAAAACAGATGTTGAGATGAAAAATGAAATACAAATAACCACCTTGGACTAAGCCCATGAATTCAAGAATTGCTATAAAACGACTATAAAATTTAAGGGTATATCAATCTCCGTGGGTTATTTAATGGCTAAGCCATTCTTGCAAAATAATGATATTGATATTATTTTATTTTTGGCTGGGGTATTGGGACATTGTTATCTTTCCTAAGGGAATTAGTGCAAAGCTCAGTGCCATAGCGTAACTGCAGTTCTAATATGCTTTCTACGATGCTGCAGTCCACTACTTTAGTCATTACAGCGCGGGGATCTCCCTCATGGCGCACTTTGATGAGATACAAGGACATATATGTTAATTATTAGTTATAAGAAGATCAGAAAAATCGAACGTTAACTCAATGAAACCCTAAAAATTATATTGACGCAGAGAAAATATTGGCTAAATTAGAGTAACTATGAAAAAGAAAAGGAAATATTTTTAAAGATTTAACTTAGAAGACAGGTAATCAATAAAAGTGCTTTGACAAGAAAGGCAGAGATGAAAAAAAAACGTGAAAAAACATACAAAAAACACACATATAAGAATATGCTAAAAGAAAACAAAAGATTATTAAATTTAGTAATATATTTAAAACATATGATTCCTTAATATGTAATAAAAAGGAAGAGAAGAAAACTTTATGGAAAGAATAAATGGAAACAGGTCTGTGGATAAAAAATATCACGACAAAAATCAAAAAACACTGTAATCAGTTAGAAAATAATGAAATGAGTTCTAAAGTAGCATTTTAAAGAAGGTATTTAGAATATTATTCAACTTTTGAAAGCCAATACACAAATTAAACAAAAAAGTATAAATACATGAAACATTTTTATATCCATGATAGATAGGCTACAATATATTCTGACACAAAATGAAAATGTAAAAATAAATAAATTTTACCAAATTTATTTGTACAGTACACATTTTCTACTCTTTGCGCGTCTTTTTAAATAGAAAAATGTTTAATCGTTATTTGCAATATATTTTGAAATTTCGATTGTATTATTTTGAGGGATGTTCTTTAAAGTATTTCCTTAAAAATGAAGGTATTTACTTATTGAAGTACTTTTGATTCCAATGAATTTCGAGATTCAGCAATTTAATTGTTTCTATAGATTAGCGTTTTCTATTCTTATCTACGTTATTTATGCGATTCTTCGGTGGTAATCGTTGAATTCTTCAAATCTAGGAAAACTTCACAACAGTGCTTCAGTTGTAAATATACATAAACTCCACAGATCGTAGAGAAAATTAGAGAAACAACGAACCAAATTACTCAAATTTTAGACCAACCATATCTGCGGGATTAATTTCCCTATTCAAAATTGGCATCTCGTTCAGAAAACATTAATTTTATTTTCTGCAAAATCGGTATCTTGCCTTTCGATATTTGAGAAATTGGTCGGCTCCTTTTTAGTGCTTAGAGGATTAATTCAATATCATTAACTTCAACTTACTCTAATCGATATCTCTCATCCTTACTTAGCTCGGTGATATCTCAGAGTGTCTGTATTCCTCAAAACATTCCTATTTCTCGCGTAAACCTTTTCCAAGGCTTATTTCGACTGTCTTTTTGTGCAATCCAACTTTTAAAATGTATGGGCAAAAAGGCAATCTCAAAAAGAATCAGACGTTCAATTTCTCTTTTTATCGGTAACTTTTTAACACAGCACTTTTGTAACCTGATGTTAACCATATTCCTCATCCTTTCTAGGAATCAGGATACAGGGTGTTTGCTTAATACCTAATCTCCGAAGATATCACTACGCTTCATAACGTTCGCTTCTTTTCATAACACATTGTTTAAAAGGAGTTCATAATTATGTCTCAAAAGAAAAAGGCGGCCAAAATTTTACGTTTCATTTATTCGTCAAATTCTAAATTGACGTCTTTTTCCACCTGACGTCTAAAAGTATCACAGCTTAATCAAATGCTTCAAATTAAGAATTCTTATTTACTTTCTTTGTTTTGTTCCTATTTTGGAGGTGTAACTTGTCAATGTAAATGTTAACTTAGGCTATATGAAAATAGTAAGAATTAGTATTTTTTAAAATATTGACGGACTACTTTTGCCCCGTTTATATTGGATGTTGCTAAAAGTATGTTGTTTGTGAAATGCAGAAGAGTGTGAAGCTATCAATGAATTTTCGAATAGGTATCTCCATTTTGCTTCATATAGGAACAATTTAAACTGGTGCGCTAAGTTCTATGAGTAATAAAAAAACAACCATTGTTAATCAGGCTACTGCATAAGCTTGCTCTGAACATAGGGTATTTTTAGTTGTTCACATAGGTTGTTTCAAAGAATTCATGAACCTGCCCATTGAGGAATTCCAAGTAACAAAACGATTTTTCCACTAATAGTACCCCAACACATACCTTCTTGACAATGATAACTGATATATTAGGAGTGAATATGCTGTCTGGGAGGTGGGTCCCAAGAATGCCGATGTTAAGGCATGAGCTGAACATGTTGAAATTTTTGGTGCACTTTTATTCGCCTCCAGCCTAACCGTAAGAATGTCTACCTCAGATTGGTAACTCAGTCTAAAACCTGCATTCACCTCTTCGAACTTCAATCTAAGATTCAAAGCAAACTGGAGAAACATTCGACACTCGAAGGCAGTTTTTTGGCTTTTTTTTTCAGATTCTGAAAGGGTAACCATGATAGACTGTATGCAAAAGGGAAAGATATTAATGTACAGTTTTATGCACGAGACAATAAGGTCATATTTATTATTCTACTAGAACAGTTCAATGATTTTATAAGGATTATTGTAAGCTATTTGAAAACAGAGATGTGCTCAATTTATTTTCATGACTTTAGATTTTGTAATAAATAGAATTAAAATATTAATGACCAATAGTGAAAGTAATTAACTGTGTAATAAAAAAGGATTTATAATTTATATAATTAATAGTTTGAGATAAAAATACTTGAAACCATTTTACAGTGTGAACTAAATGATTAGTATTTAATAAAATTATTAGAGTTAGATTAAAACCATTGAAACCATTTTAATGTGTGCAACTAAAGGATTAATATTAAATTGAATTATTAGCCAACAAACATTTAATAAAATAGAGACGAATGAGCTCTAAGAATTTCTGGAAATTATACTACATAAACTTCTTTTGCTTCCATATATATATATATATATATATATATATATTGTCATCCACAGACAGACTGTTTCGTTCTATCAAAACTCTTCAGTGTGAAGACACGTTGGACACTCGAAGCCGGGATCGAAACCCATTCAACTGTACATTGGACTAAGTCTCAGACCGCTCGGCCAACAAGCGTACCACGTTGGCTAAGGGAATTTTTAAGGTATTTATGTAGCAACAGCAGCGTCCGATTGTTTACATTTTTATACCTTATCGGCTACTGGAGTGCTCAATTCTTTTGAAGAACTTTGCATTATGCGGGCGGTGTCAAAAATTCCTTCGCCAGAGTGCTCAACCCCCATAGGGAAGCGTATATATATATATATATATACTCATTGGAATCGTGGTTGCATTGTTCAATAATCGTTTGGGAGACTAGAATTAAATCCTATGTCGAGTCTAATCGAAATCTCAAAATGTAGTACTTGATCGCTCTTTGCTTAACTAAGTAGAGCAACCAGAGGAAAGAAGTAGTGCCATCGACTACACTTTGGTTTAATATCTATTGGAAAGGAACACTTGGGTCGCTCTCTACTACTCTAAGCTAACTTATTTAACCTTTGAATATATATATATATATATATATATATATATATATATATATTTGTGAGTGTGTATATTCTTAATCAATCAATCAATATATATATATATATATATATATACAGAGTGGAACGATAAAATCGTAGTCCTAGAAAAGACGACATGATTCCATTTCCGTTAAATGAAAACCGGTTTTCTTTTTTTTTTGTTGCAGACCATCTACTAGTTGGCCAGGTGTGAACAAATCCCTAAAGCGATAGGAGCATTATATAATATCTGAAATTGACATAATGTTTAACGAGCGAGATCGGAGATGCGTCGCTGTACAACCCATGGTCTCTACTGATCCAAGTTATGACAGCAGGAACATTGCCAGCATCCTTAAAATTCAAATCTGGATTGCCACGAATAACAGGGACGTGCCCAGGGTGATGAAAACAAAGTTTCCGGCTACGGTTATGGTATTTGGTGTGGTTTCAAGTGAGGGCCACATCATGCCCCCTCACATCTTCGAAGTCGGCTCGAAAGTCAACACCAAAGTGTAACTAGATGTGCTGAAGACTATGGTGATCCCCTGGTGCAAACAGGTGGCTGGTGGCAGACCCTGGGTGTTGCAGCAGGACTCGGCGCCGGCCCACAAGTCCAAAGAGACGCAGGCTTTGCTTCAGAGGGAGTGCTACGACTTTGTACCCTTCTCTCACTGGGCCCCTCCACCCCAAACCTGATCCCACTAGATAACTACGTTTGGTCATACGTCGAGAACATCAAGAAAGCCAGCCTGATCGCCGCCATCCGCCGGCGCTTGTAGAAAAGGCATGCTCCCAGTTCCTGATCCGTATTGAGGTGCTGATTGAGGCTGAAGGCGGCGGCTACATTGAATAGATGTCAGCTCTTCTACATAATCAAGTTAGCTGAATTGATTTTTTCAAAAAATGTTTTTAGATAAATCTATAATGTTGTTTTCTTTCGGACACGCACAGGTGTGTGTGTGTATTTTAACGCAGAAATCAGCAGTATTATATTGTCATATTGGTGTGTATGTATTTATCTCCAACTCATGCAGGATTTGACACAAAGCCAACATTAAGTGTGGTCAAACTTTAGTTGTCGACTGTCTCACCAACCAGACTATAGTGGCATAAGGCCTTTTTAAGGTGTGTGCAGGCTCAGGGCCGTAGCCCAGACGCGCTCAGCGGCTCCAAAAATTGCCTCGGGCTCCATCGGGCTCCATCGGCATTCCCCTAAAAAAGGGGCACCTCAGGCACCAGACGATAAGCCTATCCCCCTCCTCGGAGGGAGGTTTAGAGCCTGGAGGAAAATTAAGTGGAGTACAGCTGGTTTTTATGTATAGTTTTCAACATTCAAGATACGCTGCCTTTCTAAAACTAAAAATCCAGTCTTCTCAATTATTTATACATATCTGGGCAAGTATAGATGGATTCATGTCTTCCCCAAGGAAATAAGGGCAAAGTGAAACGCAAACATCTTTGTTAATTATGTGAACTAGGATCACCGATTCCATTTCCTGTGATAATATCTGCGCCTACATCGTATTTATGTGTGTGAACCTCGATGAGTGCGCACGCACATGGGCGCGAGTAAATAAAAACAACTTTCAGGTTAAACAAAGCAAATGTTAGAGAATTCCACAAAGAGAGACCCTGAGTGTAATGTAGCCACGTTTTTTTTGCCTTGATTCCGCAAAACACTTGGTTGTATTTATTTAATTCTCGTCTTAATTAGACAATCTTCGCATTGCCATATACTCATTGACATATGTAGTGAATTCAATAAGGTAACATCCTTTTTTGTACAGGCATTTAGAATTGTTGTAGACTCTTGAAAATTCAGTATGTTATTGCTATACATCTTTTGAAATGACTGACCAATTTTTATGATTTCAGATTCAAATGAACAGCTACATCAGCTACTGGAAGGAAATCCTATTAAGCCTGATTGTCACAGCTGGTAAATTTCAAAAATGTCATCTGGACGTGTGGACACTTAAGAAGAACGATATGCAATAAAATTCTCTTTTAAACTTGGAAAAAATGCCACAGAAACCTATGCAATGCTTCAGGCTGCTTTTCTACCATCTTGCATAAATCGAGCATCAGATTTTGAGTGGAATAAGGGATTCAAGGAAGGCAGGGAGTCTGTAAGGAATGATGAGAGGTGTGGGAGGAGTAAGGATGTCAATACACCAGAGTTGATTGTCCAATGGGTTAGGGTTAGGCTTAGGCTTAGGGTTACTATGTTATGGTTTTGTGGGAGTTCAGGAAGATATTCCGTCGGAAGAGACTAGCACTCTTCAAATCGGGTCAGTGACATTTCCACCAGGACAATGCACCAGTCCACAACTCCATACTAGTCACAGACTTTTTGACCAAGATGGGCATCAACACAGTTCCTCAGCCTCTCTATAGTCCAGACCTTTCTCCCTATGACTTTTGGTTATTCCCTAAGCTGAGAGGCTGTCATTATGAGACAATTGAGGAGATGAAAGAGACTGTGACGGTCATTGACACGCTCACACAAGAGGTCATCAATGGGGCCTTCCAGAAGTTGTTGGAAGGGAACAACAAGTGCATTGCAGCCGGAGGAGATTATTTGGAAGGGGACTAAAGTTTCATATGCGTACTATCAATAAAAGTTCCCATACAAAAAAGAGTGTGGAAACTTATTTAATTATCCTCGTATATTGTGCCAATACTTCCTTGGCCCCCGGAACACATCAACTTCTTCACCATTTCACTTCTTGGCAGGTGATCATCGTGTGGTTCCGATAGGGGTATCGCATATTTCTTCATGGCTACAGAAATACAATCAAGGGAGTGGGAGAAAAAGAACAAAGAGCAAATGAACAATATGGGCATGGGTTAACTCAAGTGCAAGAAGGTTAAGATGTGACACTTTTCATTCCTAGAGCATCTGTAAGACTAATGCTAGCGTGTATTTCTAGCGAAATTTCTACAAAGCTACTAGGAATGCCAACTCATCCTGACTGTCCTTCCCTCACTGCTTCTGGGCCCTATCTCATGCCGATTGATCTCTTCTGCTGTCCGGTGTCGACTGCCCGACTGCCCTTCTGCCCCTTCCTTTCGCCAACTCTTTCCTCTGGGTTCCTTTGTACAACAACCTACTGGTGTTCCCTTGCCTACTTCCGGTCGCGTCGATATCTCGGGTCCGAACCCTTTGTCTGGTTTCGCGCCAAAACAGACAAAGGGATAATCTGCTTGGCGGATCACTTACAATATGACTAAAAAGTAAATTAATTCGAGCAACAAAACATTTGGCAAACATAAAATGTGCTGCTTCTTATAAACAAATTTTCTCATGGTCATATCGTTTTATAATTTTTTAATCAACTAATTATCTATTGATTACATTCTTTATCTCTTAAACTATCAACCGGACGGCTTTTATCCATTATTTCTAGTGCAAGGCCGGGGCTTCAATTAAGCACTTAGAGAAAAAAGCGAGACGTGAATTACCCAATAATAACCCGTGCACTTTAAATCAAATCTTGTAAAGAGTAGCCCTCACACTAAAAAGAAAAAAAAAACAACTCTACGATAACTTACCTCCGATCTTATCAACTATTCAAGTACGATATGCTGACACTAGTTGAGAAGCTAGAACTACTTATAAACATGGTCACACCGACTTTGGCTGAATTGCAAATACATAACCTCCGCGCAAGCGGTTGATACTGACTTGGGGACATACAAAAACTGCTAACATATATATAGATATATAATTAAACTCATGGTATACGAAAATCTATATAGACAAAAAAGAAATAGGGAAATAAAAAAATATGTGACAATTTTTTTTTTCTTCTCTCATATTTCAAGTTAAATTCCCGTTTTTGATTGTTTCTCCGATGGTATTGCATGAATAGAGCCGGGCGAAAGGGCCCTCGCTTCATTTATTCTAAAAAATAATTTGTCTCCCCTTATACTGAGGATTACCCTATTCCTCAGTATATGTATAATTGAAAGAAGAATAAAAAAAAAAAAACGCTGCCGTCAAGAAAGACTTCATCTGATGTTTAGTCTGGAGTCAGACATAGTTTCTAAGGTTAATGATATAATTACCAATAACCTTGAGAAACCAGCAATACCATACAATGCCATCAGACATTTGAATTTTAGTCGTATTGTGAGAATGGCGAATTAAACGCTGTGTAATCATTTTTATGTAATTTTTAATTTCAAGGCATGTCAACATGTGTTTGGTTTTTTTAATGCCCGATTTAATCCTATTATTCTCTGAAATTACCTTCACTCCCCCTGCGCTGATGAATTTATTTTATAGAAAATTGTGCTTAAACTTTATTTTCTATTGAAACATTTTCGTTCGAAAACCTAAGAGCTTTCCTTCTTTTTTCAATACTCCCAGTAATCACCGGCCTTAATGATTTGCAAATTAATAAACCTGTGAACAAATAATCATCATCATCATGTCATGCCGCTAGCACGGATATCCCTGACCCTCTCTCGCCACTTCTCCCTATCATTCATAGTCTATGAAAGGTCATCAGGGCTACATCCCGTATCCTCACATAGCTGCTGTATGTATGTTCGAGCTGGTCGTCCTGCTTTTGCTTGGCCATATGCGGCGGTCCATAGGAGTACATCACTTATGAGCTCGTCCCTGCTTCTCCAGCAGTGTCCTTCATGTCTGGTTCGTCTAGCTTGGATAGTTTTCATGATGGGAGGCAGGTGGCCGTATAGTTGGTGCTTTGTGGGGGGGTTGTCGCCAGGACTTATTCAATATTGCTCTCAACATTCCTGTGTAATTGCTGTCTAGCTTCTTCTTCAGCCGTTTAGTAAGCGTCCAGGTAGTGCATCCACATAGCAGTATCGATACGACCGCTGCCTGGAAGAAACTGCGTTTCATTTTATCAGTCAGGTCTGATTTCCATATGATCGGAAGCCTATCGACAGCTGTCCATGCTTTCGTTAGCCGTGTGTCGATGTCTTTGTCGGTTGATGAGACACTGCTTCCTAGGTAGGTGAATTTGTCTACCATTTTCAGAGAGGTTCAATCTAGTGTGGAGATGTCACCTGTTTGATTATAGCACATATATTCAGTTTTGTATGCATTGACATGGAGGCCAATGCCTGCATCGGCTCGTTCCAAACTATGTAGTAGTGTTTCGGCTTGGTTGGGCGTATTCACCAGTAACGCTATGTCATCGGCGAAGTCGGCGTCGGTAGTGGTTTTTGCGGGCTACCTTCTGCTTCTTTTCTTTTTCATCGCGAAGCCGTTTTCTCTGATTTTATCAATCGAAGTTCTAAGCACGTTGTCTAGACAGATGATAAAGAGGTATGTGGACAAAACTCTACATATGTGTATCTTCTTTTCTCACTGGGATGTGGCGACACCACTTTTGTTACTTCAACTTTGTTTATCCGCTGTACTCATAAGAGAACCATAATGAAACATCTTTTTTGTGTAAGCAATTTTATGTCTTCAAATATTTATTATAAAGAGTATTTGCAAACAACAACAATTTAAGTAACTAATCCTCATACAGTCATTTTGTACAAAGATATCTATTTTCAGGAATCCCTTTCAGTATAATTTATACCCACATATCTTTTAAGTAACTATTCCAATTTGAAAATAATGAATACATGTTAACTCAGAATCGTAAGTGAAGAGAGACCGAAACTTACCTGCACCATGGACTCTTCCCGAACTATACATTTAACGGAACATGGTTTAGAGGTAAGAAAGATACATTAACAAAGTTACAAAGGATAGTGTCCAATACTAGTAGTCGTACTTCTAGTACTCTTGTACTACTACTACAACTACTACTACTACTATCAGGGCTCTGGTATTCGGATATTACCTGCGTAGTAGTATAGTGCTGGAAGAGTCCATGATGCTGGTAAGTTTTGGTCTCACAATAGTAAGGTTTCAATTACTCTCAGTTAATACTATTAAATTTTAAACCGATCTATTTGACCAATACGTAGGTTCTTTATAGGATGAATTAATCCACATTATAGAAAAACTCAGAATGATGGAAACAATGTAATTCCTCACTTGAAGGAAACCGTAACACATGATGCCGTTTAAGCAGAACACCCTTTTTTGGTAGGTGAACTGAACTTTTTGCAGTATATGCAGAGGGGGTTTTCTAAACACAATGGACTGGGTCACTTTCACAGCAATTAGCATACAACATTTTCGACGAGACTCAAATGTTTTAACGGGGAATTTGTTCGGATTTCTATCATTTAATATGTCTAAATTACATTTCCTGCTTTTGTAGGGTGAATTTACATTTCCATCAACCTAAAGTAAAGTGTCAATCATTTTCATTGTATGGTGTGCCAGTGAATTCTAATCTCCTAGAATTCCAGAAGACATCTCTCTCTCTCTCTCTCTCTCTCTCTCTCTCTCTCTCTCTCTCTCTCTTTGTATTTCGTATAAATTTCCTTGCAGCAAATCTAATTTAGATGAACGTTTCGTGGGTCTATTTTTCTTAGCTAGACACGAGATAGTAGACATTTTTCAAGTGCACTCGACAGGAAATAGAGCTGATACAGCAAGCACATTTGCTGTTATCTATATAGAAGTAATTCAGACTATAGTTACTCTACATATACCGGGACGTTTTTTTTTTTAATACAAAGTAAAGCCCTGGGATATCAGAAGATAAATGTGCCATTCTTTACAATAGGAGCTGAATCATTTACACCGAAAGTAATTCATCCGATCAGTTTTTCACTTATCACCAGGATAAACAAGAACCTAAGCAAATTTCATTAGGACTTTCTTTCAGCTGAACTGCAATACTGAAATTTGGAATACACCGTAAGTTGAAAAAGTTCTATCAACACCTATTGCATATCGTTAAGAACTACTTTTTTGTGATCTGATCAAGTATGAATTTTTGTTAAGTTAATGAGGCCAAGAACATTATGGCTCCGTATCCTGCAGAATAGTAAGACCACAAACGAAGTGAAATAGCGATGGCTGTATATTAGAATTTGTTTTGAGGGTACATAATAATGTAGATATAAATGTAAAATAAATGCAATTCCCTGATGTCTTGACATAAAATAACCCTAGTAAAGTTGACATGCCATTGAAATCAATCAATTAGTCAATGAAATACATATTCAATTTTTTAAAAGTTCTTTTTATTTGACACCAATTGCCCCATGAAAATTACAAATCATAGCTTCCTTGAAAAGTGATAACAAATTTTAGGAAGCTGAAAATAATGCAAACGTGAACATTTTTAAATATATTTTTCAATTAAATCACCCTATCCTTGTAAATTCAGAAGACAACGGTGAGATCATATATATATATATATATATATATATATATATATATATATATATCCTTAAGAAAACAAAAAAAAAACAGTCACAGTAGGATTATGAATTTATTTCCATCCTGTTATAGGTATTGATATGAATCAATAACTCCAAAAATAACAGGACCTCTTCAGATCTAATGGATAAAATAATTACAGAGAGAAAAGACAAAGGAGGAAAGAGTGCTAGGGGGAAGAAGAGGGGGTGAAGAATTTCCTCCCCATTTATCCACTCATGGTTTTTCTTATTTTCTTTTTTATTACCGGTTGGAATCACAGAAAATTATTTTTTTAATTCTTATATTCTAAATACATTTCAACGTAAAACACCAGATTTAATAATAATTTAGGGAAGTACAACATTCCTCATTAACCTTATGTAAGGATTACATTAATACTTATCTTAAATTAAATTCAAAATTTAAAATTAGAATTTAAAATTGAAAATTTATATTCGTGGCAATTAACTCAGTTACCCTTCCATTGAAAAGTACATATTATTAAATCTGGAGTTTTACGTTGAAATGTATTTAGAATTTAGAAATGCCTCTCCTTCCCTGCGGCGAACATAAACCGCTCCAGGGGTGCCAAAAATCTGATGAAAAAAAAAAGAATTTGTTACAATTTTTGAATAGATATTATGGATGTGTATTCACATAAAAAATTCAATTATTACATCCAAAATTTAGGAAATAGAAGCTGTTAACTTACCTCAAAGTTACTTTCGTCAGATCAAACAATTTTGCCCCAATCATCAGGTGTCCATTTTTCATGCTTTTTTGCAAATTCCAGTTGTTTTTTCTTAATGGCCTGAGACAAGTATGGCTTCTTCCTGGATTTGCATCCTTTTAATCCCACTTCTCATAACCTTCTTCTCACTGTTCGAGCTGATATATTTTTGTTTGCACCCTCTCTAAGTTCAGCAGCAAGCTCTGGAAGAACTTCTCCTCCTATCTGCAAGGGGTGCTCTTTTCAAATATATATTTTCCCTGGCGGTTGTAGACATTTTACGGCCTTGGCCTTTTCTGTTTTTGAAAGACTTTGTTTCCTTGTACCTTTTTAATCGTTGTTTGAACCCCCTTCCTTGAACATTCCATCTTCCTGGCAATTTCTACCCGAGAATATCCTTCACCAGATAAAGCAACAATTTGTGCCCTTTTAATCTCTGAAGGCTGCTTCTTTGGAGGCATTTTCAATTAAATATACTATTATAGCACTGGTAGGAATCAAATATTACCCGAAAATTACGAAAATTACGAAAAACCTTGAGTATGACAATAAATCATTGTGAAGATTGGAATGAATTTAGTACGAAACTCAGCTAAAGCTCTTGAGAGAGGCTTTAAAGCAAAAACAAATACTACAATCTACTTTTAAATATTTTACATTTGCTCTCAATTGTTCACTGTACGATTTTCTTAACCTTTAAATACGTAGGTTTAAACTATTATCTCCATTTTTTATAGGTGCTCGATAATTTTGGCCATGGCTATATATATATATATATATATGTGTGCGTGTGTGTGTGTGTATATATATATATATATATATATATATATATATATATATATATATATATATATTCAAAATCTGAAGTAGGAAAACATCTTCAAGTAAACAACTAAGTTTTTCAGCCTCTTGATTTCACTGTCTTAAAATTTTAAGTAAATTAGATATTAGATTAAAAATCATGTATTTTCCGGAATTCGAAGAAAGGTGCAAAAAGTATGACATCATAATAAAATTTAAATGAAAACATCAATTTTGCTGAACATTTAAAATGATGATATATCAATATCAAGATATCTAAGTGAGTTTGTCACAATTATTTATACGTTTTGTTTGGTTACTTTGTTTAATGGCATTTGAAACTTCATGGTTTATCTAATGCCAAATATATCCTTATAGAAGAACAGGGGTAATGCTATTTAACCCTTAACTGGAAGGATTAGGGATTTCATTACTTTCCTATGGGTGAACGTTATAGCTCGATTGAAGTTCGAACTCGCTTACTACGAGTCCGCAGTCAAGCGCTTTAACCATTACACCACAAGGAAACCCCTATGCATTTTATGCACTCTCACTATTTAGCAGACAAAACTTTCTACGACGTGTACATTATGGAAAATTGTTCTTGTTTTAAGTTGAACAGAATCAGCTCCAATTTTTTTTTAAATACATTATCTTGTTATGTTATGAAATTGTTCTATACATTTAAGCCTTTGTACTTGTCTTTAATTGGAACCATTTTGAGATGAGGCTTCTTAATCTGAGAATTGATTTTTCTTTTATTTGTTTATTGCGGACTTTTTGTCCTCATCTTGGTAGTTTTTGTGTTGTTTCTTCTTTCACCTGAAGAAGGCCAGAGGTGAAATTTGGCCGAAACGTAGTGAAAGAAGAAACAACACAAAAAATACTACCAAGATGAGGAAATAAGTCCGCAATAAATAAAAAATAATTCTCAGATTAAGTAGCCTCATCTCAAAATGATTCCAAGTAAAGACAAGTACAAAAATTCGGTACGGACCCGACTTTGGAAGACCACATAAGGATTTATAAGACCAAAAAATCCATCCTTGATCGCCCTTCGGTAGCGGATAGAGGCGTTGAGTCTCTACGGTTCCAGGTGAGCATTTTCAGAAGATAGCGGTTTCAAATCCTACCCATGCCGGCCAGAGGTTTACTTGGTGAAAAAAGTGGTGCGATAGACAACAACTATGGAAGGCAGTAATTACTGGGGATACGGTTACAAGACTCAGCATTGCTACGTGAAATTTGGCCGAAACGTAGTGAAAGAAGAAACAACACAAAAACTACCAAGATTAGGTCAAAAAGACCGCAATAAACCAATAAAAAAAAAAAAATAATTCTCAGATTTAAGCCTTTATTTTGTTTTTTATTTTATGTTTTTTTATTTCATTTCGTTCCAAAAATAGATTTCTACTTTGCATAATGTACAGTGTTGTGTGATATCATTCTGTGATGGTTGGTTGGTTGGATTTTATGGCATATCAACCATTGTAGGTTATTTAACGACAAATCGATGTTTATCTAAAAAATCAGTTCTATTTCAAACAATTCAGTTTAGCATGGGTACTCATTTTAATTGTCGAAAACTGTTCCATTTCAAACAATCAGTTTAGCATAAGCACGGTTTGAATGTAAGTACAGATTAATTTTGAAAAATATTTCTATGTGTAGCTATTCAGTTTAGTCAAGCTGTTCTAATTCAGCTAATTAAGTTTACTATAAGTACTGATTTGGTTTACACACAGTTAAATGTCAAAACAGTTCTACGTTAAACAATTCAGTTTAGTGTAAGGATATTTTCTATGTCAAAAACAGTTCTATTTCAAATAATTCAGTTTAGCATAAGCACGCAGTTTAAATGTAAGTACGGTTTAATTGTCAAAAACATTTCTATTTCAAGCTTTTCGGTTCATTATAAGTATGCCGTTAGTTCTATTTAACCCATAGATAGCGCCCTATCAGGTGCTACCACTCCGGGCCAGAGTGGACCTGGGAGCAATGGCAATGAAGGGGTGCTCCGTATTCCCCAAAGCCCCAGCATTACTAGGACCTTACCATCAGATTGTTTAGTGTCATATCCAGGAAACTCACTGGGGGGGTCTTACCCCTCTGCAGAGGTGCAGTCAGTGTATTCTACAGCCCCAGGCGACTGGGCAATGTGATGTTAGCTTGTTGGTTGTTTGGTGGTGATCTGTGGTATATCAATTTTTGAAGGTTATTTAATGTCAAATCGTGTTTATACGTATCGAATATTCCTGTTTTATAAACAAATGGTTTGGAGGTAACATAATTTTAAAACAATCTAGAGCTCATTTGTTTGCACATAGTTAAATGGTTTCAGCTATTGCTATCTAATACTAAGAGTTTTATATTGTCATCTACTGATTCATGCAGAAATATACATATATATACTGGATACATATCGACGCAATGATAAAGACGCAAAAAGACTTCTTTATAAATATATATACCTCTCACTTTATTTGTAAGGTTCGAAAAGGTTATTCAAGGTTTGCGTGTGAGAGGGAGTTTGAGACCGAACAGAAACTGCAATATTTTGACCCCACTCTTATGGCCGTCAGCGTTGTGTCTTTCTCGTTCTCCTGATGCTTAACCGGAGGCCCAGAGGCCCACTCTCCTGGGTGATAGCTTTCTTTACTGCATCTTATCAGCAACTTCCCTGGACCCCAACTCATCAGAGCCCCAAGGCCCCAAGGCTTGATGTGGCTTTACCTACCACATCTCCTCCTCTCTCCCTCTCCAACTCTAACTGGAACTGGAACTAACTTGACTTCTGTCTTGACTGAGTTATATAATAGTTCAACGTCCACTCAGTCGCCTACTCGATCTTTCAAATCGCATGTTTGATCGTCATCAAGCGGAAATAACTGTCATGCAGTTCACAGGTCACTCTCTTCCGGTGCGTCAGTCTATGAGTGTACCATGGGAATTTTTTTTACCTCGTCCCATTTCATCAGCCAATTTCCGCCCACGCGATTTCCTCTCTTAACTGCCATTAGAATGTGTCAGTTCCTTCCGGTGCATCCCCTTTTTGGTCAAAGGCCAAAATACAACAAGAGTTTTCTTTTTACACTGATCAATTTTTCCAAGGTTTGCTATTTAATTTCAATCGTTTATTGGTCTAGTAGCTACAGTGTTAGCCAATGACCCGTTGAGATCAGGGTTCTGTCCCAGGTCATATAATACCAAATATTTTTAAAAAGGTACTTGATATCTCTTGTCTTAACACTTAGCATTATAAGGCACGTATTAAAGGTAAAGTAGGGGAAGGAGTAGCGCCCTCCCCTACACCTTGGTGTAGTAGCTATTAAAAATCGAGCCTTCGGGTAACCCTCGACTACGGTCGTCAACATTACTTTCCTTAGTTGAACATCGGAATTATGTTTGAATTCATTTAAATGCTTTCAAGTTTAGAAAATGATTACATATTTCTATTTTACATATAGAGGGGACAACAACAAGTACTACCATTCCAAGTCAGAGTTGACCTTGGAGTAATTGCAATCACGGTGTAATCCACATTCCTTAAAGTTTCAGAACTGGAGTCTAACTATCAGATACAGTTTAGTGTCATATCGAGGACACACGTTGAAGCGGGGTCTCATTCTTCTACATTGACGCAGTCGAGGTATTTTTTAGTCCTAGCCGACTGGGTTAAATTTTCTATTGTGTATAATTCTTTACAGTTGTGAAGAACTACCGTTTCTAAACAATACCAGAATTCAAAAGATATTAATCAGTATATTCATTCATTTATTTTTTTCTTTTAAAGTAGATTTGTCACTATTTTGTCTGCTTTCTCTCTGTTCTTCCTTAACAAATTATGTTGAACAAGTGCACCAGCTTATTGTGAAAATCAACAAAAAATAAGGTCAATGAAACACCTGCTACCACAAGTTAGAATTACACAGCATGTTTTCATTGAACAGATGCATTGCCCACAAAAAGATCGTATCTAATATAAAACATCATCATTACTTCTAACAGGAATGTATGTAGTTACTTTAGAAAAATTAAACTTCAACAAAGTTTAGTATTAGCATTCTTACATTAATCGCTTTATATGTGACCTGAATTTAGTGTAAAAAAGAAAAAAAATGAAAGTATTCTTTCATTAATATTAGTAAGGAGAACTTTTCATTTTATTTACAAGCAATGAAAGAGTGGGGAAAAGTATTGATTGATTGGTTTTTTTTTTTAGATATCTCAGCCCGTCCAGGATTATTCTATTCGTTCAGATTAGTGAATCAGGTTCCTTGTAGGCTGGCCCAGTCAACTGGGGCTGCAGAATTCACTGACTGCTTCTCTGCAGAGGGGTTAGACTCCCCTAACAAGTGTCCTGTATATGGCATGAAACAATCTAATGTTAATGCTTCTGTAATACTAGTTCTTAGGGAAATGCAGAGTACCCTTTCATTGCCATCACTCCCATGTCCACTCTGATCGGGTCCTATATAAGGGTCAAGCAGAGCTAAACTGCGTACCTATGCTAAACTGAACCGTCTGAAATTAACTTTTGACATTTGACTGTGTGTAACCAAAAAACTGTACTTATACTTAACTGAATTGTTTGAAACTTTAATCAAAATGATTTAATTCGGTGTTAAATGGCCCGAAAACGGCTGATGCTCCGTAAAACAGAAAAACCAAGGAACCATCCTAGTACGCTTATATTCATATTTTTCTATTCTTGTTACTTGATAGGCCTTGGTTTTTCTTCTTTTTTTGCACGGTCCCATCGGATACCAATCATTTCTAAACTCGTTTATTTAAACGATAGATTGGACCATATCCAGTGCCCTACCTCCTGCTCAAAACAGACTTGGAAGAAATGTCAATTAAGGAGTACTCGAGTTCCCAAATCTCCAGAACTGGATTATCACATTCAGATGCATTTTAGTATCCTATCCAAGACAATCCCTTTTTGAGGACTTGTTACTCTTCTGCAGAAACTACAGTCAGCGAATTCAATTTCCGGCCTACTGGGTTATGGGAAAACGAAGAGGGAAATAGTATTATTTGCTTAGCCTTTCCTTTTTTGTGAGTCATATATTGCTCTCAGAGACTTTTGAGGAATATTTAAGGGCCATTTTTGTCTGGCCTAACGAGTAGAGTCTTCACCGATGGTCCAGGAGATCAGGGTTCAATCCCAGGTCGAGTTATTCAAAAGGCTCAAAAAATAGGACTTGATGTCACCTTGCTTAATACTCAGCAGTATGAGGGATGGATCAAGAGTAAAATGGAGCAATCTGGGGAAAGGAGTTGCACCCTCCCCTACATCTTGGTGTAGTAGCTACTGAAAAGGGAGCCTTTGGGTTGTCTTCGACTATGGTCGCCAACTTTACTTACTATAAAAAAATTAATATAAACGACAATCTTGATAAAACGTTTGTGTATTCACCTCTAATTTCTCATGAACAGTAAAAGGAATACCTCAACATTTCTAGATTTTTTTGTATAAATAAAATTTCTCCGATTGAAACGTATGTTTATAGACATAAAACAGTTGATAAGTGATGTATTCCTGGGATGAGAGCAACCCCAATCATAATTTAGCAAATGCATATTGGTGGATGCCAAATTAGATGAAACTGGGTCATTAATTATTCAAAGTTGGTGGGTGGATCAAAACGTTGCAATATTTTGGTACCAGCTTGTTGGAGACCCGTGTATCAAATGGCCGACTAACTTCAAGTGAATTCGGAATCCCAGTACCTTATCAGTGGGGTGTCCGCGTGGTGTAATGGTTAAAGCGATGCACTGCGGAATCGTAGTACGCGAGTTCGTACTCTAGTCGCGCTATTACGTTCACTTTCGGGCAAATACCCTTGGGAAAGGTATGAACCCCCTTATTCTCCCTCCAGCTATTAGTAAATAGTAGGACGGACTAGGTTCTTCAGCCTTGGTGAGGCAACTAGTCTAGGAGAAGGAAAGCTCTGAATTCAAAACCTGTTAAACTCCGCTTAAAAATTGACCTTGTGTCATATCCTGCCCGAGCGGAGGGGTTGGGTAAATAGAACCTTATCAGTGTTATATAGCGATAGTGATATAAAAAATAGCAAGAATAATACTAGCGGACTCTGTTATTTTGGCTTTGAACGGGTTTATTTTTTTCTACCTTCAGTCCTTGGCGACACGAGCAGAGAGACACAATTCATAAAAGCCTATGCTAACCATACTATGCTGACACCCCCACGCACAGTGCATCTTGTGGTGTCTTAGATCTCAACTTGCCTCTGCCTGTCGAGACCAAAACTGATCTGATCTGACCTGATCAGATTTGAAAAACCCAATCGCTCCCTTCCACTCTCGAACCTCAACTCTTCCCTTTTCAAAATCCTAAAATTCTTAGAGCAATTTCTGCTGAGTATGATGTTATCCATTCATTTGATTCAGTCCAACTACCCGTCTGGCCACATTTCCGGTCTAGGAGTTTATTATATGAGATGATGATTGTCATTTCCTCTCTGCACGAGCATGCAAGTGCCTGTCTGACTGAAGCCTAAACCAGAGACACCAAGCAGTTCAAAGCCAGACCAAACTAAATAATAAAATATAATTAACGAAAGATTATCGTTATATAATTAAGGAAATGACTAATTATATCAATTATTTTTCGTTAATAAAAAACATCAGGATCTGCTTAGTTGTGACGTTCCTTATCAAAATAATTCTAGATGTTTGTCTCACATCATCATCATCATCATCATCATCATGTTGTGGATATCCCTGACCCTCTCTCGCCACTTCTCGGTATCGTTCATCGCCTCTGCCAGGTCTTCAGGGCTACATCCCGTATCCTCACATAGCTGTTGTATATATGTTCGAGCTGGTCGTCCTGCTTTTGCACGGCCATATGTGGGGGTCCATAGGAGTACATCACTTATGAGCTCGTCCTTGCTTCTCCAGCAGTGTTCTGCATGTCTGGTTCGTCTTGCTTGGATAGTTTTCGTGATGGGAGGCAGGTGGCCGTATAGTTGGTGCCTTGTGGGGTGTTGCCACCAGGACCTGTTCAATATTGCTCGTAGCATTCTTGTGTAATTGCCGTCTAGCTTCTTCTACATCCGTTTCGTTAGCGTCCAAGTTGTGCATCCATACAGCAGTATTGATACGACCGCTCCCAGGAACAAACTGCGTTTAAAGTAAGACTACAATATATTACCAAATGAATAAATCGTTGTTCATTTTTCTTAACTATGTAATGCCAAGCAGTTTTCATCATTATTTTAATCATCATCGTCACTTTCAATGTCGTCTTCCTCTTCCAGGTACTTGTCTGTTGGCAATCATCTTAGCTATTCTCTGGAATGTCACCATTTTCCCACTTTTTTATTGACTTCTTCGCCATCATCAGGTGGTAATCACGCACTCACAGGATTTCGTAACCTTCCTATCGTTTCCATTATGCCTACAATTGCTACCATTCACATGTCATTTTTTGCATCGCATTGCATTTCTACATGCCTGATTAACATTTGGAAGCGTAGGAAACGGAATCGGTGACCCGACATCAGAAACTGGACGAGGTTGATTGAATTTCACTTCATACTTTTTGAAAAAGGCATGAATCCAGCTTCTTTCTTTCGCGATGAGCATAAATCAAACTAGCTTCTTTCTTTAGCGATGTGCATAAATCAAACATTTACAGGCTACCGATAATATGATAATCTGATCTCTGATAAGATAACTGGAGATCTTTCAAGCTTTAGGCGTGTCTGTACCAGTGTATAGTCACACAACTTATACACTTTCTAAACGCTTGAAGAAAAACTTTGATAGCAGCTACACAAGAACACAGATGTTGGTATGCTTTGATGATGATGATGATGATGATGATGAAGATGAATTATATAGTGCAAATGCTTGTTTTGATTTGTGAAAAATAAAACCAAGCCTCTGAACGAATTTATTAGTCACAAATAAGCGCTACCTCTAACAATTGAACATAAAGCCCAAAGCTTTCGGGCTGGATGAGAAAGGGAGTTATTATCAGTGCACCTCGGGCAGGGTTGCTTTTTAAGTCTAAATCTTGATATCCTCTTTCATTGACCTGTTGAGATGATAATAGTTCAAGCTTACAACCCAGGCAAACCTCTGATATCAAATTAGCACAATTATCCTGTGAAGATTCTCATATTTGGCTTTGTAATAAAATTAAAATTGCGTAGAAATGAAAATCACGTGGTAAATTATAAGCTGAATACAAACAAACACACAAACAAATAATGCTACAATAAAAAAAGAAAAAAATATTGGGAGATAATACCTAAGCTAAAAGTAAAATGCTTGGCTAACAACAGTTTTTCATTTGGGAATAATTATTTTTGTTTTTTAATGTTGATTAGAAAATTTATCTGGAATAATCTTTGTGCCAAGTCTTGGTATGAAACAGAAACTTTTTGAATAGATCTAATCTGGGAAGACTACCAGAAATATCTTTCGATGAGTTGAAAGTAGTTAGGTTTTTTTCGTGGATTGTTGTCTTCTTAATTTATTTTCGAAAGTTTCTCCAGAAAAAGGCTGAATTCTTTTTCTGTTGCTATCCAGAGATTCTTCATCCAGAAATATCTCCTGGAGACAATTGAATTATTCTATTGTCGTCAAAATGTGCTCCTTCCAGAAGACATTTCAGGAAGAGTGGTGGTTGAAAATTATATGAACTGTGTTCATAAAAAGTGGTCAGGCCTCCACTTCTTAACCAGCCATAAATTCAAGTCCCTAGAATTTTTCTTAAAGTGGTGGCTTGAAAAATGTACTGCAATCGTTTAGTTGGCGAAAAATCAAATCGACAAATGTATTTTCTTTGAGGAAACTTGCTTTCACATAACGGGTTGTCTACGCTCTTCTGTCACACTGTCGTAGAACTTTGTGAAAGACGCTGACGTGTAAACGAAGGATGGATCTAGAAGTATTAGTGCTTATTCAATAAGAATCGTTCTCTTGTTTTGTTCCAAGAAAAAGATTTTTGATATGATTATTTTGAGGCGTAGAAAATTAATCCTAGTATTTTTAAGACTGCTGAATCATTTTTGTCATTCTCATTTGGTAAAATTTGTTTTTGTTTTTGTTTTACGACATATCAACCACAAGGGGTCATTTAATGCCGGTGTAAAATTTTTCCCTTAAAGGAAATTATGTAAAAAACAACTTCTGTCGTATTTTTGACGTTGATTTTTAACTCTCACCGTCCCACTCGTGAATGTAAGTTCATTCAAGGGGAAATCTTTGAAGAGAGAGTCTTAGTTATTTTTTCTTGGGAAATTAAGACAGACCATCATCATCATCATCATCATCATATCGTGCTGGCAGCACGGATATCCCTGACCCTCTCTCGCCACTCCTCCCTATCGTTCATCGCCCTAGGCAGGTCTTCAGGACAACAACCTGTATCCTCACATAGCTGCTGAATGTACGTTCGTGCTGGTCGTCCTGCTTTTGCGCGGCCGTGTGTGGGGATCCATAAGAGTACATCTCTTATGAGTTCATCTCTGCTTCTCCAGCAATGTCCTGCATGTCTGGTTCGCCTAACTTGAATAGTTTTCGTGATAGGGGGCAGGTGGCCGTACAGTTGGTGTCTTGTGGGGTGTTGCTGCCAGGACTTGTTCAGGATTGCACGCAGCATTCTTGTGTAATTGCCATCTAGTTTCTTCTCCAGCCGTTTTGTTAGCGTCCATGTAGTGCATCCATATAGCAGTATCGATGTGACCGCTGCCTGGAAGAAACTGCGTTTCATTTTATCGGTTAGGTCTGATTTCCATATAGTCGATAGCCTATTGATAGCTGTCCATGCTTTCTTTAACCTCGTTTCGATGTCCTTTTCGGTTGATTCGACGCTGCTTCCTAGGTACGTGAATTTGTCTACTAGTTTAAGAGGGGTTCCTTCTAGAGTGGAGATGTCCCCCGTTTGGTTATAGCACATATATTCCGTTTTGTGTGCATTAAGATGGAGGCCTATGCTTGCTGCTGCTCGTTCCAAATTATGCAGAAGTGTTTCGGCTTGGTCAGGTGTATTTGCCAGTATCGCTATGTCATCGGCGTAGTCGGCGTCGGTAATTGTTGTTGCGGGGTATCTTCTGCTTCTTTTCTTCGTCAGTTCGAAGCCATTCTCTTTGATTTTGTCAATCGATGTTCTAAGTACGTAGTCTAGACAAATGATAAAGAGATACGGAGCCAGCGTACGATCACCAGATGGAGACACAGAATACTTCGACATAGTAGCAGGAGTACTACAAGACAGACCATATTTATTGATAATTATTTAACTTTCATTTCTCATACGTTTTTATATTCTAATTAACATGCGTAGATGTTATTATCAGTTCATTAATTTATGTGAATTAAGAGGATTAAGATATTAAACTCTCTGCCGTTTAGTTATCTATTTATTCATCTTTTTTTTTTTGACTCCTTGGGCATCTCCACTTCTCCTGGTCTTCTCACGTTAACCAGAAAGATTTTTTCACCGAAAATATATACTCATACGATATTTATTATTTCCCAAAATTCACCTTTAATTTTTTTTCTTTCTATTTTTCTGAGCTCATTCAATTTCATTTAGATCTAGATTATAGGTATTTTGATCAGGCAGTTTGTTTCAAAAATATATTCTTCTATCAGCAAAATTCCTAGGAGACTTAGCTTTTGACGTATGGCTTGAGAATAGATTTCCATTCAGGCAGAAACATTTTATAAAAGGTAACCATATTTAGATATTCCATTAATTTATCAAAGTTTTCTATTACATCAACTCACATAGATTTTCTGTAATATAGTTTATATTAACTTCTGTAATATCTCCCTATAACCTTAATCTTTGCCAAAGTTTTGTAATTTTTGTCAGTCAATTTTGCACGTCCCATTACTTTCAATATTACTCACAAATTATCACGACTCCATAATGTAGCCCTGCACTTTGTAGACATCTATAAAAGACCATTATTTATATGTTTCTTTCTAAAGTAATTAGTTCAGTAACTGGCGTTATTAAAATCTTAGCCTTATTTCTTTTCTTATAATCATTAATTTAACTGACAAAATTCCAAAGAGAATTTTTCATCAATTCTTTAATACTTACTAAACCAATGTAATCTTTACATCCAGTTACATGACAAAACACATTCTCGGAATAAGCAGCACCAACACTTGGCCATATATTGAGCCGTGATTAATATTAAAATATGCAGTTTATTTACTCAGCCAACAAAGTAAAAATCTCAACTGGAAGGGATGGTTGTACTGTGGATCCTGAGCTTTTGGAATTTGCATGTTGAAGGTGTGGCGTTAAGTCCGCACATTAAAACCAGGATAGAGTTAGTTTATATCGAAGCAATGGAAACAAATATCTTCTTGGCCATTAATGGTTCCTTTCTGACAAATTACACTCATTAAATATCATTCAAATAGATTGGATTATGTCGTCTATGTTTCAAAGGGTTGATATTTCAAAGGAACTATCGGATGTTAGTCAGAGCTATCTTCATATTCGATACCAACCACAGACAAGCTAACAAAGGCATACACATGGGATTCATTCCTATTGCATACAAAGGAGTTACTGACTATTGGTTGAAATAATAATAAAACAGGAGAAAAAACTCGCTACTCAACTTGACGATCTCCAGGGGAACTAGTATTCAACTGGTTTGAATTCTTTTAGATTCAAATGAACTAATATATGCTAATCTTTTATTCAGGTTGAATATTTCGTGATTGGCATTCGTAGCTCAATTAGGCACCAAATTGCAAAGTAGATATTCATTTTCTTGGCGGCATTTATCATTCAACTCAGCTATTTTATTTAGAGAATTATTCGAATCCACAAAACGTATTATATATACTTACCAACACCTCCGCGTGAGCATGGTGTTATAGAAGAAAATTTTTAGCTGTGTTTATCCGGTTTTCTTTTTTCAGAATATTTCCTTCTTCTAGATCGATTGTTATACATAGTTTAAAGAACCAGTCTTCCCCCTTATATACCCATTGTTGGAGAGACAATAATTCAATTCATACCTTTCACTTGGGTACTAACGCTGTGTGAAATGTAAGTAGTCTCGTTCAAGATTCCAATTCAGGTTGTTGGGTCGAGTTAGAACGAAGATAACGATTTCCCTACGAGTACAACAAAACTTATCATCTAGTATTTTTTTTACCAAAAATTATTTACAATGCTGAAAATTTCCTGAAGTCTCATTACAAGAATACGCGAGTTTAGGATAGGCCATTTAACCTCTGGTTCACTCTTATGAAGAAAGAGAGAGGGGGAGAAAGTGACCCAGAGAAAAAGAGAGAAAGCAACACAGAGAGAAAGAGAGAGCGGGAGAAAGTGACACAGAGAGAAAGAGAGTGAGACACAGAGAGGAGCAGGTTAAAAATGGCATTGAAATAAATGAAATATAACGTATAGTAATTTACCAAGCTGTTTGCTTCGATGTGGCACAAGGCCGAAAAAATGGGGCGCCAAATGAGCCTCGAGCCCACTCGTGTAGGTTTGCTAGTCTAGCTTGCTAACCGTTACACCACCAGAGATAAAGATAAGATGTACAAATTCGCTATTCACACTCATATACACGATTACGTCAACACATGCCTGTATGAATATATATAAAAAAAATCATATTAATCAAGAACACACACACGTATATATATATATATATATATATATATATATATATATATATATATATATATATATATATATATCGCTTCACATAAACGAGTCGTGTACATATATATATATATATATATATATATATATATATATATGGGGGGTGCGAGTGTGTATATTTTTCAGTAGACTCCAAACAAAATGACTTAAAATGATCCGCTTATTTAACTTGCTAAATGAAGGGTTCATTTTTAGAGATTTTAATTGTCACTGGGTGACTCATACTTTTGGCATTGTTCCACAATTAAGCTAAGCTTAGTAAATTACTATGTTTTTAAATAATATTTGTCAGGAAAGATCCTCAAAAATAAATGTTTTCAAGGTACAAAAAATGTGGAACAAATATAGTAGAATTATCATGATAAAAATTAAAAAGAAGATTTAAAAAATCTAACAAAATTTTACACCTCGGACCATCAGGTAATATTCCTCTAAAGCTGACATCTGCAGACAGATAAATTTAGAGTTCTTCATTAATATCACGTAATGCAGTCTAGGATAAGTGACTTGCACCAAATTATAAACTATTTAACTTTTTACATACATACATACATACATACATACAGAGAGAAAAATTGATAACAAGGTAATCCAAGTAGAAGGAGAGATTTTTTGAAAAGCGAAGCCGACACTATAGCGTTTCGGTTCTAATGAGCTCTCGTCAGGATTTTGAGGAATGGTATGAGTGATGTTAAATTAAAGATGGATATTTAAAAATACAAAATACCAAAACCTTGGGAAATTTGTATATCAAGAAAATGTTGGTCGTTCAAGAAGTGAATCAAAGTTTTTTCAAGAATATGTCATGAAATCACACACACACACACACACACACACACACACACACACACACATATATATATATATATATATATATATATATATATATATATGTGTGTGTGTGCATGTGTGTGTGTCTATGTGTGTGTGTGTGTGTGTGTGTGTAATTTATTACGAAATATTTTGTTGGTAACATTTTGCTAAAACAACTTTTTAGAGGTCGGTTAAATGCGTGCAAGTATTATTATCTGAAGCTAATAATTCTTTTTAATACTAATCATTTAAGTTACACAGTAAAATTGTTTCAAGTATTTCTATCTTACACTAATAGTTATGTATAATATTAATACTTTGTTTGTACACAATTAAATGCTTTCAATATTGCCTGTTTGCATTAGTAATTCTTTTTATGATGTATTACTTAGTAATATAAATAATTTGCGTACATCTCTATGTTTTCAAATAGCAAACACAAACTAATCTCTTGAAAGGAGTCCGTACAACACAAGGTTTATTTTTTGGATGATTTTTAATAGCTTTGAATTCAGAATTTTCCTTCACTTAGACCGGTGGCTACACCAATGTTAAAGGGCCCAGGCTGCCTAACTACTAACACTTAACTGGAAGGAAAATAATGGAATTCATACCTTTCCCCAATTGTATTAGCACCATTTAAATTGTAAACAGAATTGTCGAGACAATTTGACTTCGAATCGACGTGTCTCTTTCATACTATGGTTACCATTACAGCAAAAACGTCCCTATTGACGCGAATGAATTACTGGTTGGCACCCAGTTAATACAAACCTGTTCAGATGAACTGATCACTCAGTAGCCATTAAGCGCAAATATAAACAAAATAAAAAATGATAAATATGCGTTAAAATCCCTTCGCTTACGCTGATGTTGATGGCTGTGCTGTAAGATATCCGACAGCCATGAAGTCAGCCGGGTTTCACACCCAGCTTGAATCACCTCGCGTGTTTTGCTGTACTGCTCGGGCAGGATATGACACAAGGCCTATTTTTAAGCGGAGTTTAACAGGTTTGAATTCAGTGTTTTTCTTCTCCTAGACTAGTTGCCTCACCAAGGCTGAAGAACCCAGACTACCCTATCATTTACCCATATCTGGAGGGAGAAAAATTGGATTCATACCTTTCCAAAGGGTATTAGCGCTATGTGAAATGCAATCAGTCTCGTCGAGGATTTGAACTCGTGTCACCGTGTCCATTCCCTACGACGATAACGATTACTCCACGGGCTGAACTGATGATTTATGATACAACGAGACAGTATATCTGTGGATGGTAATATATATTCACCCTCTCTACGGGGATTTAACACTTCTGTAAAAGAATTAGCGGTCGTCAATTGCGTAATGCAAATACTTCTAATAAATAAGCATTCAGCAAGCTCTTCTTAAAATAAAATAAAAATGATACACATTCACTAAAATCCCAACTTGGAGCATCTCGTGTGTGTTGCCACGATGATGATTTGTGGATGACAATATATATATATATATATATATATATATATATATATATATATCTCAGGAATACTCATTAGATATGGGAGTATGCACTTGAAGTCCACAAATAAGAACAATCAAAACAAAATGAAACACAAACATCGAGTTCGAAATTCCGTAAAATTTTTCTAGCGCCCGTATTCTAATTACAACACTTTAGATGTATGGTTATTAAAAGGGTAATAATCCTGGTATTATATAATGACCCTTGACCGAGCCGTCAATCAAGAGATGCACCTGTGTTAATAAGCGGAAGAACAGCGGAAGCAGGTGCCCGGGCGGTTTGAGTTAGTTGGAGACAGGATACCTTAGTGAGAATCAGCTTCAGACAGAGGGCTTTGGGCCCTTATTGATCCACGGTTGATCAACCCAAGCCAAGATGCAAAAGAAGTGCTTCTATGGTCGAGGACGAACTTGGGTCAATATAGCAGCCCGTCCTTGTCTCCACTCATTTCTCACACACAACAAACATTTCCTTTTCGAAAATAAAGTGTGAGAGATTTATATGAAGAAGTGTATTCATTCGTTATTTAAGTCGTCATTATCATTTGATTATGTTACTGTGTATATTTGTATCTGCGTAGTTAACTATACAACACTAGTAGCAAAGTCAGAGACTTATGTAACAAATCCATGTCAAACAAATTGTATATTTGCATCGCTTGTCGATTTCTATACCAAAAATATGATTATAACATCATCTCATCTTGTCGTGCTCTCAGCACGGGTATCTCCGACCCTCTGTCACCCTCCTCCATATCGTTTATCGCTTCCAGCAGGTCCTCAGGACTACACCCTGAATCCTCACAGAGCTGCTGAATGTAGGTTCGAGCTGGTCGCCTTGCTTTTGCTCGGTCATATGAAGGAGCCCATAAGAGTACATCACTGATGAACTCTTCACTACTTCCCCAGCAGTGTCCAGTATGTCTGGTTCGTCTAACTTTGAGATTTTTCATGATGGGTGGTTGGTGACCGTATAGCTACTTCTTTGTCGGGTGTTGCCTGCAGGACTTGTTTAATATTGCACGTAGATGCAATGATCGTCAATCGAAAGAAAAAATGATTTTCTTATTAAGTGATCACAGCCCAATACAGGAATAATCTTTTCAAAATATAAAACCATTCTGTTATATTAATGGAAAATGAATTTCAGGAAATTTCTCCGCTTGAAGAGTGAAAAAAAAAAGCGAAAAAATTGCTACCTCCAAAATTTCGAGTGGCCCTTCTTAACAGCAATTATATCTCTATACGCACCAGTTCTATATTCTTTCATTTGCTGATCTCTACCCAACCAATTTGTTTGAGTTGTTTCCAGGAGTCTTTTAAATATTTTTGTTATTCTGGAAAGATATGTTTGATTCTTCTCCGATTTCCAATTTTTCCAGCCTGATTTCCCAGCATTCGGTACCATCTACCATCACCTTCATGTTCAACAGCTTTTTCAAACCCTGGTTTCGGTTTCGGTTTCGATTTCTTTGTTTAATGGCATATCAAACTTTGTCGGTTATCTAATGCCAAATCAATTCTCCTAGAAGAATAGTATTGGGACTATTCAACCCATAGCTGGGAGGATAAGGGGGTTCATACCTTTCGCAAGGGTATTTGCCCGAAAGTGAACGTAATAGCGCGACTGGAGTACGAACTCGCTAACTACGATTCCGCAGTCCATAGCTTTAAACATTACACCACGAGGACACCCCGTCAACCCCTGAATAGATCCAAGTTTTGTTAAATTTTGTTTAAATTTTTAAGTTCTTTTAGTTTTAGACTAAGGCCAACTGGAACAGCTAATCCGTTTTCTTTCCTACTTGGAATGGTTTTCTGGCCGGGATTGGAGAATCCGTCTGTATATCAAAATCAAAGAAAATTTAATGGATCTCATACAATGCGTTATTATGTTAAAATTTTAATCTTCTGCACAATTACCAGTCGATCACCATTCATACCCAGTCATGTCATGTCTTACACTCTTTTGTGTCATTTGCTGCATGTGCCCATTATTTGATAAACCGTTTTAAGTAGGTCTCCACATATCTTAGAATTGATATTATATTCCGCATTGTCAAATTTGCATTGTTATTATTATTATTATTATTATTATTATTATTATTATTATTATTATTATTATTATTATTATTATTATTAATGAGAGTTTTTTAATGATATTTCTCCTGTTTTTTAGCAAGATTCTCGCAAAATAAAAAGACTGGGACATGGTCAGGAAATGTAACAGAAATAGGTTAAGATAAATAATAAGATATTTTAATAAGATTTATCCATTCAAAAGTTTAGGTGATAACGGGTCCTTTAAGCAGGGCATTTTGATCGAAAATAAATTTTTGACACTTTCATACCTGAAGTTTGGTAAATGTAAACTGCTAATTTCTCAAATGGTACAAATAATTAGTTTTGAGAATATAATTCTGGGACCTACATTTTGCAAAACATCGTATACGACTATTATGTGTATTCGAAAACCATGAAATTACTTGCATCAATTTTTTTCCAGCTTGGCAATAACATGTCTAGACAGTAATTAAGATGTGTAGGAATATGCAGATTTCCTTGACTTTCAGTCTGGTTCCATAGAACGGTAAAATCAAATCAACAATAAGTTTTGTTCTCGTTAATAATACGAGGACCAATCATCTCCCGATATTGGTTAATCCGTCATTATCTCAAAGTCTCAGAATTGTATGTCTTGTCTACTCGGACGGATATTGGAATGAGTATAAAACAAATGGTATATTTGCAAACCAGAATCCATCCCAAGAAATAAGACGAATAATATTTTATGAGATTTTGAAATACAAACGAATTACCTAATCTCGGTTAGGAAACCCAACTAGTGCTAATCAACAAGAGAAAACGAACTTGAAATCTAATAGAGTTTGGGTCCCGTAGAGTAAGAATAAAAAAAAATGAAAAAGACAGACAAATACTTGGCTCTTGCGAGAAAGCGACAAAAGCTGTGAAACGTATTTGACGGTGATACTAGTCGTAATTGGTTGCTCATTTTTCCCACATCAGAAAATACTGAATAAATTTTCCTAAAAATAATTGGTCGTGATTTAGTTTGAGACATTTTAAAGCGTCAAAAACAATATCATGGATTTTTACTGAATGTTGTTCAGGAAGAAATAAAGTATCTCACTTGATAGTGATGAGCGATATGAATACTCCTTTTAGAATCTCATATATATATATATATATATATATATATACTTTTCCATTATTTAATTTAGTCTTACTTCATCACTGTCACCTTCGTACTCCATAGATTTTTAGTTATCACAAGGTCTAAACATTTATATTTTCGCATTCCGTTAGTTTTATTCGGTTGTCTGCCGGAGTTGCGAACTTCCCAATTCGGCAAGTTCACATTTTTGGTGACTAGCACTAGGTCTGCTCCTCTGGCCGAGATTACGTGATCTTTTTGTATCTCAAAATCCCAGAGATGTTTGGGCGTCTAATTAAACCATTTGTTCGTATAGTCAAAACAGAAATTTTGAACAATTACCTGTTGATCACCTTCCACAGTCTTATCTGAAAAAATTTCGGGGCTATTTTACCACATTCACATATTACGTTTCGTCTCTATCACCACAAAACCTATATTTGCTATTTTGTTTTGTCATCTATTTTTGCTTTAACATAGTTTGTCCTTATGGCGTTGTTTGCCGAACTTTTAGAATGGATTCAATTTCTATCTGAAGGTTTCTATTTCTGAGCAATTAGGGCACAGTTGCCGTGATAGTTAATTATTTCATTTCCTGGTTTGGTTAGGCCACGAGCTTTTCAGTTAGCTGCTAAGTTAGGTAAAATCTTTGAACGGAAATTTAAGTCAAATTGGAAAGTTTAAGCGAGTACATATCGTTCAACACAAGAAGGACAAAATGTAAACAAAATGGATTCATATCTTTTCTGTGAAAATTTTGATTGGAGAAATAAAAACAGTGAATTTTGGACGCGTGAGAGATGACACAATAATCTAGGAAGATGATATCACCCAACAATATCATGAATTTAGATGTACAAAGATTTTGAAAATGATTTTGAAAAATGATTCAAGTAGCCAGTCCGCCAGTTGTCAGTGAGAAGTTTGCATTCAGAGAATTCTGTCGAGCTGGGGTTGGGCACGTGTCTCTTTGTGTCTGTTCATAGACCCTTACAGATTCTCTCTCTCTCTCTCTCTCTCTCTCTCTCTCTCTCTCTCTCTCTCTCTCTGGCTACTGTATGCAGTCTGAAGATCGAATAATAAATGATTGTTAATTGTTGAAGGAGAGTTCTTCTTGTTTCTGATTGCCAACGCCCAGGCATCTTTGTTCCAACCGACAGTCATAAGTTCCGGATGGATTGTGACATTCCTTGTCTGTGGATCTTTCAAATACCGTGTGGGCACTGACAGCATTGATAAACGAACTACCCGAAAATGCATTTGGCACCGTTACTAGGATTCAACCCTGAAAATCCACGATACAGCCAGGCGTAGAATTCGGCCCTAAAAACCCATAGCGCCGCCATAAACAGGATTCGACCCTGAAAACCCACTGCCAACGATGGTACTACATTTGCTACCGTGCCAACATATTAAGCACATTGTGGTTAGTTGGCGAATTGTAGTATTACATCTGGTGCTGTGACCAGCATAGTACCACATTTAGATAAGGGCCCAGACGGTGCAGAAAGACTAGTCTTACATCATTTCTTCATCTTCTCAAGTGAGATTTCACACTTTCACATACAGTCGTTTTTCTTTCCATATCAGTTTTCTTGTTATTGTACTTATTTTTATCCTTGACTTCTTTGTGTTTTTTCTGATAGGTCTAATTAGCCCCTCTTTGCTGTAGTCTTTGTGTCATTGTATTGATGTATCAACCCTATATTCAATTGTGGCGTGTCCTCTTTCGTTTCTTAACAAATGTAGTCTGCCAATGTATTCTCTCTGATGTAAAGCCTTATGCATCGTCATAAGGTTTCTTGTTCTTTGTTCCATTTCTTGAAGTTCTTCCCTCGTCCATTTTAAGAATGGTCCCTAGTGTTTTTCAAAGGATTTATTTCTTTGATGAGATTTCTGCCATATAGTTTGGTTTCGTGTACTTTTTCTCGTTCTTTTGAGATATTATTTTTTTTCTTTTTTTTTTCTTTCATTGGCGTTTGTTTGATAGTGTACGGTTCTAATGTCACCCTAATTTTCTTTTTTTCCGGGCGTCCTTATTTGCCTTTATTTAGTAGTTCTATTCCTTCTCTCATTTGTCGTTTCCCGCTTCTCAATTTTAGCATGGTACAATTGTTTATGCCCAATTCTATTGCTATATCCTGGCTGTATATCCTCACTGCCTTTATTAGGGTTTCCAATTCTTTCTCATTTTGCCAAAGTTTGGTGTCATCCATGTATGTTATTACCTATTGAAGAGTCTTTTACATCAGCGAAAGCCGATGATTTTTCCCTGGATTTTGAGTGACAGAAATCTCCTCGGTATTTTCTCTGTATTCTAGGAAATCTGGCCGAGATTACGTGATCCGTTTGTATCTCAAAATCCCAGAGGAACTTGTACGCCACATTTTCTAGGACACAGGGTTATGCATATACCATTTGTTCATATGGACAAATTTCAATTTTTTGCACAATTCCCTGTGATCACTTTATTCATTTAGTCATGTCTAGTCTTAGACTCTTTCTGATCTAATCTTCTGCATCTGTTTAATTTGTGATTGATCGTTTCGTCTCTATCTCCAAATAACCTACTTTTGCAGTTTTGTTGCAACTTATTAATTTTCCCTTTGATATGATCGGTCCTTATGGTGTTCTTTTGTGCTGCTATTAGAAGAGACTTAGTTTCTCTCTTAAGGTTTCCCTTTCTTAGACACATTTACGGTTTCTCGTGTGAGATGTTAGCTGTTAGTCTCAGAGTGTTTTTTATATTCCCATTTTTTGTTTTTTTGTTCTATAATCTAATAGCCGTGATTGCTGATTGTATTGATTATTTTATAGTTTAGTTAGGTCCGGCCGCGAGTAATTGCGTTAGCTGTTGAGTTAGCTAAAATCTTCGAGAGAAAATGTAAGTCAAATTGGGAAGTTCAAACAAATTATGGGACTTGTCAGTTCTACACAGGAAGATCAAATGTAAACTGAATAGTCATGTCTTGTCACAGGTTTGATTAAGTCAATGAGAAATGGTAAATATGGATTAAGGAAATGAGAAATCGTAAATATGGATTAAGAAAATGAGAAATTATAAGTATGGATTAAGTAAATGAGAAATGGTAAATGTGGATTAAGAAAATGTGAAATGGTAAATATGGATTAAGTCAATGAGAATTGGTAAATGTGGATTAAGAAAATGTGAAATGGTAAATATGGATTAAGTCAATGAGTAATGGTAAATGTGGATTAAGAAAATGTGAAATGGTAAATATGGATTAAGAAAATGAGGAATGGTAAATATGGATTAAGAAAATGAGAAATGGTAAATATGGATTAAGAAAATGAGGAATGGTAAATATGGATTAAGAAAATGAGGAATGGTAAATATGGATTAAGTAAATGAGAAATGGTAAATATGGATTAAGTAAATGAGGAATGGTAAACATGGATTAAGAAAATGAGAAATGGTAAAGATGGATTAAGTAAATGAGGAATGGTAAATATGGATTTTTAAAATGAGAAATGGTAGATATGGATTAAGTAAATTAGGAATGGTAAATATGGATTAAGTAAATGAGAAATGGTAAATGTGGATTAAGAAAATGTAAAATGGTAAATATGGATTAAATCAATGAGAATTGGTAAATGTGGATTAAGAAAATGTGAAATGGTAAATATGGATTAAGAAAATGAGAAATGGTAAATATGGATTAAGAAAATGAGAAATTATAATTATGGATTAAGTAAATGAGGAATGGTAAATATGGGTTAAGTAAATGAGAAAATCGGTAAAAATAAATGAGGAAAATCGGTGAAAGTTTGGGGATATGTGTTACATGATGCAATTGCTTAGTGAGTTGACTTCACACTATCGATATCCTGAATTTGGATTTATAAAAATTAGCGGATTTTGAAAAAGTTGTCATTGTCAGTTAGAAATTGACGGTTGAAAAGTTCCTGTTCAAATCGGGAGAGGAATGTAATGCCTGATGCATATTCATAATTTTTCTTATGCTCAGGTCCTTTTGCTTGAGTTCTTCTATGGTCAACTTCAAGAATTCTCCCAAATATCTTAAGAAGATGACAGTCTAGGTGTTTATCCCTTTGATAAGGTTCCTGCTGTAGAGTTTTGTCCTGTGTAGTTTTTCTTGTTCTCCTGAAATACTCAATCTTAATGTTTCTTTCATTTCCAATCGTTTGATGCTATCAACTTTAAATATCCCAAAGTATTTTATAGTTTCCTTTTTCTCCGAGCATTCTAATGTTTTCTTGATTTAATAGTTACATTCCTCCGGTCACGTGTCGTTTCGAGCTTTTCATTATAAGGATGGTGCATTTTTCTACGCGATATTCCATCCTCATGCCCGGTCTCTATATACTCATAGCGTATGTTACAGCTTCCAATTCTTTTTCCTTTTTTGAAATCAGTTTGATATCATCTATGCACATTAGGTGATTGATCTCTAGCCGCTTTAATTATCCTTTGGTGACTGTACTAAAAGCACCAATCACAATTAATATAATTATCACCTTATCATTATTATTTTCTGACACATACGTCACTGCTCTGCGATTTTATGCCGATATTTAAAAAAAAAACTAAACTAATTTTAAGGAAACATCTACAGTTCTAAAATCTAAGTTAAATTACAATTTTGATATAATTTGGTATTTTGGTTGATTATTTTAGAAGTGATTTCCTTGTTTGATTTAGAGATCAACCTGGAACAGAGACAAAGGTGGAACATATATAAAAGCGAGAGAGAGCAGCGCGATGGTTGGAGAGAATCGAATGGGAAGGTGAAAGGGAGCGTTCCCCAATTCTCAGTTGGGAAAGCAACTGACGCCCGAGTTAAAGATAGAAATATATCAGCAAGAAATTGGCCACGGGGTCTGATCGCCAGAAGGAAACATGGTTGAAAAGCAGTTGAAGTCGGCGTTGGATGGAAAACAGGATGAAAAAGTCACCTGGAGACGACCCGTGATGATGTGAAGACTGAACGAAAATTACGGCTCCGATTTTTGGTGAGCTCCACCAAGGGTCCTATACTGACTGCGAAGATATGAAGACGAGAAAGATAATATCAAGGCCGATGTCTCCCTCTCTCGCTCTGTGATGTTTTTCCCCCTATTTAAAGCGATCAACTCATTTTTAATACTCAGTTTCTCTCTTTTCGATTACTAATAATGAGGTGTAGTAGAAAATAAACTTTGTATCAGGCGAGCCTACAGATGGTGTTTGTGTATCGTCTCTTTTCTCTCAACGAGTATATAACGGGTGTTAGACTGGAATTGAAGGTGTAATGATACACTCATAGACTATTTGGAACAGAGATGTTACACGAGTCTATGTAGTGCCATAGCGCTTTAAGCGTCTGCTGAGAACTGTGGTGGTGCAAGACTATAGGACTTGAAAAAAGTAATTGAATGATGAACATGAATGATTACATAATTGCCGTTTAACTAAATTCTAAATGATAATATTGGTTTTTGCGCGAACGGTGAGACTTTATTATATTTCACTGAACGATCATTGTCATAGAGATATTGTTTTCCTGTGAACGATTTTCTTATCAACGAAGTTATTTAGTTTTTGATGAAAAAAATATATCAAGTAATACATTTGTAAAATCGCTTTAAAACAAGAAACTACTTAGCGAAGCGTGTTTTAGTTTTTAGCTTTCTTTATTTTTTTATTTCGTTTCCTCACCGTCACTGTTTTTATTAACTATGACCGACTGAGAATTTGTTAATCACTTACATCGATAAAAAAAACATATCTTATTAATATTATATGATATTTTTATCTGCTCCGCCTAAATGTCCAAACACCTCATGGAATTAGTGATTTTATAAACTACATGCAACTAATGACAGTTTACTGCATATTAAATTTTATTTCTTTTGAAAAGATGTAAAACTCTGAAAGGCCATGTAAAATAACACATTAAGGTATTGTTTACTTTTATTTTATTATAATCCGAATTTTTCTTTTTCGTTTGATGGAGACTTTTTAAAACTGCATTAATGGCATTTTCAAATCAATTAGACGAAAATGACTTTTTTGAAAAACATTTTTTTTAATTCTTTGCTGTCTTTTATACTATTTCAATCCTTATTCAACAGGAAGTACTCTGTATGATTCGAATCTCTCAGATGAGATCTGGTATTCGTTCCAGTAAGGAATTCTTAAGTGAAAATGAAAAAAAAAAGTTACTGAATAAATTAACGAAATTAAATACGAAGTGAGAAATGTTGTAGTACGTGCTAAGGCAAAAAAGGGTCTGTTATTTTTTCAAACCTGAACAATTTTAATGTATTTTTAGAAATATATTTTACTGATTTTATATAACTGACATAATGATCAAATTGTTGACATTTCTGAAGATAGACTAGTATAGTAAATGAATTAGTATCTGCAAAGGACGGAAATTTCTTAAAATATCTCGGTTGATGAAGAAGGCAATTTTTTTTTCATAAGTTTCGCGAAAATATTGGAAGGGGTAAATACGCCGAAATACATGAATAAAACATTACCAACTGAGTGATTTGATGCATTTCGTCGTTGTAATGTTTTCTGGAAATCTGAATAGTATTATCATTATTATTATTACTAATACTATTATGATGCTAATATTCACACGAACGTTTGCTGATAGTCTTTTACTGGAGTCAGAGAGACTGAAAATCCCCTCAAGTTTCTAGTATTCTTCTCAGTATTCTGGCTAATCTCCACAATTTTGAAGATCAGATGATCTCGACTAGTTCTGGGATTTCCAACTATTCCATTACTCTTTAACAGGTCCTTGAAGGGATGTTCCGAGTGCACAAACTACTACAGCTATCTTCGACAATTTCATGTTCCGTAGCTTTTATTGTTCTATCTCAATGTCAAAGAACCTGTCTCTCTTTTCTTTTACTTTGATTTTCATTTTTTGATCTCCGAAAATCGACTATTCAGCAAATTCTTTTTTTCTTATCACTCGGTCTGATTTTCTGCACGGGATCAGGGGATTTGTTTGTATTCCAAAACCCCACAGAATTTTATGCGTCTCATTCTCCAAGACAGATTTTGATATGTACACCTACTATTTTGTTGTATGCACAAATTTCTTCTTTTTTTTTTTGCACAATTCCCTGAGGATTAATTCACAACCCACTCATGTCTAGTCTTGTACTCTGTTTACGCTAGTTTGCAGCATTCACTAATCATGTGATTAATCTTTTCGTCTCTTTCACCATATAGCTTACACTTGCTATTTTTTGTCGCAGGTCTTTTTTCTTTTTAAAATAGTTGGGCCTCTTAGCATTGTTTCTGTAAGAAAAGATTTGTTTTTTTCTCACAAGGTTTTCTATCATGAGTCATGTCTATGCCTTTCCGTATAAGATTTCGTCAGTTTGTTGCTTGAAATATCCATATAGTTGTTTTTCTTCCCATTTCTTTTACCTGGTTACCCTCGTTCTACTGATCTTTATGTTGTCTTTGCTGTATTTGGTCGTTGTATTTAATTCTTCTTAGCCCTCTTTTATGTTGTCTTTGATTTGTATCAATGCTATCTTCAATACAGTAGAGTCTATTCATCTTTTTCTTGACAATGTGATCTCTTGTATGTAAGGTCTGAGGTATTGTGTTGACTTTTCTTGTTCTTTGATGCATTTTTTGAAGTTCTTTCCTCATTCACTTCAAGAATGGTCCCGAGTATCATTCCAAGAGAAGAGCCCAGGTGATTAATTCTTAGATTAGGGTTCTGTTACATCGTTTGGTTTCAAGTACTTTCCTCGTTCGCCCGAAATACTTTTTCTTAATTTTGTTATTCATCTATATTTGTTTAGTACTGTCTGCTTCCATTGCTCTTAAGCACTTGAAAGTTTCTTTTTCTCTGGTCGCTCTGTTTTTTTCTTAGTTTGGTAGGTTTATTTTCTCCGTTATTTTTCGTTTTCGCTTCTCGTTATTAACATGCCACTTTTCTCTATGCCAAATTCCATCCCTGGATCCTGAGTGTTTATCCTCATTCCTGCATTAGGTTTTCCAATTCTTTTTCATTTTTGGTAAACAGTTTGATGTCGTCAATCTACTTTAAATTGGTGAACGTTTCTTGCTATTTAACAAGTTTTTGGTCCCCTTTGCTTTTCCTGAGTATTTTATTGAGGATAATCATCGCTATTAAAAATAGTTATGATGATAGCTCATCTCCCTGGAATATACGTTTCTGGATTTTCACCTCAGATAAACTTTTTCCACCTGCTGCCAATTCCACTCTCCAGTTTTTCATGGTTTCCTCAATAAATGTTATGAGTTTGTCGGGTATCTTTTACATTATATAGCTTCGTGAGGCCATATTGTAGCCCTTTGTGTTGTCGATCCACGCCACAGCTATATTTTTGTCTCATTTTTCTCTCTTTGAGGAACGTGCTGATCAATGTATTGTAGATCACCTGTTCTTCTGGTTCCCTTGTGGCATCATTCCAATTCTTCAGGGAATAGTCCGTATTTTTTTCGTGAAAAGTAAATATTCTCACCGATTGTGTGAAAAATAGTAACTACACAGTTACTATTTTTCACACAATCGGTGGAAATGCTATGGCTCTTTAATTGTCAGGAGTGGTTTGTTTTTGGGTTCATTTTGGGTCAGGGTGGTCTTTCTTTTGGTAATCAATTCGGGTATATTTGCTTCTTCCAACGATATATTTATCTCGATAGCCAGTCTGTTGTGTATAGAAGTGATTTTTTTTTAAAAACAGAATCCATTTTTTTACTTTTTGAGTATTTCTTTGAGCGAATTCTGGTGTATTTTCGCCCTAGAGCCTTCATCGTATCCATTTGACTCTTTTTCCATATTTTTTTTTATCTATTTGGCTTTCCAGATATTTTCAGATATTTTGCTCCAAATTATTCAGCTTCATTTGCATCTGGTTGTTGGTATACCTTCACGCATTCTTCCTCTCTTTATTCATAGAATTTACTTTCGTTGTTTTTGAATATCTTGTTTTGTTTGTATTGTTTGATCGTCTCTCGGTATCTTTTTAGCCTTCCTTATTTAGGCAATATCTTCTGATTTATATCAAGTTGTTTTGTGAGTTTTGCTTAGTGTGTTCCTTTCTTTTTTTAATCCCAACGTATTTCTGCGTGTTTCCCTTTTTCTTATCAGTTTTAGTTGTTGTTATAGATTTCTTATTTTTACTTCTAGTCTAATTTACCATCTATGTTTTGATTTTGAGTTCAAGTTCTTTAGTGGAGCACCGATTTCATCGACTAATTTCGCTCTGGAATGGATCAGTTTATTTAATTCCGTAAAGTAATTCCTTGAGAAATTATTTGTTTATTTTTTTCAGTCTCTACTTTAACTGTTTTCCATTCTTGGTTTTCGAGAGTTGCGAATGTAGTCTTCTTATCAGACATATTTCTCTTTATCATATCTACATTGATTTTTGCCCAGCTGGGGCTGTAGAATACACTGACTGCACCTTTGCAGAGGGTTAAGACCTCCCCCTCCAACGAGTGTCCTGGATATGACACTAAAACAATCTGATGGAGAGGTTCCAGCACTGTTGGAGCTTTGGGGAATGCGGACTACCCCTCCATTGCCATTGCTCCCAGGTCCACTCTGGCCCGGAGTGGTAGCACCTGATAGGGTCCTATCTATGGGTTAAATAGAACTAACAGCATGCTTATGCATAACTGAATTTTTTGAAATAGAACTGTTTTTCGACATTAAAACTGTATTTTCACTTAACTGAATTGTTACATATAACTGTTTGAATTGTTTGAAATAGAAATGTTTTTGACAATTAAATTGTGTACTTATGCTAAACTGATTTGTTTGAAATAAAATTTGAATATTTACTTAAAAATGGATTTGGCGTTAAATAACCTACAATGGTTGATATGCCATAAAACCCACAAACCAAACTAAACCTACATTGATGTTTTTTTTCTTCTTGTATTTCTTTTTGTTCTATGGTGTTGCGATTACGATTAATCTTCGTTTTACTTTGATTATGAGTTCTTGTTTTTCAATTTAATACCTCAGTTACTCTATTAGGATCTTGTTAACATATTTACTTTTTTATTTATTCGTATATTTCCTTTATTTCTAAGTCAGAAAACCAACATTTCTTTAAAAATTGTCATCACTTGGTTAGCATATCATTGGCTTGGTATCTTAAATCTAGTGAATTCTTCCCAAATTTCTAATATTCTCTTTTATATACCCTTTGTGTAAGATTGCTTCTAAAATAATAATGAATTGAAAATTTGTTTACTTCTCCAGTCCATTTTCTGCGTCACCGTATTTGATTTGAGTGGCGACTTCGTTCGTCTTTTGTGTATCCAAAAAAGAAAGAGCCAAAATTCTTATGATGCTTCCAGGTCCTCCATATTGGCTATGAAAGTAGCATCAACCGATATTGATTCCTCACCCTATTTTCTAGGTCCCACTTTGAATAATGTTTCGATTTCTCATGTATATTGCGGTTTTACAAGAACCCAGAATTTTTTGATACGTGCGCTTCTGACACGGATGACTAATTACCTTTAAAAAGAGAGAACTCTTAAACAGGTCGCAAAAAAACTTGTAAATTTGTGAAGTTTTAACTCAATTAAAAGTAGCAAGTCGATTTCTCATTTGCAATTTTGACTTGAAATTGATATTTTGTATTGTTCCTCATAATTATTCTTACGTGTTCTGGGAAACTGCTACCCGAGATCCTAATATGATTATCATTACTGTAATTTCTATAATTTTACACTGTCTTACTGGGCCCAGACATTTGACCAAGTTGTAAGGTTCTGTATTTTTAATCCCTGGTCTGCTGCAATGGCAAAATCTAATCGTTGCAAATTATCTGCTTCACGTGAATTGAAATTAGTAATTTACAAAGCTCTTTGCTTCGATGTGGCACAAGGCCGAATGAAAAAGGCGCCCAATGAGACTCGAACTCATTCGTGTAGGTTTGCGAGTCTAGCTTGCGAACCGTTATACCACCAGAGGTGCCCTACGTAAATTGAAATTATGTCCATTCTTCTGACTTGAATTTAGTATACAATATTTACTTTAAACTCAGAGATTATTTTGTGTTTATCATTCAGCTAGGTTTGTATATAGCATCATCATCATCATTAAGTCACCTTACTAGTATGGATTTCACTGAATTTCTCTCCCTATCCGCGACTATAATCCATTGGTCTCGGCACATCTTCCAAATTAAATCATGTGTACGCCCAGAGCTCTCGTAGATAAGTTCTCGCTGGTCGGCCAAAATTTTCACGACCATATAAAGGAGTCCATTATAGAACGTCTCTAGTAGGTTTATCCTTACTTCTCCAGAAGTATCCTGCATGTCTTGTTCGTCTTAAATGGTTGCTTTTGAGATAGGAGGTAGGTGACCATACAGCTTTTGTTTCGTGGGGTATTGCTCCCAGGATTTACTGTTATATATATATATATATATATATATATATATATATATATATATGTATATATATATATATATATATGGGTGTGTGTTATTCATTTAAGTTCATCAATTTTTCTGATACAGAAATATACATAAAATTTGATAGTGGGACTTCGGTCTTGGAGCTTTGGGAATATGAAGAAGCTCTTCGTTTCTTCATCAGTAATACTCTCAGGTCCACACTGAATCTGTCATTAAATAACACACGAGGGCTGATATGCCATAACATACAGGAAGACCTAAGGAAAGAGAAAAGTAGGACAGAAAAAAGCTGTTTTCTTTTTGTATCTTATTTACGTTGGCATTTTTTTAAAAAAATATTAATATTAAAAGCTTTCAATAATGAAATGATTTGAAAAAAATATGAAAATATTGGAACCTGCATTTTAAATATTATTTCCCAGCGTCGTCTGAACGAAACAACTTTCCTGGAATAATTTACAATTTTAATTGTTGAAATAAAAATTTTAAAACAGAGAAAAATAGGTCGGGTGGGTCGAAAATTTTTAAATAAAAACACAATTATTGTGGATTGAATTTTAAATTATTTACATTTTATATTTACTAAATAGGTGTTGAGTAAATGTTTTACTAGTTACAGAAATGTTTTACTATTTAAATGAAATTGAAAATGTCTGAGAAAATCCATCGTTACTCTATCCTCAGGAAATAATGAAAAGGGTGTAAAAATCAAAGTTTGAGGGAGGAATATTTTCATTTATGTTTTGTTTGTCTGCTTTTTCAAGTATTCTTTGACGTATAGAAAGTATTTTGGGGGTGATAAACAGTTTAGGTCGCACGCAGTTTAACGGTTATCTACGTATGAAGGTCGAGTTCAAATCATGAACGGGTCTGTTTGAGTTAATACCTTTAGGAAAGATATGATCCCAACTTTTTACCCTCGAGCTTTGAGTAAATAGTTAGGCACTCTGAACTCTTTAACCTTGGTAGGGCTACCAGTCTAAGAGAAAGAAAAATGTGAGTTCACTCCAAATGATGACCTGAAGAGGATTGGGTTTTTGCTTATTTTTCCGATGTAAGAAACGTTTGCCCAGTCTGCTGTGGCTGTAGAATTCACCGACTGCACCTCTGCAGAGGGGCAAGGCCACACCAACGAGTGTCCTAGATATGACACTAAACAATCTGATGGTGAGGTTCCAGTAATGCTCGAGCTTTGGAGAATGCCGAGTACCCCTTTATTGCCATCGCTCCCAGGTCCACTCTGGCCCGGAGTGAGAGCACTTGATAGGGCTCTATCTATGGGTTAAAAAGAACTAAAGGCATACTAATGCTAAACTGAAACTGTACTTACATTTAAACTGCGTACTTATGCTAAACTGAATTATTTGAAATAGAACTGTTCTTGACATTGAAAGTGTATTTAAACTAAGCTGAATTCCTTATCATAGAACTGTTTTGACATTTATCTGTGCGTAAATAGAATCTGTACTAATACTAAACTGAAATAGCTGAATTAGAACCGCTTGATTAAACTGACTTACTTTAAATAGAAATGTTTTTCGCAATTAAACTGTGTATTCATGCTAAACTGAATTGTTTGAAATAGAACTGATTATTTACATAAAAATGCATTTGGCGTTAAATAACCTACAAAGGTTGATATGCCATAAAACCCAACCAACAACAACAATAACAACAACAACAGCAAGAAACGTTATATGAGTGGCGCTTAAAAACTGAATCAGGTTATGATCTCAGACTTTTTTCTTGATGAAGTGAACATACGTAAATCGTAAAATGGATTCTGATTCTACTTCTCTTTCAGAACATTTAACCTGCAAAAAATATGTACAAACATAACAATTCTGTTGTAACAAAAGTAGATGATATTCACATGACTTTTGAATGAGAAATTGCGCTTAAACAATGGCCAGATATGAATATTTTATTCCTATAACAAATCAGTCAGAATTACTCCAACATACTGGGATATCAGACTGCCAATTTTAATAATTAGCCTTTAAGGCATCCTCATAAGGATTACTTGACGGTGTTAAACTCCTTTCAAATAACAAGTGACCAATAATGATAGGTTAAATGACACCAGCAGCAAGGGATCTTCCTTTGCCCGACCAATTATGGAATGACCAAAATAGATTGACTTTAACAAATCAATTTTAACAAATCGAAATGCCCTGATATTTACACCCCACCGGAGGGAAACGCGGATCAGGAATGGATTATGTTAAAGTTATCGCTTTCGGTCATCAAACTAGTATCAAATTATGCTACATTAAACTGAAATCATTTAACTTAACATATATTGCGTAGTCACTACAACAAATAAATGCATGCATAGTTTTCACCGAAATGAATGCTTGTGGTGTAGTCAGCCTATGAGTGACTGAAATTCGCTCGGTGGCGGATTTGTTGACTTGGAAGTATAGACACAAAACACAATTCGACGTCTTATTATTAGGAACTTTCGTTGTTAATTCTTACTTTTACATATCTGATTTTTGACAGGCCACATTAAGTTACGTGGGTATCAAAACAATATATTCACCTATGTCTAATGTAAAAAAATTACATTGAAAATGCCACGTGAATTGCGTGGTTGGCATGCCAGAAGGAAGAGTAAACACGAGGTGCGGAGTCATTCGGGAATTTATATAACCACTGAGTTTTTTCGAATCATGGGAGAAGAGAAATAGCAAACAGAAGATTCACTTGATGTCACGTCGCTCTGGGCTCTGGGCTCTGGTCTTCGGTCAGACGGTCCTGGGTGCAGAGTAAGAGAAAATTCTAAAATGTATGAGGCTCACTCAAGTCGAAAGTGGGTATGATCCCAAACGACAGAAGGCAAGGGTTCCTTGCGAAAGCCCAGAGTTGAAAAATACATACAACCTGAGATGGTTAGGTATTTTGAGTTAATCCTGTACAAGTCTGGTAAAAGCAGAACGAAGAAAGTTTTTCTGAGATTCTATATCTCTCTCTTTCTTAACGCTCCTCGACTCTCTATCCTCACGCACTTTAGTTACTACTTCATAATAGATAAAAACAAGAAAAGAAGCTGATTATATTTTTTTATGAATAAGTGTTGAACTTTCTTCTCTTCTGTGACGGCAAATTGAAATAAAAAGATCCCCGGATGAGCAACCATTTAAAAGCGTATGGGAACTGGTGCCATCAAATATTGTTATCACCAAACGGAGAATTTATTTTTTTGCACGTGTGAGGACGGGGCGTTCTGGCACTTGATACCTCGTAGAATAAGTCCTTGTTCAGAGTCCTTTCTCGGTCATATAGGAACTGGCATATTATGTGGGGTTTAATTTATGGCTAGACTGACCGCCGCTGGCAAGGGGTTTCCAAATTTCACACTATTCACACACCCGCCAAGGCCACTAGTTCTTCCTCCCCTTGAATAATGGAAGATATTGACCTCTAGGTTTAGATGTTATAATATCAATTATAGTAGTCGACAACTCCGGTTTCCCGTATAATGTTTTTAAAGGAATTCATATAGGACAATTTAAGCGAGGATAACATAAGGTGAATAGAAGCTGAAAAAGAAACATGAAATAACAACTTTGATAGTAGACGATACAAACGAACAACTTCAACACGTGGGAACATTAAAATATATCAATCTTTTTACTACACACGCGGATACACCTATTCAACGCGTCGGCTATGTTATTAACGGATAGTACATAAACATAAATGTCTTTCTTCTTTTCTTTTCTTTCTTCTTTAGTCTTTCTTCAAATTGAGAGAGAGGGGGGGTATATAATTGGATATAGGGGGAAACAGTCTTATAGTTTACTTATCTTTTTCCGATGGATTCCTGTGGAGAATATTTCTTCTTTTACAGGCTAACGGACTTTATGTTATATTTAGTTCTGGCTTGAAGGTATGGTTTCCACTTGTCCAATATACTTTCCGTCTTCCCCCGGTGATTTCGGCGGTCGTTTCAAGATATCTTATCACGTCAGCTACGGATCCGCAAATCCTGGTTCTGGTGCTTCACCTGGAGTTTGGCATTAGATCCATTCACCGCGACCTCTGTCCAAAAACTGATTTTCTTATTCCCTACTTCCGCTGACGGAAGGAGCTCCCACTTCCGCCTTTTGGTTATAGTCAATCATTTAGCTTTTTTCTTCCTTTCCCTAGTCACTAAGTGCAAACACCTGTTGGCCTCCACTCTGACCCACATATTTTACTTTCTCCGACAGGCCATGAGGAACTGACCCATATTACTATTCTGTCTTAACCGTCATTCTTTTGGGTGGCCTGCTAACTCAAACACGGAGGGGTAGGGGACATTCTTTATCTCTCCTCTCTCAGTGGGAGATCACGTGACACTTGGTATATAGTATTCATGCCAATCAGTCTTTGAACCATGCGAGCAGAAAAAAACGGACAAAAAACGCGTAGTATTTTTTTCGTGATTTGGACAGTGGCTCATTTTGCGTCCACACACCAGCCACCAAAAAACAGCGATGGGGTCACAAAATTATTTAATTATATATATATATACTGAGGTTGATTGAATACTCAGCCCCAACTTTTGCCACGGGTAAGTGTTATTTTCAGGCCGAATAAGAGAAAGATTTCCTTCGACTACTGCCTTTCTTTATTTATTCATCGATTTTTATATCGCACGGATAATTGCTTATAATGCAATACAGGGTACATCTTTTATGAGCAATTTTTCCCTTGTAATTTTCAGACAAAATCTTGCTATTTTTTTTTTTTTTTGTTTCATCGAAAATGTATATGATAACTTCGAGTCATGGCTTTCCTTTGTAAGAAAAATGAAAAATGAAAACAAAACAAAACAAAAATGAAAACAAAACAAATCAAAAGTGAAAACAAACTGCCAAAAATTCGGTTAAGAAAAAGTAAAAAGTAATTTTTTTATTGACACTTTCTAATCCACATTAAATCAGAAAAAAAAAAAAAAAACATGGCCAAGACCCTTTATAAAAGAATATTCCAAGTTTTGGATTCTTAATTTCTAAATTGTTGCCTACAATTTAGAACATGCATGATATGATGGCTGCTTCCTAAGATTTGTGTACAGCCATCACCTGATATCATTTTGTAAAGACGATAACATGCAGTGAAAGGTGTGGCTTTTTAAGCCTGCAAAACTTTTTGATATCTCTGACACAATGGTTGCACGCAATAAATTTACTGCCATGGAAAAGTATTATTCCCCTCCTCTCAGTCGGTCTGTCTCTCTCTCCCTCTGTCTCTCTCTCTCTCTCTATATATATATATATATGTGTGTGTGTGTGTGTATGTGTGCGTGTGTAAACAAATGAGATGATTAGTAGAAATATTTCTTTGTAAACTATTTTTTGAACGAGTTTCGATCTTAGTTCATGTTCATGAGAAACATTTTAAAGAAATTATTTTTTAAATTTTTTAACAAACTTTTGAAAAGAGTTGATATGCTATAAGAGAGGCAAAGAAAAATGAACTGGTGACGAAATATATACATTATTATTTGAAGGATTGGTTGGTTGGTTGCTTGCTTGGGCTTTATGGTATATCAACTGTTGAAGGTTATTTATTACCAAATCCATTTTTATACAAATAAAGTTATATTTCAAACAATAATTCAGTTAAGCCTGAATACAAAGTCGAATTGTCAAAAATATTTCTACTTCGCGCCGTTCCATTTATTCAAACAGTTCTAATTCAACCGATTCACTTTAGATTTTGTTTCACACAGTTAAATGTAAAAAAATGTTCTATATTAAACAATTCAGTTTAGCGTAAGTACAGTTTTAGTGTAAAAAACAGTTCCACTTAAAACAATTCAGTTTAGCATAAGTACGCAGTTTAAATGTAAGTTAACACATTTCTATTTCAAACTATTCAGTTTAGTCAAACAGTTCTAATTCTAACAATTAAGTTTAGCATAAGTACGTAGTTTAGTTCTGTTTAACCCCTAGATAGAGTCCTGTCAGCTGCTACCAGTCCAGGCCAGAGTGGACCTGGGAGCGATGACAATAAAGGAACACTCCACATTCCCCAAAGCTCCAGCATCACATAGTTTAGGGTCATAAACAGGACATTCATTAGGAGTGTCTAAACCCTCTGCAGATATGCAGTCGGTGTATTCTACAGCCCCAGCAGACTGGGTAGATCATTTGAAGGATATATATATATATATATATATATATATATATATATATAATTTGAAAGCAAACAATAGTTTTTAAACAAGTATAAAAATAGTGCTCAAACGTCGTTCGGCAAAGCTAAATAAAATTTTAGACAGCTTTACTTTGCTTTTAAATTGACTGGCTTACATTCTGCCCATAGCAGAGGGTTGGCTATACGCATTCTTTCGAAAAATCTTGCTTAGAGCAATTGTAGTCGGGGACCATAAGAGAATTGAAATCACTTAGCTAATAATGCTTGACGACTTCAACAATATAGTCTGTGCGTTAGGGCTGGCGTCATATACAACAATGACAGGGGAAAATGGATTTAGGAATGTCACTGACATCGTACATATATTTCAAATTGAATCAATTACTTTCATTATGGAAAATATCTCTTTTGAGGTATTACAGTTGCATGTAGAAATTATATATCTGATAGAACAGTCTTCCATGCGTCGGATTAATATGCTTTGTTTACCGCCTCCAGCGAATCTTGTATTTGATTTTAATTAAACTAATTAAAATAGCAGAGATCCTTCGTTCAATTCATTGACCTTTTAGTTTTGTTTAAAGATGTATGATGTCTTAGGTTTTGTTATCTATGATACATGGTATATTATATATGGTAGTTGCATACTTCCTGCCAAAAATGCCTGTTTCAGTGACGTTTAGAGAAGCATTTCTACTTCATGTCAGACATCGTACAAGTAAACTAAGATCATAGAGTAGCAAGTGCCCTTCCACCTCAGTCATTGTCGTGTATTTGGTTTGGTTTGTTTTTATGGCATATCAACCACAGTAGGTTATTTAATGTCAAATCTATTTTATAGATATAAACATTTCTATTTCAACAATTCAATTTAGCACAAGTAAATTTTTTTTTGTTGACGCACAATCAAGTGTCAAATCAGTTCTATTTCAAATAATTCAGTTTAGCACAAGTATATTATTTAGTTCTATTTAACCCACAGATAGGACCGTATTAGGTGCAACTACCCCATGTCAGAGTGGACCAGGGAGCGATATCAATAAGGGGGTACTCTGCATTCCCCAAAGCTCCAGTATTACTGAAGCCTCAACATCAGATTTTTAGTGTCATATCTAAGACACTCGTTGGGGATTCTTACGTACAGATGCAGTCGGTGTATTTTGCAGCCCCAGCCGACTGGACCACTTGTATTTGGGTGAAGGAGAAAAATAATCTAGTATTTGGGTGAAAGAGTTATGTAATCTTGAATTTTGGTGAAAGACCTAAGTGCTTTTAAGTTTGGGTGAAAGACCAAATTTCATTGTGTTTGGATATGATGTGGCAAATAATAACTGAAGAAACCTGAGTAAAATAGATCTAATTACATTCGCAGTGGTCTCCCGTTGCGGAACTAATTTTCACTTTGTATAATCTTTGCCAACAAAAATGTCTCTACTTAGTAGGCTCTCGCCGTTACTCTTGGATATGGTGTTTTTATGCTTGGTTGGTACGTTCATTTGAAAATGTTTGCATACACTACTCCTGTAAATTCTCCTTGTTCGAGACCCCGTTTTTATCTTAAAATGAAGAGTTAGGACGGCCATATTTCTTTTTGTTTGGTTTGGTTTGGTTTGTTGAGTTTCATGGCATATCAACCATTGTAGGTTTTTTAACGACAAATCTATTTTTATGTAAATAATCAGTTCTATTTAAAACAATTCAGTTTAGCATGAGTACACAGTTTAATTGTCAAAAACATTTCTTTTTCAAACTATTCAAGCAGTTATATATAATAGTTAAGTTAAGTGTAAGTGTAAGTACAGTTTCAATGTCAAAAACAGTTCAATTTCAAATAATTCATTTTAGCATAAACACGATGATTAAATGTAAGTACAGTTTAATTGGTGGTTGGTTAGTTTGTTTGTCAGGTTTTATAGCATAAGCACGCAGTTTAAATATAAGTACAGTTTAAGTGTCAAAAACAGTTCTATTTCAAGCTATTTAGTTTACTTAAATAATTCAGTTTAGCATAAGTATGCTGTTAGTTCTGTTTAACCTATAGATAGGGCCCTATCAGGTGCTACCACTCCGGGCCAGAGTGGACCTAGGAGCAATGGCAATGAAGGGGTACTCCGCATTCACCAAAACTCCAGCACTGCTTCATCCTCACCATCAGATTGTTTAGTGTCATATCCAGGACACTCGTTGGGGGGGTTCTTACCCCTCTACAGAGTTGCAGTCAGTGTATTTTTCTTTTTGTCACTCCTGAGTATACCACTAATTTTGCACGACAAGCATATACGTGTTCGCTTTGTCACACAGGGCAAGTTATCTTCTCTTCTATAATAACACTGGTAGTCTCTTAAGTGGTACTCGTGATGTAACTGTGATCGTCATTAAAATAGAATTGGCAATCCGAATTCAATTCTAAGACGAAGCTGTTAGACGTTGTACACAGCGCTAAAACCCTTTACGAAACTAATAAATCTAACTCTTTTTCACACTTATTGGTAAACTGTAAAAAAATGACTGCCTTCTTTAACCCTGTTGTTGTAATCCATCAAGGAAAGATAACTCTGCCCTTTTGTCAAGGAGTTATCCAGAGGGGCCGGATTCGTTTCAAACTGTTCCCCAGGGGGAGGCACTTTTTTTTTTTTTTTTTACTTACTCATACGTACACGCGAGGGGTCGTTCAGTCATTTTCAATTTGCTAAATACTACATTCTGTAGAGAAGGGATTGAGTGCAAGAACAGAAAATTTTATCTGCGCTTTCTGCCAAGGACAAAAGTGTCAATCCAGGGCTCGTCTAACATGAAGCATATATTGGTATCAGTAACCCTGATTATCACACGGTAATTAAAATTATTATAATATCAAATATTCATCATAACATCAAATATATGCAAATAAAATCATTTTCGGAGTCACTGGTTGAAGAATTTATTCAAAATTAGCAATGCTATCTACCACAACAATTAGCAATGCTATCTACCACAACAATTAGCAATGCTATCTACCACAACAATTAGCAATGCTATCTACCACAACAATTCAGTAAAATGAAATATTCATTTTTCCAAATAAATTTCATATTCCTTTCTTGAATTCATGTAAAATTGGATTGTTTACGCTCAACATCATCCCAACTTGATATATTTGAATAATATAGCATTTAATCTTTAATAATTTCAGCCAATTTTATTTAAATCTGAGATAATTTCTTGAACATTCCCAGGGTCAAGTATTTGTATAGTAATCGTAGTTTGTGACCGTAGTCGAGTGCGACCAGAAGGCTCCCTTTTCAATAGCTACTATACCAAGGGGTGTCCTCGTGGTGTAATGGTTAAAGCGATGAACTGCGGAATCGTAGTACGCGAGTTCGTACTCCAGTCGCGCTATTACGTTCACTTTCGGGCAAATACCCTTGGGAAAGGTATGAACCCCCTTATTCTCCCTCCAGCTATGGGTAAATAGTAGGACGGACTAGGTTCTTCAGCCTTGGTGAGGCAACTAGTCTAGGAGAAGGAAAACTCTGAATTCAAACCTTTTAAACTCCGCTTAAAAAATTGACCTTGTGTCATATCCTGCCCGAGCGGAGGGGTTGGTAAATAGTAACAATACCAATGTGTAGGGGGTGCTGTACTCTTTTCCCTGGATTGCTCCACTTTACCCTTCATACGTACCTTATATTGCTGGGTGTTAAGCAAAGAGGTATCAAGTACCATTTTTAAAGTCTATGGTATGATGCGACCTGGGATTGAACCCAGGTCTCCCGGATGATTGGCGAACACTCTACCCACTGGGCCAATGAGCCGGTTATTACATAAATCTTACTAAGAATGATACTGATAATCATTTAATATTTTAGAAATGAGATATTTACTGAATATAATAACAGATGATTCGCATGTTTATCTCTTACACAACGAAATAACTCTGGTCGCTTCTCTTAATGTGTTTTTTTTTTGTTTTTTAACAAAATTTTAAATATTCAGTTTACCAAATAATGTATGGGAAAAAGAGAAGATAATCTTTCATAGGGAAACTTGATTTTATAAAAAAATTCACTTGATTAAAATTTAAAAAAACAACTTAAATACCGAACTAATTTAGAAAATCGAAACCCTGAAAAAAAATTCAACAGTAAATCTTTTTTAAGCAAAGTACCATTTTTATAGTCATTGGTATGACGCGTCCTGGGATTGAACCCAGGTCTCCCGGAGCACTGGCGAACACTTCGGCGTAAATCATATCATCGCCTAACATAAATAGCAAGAGTTAAGAATTCATCAGAAGCACGAAAAACCATCATTCATGCGATGGCAATCTGGCAAGACTTAAAACAAAATGGCTGTTCAGGTGAGATGCTATCCGTTTGTCATTTTGAAGATTACAAGATAAACATTTAAAAAAAGACCAACTGTAGTTCTAAACCAAAACAGGCAGTAAAAAATGAACGTCATCTAAATAGGATGAGTACTTCCAGTCGATTTGATGAAATTTACTTGGCCTTGAAGGATGTTGGCTTTGCTGTCTTTCAATTCACAACATTCCTGGGACGATATTAGCATGGATACGACACTAGAATCCTGATTTCAAAGCCACTAATCATATTTACTAACCCCTCCGCTCAGGCAGGATATGACACAAGGTAAATTTTTAAGCGAAGTTTAACAGGTTTGAATTCAGGGTTTTTTTTCTCCTTGACTAGTTGCCTCACCAAGGCTGAAGAACCTAGTCTGCCCTACTATTTACCCATAGCTGGAGGGAGAATAATTGGATTCATACCTTTCCCAAGGGTATTAGTGCTATGTGAAATGCAATAAGTCTCGGCCAGGATTTGAACTCGATTTGGCGTGTCCATTTCCTACGATGGTAACCATTACACCACGGCCACTAATAAAATTTAAAGAGAAGCAAAATCGTTCAATATGATCATCAAAACTAGTCAGCTGATTAATAGAAGCAGATTATCTCCAGTGATGAATCAAGATTATTTATTTCCTTCGGGGATTGTAGCTTCTGTATTTGGAGAAAGTATTTTGAGAGATAATACCAAATGCTTGAACGAAACGTAAAACTCCCTAAATCCGTAATGGTCTTTGGTTGCATGTCAGAGACCAGTGTCAAAAAGATCTGTTTCTTGAAATGACCGATAAAGGCTGCAGTCATTCGGGATGTTCCTTATCCAAACAAGGAATATGTAAGAAATAGTTTAACTCTTCCTTCTATAGAGAAATGTGGAATATTAGGACCCCCCCCCCAAAAAAAAAGAAAGAAAGTGGAGTTATTTTTAAAACATAGTTATCATATATTTACAAACAAAAACGGATTTTGGTAGGGGTTTCTATTTTCTGAAATACTGACAAGAAGTAAAATAAATAGTAGCACCACATAAACTTGAACAAAATATATCAGAAGAAGAAAAGAATAAAGTAACCAAATCCAGGTGGAAGCAACGTGCAAAACTGCAACTGTCCAACCTCTTACCTCCCATCTTAAAAATCATCATAGTAAGACAAGCAAGACGTCCTGAGCGCTGCTAGAGTATTGAGGTCGAACACATAAGCGACATTTTTCTATGGTCTCTTACGCATAAACACATGGGTGCTGGCCGTACAGCAAATACCTACATTCATCAGAGAGAGAGAGAGAGAGAGAGAGAGAGAGAGAGAGAGAGAGAGAGAGAGGGGATATATATATATATAGAGAGAGAAAGGATTCGAGGGAATCAGTACTCTCAGTACTCCTTGATGATGACGTATAGGAACTAATCTATTGTCCTGTCTATTTATACTTGCTGCTGCTATTCATTGGCTACTCATTTGTATCTTAGTACTCCTATACATTCTGAGGTGACTGATTAGGTCATTTATTACATACCTAGGAAAACTAATTCAAAACAAGCGGCATGTTAGGTAGATAATGGATTATCCTGGATCAAACGCCTAACGTTAGCGAGAAGTACTCTGACAGCGATATGACAATCTGGTGAAGAAAACAAAACAACAGCAACACCACCACTTACAAAAACAACAACAACGACAACAACAATGATCATGTTATACGTCGGTTCTATTTTCTTTTATGTTTTCGGGATATTTATATATTGCAGGATTACAGTCATCGTAACTCACAGTATGGATTTATGTTTTTTGGGGGGTGGGGGACTTTCTCATCATTTGGATCTTTTTTGACTGTCCAGTCTTCTCTGAACTCGTGCTTTTAGAATTTTAGTCTACTCGAAGTAAATATGCAAGTTCGTATATATATATTATACTGTATCGTTGCATTATTTTTCCAGTTCAGCTATTAGGTTGGCAAAGTGACAAGCAGCTTAATAATATTTCAAATGATGCTTAGGGGGGGATTCTAGTTTAATTCTTAGAATTGGCTTTTAAATATGGACATTTCTGTTGACAATATGACCTATTATCTGGTGATATTGGCAAAGCTTTCTCTTATTAAATTTGCAAGCATTAGGGTAACACATAGTTTGTTTTGGACGTCTAATTCATCAAAATATAAGAAATTCATTTTCTTTGAGTATTGATCCCATTCAAAGAAAATGGATCCCATCAGATCAGGCAAATTTCTTTCATTGCAACTGTTGAGTTACGATATTTGGTGTCTATTTCTTGTTTCTTTCAGCGAGAGATAGATGAAGTTTAGTCAAAAAGTATCGGAACTGACTTTTAAATCTAATTGTAAAAATACAGCTTTGTAGATTATATAATAAAGTGATTATAATGTCTAGACTGCTATCGAAGTCTACAAATTTTGTGCCTATATGAAACAAATACAATAAAAGACAAACAAATAATGAAATATGTCTCGATATTTTTTTAGCTAAAAACCTATAGGTTTATCTTTTTTAAAAGATATTCTCATTTTTTACGAAGTAAATATAAATGCTATGGAGATTTTCTTAAAAACGAAACATTCTTTTATAAAAATAAAATTGTAAATATATCGCTTATCTTTGGAATAAAAGAAAAGTTTGACTTCAGTTTTCGATCGTTCATAAATGAAAAAAATGGAATGTATTTGTTATGAAAAGTACCCGCACCAATTATAAAACTATCGCTTTGGTCCGAAACCAGAAGTGTACTATGTTCTGGGGTTGTTTACCATTTGTAACGATATCGTTTGGAAAGAGTACTAATGAAACAATATCCTGGGATAGCACAACTGAAACAATATCGCGGTCACGACAACCAAGCCGACACCAGCAACAAATGTAATACCATGGTGCACAATAACATTTTTGGTACCAAATGTAATAATACTGATTGGCCTTATCCTATTAACGGCACCAAATGCAGTACTATAATTGTCATGGTATTTTTAGTTTGGCCTTATCTTGGTAACGTCTTCAAATGCGTTTCCAGATTTTTGGTTTATCAATCCTCACTGTGCCCACGCTGTGTTTGAAAGATGCTCGGACAGGGATTGACACAATTCACCCAGAACTTGTTCTAACGGTTTCGTGTGGGTTCAATGGAACAATGTTACCTGGGTGATGGCAACTCAAAGATAAGAAGAACTCTCCGTCAACAATTAACAAGCATTCATTTGAATGTATTGGTGTAACAGGATTATGTCCAACTTTTTTTTAATAGAAAATGGTCGCATTATTATCAAGATATATTGTTCGATTTCTACTCTGCCTACAGTAACATGAGAGAGATAAAATCTGTTAGGGTCTATGAACAGAAACACCAAAGAACACCGCCAACCCGACTAAACTTTCTGAACGTCAAATTTTAATTGCTTCCTGCTGACGACTTTTCAAAATTCGCTAATTTTTATATATTTAAATTGAGGATATCGATAGAGTGATGCCATTGCGTAATCTCACATGTTTCCCCAAAAGGTTTACCGTGTTTTTTTTTTATTTCCTCACTCAAACTTGTAAGAAGACATGAATATATTTTGTTTACATTTACTCTTCCTTTGTAGAATTGACAATTCACTGGTCGCTTGAACTTTCCAATTTGACTTACATTTTCTGCTGAATGATTTTAGTTAATTTAACAGCTGACAGAATAACTCGCAACCCGAAAAAAAACCAGATAAATAAACAATCAATACAATCAAATATCACGGTAACTGGGTCATACGTGATTATGAAGATTATATGGTGTCTCCGTGGCGTGGTGACTAACGTACTGAACTTAAACGTCATAGTAAATGAGTTAGACTTCGCTCGCTCTATTGCTTTTACTTTCAGGAAAGATATTGACCCCATTTATATGTTATCTATGGGTTAAATAGAACCATTATTGCTTTTCTAAAAGGATTACTTTGGTATTACATAACCCACGAACATTGATATACCTTTAAATAAAGAAAGCAGGTATTTTTATGTATATTTCTTTTTAGTTTTCTGGGGTTTTTTTTTACATTATGTTACTTTTGTTGTGATGGCCTTTCTTCTCACCATAAAAGATTCAACAATTCTTGCTTTTTTTTTTTTTTTTTTACTTTTGGTGGATATTTTTTGCATGGCTTCTGTTTACTATCGGTGTGATATGAAGCGCATATGTCTACGACCAGGAAGCAAAATACAAGCAGAGGACAAGGTTTTGTGGGGCAGATAACTAGGATTTATGTAAAAGTCAGCATGTTCTTTTTTTTTTTTTTTTTAACTCTTTCTAAGTCTGGTCTTCTGGCCGGAATTTAGAGATGTGCTTGTATTTGAAAATCCCAGCGAATGTTATACGTCTCCTTCTCCAGGGACGAATTCTGGTTTTTGCATACTCCGTTAATTCATATTGTCAAATTTGAATCACTAGCACCATTCTCAGTTGATTACCTTCCCACCAAGTTGTTTATTACCATTATTTACTCAGGAGAGGTTTTTATCACCAGCGTTAGCTGATGGTTTTCACTTGAGTTTGCGTGACAGCAAGTCTCCTCGTGTCTCCAGGATACTTCTCAGTATTCTGGCCGTTCTCAATAATGTAGTAGTTTGGATGGTCTCCACTCGTCTGCCAACTTCCAAGTCCTCCAGTCCCTTTTTTTATCCTATAGTTACTGTTCCAAACGCACCAATTACAATTAGTATAATTGTCACCTGCATGTTCCGTAGTTTTTTCAATTCCCCAAGAAGGTCGATGTACTTATCTTTCTTTTCACATTCTTTCAGTTTTATTCTGTGGTCAACCGGGACAGTAAAGTCGACAATTTTGCGTGTTCTCTTCTTTTGTTGATTATTATTAGGTCTGGTCTTCTGGCCGAGATAAGGTGATCCGTGTGTATGTCAAAGTCCCATTGGAATTTATGTGTGTTATGTTCTAATACAGGTGCTGGGTTTTGCATATACCATTTGTTCGCATGGTCAAATTTATTATTATTATTATTATTATTTACTCTTTTAGAGTTTTTCTCATCAGCGTTAGCTATTAGTCTTTCACTGGAGTTTGAGTGAAAGCAAGTTTCCACAAGTCTCCAGGATTCTTCTCAGTATTGTGGACGTTCTCAACATTGTTGTAGTTTTGAGGGTCCCTACTCTTTCTCCGACTTCCAAGACCTCCAGTTTTTTTAATAGTTTTTTAGTTACTGTACCGAACGCACCAATCAAAATTGGTATAATCGTCAGCTTCATGTTCCATATTTTTTCAATTCCCTAGCAAGGTCCAGGTACTTATCCTTCTTTTCACTTTCCACTCCTTCCGAAATTTTCACATTTGTTTATTACTAGGTCTGTTCTTCTGACCGAGATTAGGTGATCCGAGTGTATATCAAAATCCCATATGAGTTTGTGTGTTATTTTCTAATGCAGGTGCTGGGTTGAGCATATACCATTTGTTTGTATGGTCAAATTTAAATTTCTTGCACATTCCCCAGTGGTTCACCCAGCCCACCCAGTCGTGTCTCGTCTTATATTCCTTCTGCTTTAATGTGCTGCATTCGCTTATTATATGATTGATGGTTTAATCTCTGTCACCACATAGCCTGCATTTGCTATTTTTCTACATCTTATCTATTCACGCCTTTATATGATTGGCTTTTATGGCGTTGTCTTGTTCTGCCATTAGGAGAGATTCTGTTTCTCTCTAAAAGTTTCCTTTTCTTAGCCATGTCCAGGTTTTGCCATGTGAGATGTTGTTCATTAGTCGTTTAAAACGCACATAGAGTTGCTTTCCTTCCCATTTTTGTTTCCTAGTTATTGCCATTCTGTTGTTCATCGTGTTATCAGTATTGTTTCTGATGTCTGTAATGAGTCCTCCATCGTGTTTTTGTATATAGTCTTCGAGTTGTTGTATCGATGCGTCAAAACTGTCTTCAATGCTGTCAAGTCCTCTTCCGTTCTCTTTGTTATTATCATTATTATTATCATTATACCCCTTTAGAGTTTTTCACATCAGTGTCAGCTGATGGTCTTTCACTGGAGTTTGAGTGACAGCAAGTCTCATCAAGTCTCCAGGACTCGTCTCAGGATTCTGGCCGTTCTTAGCAGTGCTGTCGTTTAGATAGTTTCTACCCGTCCGCCAACTTCTAAGTCCTCCTGGCCTTTTAATAATCCTTTAGTTATTGTGCCTAATGCACCAATCACAATTGGCACAGTTTTTTTTAATTCTCTGGCAAGGTCGAGGTACTTATCCTTCTTTTCACTTTCCTTCAGATTTATTCTCTGGTCCGCCGTGACAGCTAAGTCGACAATTTTACAGATTCTCTTTTTTTGTTGATTATTATGTGATCTGGTCTTCTGGCCGGGATTTGGTGGTCCGTTTGTATGCTAAAGTCCCATAGGAGTTCATGCGTGGCATTTTCTAGGACAGGTGCTGGGTTGTGCATATACCATTTGTTTGTATGGTCGAATTGAAATTTCCTGCACATTTACCAGTGGATCACCTTGCCTACCCAGTCGTGCTCGCCTTATACTCCTTCTGTGCTAATTATTATTATTATTATTATTATTATTATCATTATTATTATTATTATTATTATTATTATTATCTCTTTATTATTTATTTTTTTATTTATTTTACTCTTTTGAAAATTTTTAAGTCAAGCGTTGGCTGATGGTTTCTCAATGGAGTGATACAATGATACAATGATACAATGGTTTCTCAATGGAGTGATACAAAATCTTCTCAAGTCTCCAGGAATATTCTTAGGATTCTGGCCGATCTTAATAAACTTGTAATTTGGAAGGTCTTAACTTTTCCATTTATTTCCAATTAATCCAATCCCTGTACAATTCCTTTGTTGACCGAGAACATCAATTACAATTGTGATCACCGTCACTTCCATGTTCAACAATTTTTTTTCAGTTTCCAAGCTAGGTCCTGGTATTTATCTTTCGTTTCACTTTCTTTTGATTTTACTCTCTAGTCTGCCAGGACAGCAACGTCCACAACTCAACATGTTCTCAATTTTTTCTAACAATGAATAAGTCTCGTCGTCTGGTCAAGATTAGGTGATCCGTTTGTATCTTAAAATCCCAAAGAATTTTTCGTGCATAACTCTCCGAAAAAAAATTCTTGGTTGTGCATAAACCATTTGTTCGCATGGTGAAATTTAAATTTCTTGCACAATTCCGAGTAGATCCCCTTGCCCAAACAGTCGTATCTAGTCTTATACTCATTCAGAGCTAATTCACTGCATTAGCTTATTTTTTTAACCGATCGTTTCGTCTCTATCATTACATAACCTACATTTGCTATTTAGTTGCATCCTCTCTATTTTTCCTTTGATGTCATTTATTCCTATGGCGTTATTTTGTGCTACTCTCAGATGAGATTCAGTTTCTCTCTTAATATTTGCCTTTTTTAGCCACGTTCAAGGTTTCTCGTGTGATACGTCATTTGTTGGTCGCTTGAAATGTCAATAGAATTGTTTTTCTTCCCATTTTTGTTTTCGAGTTATATTCCTTCTGTTGATATTCGTGTTGCCTGTATTGTTTCTAGTGGTTGTAATCAGTCTTCCTTCGAACCTTTTCTATCTCGTCTTCAAGTCTTTGTATCAATGCATCAAAGCTATTCTTAAAGTTATCCAGTCCTCTTCCTCCTTCTTTTCTTGTAATATATAGCCTGTCAACGTCATATCTAGGATTATTATTTTTGTTGCTTTTGTTGCTGTTGTGAGCAATCAAATCATTTCTCATTTAAAAATGAAATCATCATCACACTATTCATAAGTATATCCACTTTAATGTGTCCCAACGAATAAGGGATGTTAAACTGTAACAGTCATGTTAGCAATACGAGTAACCATTTTTGTGCACCCAAAATGTGGAGAAACTTGTTTAAAAATGTTATCCACAAAAAGAAATCCAAAACAATCTACTTGCTTACAAATGATGAATATTTATATTTGTAAAATAATATTTGCTATTACAAAAACTAGCAAGGTTAATATGCCATAAAGCACAACAAATCAAATTATCACCCATATGCACACATATATATGGTTTGTGTGTGTATGTGTGTGTGTTTATAGAATTGCCGAATGTAAATATTGCATCAAATTATAATTTTATTTTTTACATGTTTTATTGTTTGAAACAGATTCTAGAGATCAAAATGAAAAATATCGAAAAGTCTCCTGTGTTTTTCCTGAACATTGAAATTAACGTTATTCATTTATTAGAATCATATAATGTTTGGTTTGGCTTGGTTTCTTTGTTTTATGGCATATCAACCTTTTGTAGGTTATTTAATGCCAAAGCTATTCTCCTAGAAGAACAGTAGTGGTACTATTTAACCCATAGATAGGCGGACCAGGGGCTTCATATCTTTCCGAAGGGTATTTGCCCGAAAGTGAACGTAATAGCGCGACTGGAGTACGAACTCGCTTACTACGATTCTGCAGTCCATCGCTTTAACCATTACACCACGAGGACACCCTGCTATTATTTTTGATCGATTTAGCATGTTCAGATTATCATCAAATAATATCAATATCTTGTATCCATAGAAATCACATAATCTCATCTTAGACAACAAATGAAGATTAAAAACCAATATAACAATGATAATGGTTTGTAAAATAATTAAAGAAGCCTGGGTCAAAAATTGAAACGTATCCAAAGCGAATCGACAAGTTAAGACAACTCAAATGCAAACACTGTAAAGCAGTGTGTGCTGGATAGAAATCAGGAAAAATTTAGTTGGCAGCCAGAAGGAATGAGGTGAAAGAACGCTAAATGCGTGACATGACGATGTAAACACAGCAGGATAAACCTGGATTGATCCTACGAGGAAATACGGGATAGCACAAGATTATACGAGGATGATGATTCAAGTTCTGTGTCTGCCCTCTCCCTCCTCATGAAATGTTTCTCTTTGACTAGTTAGTGTGGTCAACCTAGATTTCATATTATGTTACCCTCTTCTTGACGACTACCTTAAAAGTGTTGTAGCGAATAAACTTTGGTATTGACGAACCAAGACGGGTTTTTTGTATGTTCGTCACTTTTTTCACGGCGACGTTAACACGGCGTCTGGCTGACATTTATGACATAAAAGAAGTATTAACGTCTATGGAAACCATATCAACACAATCTTCCATTTGAACAACGTAGCGTTGCAAACTTCTGTTTGTGCCACGTAATATTACAACAGTATATTTGTTGTGTAACAACACAACTTTAGTTACATATGTCAGCAAATAAAAGGTGCTCGGTGTATAACGTGACCTTATTTCAGAACCAGGACGTAGGTTTGCGTCTTTTTAAAAATCGCTAATACCTTTGATAGAGGTTTGAATCCAATAAATTAACCATCCAGTAATGGGTTTTTTAACATTGGTATGATTACCAGTCTAGGAGAAGGATCATCTCACAATTCAAACCTGTTAACAACCGCATAAAAATGTAACTTTTGTCATATTCTACCCGAGCGAAGGAGTTTGCAGATATATATATATATATATATATATATATATACACATCATTATCATCATGTTGGGCTATCAGCACGGATATTTCTGACCCTCTCTCGCCACCCTTCTCAATCGTCCATTTCTTTTGACAGATTCTCAGGGCTACATCCAGTATCGACACATAAGTGCTGCATGTAGGTTCGGGATGGACCTCCCGACTTTGTGCGTCCATGTGAAGGGGTCCATAGGAGTACATCACTTACGAGCTCGTCCCTACTTCTCCAGCAGTGTCCTGCATGTCTGGTTCGTCTAATTTTGGTAGTTTTCGTGATGTGGGTAGACGGCCGTACAGCAGCTCTTTTGTGGGGTGCTGTCTCATATATATATATATATATATATATATATATATATATATTAACTAATAGTGTCCGTGATAGGAATTCTTCTATTCGCAATATAAGAATATAATTTGTGTAAATGAAATGATTAAATTAACCTGAAAATAAATTTGATGATAATGAATATTGATTCACTGATGGTGAACCTTTTATTGCATTTTACGTTTTTTTTTTTAATATACTTTTTGCACATCGACTTATCGTTGTCCTTTCCATATATACTCAAATATTTCGATATCATTTAACAAGCTGTCAATTAGGTTACCCCTGTTCAAATTCTGCGATTAAATCTTGGAAGAGGTTGATTGTATTTCCTTTCATCCAAATGCGCTTTGGAAAGTGATTAATAAATTTATTTACCCTAGTTATGAGTTCATCTAGGGCAAGGCAAAAGGTTTGCAATAATTTTTGCTATCTTCCGGCGTGTACATTACTTGACCGAGGCAATTCATACTTTGGTTGATAGTACCATGGTAATGGGTGCGCTGCCATGCTGTACATTGCTTCACTCAGTGTATGATTTGAAAGCCTATGATTTCATACACTCAGTGTATGATTTGAAAGCCTATGATTTCTCGAATTATTCTAGGTTTAGGGTTCATCTGTGAGATGAACCCTAAACCTAGAATAATTCTAGAAATCATTCTTTAAGAAAATTGAAATCAAGCAAAACCCCGAAGACGCAACGGAAAACATTTCTTGTAAGAAAGGTGAATAACCAAATTGTGGAAGATATTTCACTTGGGTTGCGAGAACCTTGATAGTAAACGCATAGTGACGAACCAGAGGGACATATCCTGGGAGTAATACTCTATAGTTATCAATCGAGCCTACCATCTAAATCCAGAGTTCTACGACAAATTTGCGATTTCAGCAAAAGCATAGAGTTGCTCTATTATATTTCACGTTATCAAAATGATAGAGAAAGTAAAGTAAAATTGGCGACCGTAGTTGAGGGTGACCTGAAGGGTCATTTTCGATAGCTACTACACCAAGGTGTAGGGGAGGGCGCTACTCCATTCTCAGGATTGCTCCACTTTACCGTTGATCTTTACTTTATAATGCTAAGTGTTAAGCAAGGCAGCATCAATAACCATTTTTATAGTCTTTGGTATGACTCGACCTGGGATTGAACCCAGGTCTCCTGGGCAATTGGTGAACACTCTAACCATTATGCTAATATTGCGTTATTAATAGGACAGAGTAGGATCTTTAACCTCGGTAGGACAACCAGTGCGGCAGAAGGAAACTTCTTAAATTAAACCAGCTGTACTTCGTTTAAAAATTAACCTTATGTCGAATCCGATCTGTTCCAGAGGATTACGGTAAATACATAATTCCTCTTTTCACTCTTTTAGATTATGTTTTTATTGTCATAGTTTATGAGCAATATTTGTTTTCGTAAAAAAAAACCCTGCTCAGATAGTTTCGTTAACGGTTGCATTTTGAATCAACGTGATCCCTGGAATTAACCCCAGAATAACCACTAAGTATATTTTATTCATTCTATATTATGTTTGTTCACATTTTTGCTTGATTAACTTTGGATTATTTTGAGCAACAGTAACTATTTTTATTTTTTCTAAGGTGTCATTTACTTCGCTACGAATCTCTTTTTTTTCCTGATAATTTTTTCTGCAATATTTTTTATTATTCAAACCATACATTTTGCATCACTTCCTGTTCTTATATAAATGAATCAGATGATACACATTTATTTATTTTTCACATTTTTCACACACAGGTTTAACATTTTCCTTTAGATTTATACTTACAGCTATTCGATATCGTTTGCTGGTAGTTGCTGTTGTGAATTAACATCAAAATCGACCCCGGTTCAATTTCCGAATGAAAGTTTAACTTGTCTAATAAATATATCATAATTTCAAGGATATAATTTGTCTGTTAAGATCTCCAGAACATGACTATCTCTTAACTCTAGATTATATGCATAATTCCACTGATTTTTAAAACCACCTATTATCATCATTATTATTATTATTATTATTATTATTATTATTATTATTTACTCATTAGAGTTTTTCACATCAGTATTAACTGATGGTCTTTCACTGGAGTTTTAGAGACAGCAAGTCTCCTCAAATCTCTAGGATTCTTCTCAGTATTCAGGCCGTTCTCAATAATGTAGTAGTTTGGATGTTCTCCACTCTTCCGACAAATTTCAAGTCCTCCAGTCCCTTTTGTAATCCTTTTGTTACTGTTCTAAACGCACTAATTACAATTGGTATAATTGTCACCTTCATGTTACATAGTATTTTTTTCTATTACCAAGCAAGGTACTTATCCGTCTTTTCTCATTTTTTCAGTTTTATTCTGTGGTCAGCCGGGACAGCAAAGTCGACAATTTTGAAAATTCTCTTCTTTTGTTGATTATTATTAGGTCTGGTCTTCTGGCCGAGATTAAGTGATCCGTGTGTATGTCAAAGTGCCATAGGAGTTTATGTGTGTCATTTTCTTGGAAAGGTGCTGGGTTGTGAATATACCACTTGTTCGCATGGTCAAATTTATTATTATTATTATTATTATTTACTCATTTAGAGTTTTTCTCATCAGCGTTAGCTGGTAGTCTTTCACTGGAGTTTGAGTGACAGCAAGTTTCCACAAGTCTCCAGGATTCTTCTCAGTATTGTAGACGTTCTCAAAATTGTTGTAGTTTTGATGGTCCCCACTCTTTCTCCGACTTCAAAGTCCTCCAGTCCTTTTAATAGTCCTTTAGTTACTGTATCGAGGGCACCAATCACAATTGGTATAATCGTCACCTTCATATTCCATATTTTTTCAATTCCCTAGCAAGGTCCTGGTATTTATCCTTCTTTTTACTTTCCACTCCTTCCGAGTTTTTCACACTAGTCTTAACTGTTAGCCTTTCACCGAATCAGATATTCAAAAAGTTTCTCCAGGTTTCCGGGACTTTTATGAATATACTAATCAATCTCAACAATGCCATGTTTGGAATGGTGTCAATTCCTCTTGTGATTTTCCGTTCCTTCGATTTTTTTTTTCAAGCCTTTAGTGACCATTCCAAGCACACCAACAGCAATTAATGTCACCGATTACTGTTCTTCTTTTTTCAGTTCTCTGTCAAGTCATACTATTCGGTTATATTTCCCTCTCTTTTATTATCAATCTGTGGCCCACTAGAACACTAAAATCCACAAGACGACACGTTGTTTGAGTCTTGTAAATCAAATTGTGGTCATGTCTTATGACCAGAATTAGTATTTAAGTTTCTAATTAATTAAAATAGCAGATAATTTTATTTGCATCATTATCTAGTAGGGATTCCCGAGAGGTTTAGGGTGAATATAAAATTTGATAGTATAGTCAAGTTTCAATTAAGTAAAATTCCCTTTTCGGTAAGTCGTGCATTATTTGTTGTCTTTTTGTGCTAATTAGCTGCATTCGCTTGTGTCATTAATTGTCTCATATATTTCTCTATATAAGCACTAGCTCTTTAATTATGTATGATTTATTTTCGCTTTAATAATAGTTGTCCTTATGCCGTCTTTTATGTTACTATTAGGATATATTCATTTTAACTCTCGAGAGTTTCCGTTTCTTCAACATAGCCAGATCGTTTCGCGTGTAATCTCACCAGTTTTTCGCTTAAAACATACATATTTTTTTTTTTTTAATTCTGAATTCTGTTTTCTTGATTTTTGTCATTCTGTTTGCCCTTTTGTTACCAATGCAGTTACTAACTGTTGTAATTAATTTTTCTTTGCCTTTTTTAATGCAGTCATCTGATCCTTGAGGCATCTATGAAATTCTCAGAGCTGACGAACCGTCTTCCTTTTGCAATTTTTGATACATATAGTCTGTCTATGTCGAATTTCAGAGATAAATCCTGATGGATAGACACCAGTGTTCCTGATTTTGGTTTATTTCTCTGAGTTCCTCACTTGTTCAATATAAGAATCATCCTGCGTATCTTACAAAAGGTACTGCTCTGGTGTTCATCACGAAAGTCAGTATTTTCCACATCTTCGGGAAACATTTTAAAGATTTATAGTTGATGGGGATGGCGTCTTTTTGTTACCCATTTGCGTATGCTTGTTTCGACTAGGCATTAATTCTGTTGCAGAGCCAATTTACTATGACTGAATATATTCTATTATGAACTGGGGTTTTCCAATTTGGTATTTTTTTAGATTTGCTGTTAGTGACTCCAAGGGTATTTTCTCATTGGTACCTTCTTTATGTTCTTGTAATTCTTCTTTCATATTATTTATCAACTTGGAATTTCTGTTATGTTGTTTCTGTTATAACTCCAATTGCTTTTGCTTCTTTTAATCTAGTTGCTCATTGGCCTTTGTTAACATTATTTTCTTCCTTTCCTCTTTTATGAGATTATATAAATAAAATTCTTCTGATATACTTATCGAATACATACGTACGTAAACATGAGTGCATTTTAAAGTTTTACTCATATTAATCTATTTAATCTTCCCCTTATTAACAGCATCTTCAACATGCCTCTCTCTGTTTCTTTCCACACACACACACACACACACACACACACACACATATATATATATATATATATATCGTATAAGTGTGTACCTAATTAAATAAAACGTATATCAACAAATTTAGTAAATTCTATTTCGTTAACTCTGCCTGAAAAGTTTATTGAAAAACAGAAATTTCAGAGTGTTTTCTTGAAAGAACGTGAACATTTTTCAATATTTACGTTGCAAGAAAAAAAGTTTCTGAATTCAATGTAACTGTTTATTTTGTCTAAATCTAGTTAATATTTTGTGTCTAACTATGTGGGTGAGAAAGTATATTTCAACGCTAATATTTAAGCAGGTGCAACTTTAAAAAATCATCAGTTAACGAAGACTTTAATGGGAGTAAGAATGCGTTTATAAACAAAATATTTTCGGTCAATCTAAGATAATCAAACGATGGTGGATATAAATACTTTCTTGAAAGAACAGAATGTCAGATGTCACTCGAAAGAAAGAAATTCAAAAGATATTAGTAGATTTACCGAATGAATATATTAATCCTCTGAAAATGTATCAATTACATTTTTATAAGATTGAGTTTTGTCAAATAAGATTTTAAAAAGTTGGCGATTTATTTATGATTATAAAAGTTAGAGCTTTTTGAGGCAATTTTTGCACCAAAAGAAACAACTTTTTTTACTATGGGAATTGATTGATTTTTCATATATACACACACACATATATATATATATATATATATATATATATATATACGATCTGGCATTACAGTATTCAGTAGCTATATCGCTGAAAAACCTCTCTGCTCTCCACCAAAGAGAAAAGTGTGAGCGCCAAATATAATTCGTTTTCAAATCATGGATGAATTCTTGCTAGTCTTTTTGGAGATTTATTCGAATAAACCAATGTAATATAACATATGCCATGAATTTTCGGTTCGTTCCTGGTGACCCCGTGTGCTTTGACAAGCTTTCACGTTGTGATTAGAAAACAGGACAGCACGATCAGGGTACTCGGAGACAACAGGTGTGTAACCGGAAGGAGACCACGTGATGAGAACCACGCGGTCAGATTTAGACAGAATGCAGAGAATCGCAGTCGAGCGTAGCACATGCAGCCGATCAAAGGCGTCTCTTATGAGCTTGCAAGGGGATGGGAGCGTTGGCACCCCCTGGCTCCTGGAAGAAGATATGGAAAGATGAAGTCCTCTCTCTGATTATACGTGTCTCCACCAATCTATCGCACCCCACAGAAACATCAACCCTTTTGAGAATAAAGTGTGAGAGATATATTTTTATAAAGAAGTGTGTTCGTTCGTTCATCGAAGTTCGTAAATTGTGTTTGATTATGTTTCCGCTTGTATTTGTATTTGTATACAACACCAAGTGAAAGCATGATAGCGTTAAAACTGGCAAATTTTCAGCATTAAACTAATTATTTTTGATATAGTTTCCATGAGAGTTAATAATGGCAGTGTCTCAGATACAAATTCATCTAACGTATTTCCGTTTTTTTTTTGTTTTTTTTTAATTACTTTTTGTTAAAAAAAATCGTATTATCAAGTAAAATAACTTAAAAAAATGTGTCTGAGCATTTTAAACTGTAAATTCTTAGTATGAAGACAAAATTAGGGGAAAATACATTCGACTACTAAAACCCTTGTTCTTATTGCTCATATTGTTGACATCGTGGTCACTTTGTTTCTGTTTTTTTTTAAATATCTCTTTCTATTCGTCTTTGTTTTGATTTATTGGAAATAGTTATATCAGTTAAGTGTAGAGGAAAATGATATTTAATTGTGTCAAGTAAATATCGTGCAAGTAAGACCCAATTTTAGGCTTTAAGAATACTTGAAAGAGGAAACTATTTACAACAAAACATTACGCCAGAATTTCTGCGAGATACACCATAAAAAGAATTCGTGTCGTTACTACTAAGTGTACAGTTATTCCTAATACAACCCTTCAAAAGATTTTTATCATACCTCAGAGAAGCCAATAGTATATCTCCAAGAAAAGTGAAGATGTCCAGGGACCAAATGATCATTTACCCCAGTCATGACTTCATCTCTGCAGAGGGGTAAGACACCACAACGAGTATCCTGGATATAACACTAAACAATCTGATACTGAGGTTCCAGGAATGCTGGAGCTTTGGGGGAATGCGGAGTACACCTTCACTGCCATTGCTCCTAGGTCCACTGCGTCCCGGAGTGGTAGCACCTGATAGGGTCTTATCTTTGAGTCGAATAGAACTAAACTGCGTACTTATGCTAAACTGAATTGTTTGAAATAGAACTGTTTTGACATTGAAACTGCGTACTTATGCTCAACTGAATTATCAACTGTTTGTAAACAAAAACCATACGTATACTAAGCTAAATTGTTTGAATTAGCACCGTTTGATTAAACTGAATAGCTTGGAATAGAAATATTTTTGATAATTAAACAGTTTACTTATGCTAAACTGAATTGTTTGAAATAGAACAGTTTATTGTGTAAAAATTATCTATCAATTGCGGGAACTCTACAGAGAATAAGCGAGTGATATCGTTTGTTTAGGTGCCATGTAAAAAATGCTAAACCAATTTAATAACAGTAGACCCAGAGAAAGGCAAACGAAGCGAATCAGCCTCTGCTAATAATGGAAAGACTTATGTAGACAAAAAACATGTGAGGTACGAGAGACTAGTATACTTAAATAAATCCTGAACACATTTGAAGACTTGTCTCTGAGACACCAAGAAACGACCATCAGCTAACGCTGCCGTGAAAAACATGTATGGAGAAAAATAAACATGATTAAAAGCATACAAATTTATAGGATTTTGATGCCTTCATTGGTTGTTCTATTTTTAATGGCATATCGACTGTCCTGGGTTAATTTATGCCAGAGTAATCTTTCGTAATCGGGTTTGAGTGGTAGACCCATATTCCGACTATTTGTGAACAATTCTTTTGCTAACATGAAAAGTTTATATTTATGGAAGAAAAGAACTATTTAGATTTTTTGAAAAAAAAAAAAAAAAAGAAAAAAAGGAAACTCATTTATTGAATGACGCTAATATATTTTCAGTTATTTTTTTACAGAATTGGTCCCACGCTCTTAGGATCAGTATTTAATATCAACTTCATATTGTATACTTTTTAATACTCTGGTAAGATCCACGTATGTCATTTTTCGCTTTCGTTTGCGTTAACTCTGTTACCAGCTTAAAATTAGCAAATTCTTTTATTTCTTATTAACTAGATCAGGATTTCTAAAGAGGTTTAGCTATCAATATATATCCTTAAGTCTCAGGGAATGTAGATGCCATTTTCTAAGACATTCTTTGGTTTGTGTATTTACGTTTCTAAGTACTAGCATATTTTGTTCACTGCCAAATTAGCTGATGATGACCTTCTCCGTCCAAGTGAGATGACACTTGTACTTTCTGGGTATGTTGGCTACATAGTTAACTGATTAGACTCTCTCTTAACACTTGCTATAAAATTGGTTCTTTTTTAAAATAATTTTTATCGAGTAATTTTTTAACCTTTTATGTTTCCACTCCGTAAGCATTTGGTGTGTAATTTCCTTTGTTTGTATTCCAATTATTCTCCCTCCAGCTATAGGTAAATAGTAGGGCAGACTAGTTTCTTTCAGCCTTGGTAAGGCAACTAGTCTACGAGAAGGAAAACTCTGAATTCAAACCTGTTAAACTCCGCTTAAAAATTGAGCTTGCGAAATATCCAGCCCGAGCGGAGGGGTTGGTAAATACGATTCCAAAGTTTCCCTCTACGTCCCTTTTTTTATTTTCTATTTATTCGTTGCTGTGTACTTGTTAATATTTTTGCTGTTGTTTGCAGTTTCATAAATTTCTAATTGCTTTTGTTGTTGTATTCTTCGATTCTCTTTGTAGCTGCATTCACATGATTCTCAATGCTGAGAAGAAGGAGGAGGACTTTTAAGCATTATTTTCTTTTAAGATATAGGGTATCCACGGGATTTACTGAATTGTTTTTATTAGATTACTCCTTGTGAATTAGATTACTCCTTGTGAATTAGGAAGAAAGAAGAGGACACGTAAGCATTATTTTTTTTAAATATAGGGTATCCACGGGATTTACTGAATTGTTTTTATTAGATTACTCCTTGTGAATTAGATTACTCCTTTTGAATTATTCTCTTCATATTTAACTGGTATTTTTTTTTTTTACTGAAGTATGAGTGACAGCAAGTTTTTCCGGGTCTCCGGGATTTTTCTTTCAGTTCTAGCTGATTATAACAATGTTGTCGTGTGTATGATGTCCTTTCTTCTTTGATCTTTAGTTCAATCTCAATCTTATCTTTTGAGGACCATTTTTAGGATTATTGTATTTGTACTATTTTGAGAGCTTCCAACACCAGAGTTACTCGATGGTCTTCCACTGGAGCCTGAAAGACAACAGGTCTCCTATTATCATCATTATCATTATTATATTACGTTTTGCTAGTTTCTTACATGTGTACTTCCTGATGGACTTTCATATGAGTCTGAGAGATAGCAAGGCTCGTCTCCTTCCAGGACTCTTCTCACTATTTTGGCACACTTCAACAATGATATAGTTTGGAGAATTTCGATTTACAGCAAATCTAGTCTCCTTACCAAGTCTTTAGGGATAATTCAAAGTATGCCAATTAAATTTGATATCACTGTCACCCTTGACGCCCGTGGTGTAGTCGTTATCGCCGTAGGAAATGAACACGGCGAAACGAGTTCAAATCCAGGACGATACTGATTGCATTTCACATAGCACTAATACCCTTGAGAAAGGTATGAATCCAATTATTCTCGCTCCAGCTATGGGTAAATAGTAGGACAGACTAGCTTCTTCAGCCTTGGTTAGGCAACTAGTCTAGGAGAAGGAAAACTCTGAATTCAAACCTGTTAAACCCCGCTTAAAAATTGACCTTGTGTCATATCCTGCACGAGCGGAGGGGTTGGTAAATAGTATCACTGTCCTCCTCACGTTCCTCAGCTTTCCTAGATCTTTGAGAAGGTTTAAGTCATCATCATCATTATCATGTTGAGCCGCTTGCACAAATATCCTTGACCCTCTCCCGTCACTTCTCCCTATCGTTCATCGCCTCCGGAAGGTCTTCAGGGCTACATCCCGTATCCTCAGCTGCTGTATGTAAGTTCGTGCTGGTCGTCCTGCTTCTGATCGGCCATATGTGGTGGTCCATAGGAGTACATCACTTATGAGCTCGTCTCTACTTCTCCAGCAGTATCCCGCGTGTCTGGTTCGTCTAACTTGGATAGTTTTCGTGATGGGAGGCAGGTGGCCGTATAGTCGGTGCTTTGTGGGGTGTTGCCACCAGGACTTGTTCAATATTGCTCGCAACATTTTTGTGTATTTGCCGTCTAGCTTCTTCTCCAGCTGTTTTGTTAGCGTCGAAGTGGTGCATCCATACAGCAGTATCGACACGACCGCTGCCTGGATGAAACTGCGTTTCATTTTATCGGTCAGGTTTGATTTCCATATGATCGATATCTTATCGATAGCTGTCCATGCTTTCGTTAGCCGCGTGTCGATGTATTTTTCGGTTGATGAGACTCTGCTTCTTAGGTAGGTGAACTTGTCTACCAGTTTCAGAAAGGTTCCCTCTAGTGTTGAAATGTCGCCTGCTTGATTATAGCACATATATTCAGTTTTGTATGCATTGACATGGAGGACAATGTCTTCGGCGGCTCGTTCCAAACTATGCAGTAGTGTTTTTCTTGGTTTGGCGTATTTGCCAGTATTGCTATGTCATCGGCGTAGTCGGCGTCGTTAATTGTTTTTGCGGGGTACCTTCTGCTTTTTTTCTTTGTCAGTTGGAAGCCGTTTTCTCTGATTTTATCGATCGATGTTATAAGTACGTCGTCTAGGCAGATGATAAATAGGTATGGGGCTAGTGTGTCCCCTTGTAGTACTCCTGCTACAATGTCTAAGTATTCTGTGTCTCCATCTGGTTAACCTACTTTCACTTTGGGGTTTCTATAGAGAATCCTTATTGCTGCTACGGTTTCTTTTGGTAGGCTGTATGCAAGTTGGATTTGTTCCATCTTCTCTCTGTGAAGGGAATCGAAGGCCTTCGTAAAGTCGACAAATTGTAATGTCGCCTGTAGGTTTTTTGCCCGTACGCCTTCAAGGATTCTATGAATGGTCAATATTTGTGAGGTCGTGAATCTATTTCTTCTGAAGCCATTTTGGTTTTTCCTAAGGATGTTGTCGATTTTGGGTTCTATGCGGTTTCGTAGTAGGGCGTTGTAAATTTTGGCTGCTATGGATGTAAGTGTTATACCTCGGTAGTTCTTGGCTAATCCGAGGTCATCCTTTTTAGGGAAGGGGAGGATGCATCCCTTCATCCATCTATCTATCGGATTTTGATTATAGACTGCTTTGCGGTGTTGGAGCTGTTTGTCGTCGAATTGTCTAATCTTCCATACTTCAGGGGGAATCTCGTCAAGCCCTGCAGCTTTCTTATTTTTAATCTTTTTTAAGAACATAGTCGAGTACTTCTTGAGTGAACGGTCCTAGTTTAATGTCCAATTGTTTGCTAATTATTCGGTGAAAAAAAAGTCCTTATCTATAATTTCACTTTCTTTGACTTTCAGTCAGTTGTTCGGAATGATGGGAATGTCAATTATTCGGTATGTTCTCTTTCTTTTCTTCTTTTTTTTTGGGGGGGGGATTTTATGAAGTTTATTCTTCTGGCCAGGATTAAGGGATCGGTTTTTATCTCAAAAAAGTTTGTGCATCATCTCCAGGAACGATTTTGTTTTGTACGTGTCCCATTTGATATGTGGGGATTTAGGAATTAACAATAAAACTCCCAACCGGATGTTGACTCGTCGGCTGCCACATACAAAATGTATAAACGCGTCGCCAAGCATAAGGCTCCACGCATCCATCCGGTTAAAAATCAGAAAAAAATGAAAAATAATAAAAAGTAAAGTAGCCAATGGGAAGCGGTCGCGCCAAAATTAGAAGGATTTGGGAGTGGCGAATTTGGAGCCGGTGGAGAGAAATAAATTCTCAGGTTTTCTGTGAACCGGGTCTTGTCAGGCAGTGTCCGTCGAACCAACAACATCATTTTGCTATCTGGTGTTTTGGGCACCACGCTACGTCTTGGGACGTAGCGTTGGTTAGTCCATTCACCAAGTAAATAAAGGAAAGTATGGAAGAAATGTTTTCGTCTCTTATCTGTTTCTATCTTTTCTTTTTGTATATTTCTTTTGGGACTTTCTTTGGACAAGGCATTGCGCCGGCCAGTCAACGTGGGGTAAAATAATATAACCAAAATATGGAGTCAGATATCTTACGGCAACACAGCCTTGCCCTTAGCCCCTGACCTTCAAAAGCCCTTTTAAACTTCACAGATAGTATGATAAAATTTCAGATTCTTGCACAATCCACGAGGATTACCTCCTAGTCATATCTAGTTCTATTTTTCCTTTGATGTATCCGCTTATTATGTGATGAATTATTACGCGTCTTTCACCTCATAACCTACATTTGATATTCTGTTGCATCATATATTTTCACTTTGATGTTTAATAACATCCTTATGACTTTATTTTATGCTGCTATAGAAAGAGATATAATTTCTCTTTTAAGGTTTTCCTTTCTAAGCCATGTCCAAGTTTTCTCAAGTGAGATTTTCCCAGTTAGTCGCTTAACATATCCGTAAAGTCGACTCTCTACACCATAGAGGGGGATGGGAGGGAAAATAAACGGGGTTTATTTTTTGTTCTCTTGGAACTTTTTTCTCCAATCCCCCATCATGCTGTTTTTTCAATTGTATATATATCATCTCACCTCATCCGGTTTTTAAGTAGATCTCCTGTCCATGGAGAGAATGAGGTATTATGGGGGCTGTTTGTGCGTTTGGCGACGAAAGAATGGATTTATTGTCAAGAGCGAATGAAGATGATAGGAACTAGGTAGGGCTCCCAAGAAAAACCATTGAATAACACTGTTTTCTTCCTTTTTCCTCCTCTCCTCAAAACATTTCAGGCCCGTGCCCACTTTTTAAAATGTATTAAATTTTTTAAGAAATAAAAACATATCCATAAAGTTGTTTTTCTTCAATTTGTTTTCTTGTTATTGTTGTTTCATTGATCCCTGTGTTGTTTGTCTTTAATTGGAATCATTTTGAGTTGAGGCTTCTTGATCTGAGAATTTTTTTTTTTTTTACTTTTTTTTTTAGGACTTTTTGTACTCATCTTGATAGTTTTTTTGTGTTGTTTCTTCTTCACTACGTTTCGGCCAAATTTCATCACTGGCCTTCTTCAGGTGATTAACCACGACCTCGGTTAATCACTGCCTTCCATAGTTGTTGTCTATCGCACCACTTTTTTGACCAAGTAAACCTCTAGCCGGCTTGGGTAAGAAATGAAACCGCTATATTCTGACAATGCTCACCTGGAACCGTAGAGACTCAACGCCTCTATCCGCCGCTCCATTTGCTTTGTTTCTAGTCGCTCCAATTAGAATTTTTTTTTCTTTCTAATATATTCTTCGAGTCATCGTAGTGATGCATCCACGCTATCTTCAATGTGAGCGAAGCCTTAATCCTCTCTCTTTTCGAGACAAAAATAGTTTGTCTATGTCATCAATCGGATGCAAAGCCTAGTGCATTGTTATCAGCATTATGGTTCTCTGGTCAATTTATTTCACTTCTTCCTTTGTCTATTCTAAAAATGGTTCCGAGTATTTTCCTCTGGAGACAGCCAAGGTGTTTTTCCGTTCTTCCTGCTGCAGTTTTGTTCCAAGAAGCTTTCTTCTTCGTCTGAAATTTTCTTATGTTATTTTTTCAAATTCCATCCCCACTTATTTGATGGTGCCAAATTCCGATATTCCTAGTGTATTTTCTGAGTATATGGTTGATTGCCATCCCCGCTATTACAAATAGTAATGGTGACAGTACATGTCCTTCGAATAAACCTCTCTTGAGCTTTACCTCAGCTGAACTGATTCCTCCTGCGGTCAATCCCACTTTCCACGTCCCTATGATTCTTACGATTTCGTAAATTTTTAACACCCTGTGCATTTCTTGAGTATGTGACTGAGTGGTATCAAATAGTAATGATGATAACGCATCTCCCTGGAAGATACCTTTTTGGATTTTCTCCTCAGCTAAGCATTCTCCTCGTGTTGTCACATCCACTTCTCCACCGGACTAAGGGAAGGACCACGCTAAATTCAAACCTGTTAAACACCACTTAGAAACGACTTTGAGTCTCTCCCTGCTCGTATAGAGAGGTTGTTTATGCCTTATCTTTAAAGGATGTTGTTTTTTTCGATTTATTCTTTGGTTTCAGGTTGGAATTGGTAGATGAATTTACGAAAGCGTTCCTAGCACTTTCGGATCTTTCATTGGCCATCATGACGGGTTGCTTGCATGTATAAGAAGTGTTTTTTAAAGTTTTTTTCAAAGACTTTTTTTTATTTTTTTTTTTTATATGACAACAAACTTGGAGTTGGATAAAACTGAGATGATCATGCATTTAAAAAATGCTATAAACCGAAATAGAATATTTTTAAAAAGGCATTTAAAAATATTCTCGATTTTCAAAATTAATTCTATTGATTCAGTGTATTGACTTTCTTACATATCCCACACCTCTCATCATCTTTCACATACTACCTGCCTCCCTTGAATGTCTTATGGCACTCGAAAACTGACGTTCGATCCATGCAAGATGATCGAAAAGCAGTCTGAAGTATTCCATCCGTTTCTATGTAATTTTTTACAAATTTAAAACAGAATTTTATTGCATATAGTTCTTCTAAAGTGTCCTCACGTCCTGTTTGCATTTTTGCAATTCACAAGCTGTGGCAACAAGACTTTAGTATGGTGTATTCCAATTACTGCAATAGCTGTTTCTTTGAACCTGAAATCCAAAAAAATTGGTCAGTCATCTCATAAGATGTATAATAAATAAATAATATACTGAATTTTCAAAAGTCTAAGACAATTTTATATGACTGTACAAAAAAGTCTGGAGACTTATTGAATGTATCAGTTATATATATATATATATATATATATATATATATATATATATATATATGATTAAGGATGTGCTCTAATCTGGCTGTGAATATTGTTCTGAATAATTATGGTTCCATAATCCAGTACAAAGAAACCATCAAATGATCTCTGAGATACAATTACATATTAAAGTTGTCGATGGGACGGACAAACTAAACAATGAATCATCAAAACTATAATATATATTTTTTTCTTTACGCGTTATTTTTCTAGGTATATGTATTGATAGAGCTGAAATTCAATAGATTGAAGATTCTTTTTGAATGTAGTTTGTATCCCTGAAGAAGCATTCGTTTTAAACTATTACATCAACAATTTTTCTTACAGATCCATTTATTAACATATATTTAAAACCCATTTGTTTGCGTCCGATGGTAACAGAATAAAATCCTAATAACATATATACAAAAATAAGAATAATGAAAGAAGGAAGGAAGAAAAAAAAATCCCGTCAGTCTTTCAATCCTCCGCATCAGATACTCCTCTTCTCTGTTAGGATTTTTCATAAAGAAAATTATTATTATCATGTTAATATGAAAGTTTTGCAAGTCAACAAAGAATGCTACGGTACTAAAAGTGATTTATTTGTCCGAAATTATCGATTGGATAAATGGCAGGTCTTGCCTCTCCTTCTCTCTCTCTCTCTCTCTCTATATATATATATATATATATATGTTGTGCTCTGGTTAGTGAACACAAGAAGTAGTAATAATAAGACAAACCCCGATATGTGAGTTAAAATAGTTATATTTACAGAAGTGTATTTACAAGAGAGAGACTGTTAGTTATAAGAACATAGGATTAGTGTTAGAGTAATGATATACTTCAACAATAGGAACGGCTCTTCTGGTCTGACTCGTAGGCTTATTTTATTTCTTTGTAAAAATACAAAGAAGGCACAAGGCCTTAAGGTTTTTGGGGAGGGGAAGGGAGCGGTCTTGCTTTTCTATGTATTCTAAAGGGAGCCTAGCTAGCCACATTCGCCGACCCATTCAACAGTACAATATATAACCATTCATCCCTCATCATGTGCGCAGCAGACACCAAAATACCACATTTGCTCTATGATAAAGCCTACTTAAAACCCGTAAGTAGTATATGATTTTTATTTACAAAATATGATTTATGTACAATGAAGTGATGGGAATGGAAAAAAAACCCGAAAAATATATATACAAGAAAGAAAACAAGGAAAAATTTCCCCATTTGGTTTCCCTCCCATCCCCACGTCTATAAAATTGGAGGCCGACTGTTTTCCGGTTCGAAAGAAACCGGAAACAAGCCGGACCTACCCTAGGTGGGACAGGAATCCTAACCTACAAAGATAAAATAAATAAAGGGCCGGGCGCGGTATGGGTCGATAGATGCAGATAATATGATTTTTTTCATATAAGATCTTCAATAAAAGCGGACTGGGATTCGGGTTGAGGTACAAAAATAATAGGGAGGGGGAAGATCTTGAGAAACTAACGACTAGATGACGGGGACAATGACACACAACATACTGCTAACTAGGTTACAAGGGGAAAAAACAATTCTACTTACCAGGGATGGGGTCCCTAAGGACCCGTACCGTAGACGCCATGGGCCGGCAGAGGAGGGAAGGATGACTCCAACATTGCCCCCTTTCGTACGACCAGGCTCGCTGCAGTCACCCACCTTTTGCTGAATGTTATGCGATCCAAGCGTTTTCTATCGCATCTGATTTTGACCCTCAGCTGATGCCGAAAATACAAAACCAGATCACGATGAGAAAAGCTTGCATCGTCATACAATCCCTTGTTTCGCGTCGTCCAAATCACCATTCGGGCTACAGCTAGGATCGCGAGAAACACCACACGCTTCTCACCGTGAAACGGAGGAAGAACGTTGTCTACGACGTAACCAACATCGAGCAGCACAAGCTTTTTGGGTTCGATGCGAGCCGTCCACTCCCCGACGTGATCCCAAAACGGGCGGACTCGCTCGCAGTAGTAGAAGGCGTGCTCAGCCGTTTCTTCTAGGCCACTGCTGCAGCGAGGGCAATCAGGCATGTCTGCCAGGCCCGCCTTGTAGTTCAAGTCGCGAAGGGGTAACGCATTCCGTGCAAGTCGCCAGGTGAGCGAGAACTCGGAGTTGTTCAAGAAGCTCGATCCTGGCGCCCAATTCCAGTGAGAGCGGATCTCCTCCGCCGTCCAGCCGTGCCGCTCGCTGAGAGGATCAGAAGCGGAACCCACCACTAATTCCCGATACAGTTCCTTCCGAGGCCATGAAAGGTCACTGGACCCAAGAAGGTTACGAAGGGCCTTTCGGCACTCGCGGACAAACAGTGCTTCGCCCAAAGGCCTACGTCGACCTTCAGCCTTTGGGTCTGAGTTGAGGCTAGGAAAAGTCCGACTCGCCTTTCGTCTCCACACTGAGTCCCCCGTCAAGACACGGCCCAGATATGCAAGTCTTTCAGCAAGCCAGTGGCTCTCCAGATCAGGCATACCCAGACCCCCGTTGCGAGTACGTTGGATACAGACCTGCCTACGGACCATCGGCCTTGCACCTCCCCAGAGCAATCTGGAGAGGGATCGTTGCAGTGCCAACCGATGTGCCTTAGGCAGAGGAAGTACAGCCAATCGGTAAAGGATCAAGGGGAAGACGTACGCGGCGCACGCCTCAGCCCTGCCCTTTAAGGACAACCTCCTTGAAAGCCAGATTCCCACCTGAGCATTCACCTTAGCATGTACCTCCGACCAATTTCGCTCCAGTTGGAGGTCGGGCCCAAACCACACCCCGAGGATGCGGATGGGTCCGTCACTCCAGCGGAAGGGCCCTGGAAGAGTATTGCTACCCCTCCAAGCACCAAGCCGCAAACCACCGCTTTTGTCAAAATTGACCTTGGCCCCTGCAATCCGCTCATACTCGACAACCGCCTCTTTCACAGCCTCTATATCCTGGCGGCGGGATACAAACACTGTGACGTCATCAGCGAACGCGTAAACACTGGCCGCAAGGCGGCCAACGAATGGGATACCGCACAGTGCCGGACTTGTCCCCTCATCCCTAAGCCTGCGCAGGAGGGGCTCCAACGCGAGGACATAAAGAAGCGGAGACAGAGGGCAGCCTTGCCGGACCGAACGCTCGATCGCGATCACCCCCGAACGCCTTCCGTTCACCTGCACCACTGCCTGAGGGTTGTGGTACATCATGCTAATCCATCTGCGGAACTCCGGTTTGAATCCAGCAGTCTCCAAAACAGACGCCAAGAACCGATGGTCTACCCTATCGAAGGCCTTGGACTGATCTAAACTGATCAGCGCGGCTTCGGTGTCGTATTTTAACCCCTCTAGGACCTCGCGAATCAAGTGCAGGTTGTCCTGGATCGATCTTCCCTTCACAGCAAAGGTCTGTTCGGGGCCGATCAGATCGCTAATGACAAGCTGTAAACGATTCGCTAAGACCCGGGCCAAAATCTTTAAGTCTGTGTTAAGCAGAGTTATGGGCCTGTAATCATCTAAACCCTCCCAAACATGCCTGCCACCTTTCTTCAGCAATGTGATCACGCCCTTGGTAACGCTACCAGGGATGGCTCCCTGGGCGAACCAATGGTTGAACATATCCGTCAGAATAGGTACAAACATGTGCGACATCCTCAAGTACACTTCGTAGGGCAAACCATCTAGTCCCGGCGACTTGTTGAGGCCGACCTGCTTCAACGCATCACGGACTTCGCATTCAGTAACCACACCCTCGCAGCTAGCCGCTTCAGCCGCCCCAAGGCGGGGGAAGTCGGCGAGATAGCTACGAAACTCCCGGAGCGGGAGATCAGTGCAGCGGGCAAAGCGATCCCGAAAGTGCGCCCGAAAGGCGTCACGTATCTCACGACCAGATCGCAACAGACGCCCGTCCGGGGTCTTGACAGATGCGATGTACCGATCGGGGAACCTTCGCACTTCTTCTTCACGCGCAGTCGCGTTCGATTTCACAGCTTCGTTGAGAACTCTTTTTAGCCTAGATCTAACTACTGATCCCTTGTAGCGCTCGCTACTCTCACGCTCAAGGTCCCTCCTAGCTAGCTCTACACCTAGGGAGTCCCCCCCCCAGCCACCGCCCGGGAAAGTCTATCATCTATAGATTTCGCCTCCGTGGTCCTGTCTAAGTTGAGCTGTCGACCGTACTTGGTGGCGAAATCTCTAATCCTATGTTTAAGAGAAACCCACCACCTATTCCCGGTAACCGCCCCCACTAACGCCCGCTGAATTAGGGATTCAGGCGATCCCGGAAGTCCCGTATCTCCAGTAAGGAGGTATTGAACTTCCAGTAGCCGGCTAGACTAGGCCTATTTGCTAACCGCAGACCGACTCTAATGAGTTTATGGTCAGTCCACGCTATCAAGTGGAACGTGGGACAACTAACAAAATCAATGTCAGCTCTTCTCACTAACACTCTGTCCAAGTAGGAACCTACTTTGGCAGAGGGCGATCTATCTAGCCACGTCCACATCTCCCGCCCTGGGTGATCCAGACGAAACCTGTCGACGAGACCGTGACGAGTCACGAAGCCGACAAGGCTGCTTTCACACCTTCCCAATCTGTTAGCTCCCCGCCCGACCTTATCTTTCTTGGGATCAAGGATCGCATTCCAATCACCCATTAAGACTAGCCGCTTCGTATCGTCCAGGAACGGCGCCAACCGACGAAAAAAGGAAACCCTCTCCGCAGCGATATTGGACGCATAAACCGCAACCAGACGAAACTTGAAACTTTTCACGGCAACATCGGCCACAACCAGCCGGCCCCCGTCACCTGCAAAAACAACGTCAACATCAGCATCAAGGCTGCGTCCAACTAGCAAAGAGACCCCAGCGCTGGTGCGGCTGCCGTATGCTGAGAAAACGTTAAAATCGCTTTCCAGCACCCGACAGTCGGCACGGCAAGTGAAGTGAGTCTCCTGCACTGCAGCAACATCCACTCCGAGGTTCTTGAGTTCAGCAAGCAAGCGCGTACACTTGCTTGAATCCCTCAGTCCCCTCACATTCAAACTGGCAAGGTTTAAAGCCATCAATCCAATTACCTTACTCAGTGTCGACTACGGGCCGGAAATCCTTCGGGGTGAGGATGCCGACGGCCTGACGCAGGGAACTGGTGCCGAGCTCAGTGCTAACTCGGTCGTCCCTGGTAATTCCCCCGACATCCATGGGGTACCTCAGCTTTAGGGACCTATAAAATGATGGGTGAACTAAAATCGGGACCCTGCCCGAACAAAAAGGAAGCATTTTTTTTAACATTGCATTTTTTGTGTTGGCCAGCATTACGTCCGCCCGGCTGGCTTCGTCAATAAAGTTCCATAGCTCTTTAGTCCGATTGCCAGCCGAACGGACGAATGTGGTCAACATTGGAGCGTCCTTGAATATGTAGGGATTAGTGACGTCTTTGTTGTTTATTTTTTTAAATGAGCGCAATGGTTTTAATGAGGTTTTTAAAATGTGGTCGTGATTTGGGTTTTCTAAAATGTCTTCGCAGAAGAGAAAAGCGGTCATTGCATGGCGGGTTTCTGTTGAAGCTGAGCGTGCTCTTGGCTTTTGACCTGATGATGATGTTGATGCTGTCTGTGGGTCAGGTGAGAGTCTTGTCACTGAGTGTGACCGTGTGAAAATTTTCGGAGTTGTGATAGGGGAAAGTGAGGGGGGTAGTGGTATTTCGATTGGGTTTATTGGAGTGATTTTTTGTATTTGTGGGAGGGGAGGAATTATTTGAGCTGGTCGCTCATTTGAGGCTGGTGTCTTTGATATTTTCTTTTTCCCCTCCCCCTTAGGTTGAAGTAGGGAGGGTGTTTGTTGTTGTGTTGTTTTTTTTGGATTTCTTTTTTCCCCCTCTTTTGTTGGCGAGTCTTCGCTATTCCTTCTTCTTTTTAAGTTGATGCTCATGTCCATGGGTTCTATTGGTGTTGATGATTGTTCTGTTGTAGTGGTCGATGTTGATGATTGTGTTTTAGTAGTAGTATCAGTAGGAGTAGCGATGATTACAGTTGTTGAGTCTTTTGTGGTATTTGTTTGGTTAGTTTTGTTTTCTGTAGGTGCTATTAACTTTTTTATGGGAGTTTTTTTCCCCCCTTTTTTTTCTTGTCACTTGAGTCCACCCCTCCTCGTCTTTTTTGTTGGGGTTTTCTTGGTGATTTTCGATGTTTTGGGTGGGTGTCTTGGTTGTTATGATCTCTGAAGCAGTAGTAGTGGTAGTAGTCGTTGTTGCGGTGGTCGTTGTTTTTTGAGGGCAGTTTTTAGAAAAATGTCCGATTTTGTTACACGCCCAACATAAGGGTTTCCTGCCCTCAACGACCACCGTCATCGTTTGATCTCGGTATTTTATTTTATGAGGTACGTTGTTAAACCCTCCCCTATCGAGGCACATGATGAAGACATAATCACCGTATGCAGTTCCTCGTGTTGATGTTATTTGGGAAACTTGTTCAACGCCGCCATATATGCTTAAGTAGGCGGCGAGAACGTCCCCACTCAATTGCATTGAGACATTACATACGGTGACCTTTATTCTTCGCTTGCCTCGATATTCAGGTTGAAGCCGGAAGAAGCGTGTTGTAATGTTACCACCGGCCAGTTTCTTGGCTACTTCCTCTGAAGGGAGTAAAACATCCCAGGTTGCGAAGCTCCTGCGGCAGAAATACTTCCCTGGGATGTTTGCGCTTTTTAGTAAGTCTTCGAAAGTCTCTTTTTTAAGTCCTGCTAGTCTCTTGGTCTTAAGATCAGTGACTACGAAGGACAGGGTCTTTGGTTCAACTTCTTTCACAAGTTCCGGTATAGGAAGTATTTCGCCTTCCTTAAAATAGTTGGCATATTTTTCTGCCCTGTCTCTTGCGTAGTCACTGGGGGTTTTTTGGTTCACACAGTGTGACGACCAAGAGACTGTTGTTTCTTTTGGTTTCTGGGCCGGTGGAATAGTACTTGCAGATGACGACAAGTCAAAAGGTGCTTCTTCCGGCATTGGGGAGGGTCTCGTTATAAATATGTCCTCGGGTGAGTTAGCCTCCTCCATGGCTGTGAAACACAGCTAGGAGGAGATGAATCCGAATGATGTGGTTGAGATCAAGATCGATGAAAAACAATGAAAAATCCGGTATGAGAAATAGTAGTCGTTTTTTTTTAAAAAAGAGTTAAAACAACAATTCGAGTCGAGGTTTGACCCTCCTCACAAACAAACAACAGTAACAATTGTTTGAGGGGGGTCACAAAGCAATAACAATATGAAATTTACAGATAACAAATAACAATTTTCAACAGTAACTTACTTTTCGATAGTCGTAAAAAATAAACGCAAACCAAAACTGAGGAGTAGGCTTATTCCTTGGCTGATTTCTGCTACTGCCACATGGAACAGCTCATTATGCTGAAAAGGTAGGTGATGCCCAACAATATATGTATCTGTATATATATACTTTTCTTTTAAGAATTCGTCATGCCATGCTACTCAGGCTACCTTTTCTTATATTACCATAGCAGTTGTACGTTGGCTTAGTGATTACTGTTGTTTTAGTTTTGGCAAACTGTATACACCGTGCTGGCGCGCGCGCACACACAAACACACACATTTATATATATATATATGTGTGTGTGTGTGTGTGTGTGTGTGTGTGTGTGTGTGTGTGTGTGTGTGTGTTAAAGACTTCTGGTAAAATCCTCATGAAACTAGGAAAGACTTCAAGCTATTGGGGAAAAACACGTCACAAAGATAAGGTTATACGCACTCTCAATGCAGTGGTGGAAAGATATCACATCAGAAAACAAAACTGGCCATTAAAATGATACTGTCAAACAATGTAGATAACGGTGAAAATCTCATATCAAGATTGTACGTCTTTGAACAGATCCAAAGTAAGATAATACCCCGAGTAAACGGGATTCGTTTGTTTATGGTACGTGATATATATATATATATATATATATATATATATATATATATATATTGTTTTAAAATAAATAATCAGAATGTTGTACAGATCGTTTTATCTGTAGAGTCTGTTACAAATCAAATCGCAGCATTTTCATGGGTTCATCTAGTATTACATGAATATTCAATAGAAACTGAACTGTGAAGACAGAGACAGCAATAAACACTTGAAATACCTAATGCGTCATCACTAACATCTGAATAAATTTTTCGATAGATTATATTCCCTTTGCCATCAGTAAGCACTTACTACGAACATCAATAGGCCCAAGAAACCCAGTCGTTGTTGTATACACCGACTGATCTCTCCTGATGGGTAAGACCCCGCCTCCAATGTGTCCTGGATATGAAACAAAACCATCCGATGTTGAGATTCGATTGCAGGAGTTGTGGGAATGTGGAGTCTTGATTCATTGCAATTACTCCCAGGTCCATTCGAACCCGGTATAATAGAACGTGATTGAGTCATATTACTAGGTCAGATAGAACTGTTTGACATTTAAACAGTGTGCAAAGAAATAGCATGCTGAATTGAATTGTTAGAAATGGAACTGTTTGATTATTTAATATATGTAAACGAAAGACTGGTTAATGTTAAATTGAATTCTTAGTGATACATAACAATACTTGGAACCATTTAAGTATATGCAGATGATTGTGTACTGTAGAATAGGATTATTAATGTTAAATAGCAATACTTGTAATCATTTCACTGTCTGCAAATAAATGAATAATATTGAATAAAATTAGTAATGTTAAAAAGCAATAAAGTTGTATAGCCATGAACAACTATACATACACATATGCATTCGGAATCATAACAACGACACAATAAAGACGAGCGACACAATTCTTTAGAAAAATACATCTCTCACTTTATTTGAAAGGGTTCGAAAGGGTTACTAAAGGTTTTACTCTGAGAGGAAGTTGGAGACCGAACAGAACTGCAACATATTGACCCCCACTTTTATGGGCTGCTCAACTGGGGGCCTGGGGGCCCAGCCTCTCTGGCACATGTTCCTCATTTCAGCATCTTCTCTTCAACTAGTCTGATCTCCAACTGAACAATCGGGGGTCCTGAGCGTTTACTCTGCTGGGTGTTTTTTTTCTTCTCTACCGCATCTTATCTCCAACTGATTGAACTTCCTGTGCACCGAGTTATATAATAAATCGACAGCCACCTTCTTCTTGTGGGCGTCACAAATCGCACTCATTCAACCCGTCCATGGTCAACGTTATATTCTGATATTCTTCGACCGGATGCACCTGTTATTTACACAGGTGTATTGCCTATTTTGACAGCTGGGCTAGGGTCAATATGTTACAATAATGGAAACATATAACTGTATAGAAAGAATACTTGTGCGCAAATAAAATAGTTCTAACTCATTTATATTGAAATTTCCAAAAATTTATTCCCTTGTAAATCATATTTGTATATTTATTCAATGATGTTTAAACAAATGAGTGATGTTAAGTTGTTACAGTTTTATTGTAATGCTTGAAAAATTTAACTGTCTTAGAAAAAATGATTTAAAGTAAATCGAATTATTCGTGTTAGAAATATTTGAAATCATTTAAAAAGTAAACAAAAGAGAGTTCAGACTCGTTTTAAAAAAAAGTTACCTATAAAATATATTTTACAAATCATATAATTTATATATAATATATATATATATATATATATATATATATATATATATATATATAAATATGATTTGGCATTATATAACCAACTAGGGTATATATGCTATGAAACTTAAAGAAACGATGTCCTAGTCAGCTGGAGCAGTAGAATACACCGACTGCATCTCTGCAGAGCGGTAATACCCTCCAATGAGTGTCCTAGATATAACACAATTCAATTAGATAGTAAGGCTTCAGTAATCCTGGAGTTTTGGGAAATGCAGAGTATCATTTTATTGCCATCGCTCCCAACTCCACTCTGACCCGGAGTTGTTGCAACTAAATAACTCCCTATTTATGGATCAAATAGAACAAAACTGTGTTCTTATTCTAAACTGAATTGTTTGAAATAGAAATGTTTATATGGATAAAAACGGGTTTGGCATAAAATAACCTACGATAGTTGATATCCCATAAGACCAAACCAAAGCAAACCTGGACCACATCAGTGTAAATCGACCAGTAAATAATGCAGTCCGTGATTCTGTGCGGACCCTTTGTGTAATCGAGGGGATTTACCAAGTATGATGGCTTTTAGGGAAATATATATATATATATATATATATATATATATATATATATATATATATATATAATATGAGAGAGAGAGAGAGAGAGAGAGAGAGAGAGAGAGAGAGACTGAGCGAATCAAAGTAATTTCAACTTGATGGTGATGATGATGATGATGATGATGATGACCAGCAGTTTATAAGGGATTTACTTTATTTTTCTTTTTATTTAACAGTAAGATAAAAGGAATTGATTGTAAATTTCAAAATAATGATCCTGAACACTCACAGAATCGGGCACAGCATAATAATATTCTAAAAAAATGTTGTTTCTAAAAATCCTTTATATGCGTTATTCCTCGAAGTAGATCATTATCATGAATGATATTTGACCAGAGCAAGGTTTTAATGTTTGATTTAATGGTTTGTCACCCGACGCAGTAATACTCTGACAGAACTTTAATGAAATTGTGACCAGAAAGTCAACTTATAAAAAAGTTGATTCCAGTTTTCATTCATTCTAACCATGTCATGCAATGGGATCTAATCTGACTGTTTATCCTGGGTATAAAACTAAACTCTATCCAGTGGTGAAGAGGGTGTCCTCGTGGTGTAATGGTTAAAGCGGTGGACTGCGGAATCGTTGTAAGCGAGTTCGTACTCAAGTCGCACTATTACATTCACTTTCGGGCAAATACCCTTGGGAAAGGTATGAACCCCCTTATTCTCCCAGCTATGGGTTAAATAGTACCACTACTGTTCTTCTAGGAGAATGGCTTTGGCATTAAATAACCTGCAAAGGTTGGTATGCCATCAAACAAAGAAGTCAAACCAAACCTATCCAGTGGTGAGTCTCTAATTCTGGAACTAACAACCTTTTATTTTTATCATAAAAATGTTTTTATTAGTATATGTTTGATGACAAATTTCCATATGCATAAAAGCCTGAGGAAATATTTTCCGGGAATATATTCCGGTTCAGAGTGGAGCGGGGAGTAATGGAAAAAGAAAGAGGACCTAACACACTATAACTCTCCTGGACTAGAACCTGACTATCATTTATATTTATTGGGAAACCCTTTTTAGTATGGTCTTAAGGGAATACATTTAGTGTATTCTAAACCCTACGGAATGGGCTGGATACAAAAAAAATTATTCAAAATTAATATTGCAGACAACAGAATTTAACTAAAGAGTTAATCAAGATTCCCCAATATATTAGAGAAAAAAGAAATCAAACTTAAAGAAGCAAGAAAGCAAACTAGAAATATTTGATCCTTCTATCCATTTTGAAATGAAAAATGTTGTATTGACAAAGGAAAACAGCCTTAATGCAATTTCTAAAAAAAATCTTATTTATACTGCTTTAATATATTATGCACATTCGGCATCCAGATCAAAACTGACTTACCGTAAATCGCTGCGTACAAGTTGATATTTTAAGTCTGTAAAAATCTCTAAGGGTCAAATCAGAGATAGAATCCAAACCATCAAGACAGAGTGGTCAAACAGGGAAACAGTTCTCTTAACAATCAATATACAGCATAACTCAAGCAAATTGCCATAAAAATTCCAAGTTAAACCCGTGTGTGAACATATTCTACGAATTAACACAGAGAATAATATAAAATTTTAAAAGTGTAATTTAGTATTATATTAGCGCTATATAACAAGTCATTTGCAACAACCAATGCATTGACCCTTAGATACTCTTTGCATACGTACCAACCCCTCCACTCGGGCAGGATATGACACAAAATCCATTTTTAAGCGAAGTTTAACGAGTTTGAACCCAGAGTTTTCCTTCTCTTAGACAAGTTGCCTCACCAAGGCTGAAGAACCTAGTCTGCCCTACTATTTACCCATAGCTGGAGGAAAAATAATTGGATTCATATCTTTCCCAAGGGTATTCTTGCTATGTGAAATGCAATCAATCTCGTCCAGGGTTTGAACTCATGTAGCCGTGTCTATTTCCTACGATTATAACCATTAAATCACGGGCACCTCCATTTCCGTCTTTAGAGACATTTTGGAGCGTCACTGCACACAAACGGCCATTCAAACAACTACAGCATGATAGCAATAGATTGTGAATTTATAATAATATACGATTTAATGTCTTGGATCTACATGGTTCGTATGATTTTTATGTAATCTTTTGGGTTTGTGGTAGCTGACCAATAGTTCTACAGAATTTTTAGCAAAAAATGTTTAAGTCGACTTCAGTGAGAGATCGACTTCTACACTGGAATTTAGGGTTGTAGTATTTTGTTTTCTGTTCAGTGGCCATCAGACACGGATGCCTGTATACACCTATGAGAGACTCTATTGTATATATATATATATATATATATATATATCATCGGAATATTGTAATGTTTGCTCTGTACATTCGTGTACGGAACACTGTAATGACTTTTCTGGTTTTGCAAACGTTTTACATTTTTCCCAAATTTTTTATTCTATCTGCCTATGGGGTTTCCAATTTTCATCATATATATATATATATATATATATAAAAGCTTTAGTACGGAAATACCTCTGTAAGGCTGTGGTTATTTTTCGTTTTTTGTGTTTTTAATTTCCCTCGAGGTATTTGTACATAGGAAGCTCTGCCTGTAAGTCGTAGGTATTTGAAGGTTTTATCTTCAATCTATCCAAACAAACATCCGTGTAGATATATAAGAAAAATAATTATTGGGAAAATCTAGCAACATCATAGAGGAATTCAGTCAGAGGTGCCATCAACCTTCTCGAATCGGTTATTTGGATATGTTTTGAGTTTTCTAGACAGGGACGAACACACAGGCATCTGCATACAAGCATTATCAAATACACACACACACACACACACACGCACACGCACACACACACGCACACACACACATATATATATATATAGATGGTGAATGAGAGAAAACGAGAGAGAGGGTGAGTGAGAGAGAACGAAAGAGAGAGAGTGTTAGAGAGAGAAAGGCAAGGAACAAAAGATATATACAAATAGGAAAATTTATATGTTGTTAATCATTTTTAATTGTTCTCAACTAGCTTAGACCATAGGTCATCACCAGGAAATTTTTTTTTTAATATTTTTTTGGTCAGAGAGAATATCACTCATCAAGCATTTGTTCTCAAGTTACATTTTCTGGACAGTAGATGGTTTAGTTTGATGATAAAGTGACAGTGTTAGGAGACGCCTTGTTTATCTCTGAGTGTTTTCTCCCATCGAGGTTGACTTGTCCAATTCGTTCTATGTTCTATAACAATATATATGTATATATATATATATATATAGAGAGAGAGAGAGAGAAAGAAAAGGAAAGGAGATATAGAAGGAGAAAAAGAGATTAAGATGTACAGAGAGGGTAAGGAACTGAGAGAGGGGTAAAAGAGAAGATGGCATAGATACGTATCGATTTGTTACTGTCAGCGTTGATAGTTGTTATAGATTTTGGTGAAACTGCTTAGTAATTTTAAATTTGGAAAAAGAGTTGACTTATATTTTATGCAATCCATTAACTTTTTCTTCCATATTGACAAAGAAAAATGCAACCAAAATTCTAATTAAATACTTCATTATATACAGGAAAAATTAATTGCATCTATGTACACTTGCAAAGTATAATTCCTGTTGATTATAAATGAAAATATAATATTTAAAAGGATCATTTGTATAAGTATTATGCATTGTTAATTACATGATAAAATTATCGTTCGTATAGTAAGGTGAATTCATCATCATCATCATCATCATGTCGTGCCACAGGCATAGATATCCCTGACAATATCTCGCCACTTCTCCCTATCGGTCATTGCCTCTGGCTGGTCTTCAGGGCTACATCCCGTATCCTCACATAGCTGCTGTATGTATGTTTGAGCTGGTCGTCCTGTTTTTGCCCGACCATATGTGGGGGTCCATAGGAGTACATCACTTCTCCAGCAGTGTTCTGCTTGTCTGGTTCGTCTAGCTTGGATAGTTTTCGTGATGGGAGGTAGGTGGCCGTATAGTTGGTGCCTTGTGGAGTGTTGCCGCCAGGACTTGTTCAATATTGCTCGCAGAATTCTTGTATAATTGCCATCTAGCTTCTTCTCCAGCCGTTTAGCTTGCGTCCAGGTAGTGCATCCATACAGCAGTATCGATACGACCGCTGCCTGGAAGAAACTGCGTTCTTTTTATCAATCAGGTCTAATTTCCATATGATCGATTGCCTATCGATAACTTTCCATGCCTTTGTTAGCCATGTGTCGATGTCTTTTACGATTGATGAGACACTGCTTCCAAGGTAGGTCTACCAGTTTCAGAGAGGTTCCGTCTAGTGTGGAGATGTCGCCGGTTTGATTATAGCACATATATTCCGTTTTGTGTGCGTTGACATGGAGGTCAATGCCTGCGGCGGCTCGTTCCGAAATATGCAGTACTCTATCGGCTTGGTTGGATGTATTTGCCAGAATCGCTATGTCATCGGGTTAGTCGGCGTCGGTAATTGTTTTTGCGGGGTACCTTCTGCCTTTTTTCTTTCTCAAAATTGTGGAGTTGAAAGAAAAAATAAAAAAGAGTATCTTAGGAGAATAAGAAAACTACTAGAAACCAAGATATATCACAGAAATCTCATCAAAAAGATAAACACCTCAGATACTCTGGAACGTTCTTGAAGTAGACGAGGAATGAACTTGAACGAATATACAAGAGAACGAGAAAACTAATGAAGATGCATTAAGCCTTTCATCCAATAGATGACATTAACTATATGTGGGAAGAATTACCAGTATTGAAGATAGCGGCGATTCTTCGACCGGACTCGAAGAATATATAAAAAATAGCAAAGAAATACCAATCTCAGAATTTGAAATATGACCATACTCGCTAATGGTACATTCCCAAAACAAAATTTGTTCAAGAGAATGACATCCATAAATTTCTCTGGGATTTTGAAACGTAACAACATCACCTAATGACAGACAGAAGAGCAGACCGACTAATAATTTCCAAAAAAAAAAAAAGGAAAAAACAGAAAAGAGAACTGTCATGTTTTAGATTTTGCCTTTTCACCTCACCTCAGAGTAAAGCTCATAGAGAGGGAAAAGAGAAACAAGTACTTGGACATTGTCAGTGGACTAAATAAGCTGTGGACTATGAATGTGGCGGTAATACCAATTGTAACTGAAGCACTTGGAAGTGGTCCCCAAATGCTTGGAAAAGGAATTTAATGAAGTGGGAATCGGATGGCCTATATAGTCCATGCTGGATACAGGATTGTTCTGATGGATCAGAATATTGAGTAAGGTTCTTAAAACTTATGGGTACCTGATGTGGAAAACTCGCCGGAATATAATAATAATAATAATAATAATAATAATAATAATAATAATAATAATAAGAAGAAGAAGAAGAAGAAGAAGAAGAAGAATGGAAGCTGATACCATCAAAAAGGTAGAGATGAAAGAAAAAAAAATAAAGAGTATCTCAGGAGAACCAGAAAGCTACTCGAGACAAAAGTATATATTAGGAGCTTTACCAAAAAGAAAAATTCCTGGGCTGTCCCCCTCGTAAGATAATGAGGACCATTTTTTAAGGTGACGAGAGAAGAATTTAAACAAGTAGACATGAAAACAAGCAGACTAATGACCATGCATAAAGCCTTGCATTCCAGAGATAGCGTTGACTGACTATTTGTGTCAAGAAAAGAGGGTGGTGGACGATTTGCCATGATTGAAGACAGCGTTGACGCATATAGACAATGAAAAGCGTGGAAAAAGACTTATCATAGCGACCAGAAAAAAAAGTTCAGTCGACACGAGGGCCAGAAGACAGGAAATAACCAGAAAACAAAAACGAGATGAAAAGCAACTCTATGGACATTTTAAGTGACTAAGAGACGACATTTCGCACGAGAAAACATGGGCGTGGCTAAGAAAAGGACACATTAAGAGAGAAACTCAATCTCTTTCAATAGTGGCTGAAAAGAACGCTATAAGGACAAACTATATGAAAGCGAGGATAGAAAAGACATTACAAAACAGCAGATGTAGGTTATGTGGTGATATAGACGAAACCATCAACATAGAAAGAGTAGAAGACGAGACACGACAAGGTGGACAAGGTGATACACTAGGAACTATGCAAGAAATTTAAATTTCACCACGCGAACAAATGGTATATGCAAATCCCAGAATTTGTCGCAGAGAATGAGACGCACAAACTCCTCTGGGACTTTGATTTACCAACCAATCACCTCATCTCGGCCAGACGACCAGACCTTATAATAATCAACAATAAAAAAAGAGAATTTGCAGAATTGTGGATTTTGCTGTCCCGGCTGACCACTGAGTAAAGTTGAAAGAAAGCAAAAAGAAGGGTAAGTACCTGGACCTTTGCTAGGAAATTTAAAAACTGTGGAACATGAAAGTGACAGTTAGAGCAATTACAATTAGTGCACTTGGTACTGTCACTAAAGGATTAGTGAAAGGAGTAGAGGACTTAGAAAAAAAGAGGACGAATGGCGATAATCCAAAATACAGCATTACTAAAATCGGCCAGAATACTGAGAAGAGTCTTGGAGACTTGAAGGGACTTGTTGCCTCTTGTAGCATAGGACCAAAATACGTTGTGTCTGAAAAAAAGGAGTTCGCAGAAAAGAAACACTCAAAACTCGAATTTTAAGGAAGAAAATAGTAGTGGCTTTTATTCTTGGGGACTACAGCGGGCTGTAATTAAAAAAGTTTGTTCGATAGCGTTCTTCCTCCCTCCTCATCTTGGCGATGACGGCGGCGTCGTTATAGTTGGCTTGTTGATACTTTCATATCAGTCGAATTGCTGACAGACTGGGGATGACATGGGTCAGGGCGTCATGGACCTCTGTTGAACCTGTTTAGAAACCTGCCTTGAACTGCCAAAATCTCATTACTTGATTTCTTATATAGCGATTTGATGGATCAATTCGAAGGTTCCGGAAAGCTCGATGATCACCAGTGAAAACTATAGGGTAGCACGTGAAAGTTCACTCGTGATTATATTAAAATCACGTTTGAACTCTACAGGTCATTCTGCCTGCACGAGCGAGGTTCGTGACATTTTTGATCGTCAGACACAAGTACCCAATGATTGATGACAGCTGATGTGCTCGTGCGTTCTCCAACCTTGAGACCGCTGCAACTCAGCGACAGCGCCCGTCCGTAATATTACACTCTCAGACTCCAGTGAATATCATCAGCAACCGCCGATGTGATAAAAACTTTCAACAAATAATAATGATAACAATAATGTAGAGCTAAGAAAGGCTGATTACAACGACCAGAAACAGCACAAAAACAGAAGGATCAACAGAATAACAACTACAGGGAAGCAAAAATTGGAAGAAAATCAATTTATGGATATTTTAAGCGACTAACTAACGAAATCTCATACCAGAAGATTCGGACATAGCTAAGACAGGGAAATGTTCAGAGAGAAACTTATTCTCTTCTAAAAACAGCTCAGAACAACGCAGTAACAACGGAAAAAAAGAATACGACGCAAAAAAGCAGCCAATCAAGATTATTTGGTGATAAAGACAGAACCATCAATCACAAAATAAGCGAATGCAGCAAATTAGCACAAAAAAGAGTATGCGACTTGACATGATTGTGTGGGGAAGGTGATCCTCTGTGAATAAAGTAAAAAATTTAAATTTGACCATACAAAAAAATGGTATATGCACAATCAGGAATCCGTCCTGGAGAACGAGACATGGAAACTTCACTGGCAGAGTAAAATAAAAAGAAAGAAAAAATTGAATAAATTTCTAGACATTGCTATTCATAACTAAAATACACGTGGACTATGAAGTTGACGGTGGTATCAATTGTAATTGGTGCACTTGGAACAATCCCAAAAGGATTGATAAAGGGACAGGAAGACTTGGTAATAAGAGAACAAGTAGAGATCCTCAAGAAAACAGCATTAATATGATCGGCCAGAATACTCACAAAAGTGGTGGAGACTTGAATACACTTTCTGTCTCTCAAACTTCAGAGCGAAACACTCAGCTAACGTTGGTGAGGAAAACTATCAAAAGATGTAAATAATATTAATTACAAATGACTTGAATATTTTAAGTGAACAAATTCTGAAGCTTTTACCATGACTTTGTTTTCATTTCATTTCCGTTTCCGCATCGAAGAATCAATCCGTGAATTTGAAGATGGTTACATATATCTGGAGTCATGTAATATTAAGTTGAATTTAGATCCCCCAACTGCCCTCACCAAAAAAATTACTCACTCTAAAAAAGCAAAAGAAAAAATGAATTATTCCCAAATATCACTGTAAACTGATGTAGTCAGAATGTAATGCAAAGTAATTAAGCCGACTACAAACATAAGTAAAATGACCCAAACAGTACCTATTCACTTAATTATTGCACTTAATGACATGAAAATCCAAAGTTAGAAAGCCTTAAATTTTATCTATATTTCTTTTAATTTTATATTTGTCACCATTATCGAAAAACCAATCCGTAAATTTGAAGCTGGTCACATTTATATGAAGTTTTTTTTTTGTTCATTGATTAATTTTGAAGTTAGAACTGGTAAAAAAAGGGTAAGAAATGTTATCAGTAAAATTAATTAAACGGAAATTAGCCGCACAAATGAATCTAATATCAATCCGAAAATAAGAATAACAGGTTATCATGATTTACAGTAAATTAAAAACTTGAATATCTTAAATGTGTAAACATCTCTTCTATATTTGTTTATTTTCATTTATTTCATTTTTTTTAATTACTATTTATTTTATTTTATTTCTTTTGGTTTGCAAAATGGTCCTCTTCTTTGGTAGGATACAAGGTTACATTTTTGACAGGAGCACAAATAATAACTAATCCCAAGATCCGATATAGCTACATAATCCTATCCATGAAAAATGTCTAACGCTATTTTAAAAAAAACAAAAAAACAATGGGCTCTGTCAATAGATCTGAGTGTCATCACCGGCAGGTGCTTCTTTGCTTCGACTGCATCCTGCGAATATTGACTGTTTTAATTTTAGATAGAAACACAACAACCAAAGCAACAATTCAACGGAGACTCACCAACAGAAAGAAATAATCAAGAGAAAACAAAAAAATGTATTTCCCTGTAATTTTAAGAGCAATCTAATACAAAGAGAGTATTAAAAATTAATGGTCCAAATTTGAATGGAATCTGCTGAAACGATACTGATCAAGCTAAAATGGTTATAAAGAAAGTTCGGTTTTCTGATATGGAGATACGAGAAAAAAGTCGACGATGAATATGAATAAGACCCACTACCCAAATTAAAACACAAAATGCAGAAAAGCGAGATAGCTCTAATAATCAATTACGATATTGCTGAGAAGCAAAGAATAATTGAATATTTAAATGATGAAATTGAGAAAACATTCTGTTGACTAAAGAAAGCAAAAGAAATGTGAAGATGAACAAAAGGAAAACGAAGACAAAAGGAAGATATCGTTTCAATCTCCGGCGAGGTAAGAATATACTATAAGTAACTCTTTTGCTCTTTTAATATTATTATCGCCCCCATTTCAAGCTGTCACATATATTTTACGTGCATCATTACAAGAAAACAAATGTTTAATTGTTCATGTTATTCATATTTTAACTTCTTTATCCGTCTATTTATCCAGACTGCGAATCTATATCTCGTTCATCTAATTCGACAACCATCCAGTCCGTAACAATATATATGTATATATCATCATTATCATGAATTTGTTCTTTATATATTTCCTTCTTTTTTGTCAAGTTTTTCTGTTCGATTTGACTTATTTAGATCATGAAAAGTGACAATTTCAGAGGACTTACCGCTTGCGATAGTTACAATTAAATAAACCAAATATTAAAATGTTCCTCCATTATCCGAATTGATTTAGAGTCGGTCTTATATTGTTAAATTATCAACGAGATTACACCATCATGGTCAGATAAGCAAACCTAGTGTTAATTACAAAAAGAAAAAAATACATGTTTTGTAGTTTATTTTACCATTCTAACAGGGCACTGAATCAAAATAAAAGAAAACGAAACCCTGGACGCATTTGCAGAACTTGCCATAGAGCTAAACATGTTTAGGTTCATGAAGGCGAAGGTTAAACCAATAGAAGTTGGAGCCTTTGGAACAGTCTTTAAAATATAAAAAAAAGACTGAGGGAAATGAACCTCAGAGAGAACATCGAGACAATTTCTATCACAGCACTGTATCTAGATCGGATAAGGTAATGTAGAAATCATGCGCAATCATGAAGAAAAATTAACTTAATTGATTAGAGATTATCATATAAATTTAACAGGAAAATTAAGGAGTATATATTATATTTTCTCCGTATTTGTACTAAAATATTCAGTAAAAGTACGGATAAAATATACTATGTGAATAGCTTCTCAGACGCCATTTTTTTGATAATCAGAGAAGTGAAGATAAACGTAAACGCAATTTACCTGCTTTCATCTTGCATTTGAAGATTAAATATTTACGAAAAAATGATATCATTTTCGAGAGATATGATAGTAAGTAAAGTGGATGTTTGTTTGTTTCTTGTAAGAAAATGCGTCGGGTTCTGAAAGTCACTGGTGTGTATGAACAAATACATCATGTTTGTGTTTTACTTAAAAGAAAGGCACATTTGTGCTATGGGATTGTGTTTGTAATATAATTGTATGGAGAAAGACGATATAAATTCTGAGAAAAAAATGACAATAACTTAGATAAATACGTACAATTAAATTCGTTTAGATTAGAAATGTAGATTTTATAATAATAAATATACTTGTCTCTACAGACACACAGAGACACAGACACAGACACACACACACACACACACACACTCACATATATATATATATATATATATATTAAGAGAGAAAGTGCGAGGACAGAGGGAGATATGCATAAATAATTGCTAAACGAAGAATATTTTTGTTGTCTGCCTGCTTTTATAGTGTATCATCTTTTGTTAGTTGATCTTATCCCGATGTCAGTTTCTTTTTCTTTCTTTTTTTTTTTGTTTTTGAGCAACTATATAATCTTAAGTGACAAATAATGATAATAATAATAATAATAATAATAATAATAATAATAATAATAAAAATAATCGGTTGACCACAGGATAAAATTGAAATAATGTGAAAAGAAGGATAAGTACCTCGACCTAGCTAGGCAATTGAAAAAAAAAACAACAACTGTGGGACATGCAGGTGACAATTATAGCAATTGTAATTGGTGCGTTTGGAACAGTAACTTAAGGATTAGTAAAGGGACTGGAGTACTTGGAAGTTAGCGGAGGAGTGGAGACCATCAAAACGACAGCATTATTGAGAACGGCCAGAATACTGAGAAGAGTCCTGGAGACTTGCGGAGACTTGCTGTCATTGAAAATCCAGTGAATAACCGTCAGATGTCGCTGTGTGATAAACTCTAGTAATGTTGAAAAGATAGATCTCTAGTGAATCTGACCGTAAAGATAGAAATATATGGAAAGTTGGATAAATCAAACACTTAACTCAGATTTGGATGTGTTATATTTCGTTCGGGCTTTATTTCACCTTCACAAACTTCTTCAATTAATAAGAAAAATCATTCACTTATCGTTATAAGATGAATTGCTACTTAATAATTTGCACTCAATTATACTATTTAAATTATTCGTCTATGATAGTAATGACTTAGGCCCAATTAAATAATTAGAATTTGACATTCTTTTTTCATAATGATTCCTATTTGTTTGCACACATTTATATTATCTCAAGTATTCCTATCTAATTCTAATAAGTTTTAATTGGATTTATTTGGCTAATAGACTGGTTCCTTAATGGTATTACAATTTTGAATCAGAGTTGACGTTAGAGTGATAACAATTAACATTGGAATTGGAAACTCAACGCCAGATAGAGTGTCATATCCAAAGGTATGAATCCAATTATTCTCCCTCCTGCTATGGGTAAATAGTAGGACAGACTAGGTTCTTCAGCCTTGGTGAAGCAACTAGTCTAGGAGAAGGAAAACTCTGAATTCAAACCTGTTGAACTCCGCTTAAAAATTGACATTGTGACATATCCTGTCCGAGCGGAGGGGTTGGTAAATATGGATAGAGTGTCATATCCAGAGGAAATAATTAGCAATGCGAGCGAATATCATAAAAATGATATAATGCATCAAACCTCAAAGGTTTTATTTGATAAATTTTGATATTCAAGTATAATTATTCTTACTGCTTCCAAGTGGAAAACTATGAGTTGAGGCATTGGTGTTTTTGGTTACTCCGAAAAGCGACTAAAAGCATCCTTTTCCCAAAGAAAACAATCGATTGCAGAGTTGTTTTGATATTCCAACATTTTTGGAAAATATCCACCCGTATTTATTCCTGGAGTTCTTTAACTTTAACTATTGTTTACTAGGTGAAAAATTATTTTCTTGATATACAGCAAATAACGCTGTTAATTGTTTTGACATGCACTCTGTATCTATGGGCTAGTGCCATCTCCAAATTGATCGCTACGCCTCTGAAATTAGGAAACCAGTTCACATACCACGGTAAAAATACCTCATCTACTGAAAAGGATTTCACTATATGCATAGGAGAAACATGAACTGCCATTAACAAGTTAATGACCATGAAGAAATCCTATCTTAGTAATAAAACTGGAATTCTTCTATACTGTAGCCGTGTAAATACTATTGTATGACTGATCCCCCTTGTTGTGAACTACTCGAGAAGCAGGAATGAACTACAATTTGACGTTATCTTGTGGACTCCTATAAATGGATACTCCAAGCTGAGCCGACAAGCAAATATATATTAGCTCAGCATGGACATTGTATGCTACCTTAAGGACCATCGAAGAGGGATGATCGATAGGGACAGATTGCCAAAAAGATAGAATGATTGATAGAGAGAGATTATGAGAGAGGGAGAGACAGACAGACAGAGTCAAGGAAATATACACTTCGGTTTTTTTAATTTAATGGCATATCAACACTTGATGGTTATTTAATAATTAACTATATATATATATAGTTTAATATTAAATAACAATCAAGTGTTGATATTAAACACTATATATATATATATATATATATATATATATATATATATATATACGTAGAAGGTGTAAAACGTCAGAAAATATGTTTGATGCTTTGTTTATTTGCCAACGCGTTTTGACTTTCATCGTTTTTGAGTGAAAAAGATTTTTATCGAAATTATTTTGGTATGAGAAATAATTTTTATAGATAATTTTTGATTTAATTAGAAGTCTTCATCGGGGTTTGTATATAATGCTATGTAAAAAAACGAATTAATACTGGTTGATACATTCACATTGCCTCACGTCATTTTAGCGTTAGAAGCGCCTTGGCAAATAAACAAACCATAAAACATATTTTTCTTCAGTTTCACCATTTCTAGGCACATTCTCTCAAATTCAACCCTTTTCTTCAAACACACACAGACACACGCGCGTGCGTGCATAAACATCATATATATATATATATATATATATATATATATATATATACATATATAAATTACAATACTTAAAATCACTTATCTGTAAGCAAACAAATGAGCTCTACTACATTTAAAATAAAGTTATCTTCAAGCAATTCACTTAAAGATCATATATATATATATGTATATATATATATATATATATATATATATATATATATGTATATATATGCATATATATATAATTGAATTGTTTGAAGATAACTTTATTTTAAATGTAGTAGAGCTCATTTGTTTGCTTACAGATTAAGTGATTTTAAGTATTGCAATTTATATATATATATATATATATATATATATATATATATATATATATATATATATATATATATATGATAAAATCCAAATTCAAAATTCAAAATTTGGGAGACGTTATATTGTTGTATATTGACCTCCGACCAGGCCGGGCTGTCAAAATAGGAAATGCACCTGTGTAAACAACAGGTGCATCCCGTCGAGGAATATCAGAATATAACATTGACCATGGTCGGGTTGTATGAGTACGATTTTGATACTCGCAGGAGGAAGAGTGGGAGTCAAATTATTATATAACTCGGTGCACAGGAAGTTTAATCAGTTGGAGAAAAGATGCGGTAGAGAAAGCCAGCACCCAGCAGATTGGACCCCAGCAGCCCTGGAGAACGGGAAAGAAACGCTGTTATGGCAAATAGATTGGGGGTCAATATGTTGCAGTACTGTTCGGTCTCCAACTCCCTCTCACACATTACCCTTTCAAATAAAGTGAGAGGTATTTTTCTAAAGAACTGTGTCGCTCGTCTTTATTGTGTCGTCGTTATGATTCTGTATGTATATGTGTATGTATAGTGGTCATGGCTATCCAACAATATTTGTAGATTTTTTGAAGAACTTTTTCAATTAGATCACCAGCCAACTCTCATAATCATCATGCTATCTCAAATCATTTTGTTTATAATGCCATCTAAATAACTGAGAAATTGTTGCACGCATGAATTCACCAAGTTTTTATCTGAACCGACTTGACGCACCTAGAGTTCGTTGATGGAACTATCTGAGGCCAATGTATATTTCCAGTTTGACGGTTTCCAGGTATTAGCCATGTGGCTTGATCAAAGGAAACCGAACTTGTTCGTGGGAGTCGATCAAGAGAAAATTTTTGAGGTTTATTTGCCCTCTAAATATTATCTGGAAAGTATTTCTGGAAATCGGTCAAATATCTGTGACCGTAAGATAAGAGGCTCAGTCACTGATGGACGACTGACGAAACAGAATATCCCAAACTCAATAGTTTAATCTTTGCACATAGGTCAGTAAAACGAGTTAAATAAAAGACAAAATATAAGGTTGATGCCACGAAAGCGATGGTGATATCAGGAATTTCATCATCAAAGGATTTTTCAGTGATTTTGATCATTTTATCTGGAACTACTCGATCCAAATCAGTTTGCTTCTGGCGAAGGTCATACACGCAGCTTCAAAGTGTTTGTATGTGTGAAGCAATCACCGACAAGCTTTGCCATTGATGCAAAATGCGTTTTTTGAATAAATATCGAATGAAAACTTAGTTTCACTTTTTATTGCACCTGCTAAACGAGCATGATTTGACGCTTCTGTCAACTTCTTCGATTACTGCACAATGTAATAATATTGCCTCGAACTTTCGTTACACAACCGTCTTTATAAAATTATGCATTTCGTGAGTCCTGGAACGTGAAAATTTATCTCAGTCTTATTCACACACACTTTATTAATAAAAGCTTAAACACTGTAATATACAATAAGTATTAAGTCATATATATATATATATATATATATATATATATATATATATATATATATATATATAATTTGGCCATCAAAAATTCAGTAAACTTTCACTTAGATTTAATAGTGCCACTTATAACGGATCTGCATTTTCACAAGTCTGAAAAAGCTTTTATTATCAGTTTTATTTATTTTATTTTATTTATTTATCTTTAGTTTGTTTGTTTTTCTTCACTTATCGTGTCTATTTACATGTAGTGATATAAGCCGATGCCCCTTTACTTCAAGTTTGTTAAAGATTAATCTTTGTTCAACTCTGCTGTCAACTCGAGAACTCTCAATTCACAACCATTCTCTCAGTCTATCCCCTAATCTCTTTCAGTACAAACGATGACACTCGGTGATAAACCTCATCGAAGAGGTATTTTTCTTTTTTAATGTTTATAATGATATTCATTGAACATTGAAATTTTCTTTTTATAAACATCTTGTTTTATACGGATACTTCTGCTAGTTAAAGAGTAAATATATGATGGTCTCACGTTATACAGAGACGAAAATTTTGTTATGCCTTAAAGAAAAAAACTAGCTACTATCATTATCCATTGATGAAGATCTATAATGACCATAATAAAACGATGAATTCAACCACCCAAAATGAAACCCTCGGGATTAAGGTTTCATTGAAATTAATTGAGAAACAACACGCCAATGAAGAACTGCTTTAAGTTTATTCAGATTAATTGACTTTATTAAATAAATGTTTTATTATAATTTTGGATGAATAATATATTATATTCCCAGTTATAGTATATGTACTGTGTAAGTGGGGGCTTTCAACATACTGACTTTATCCCCCGTAGAGAGATAAGAAGGGATCTTATATATAAAACTAATAGCAGGGATCTTATATATAAAACTAAATAGCATCTGATATGTATATAAAACTAAATAGCATCTGATATATATATAAAACTAAATAGCATCTGATATATATATATAAAACTAGAAGGGATCTTATATATAAAACTAAATAGCATCTGATGATAAGGCATCAATTCTGGAGATCTAGGGAGTAAGATGTGTTCCTTTATTGCCACTCCTCTTCGGCCAATTCTGACACGGAGTTGTAGATGTTTGGTTGTTTCGTTTTACGGTGTATGAAACTTTTTGGGGTCATTTAACACCTATGGAATGATATTACCAGTTAGTGTCGATTATTTGTCGCTGCCTCCCACCAGACACGACTTGACACAAGGTCAAAAGCCCGAAGGCTGATTAAAGTGGGGTTAAAGGGGAGGGGTGGGGAGGTCAGGAACGAGCCGAGACTCGAACCCTGCTTGTCTGTGCTGCTCATCGGCTCACTTAGAGCAATGTGAGCCTGATGAGGCAAGCAATTTCACGAACCCAAATGTGGGTCCGGGCACGTATGCCAGTTTACGGCTTAAACTAGACGCTTGGTCTAGTGCCGTACATGGAGGACAAAGGAGACAAAAATGCAGCTCGCCCACCCGAAGGAAGCCTAGTCGAAACTAGGTGCCTAATTAAAGGCCCCAAGTCTGCCATTGTTCCTTTTCCAGAGCCACGCTCCGGACCGAAGTCCAGAACAGGCTCCGGGGCTTTGCAAAAAGCTAAAAGCCGAGAGCGTGCCCTATTACCGGTTAGTGTCACATAAATGCGTGAAATGCAAATATTTTAAAATTAATGGCATCCACAACGATAGTGTGCAAAAAAAAAACTTTTGAGAAACAAATATACAAAAATGCAAATATGAACTTATAATGAACGCAATTCCATAACCTCTTGGCATTAAATAACCCAAGATGGGTTGAGATGCTGTTAAAGTAAATCAATAATAATATTGTATTGTAAATAAAAATAAAAGTTAATGAAAGGATGTGTGTGAAAAAACAGGTAGTCAATTGAATGTATATAAAAATATATTGTTATTTGACGTTTTGTTTATGTCTTTTCGCTAAACTAAATATAAGTAAAAGTAAGTAAAGTTGTCTCCCTTAGTGACCAGAAAGCTCCCTTTTAAATTGCTTCGACATCGAGGTGTAGGGGAGGGCGCTTCTCCTTTCCCGGGATTGCTCCACTTTACCCTCGATACGCACCTTATATTGCTAAGTGTTAAGCAAGTAGGTATCAATTACCACTTTTAAAGTCTTTGGTATGACGCTACCTGGAATTGAACCAAGGTCTGCCGGACCATTGGTGAACACTCTACCCACTAGGCCAATGAGCCAGAATTTATTAAAACAAATAGATAACAAAGATACGTATCTCCATTTTAGATTACGTTCTAAACGCAAACAATTTAGTTTGATGAAAGATGAAAAATACTAATAGTCTGTATGCAAAAAATAAAGGTTATCAAACCGAAATTATTTAAAGTTAATTACACTATTCAATATTAGTTTTTCTTCTAAACGATTTTTAACAGATTATAACTGCTTCCACTTCGCTTAATATTCTCCAGCTATAATCAAGATTGAAGTAGAGTGAAATAATGATTGTTTATATAAATGAAGAGATATTTTGGGAAAAAAATACTTTCAAAGAAAATATATGTATACAGATAAAAAGGAATTTGTTTTTGAATTAAAAATATGTTCGGTGTATTTTTTAAAGAACATTTCAACTTTTTATATATGGATTGGTTGATTTTAACGATATTTCAATTTTTTTTCACACTTTCATGATATAAAATATTCTAATCTAATATAGAGAATTCGCTCACACTTCGTGATTGTAAGTGTTCTTATCTAATAATATTAAATATATGGTCCCAAGTAATTATTTTTATTTAATAATCGTCTTTTATTTGCTGACAGTTATATGTCTTGAAGTAAGTTATGATAAATCATAGAAAACAACTATTCTTGATAAAAATAATTAAGGGTTGAATGGCAATAATGGTTCTTATCGGATATGGATAATTTTACCAGCCTTTTTTGACCGATAGATTGGACAATAGCTTTATATATATTGTCATCCACAGACATAATGTTTTGTTGAATCACAGGTCTTCAGTGTGGCTATATACACAGGAAAATTCAAGCTCGGATCGAAACTTGCCAAAACATTACACAAGACTTGATATTATACTGTTCAGCCACTTTGACCTCCAACTTCAGAAGGGGAATCGTAACATATTTTGAATTTGCTTTCGTTTGTTTACATTGTGCGCATTCGGATATCGGAGTTCTGAATTCGTTAGAAGAGCTTGGAATTGCGTGGATGGCAAGTTATATGCTCAAAAGTAAAAACAGTTTATACAAAACGAAATAATAACAAGTAAATAAAATTCGAAATATTACATAAAAAAGATACATCATATCATGTAATGATAGCAATGTAGATTTTTCAAATAAGTGTTTCGTTGATGTACTTTCTTTATTTTGGCTAATCTCTTCTGGATTGACTTCTGACTGAAGGTGTCTTCCAGACAACAATACAGTAAGAGGCCAATCCTATATTGAGTGTTACTTATACAGTTTTAAATTGACAAGATTTTGACGAAAATATTGAGAAGAATCCTGGAGACTAGAGTGCACTTGCTGTCAGTCAGAGTCCAGTGAAAACTTGTAAATAATAAGATAATGATAATGAAGAGAACCTGTCGAATCGTGGATTTTGCTGTCTTGGCTGACCACTTAGTAAAAATCAAAGAAAATTAAAATAGAGATAAGTACCTAAACCTTGCTAGAGACCTAAACACTATTGAACAAGAAAGTTACAGTGATACCAATTGTCATTGGTGTAAAAAAGGTGTCATAAAAGGACTGGAAGACATAGAAATCAGAGGAGAAGTGGCAACCTTTCAGACTACAGGATTATTAAGATCATTAAGACTATTTAGAAGAGCCCTGGAGACATAAAGAGACATGCTGAAACCATCAGCGAACGCTGGCTTGAAAATCTCTCAAAGAAGTATAATAATAATAATGATAATAATAATAATAACAAAGGCTTTAACGACCACGCAACACAGAGACAGCGTTGAAAGAAATGGAAAAGGGAAGAAAACCAACTGGCATTTTACTGTTATCTTACGAGCAATACTATTCAAAGACAGTGTAGCAGAAAGAACTTCGTATTTTTGTTTGGCGCGTTAATTAATTTGACCGTTAGGGTCGACCCATATTTTCACCCAATCAGGATGACTTATCCTATTCAGCCCGGATCATTTTGCTGGGAAGCACCAAATTGGGGAAAAGCCGCCAAACACTCTCTTCCTCAGAAGTTTTCGAACTGGTCAGACGTAATTACTGTCCGCTCACTTTATTAGCAGCAGCATCACGACACCATGAGGAAAGCCATCGAATTTACGGACCACTTGAGTCTATTCTCATAGACCAAGGGTTCCCAGTGGATTATGAATTATATTAATTCAATCCGCCTCACATAGGAACAACTCTAAGTCGCCTTTAACTTTGGCTCTGTCGACTGTGACGCAAAATTACTCTCAGACATCCAGCCACTTCATCCCTGGGAAACATTTTCTGGAGACATTCACACTTCTCTCCTCAAACGACCAGGTCCACACATCCATTGACGACTACATCATGCTTCTTCACTCATTTATTTACATTAAAAACTTAGCGAGGAATTACCATTAAAATCATAACAAATTCACATTTCGCTAAAAGAGAATAGAAAAAAAGAACGTTTGACATTTGGGTAGAATCGGCTAGATTTAATACAAGCCAAATACGTACTGCCCAAGTTAGAATGATAGTAACGAAAGGATTGTTTTTCACTTTAATAGAGACACCACGGGAGCCGAAAAGCTAAATACTGAAAAGGAAGTAACCGCTAACTAAACTGAAACTCAAAATAATTAAAACCGAACCATCAAACACCCCAATACCATAAAACAAACGTTGGCACAAAAAGATAAAATAAATGTAGTGTTAATGAAAAAAAAAACATGAGTGAAAAAAAGCCTCCATTATCATCTTTCAGGAACGAAAATTGGAAAAACTCAAGATAGAGACCGAAAAGATAAACAAATTACCACAAAAATTCCCAGGGACAACACCACTGAACAAAACAAACTGATTGATTCTGGAGCAAAATTACTCTATGCTCAAATTGATGTGGCCCTGAAGAACCCTGAAGAAATACGAAACTAGGACTGGGAATCAGACGAGATGAACTGGTAAAGAACTATAACTACAAGCGAAAATTCTTCGGAAGAAAAGAAAAACACAAAAAAATAAGTTCGGATGAACAGACCAAAACATAACAGACAAATCTAACAATAAATAAAACTTGATATAAATCATATGATATTGTCAAAAGACAAGAGACTTGAATGTCACTGAGACAGTGTCAAGCAACACCATCAGAAACATGACTGTCCATAATAACGAAAGAAAATTCCACCAATAACTAAGAGAATGCACGAAAACATGCCCCCAGCCGGATATAAATGAAGCAAACTGATTCTGGAGTAAAACATGGCATTGGAAATAGCATAACAGAAAACCCGAAAGTATGAATAAAATAGAGAAGGAATCACAAGGACTCGAAGAAGGTCCTCAGGAAATAACACACCTAGAATCGCTTAGAGCAATACTTTAAAAAGTAGCAAATTGGAAAACGCGTATCTATGACGGCATACATGGATTCTGATTTTAAAAAGGCACATCTATCGACGAGATTCCGACTCTTGAACTGAGTAGATGCTTAGAAGAAAAAAAATATACCCGAATTGATTATCAAAGGTAAGACTGCACCGATCTAAAAAAAAGTCACTTGTAAATTGCCAAAGAATGGAAAGGACGCCACAATGGAACAAGAGGAACAGATAATCTACAATACATTGATCAACGCATCCTCAAGGAGAACAAAAAGAGACAGAAAATGTGTTTATGGTGATGATTGTTAACAAAATGACTATCATTATGGTCCTGCAAAGCTGGATAATAGATTATCAATAATTTAGAATATATCTGAGAAAATCATAAAGTTTATTACGGAAGCCATTAAATATGGAGAGTCGAATTGACGACTAGGGGCAAAATTTTAGCTGAAGTTAAAATCCAGAGAAATATGACTCAAAGAGATGTACTTTTAGGATTACTATTTATAATAGGGATGATACTACTCAATAACGTACTCAGAAATTGCACTAAGGTATACATTTTTACAAACTGCGTAGAAAAATTTAACCAAAAGTACATGGACAGCAAAAAGCAGTTTTCGAAAAATGAAAAAGAACTGAAGTCTCCAATACAAACAATAAATATATTCAGCCTGGATATAGAGATATAATTTGGCATGGAAAAATCTGATATGGCAATAATGAGAAACAGAAAACAACAAATATCAGATGAAGTAGAAAAACTAAATAAAGAAAGAACCACAATGCTCGGAGAAAAGGAAAATTGCTACTATTTGGGAATATCAGAAGTGGGCACTCTCAAACAAGTGAAGATAAAAATGGAGAACGAGCAAACTTCTCGAAACCAAGCAGAAGAGCAGAAATCTCATCAAAAGCATAAACACCTTGGCGGTGCCATTTGTGATATATTCGGGAACATTCCTGAAGTAGACGAGGGAAGAAATTCAACAAATGGGCCAGGGGATAAGAAAGCTAATGACGAAGCTAAAGATCCGACATCCCAAAGATAGCATGAATTAAATATATGTATCAAGAAAAGAAGGAAGAACAGGCTTCACCACTCTTAAGAATAGCTTGAAGGAATCAATATTGGGACAACAAAAAAAAAAAAGAACAAAGAAAGCTTCATTTCAGCAACATAAAACAGCAGAACCAAGAAAAACATCAACAGAATGATAATAGCAAAGTAATAAAGTTGGGAAGAAAAACATATGTATTCCTATTTCAAGCGACAAACTAACACAATCTCACACCAGAAGACTTGGACATGGCTAAGAAAAGGAAACCTTAAGATAGATACTCAATCTCTTCGGGTGGCAGCAGAAAACAACGCCATAAGGACCAAATATTCTAACTCAAAAATAGATAAGACCAACCAAATAGCAAATGTCGATTATGTGGTTATAGAGAGGAACTGATTACTTATATGACAAGCTAATGCATCAAACTAGCGTCAAAATACTTTAGACTTGACACTACTGGGTTAGGAAGGGGATCTACATGAAATTGGGAAATAAACTGAACTTTGAACATACAAACAAATGGTATGTTCACAACCCAGGATGTGTCCATGTGAACGAGATGCAGAAACATCTATGGGATTTTGAGATGAAGGCAGATCACGTAATCTCGGGTATACGACCCGAACTAGTGATATTCAACAATAAAAAGAGATGTTATCAAATTGTAGACTTTGTCATCTCGGCAGAACATGGTGTGAAAGTCAAAAGAAAAGGAAAAGAGAGACAATTACTGATATTTTGTCAGTGAGTTGAGAAAACTAGGGAACATGAAAGTGAGGGTGATACCAACTGTAATTGGTGCGCTTGGAACGGTCACGAAATGCTTGGTACGGGGGCTGGAAAAATTGGAAATCAGAGAATGAGTCGAGACCATGCAAACTATAGGATTGCTAAATCGGCTAGAATACTGAGAAGAGTCCTGGAGACTTGAGGATACTCGCTATAACTAAAACTTCTGCGAAAGACCACCAACTAACACTGGTGAAAATAATAATAATAATATGAAAAACTGGAGAGTTGAATTAACATCAGGAGGAAAAAGCTTGCCTGAAACAAAGATCCAAAGAGGGATTTTCCAAGGATATGCACTATCACCCCCGCTATTCATAATTGCCATGATGCCACTAAACCACATACTCAGAAAATGCACGGCCGGTTACAAACTTAGCAGATCGCAAGAAAAGATCAACCAACTAATGTATATGGATGATATCAAACTATTTGCAAAAAATGAAAAAGAACTGGAAACCCTAATACACACAATTAGAATTTACAGTCAAGACATAGGGATGGAATTTGGAATTGAAAAATGCGCTCTGCTCGTCATGAAAAGTGGCAAACGACGTATAACTGACGGAGTGGAACTACCAAATCAAGACAAGATCAGAACACCCACAGAAAACGAGAACTACAAATACTTAGGGATCTTGGAGGATGACACCATCAAACAAGTCGAAATGGAAAACAAAATTCAAAAAGAATATCTCAGAAGAACTAAAAAAACTACTCAGGACAAAACTCAATCGCAGAAACCTTATCAAAGGTATAAATACATGAGCTGTACCCTCGTTAGATACTCGGGACCCTTTCTCAAGTGGACCATAGATGAACTAAGAAAAATGGACAAAAGAACTAGAAAATTAATGACTATGCACAAGGCATAACATCCCAGAGACGACGTGGACAGACTATACATACCATGAAAAGAGGGAGGAAGAGTACTTGCCAGCATCGAAGACTGCATTGACACATCCCTACAACGACTCGACGACTACATAGAAAAACACGAAAGAGGACTGATTACGGCCATCAGAAACAATACTGACAACACCATAGATAACAGAATGACAAAAACTCGGAAACAAAAATGGGAAGAAAAACAACTCCATGGGCGTTTAAAACGACTAATAAACAACATCTCACATGACAAAGCCTGGACATGCCTAAGAAAAGGAAACTTTAAGAGAGAAACAGAATCTCTCCTAATGTCAGTACAAAACAGCGCCATAAGAACCAATCATATCAAACCGGGAATAGATAAGACGCAACAAAATAGCAAATGCAGACTATGCGGTGACAGAGATGAAACCATCAATCACATAATAAGCGAATGAAGCAAATTGGCACAGAACGAGTACAAGGCTCGACACGACTGGGTGGGCAAGGTGATCCAGTGGGAAATGTGCAAGAAATTTTAATTTGACCATGCCAACAAATCGTATATGCACAACCCAGCACCCGTGCTAGAAAATGACACACACAACTCCTGTGGGAGTTTGATATCGAAACGGATCACCCAATGTCGGCCAGAAGAAAAGACCTTATAATAATCAACAAAAAAGAAAATCTGCAAAATTGTCGACTTTGCTGTCCCGGCAGACCACAGAATAAAACTGAAAGAATGTGAAAAGAGAGATAAGTACCTCGACCTTGCTAGAGAATTGAAAAAACTATGGAACATGAAGGTGACAATAATACCAATTGTGATTGGTGCTTTTAGCACGGTAACTAAAGGATTATTAAAGGGCCAGGAAGATTTAGAAGTTGGTGACCGAGTAGAAACCATCCAAACAACAGCGTTATTGAAAACGGTCAGAATACTGAGAAGATTCCTGGAGACTTGAGGAGACTTGTTGCCACTCAATCTCCAGTGAAAGACCATCAGATTACGCTGATGTGAAAAACACTAATGAGTAATAATGATAATAAACACATAAACTCCTATGGGACTTTGACATACACACAGATCACCGATTCTCGACCAGAAGACCAGACCTAATAAAAAAAATTTAAAAAAAGAAATTGCAAAATTGTCGACTTTGCTGTCCCGGCTGACCACAGAATAAAACCGAGAAAATGTGAAAAGAAGGATAAGTACCTCGACCTGGCTTGGGAATTGAAAAAAAATTATGGAACATGCAGGTGACGATTATACCAATTGCAATTGGTGCTTTTAGTACAGTAACTTAAGGATTACTAAAGGGACTGGAGGACTTGCAATTTGGTGGACAAGCGGAGACTATCCAAACTACAGCATTATTGAGAACGGCCCGAATACTGAGAAGAGTCCTGGAGACTTGAGGAGACTTGCTGTCACTCAAACTCCAGTGAAAAACCATCAGTCAATACTGATGTGCAGGAAATTTCAGTTCGACCATACAAACAAATGGTATATGCACAACCCGGCGCCTGTCCTAGAAAATGACTCGCATAAACTCCAATGGGATTTTAACATACAAACGGATCACCTAATCCCGGCCAGAAGACCACACCTCATAATAATCAACAAAAGAAAGAGAATCTGCAAAATTGTTGACTTTGCTGTCCCGGTGGACCACAGAATAAATCTAAAGGAAAGTGAAAAGAAGGCTAAGTACTTCGACCTTGCTAAAGAATTTTTAAAAAAATGTGGAACATGAGAGTAACGATTATGCCAATTGTGATTGGTACGTCAGACACAGTAACTAAAAGATTATTAAAAGGCCTGGAGGACTTGGAAGTAGGCGGACAGGTAGAGACTACCCAAACGACTGCATTGCTGAGGACGGTCAGAATACTGAGACGAGTCCTGGAGACATGAGGAGACTTGCTGTCACTCAAACTCCAGTGAAAAACCATGAGCAAAATACTGATGTGAAAAACTCTAGAAGAGTAAAAAATAAAAAAAAACAAACCAAAAAAAGAAACAGACAATTATAGATATCAAACTTATAAAGATTTTGTATCTGTACTATGATGAAAATGTGGTTCACATTCAATATGGGGATCTCTGCGACTTCCCACCGAATCAGATTTGCTAGGAACTCATATTATAAAATCTCAATTCCTGTGTGGTTAATTACAAAAAAGAAGCTTAACCTCCTCGACATTCACTTCGGGGCGCTTAGGGCGTCGATCAGTATATTCAACCCTCTCCTTTAAAGGGAAGAGGATAGGTGGTGTCTGTCGGGGAAGGACTTCTGAGCCAAGAAATTTAAATTTAAATCATTCACTGCTGCATGCACCACGTGAGCTTTGTAATATCAATACATAAAGAAACTGCCAGGTCTGAGATTTGAAATCGAGTCGCTATTGTATTTCCTGATAAATAAACGTTACCCAAAACTTACAGATTTTATGAAGTAATTTCAAATATATATGCCCAAGCATCCAAATTATCTGTGAGAATTCGGAGAAAATAAGATCGTTATTAGGTTTCTATTAATCAATTTCATTCTTTCTGTTTTCCGCTATTTTGTATAGGGGGCAAATATACAACCAATTAAATATGATTAGAATCGATAAAGATTTTTGTGTTTTAACTGAATTTATTAATCTGGTTCCTCGTAAAATATCTTCCATAAAATAACATGTCTATGCAAAACCGTGCCACATTTTCCAGCGTTTCCCGATGAATGCTATAAAACACTGCCTATCCTGACAATAGTCCTTCCATCTCAAATAACTAGCCGACCTTGTGCAAAGAAACCAAATGGAACAATTCTGGATAAGCGAGGAAACAAGGGAAAAAAAAGATACAAGAAAATAGCAATCTAGAGGAAAATCAATCGAAGACCGCTCCATAAATCACAAAGAACTGCTTCTCTAAAATTGGCTGCCATAATAAGCACTATTCACCGAACTGGAGGAAATGGCAAGCAAAAAGACAAAGATGCATTAGGAAAGAGGCGAAAACTTGCTTTAACTGGCTAACTGTATAAATAAAGAATGCATGAAGATGCAACAAATGCGTAAGGGCACATAGACAGAATTTGATATAATCCTTTTTAAGAATATATATATATATATATATATATATATATACCAACCAAACTTCAAGGGCAGGATGTGAAGCATGGTCAGTATCATTTAAGTAGAGTTTTGCTGTTTCACATTCAGTGTTACCCTTCTGCTAGACTAATTGTCATACCAAGGTTAAAGAACCCAGTCTGCCCTATTATTTACTCATTGTTAGAGAGAGGGTAATTTCATGTATACTTTTATTTTGGTTATAAGGAATATGTGAAATTCCAGCGGCCTTGTCCAGAATTTCAACTTGGGTTACTGTGCCTACTTTCTACGTCAATGCCCATCAAACCACGTTCACCTCGAAGTGTACACGTAGTACCAAGCTCAAACCTTTGGTCATATTAAATTGGTGTAAATTTCTACTAATGGCATATTTTTCTTGTTTAGTGGCATATAAACAATCCTGGATTATTAAATGCCAAAGCGATCATTTTTGAAGAAGTGTAGTGCCGACTGTAGTAAAATGGAGGGGCATGTAATCTGATGCCTAATAAGGTTGGGTGTGGTGGATTTCTGTAATATTCCGTGGGTTTCTTTCTTTTAAAAATAGGCAACATTCGTCATTGTTTGAAAAGTGCTTCGCATCGCCTTCAAACAAGAGTTCAGCATGCTAGAGCTGGATTTGGTCGCGATCAAAATGTCAAAATAAAACCCGAGTGACTCCACCGATATAACATGCGTAAATAAAATGTATACGTTATATGAATGATCGTCAATAAAGGTTTTTTACGAACCCGTCATTAACATATGAAAGCAAACGCCTTAACATATTTACAAACTTAAGCTACAGAGTGCAATTTTCATTCTGTTTGTCTACACACCCTGCCCAGTAGCAAAAGCTGCTGGTAACGCAAGGGGTGGCTCTATCGCCTTAGCCACAGAAAGATTGGTATTGGCGGCTGAAGAGGACATGATTTCGCACTTGTTTTTCACGCGTAGTATGATAAAGATAAAAAAACAGTAGTAAGAGGAGGAAAGGAGTTCCTACTTTTCCGAAGAGTATTAAACTGAAAAGGAGCAAATTTGCACGAATAGATTTCAGACTCTATTTCTGCCAAGACACCCTTAATCACATTAGTCATTAAGTCACACGGACTTCAACACTACTAAGTTAACAACATATTGGGGCCTGTTTTGCATTACGAATAAACTATTGACCCAACATATATTGTATTAGGGGTTCTGAAGGAGAGTGAAAGCCCTTTAAAATTGCTATGCAAAAGTTTGTAGCTACCTTACATACTACAATTAAGATACAGCTTTTCAGAACAGAAATATGCTCCACCAAAAATATGCAAGATTTCAATTTTTTTTACACCTAAAATCATGTTGCACAGTCGGTGGCAGCTGTAGAATACACCGACTGCACCACTGCAGGGGGTAAGGCCCCCACGAGTGTCCTGAATATTACACTTAACAATCCGATGATGAGGTTCCAGTAATGTTGTAGCTTTGGGTTTTGTGGGGTACCTTTTCATTATCATTGCTCCCAGGTTCACTCTAGCCCGGATTGATAGCACCTGATAAGATCCTATCTATAGTTCAAATAGAACTTAACTGCGTACTTAAGCTCAAATGAATTACTTGAAATAGAACTCTTTTCACATTTAAACTGCGTACTTATGCTAAACTGTATTGTTTGACATAGATCTGTTTTGACATTTAACTGCGTGTGGAAAAACAACTATACTGATATTAAAATTTGGCGTTAAATAACTTACAAAGTTGATGTGCCATAAAACCCAAATAACCAAATAACCAACCAATCTAAAATCATGGTGATTTTTTTACGAAGAAATGCGGATGAAGATTGTGAAGATAATAAACAATATGAACAAGCGAATTACGGAATTACGGAATTACGGAGTTACGGAATTAGAATTTTCAAAAAAGTGTCAACTCAGAAATCACCTCAGTCTAGATGAGGTTGCCGTCGAAAGCAGCTGAACTGGATGGTACGGAGACTGAACAGGACAGCAAAATCCTACTAAAGAATATTGCAAGGCAAATGAGGAATGAGAGCCACCAGTACAATTTAGTATTGATTGATAACACTTAGTGCATCCTTTGGGAAAATTGCAGCTTAGAAGCTAGCATCAACCAAAAAGCATTAGAAGGCAAAATTTAGTTGGCCAAAGAGGTAACACTTATTGGATGAAAATGCTAGAAATATTATTATATTTAATGTTTAAAGTTGGGCAATGATGTATTCTCGGAGATAATTGTTCAGAAAACCTACAGGAAAGCGAAACTATCCCCGTAACTAAACAAACGCAGTGAAATATGGGTGTAAGAGTTTGATGCTTTAGGGATAGATATAAAGCGATATTTCAAGACAGTTGCTTAAAATTGACGGTAACTTAAACAGTTCCAAATAATTCAAGTTGATGAAGAACCATCTAATAAGAGACTTATATATATTTACCCAACCCCTCCGCTCAGGCAGGATATAACTCAAGGTCAATTTTTAAGCAGAGTTTAACAGGTTTGAATTCAGAGTTTTTCTTTATCCAAGACTAGTTGCCTCACCGAGGCTGAAGAAACCAGTCTGCCCTACTATTTACCCATAGCTGGAGGGAGAATAATTGGATTCATACCTTTCCCAAGAGTATTAGTGCTATGTGAAATGCAATCAGTCTTGTCCCGGATTTAAACTCGTGTCGCTTCATCCATTTCCTACGGTGATAACTATTACACCACGGGCACCTCCAAATACCAGACTCACATGAAGGTGATATTTTTCAACATGGCGGAGCTTCATACCACAGATTGAGTGTCACGCAAAAATGTTGTGGGTTAATAAAAGTGTTACTTTATTTAAATATTATCTAGAATATGCGGACAGAACGAAAAAGATTAATTCGTTCGAAGAAGCCACGGAATTTTGAATCCTTGTGGGTGCTCGACTCTAGAAAATGTGATTTTATATCTGTTGTGATGGGAAAGGATCTGTATAGATCTCTTCCCTGGTACATTGAGATAATTATTTAAGCCGAGAGAAGTCTCACAAAAACTTCCGTATGTACTTTAACATCTCGAAATGAACATTATGTAATACATTTTCATTTTAAACTTTCATTTTAAACCACTATCTTGATTCGTCTACATGAGGTGACAGAAAACTTCGGCACCTTTATTTTAGGGGATTGTCGCACATTCTCTTTTTTACTTCAGAACTCCTTCTACATAATTAAGTGCATTTGTACAGAAATGGCTCCAACAGCGCCAATGTTTTATCTCAAAAAACGCAATACCAACCCCCACACCTACACACCAACACTCCCATATATATATATATATATATATATATATATATATATGTGTGTGTGTATATATATATATATATATTTATTTATATATATATATATATATTCTTTTTGTTGGTCCAACGAGAGAACAGTAAATATTTTAAAATCAATAGGTCTGCAAACAAAGCCTAACTTCACACTCACACGCACACACACATAATAGTCTCACACATATACACACCAGCAAGCAGAATCAATCATAACACACAAACCCACAAGCACAAACCCCTGCATATACACAGTCTATCTCACATTTAACTCAGGAGGGAATAGAAGGAAAAATAACCTGGAAATGAATAATCCTACATGGATACAAAACGCACACACGCACTCACGCACACAGAATACATTCTTGAAACTAAAGAGCTCAAAGGTTTTCTTGGACAATTAACTGCAACAATTCATTGATAAAAAAAAACCTTGAATCAAAAACAATCATAGCCCTATCAAAACAATATTCACTATAAAAGCCAAAAAGCTGCCCAAACCATTATTAGCCTCCTGAAAACGACAATAAAGTGTGTAAAATACGTAGTGAGCATACTCATATATGACTTACTAATTTATTTTATATATATAGTCATCCACAGACAGACTGTCTCGTTCTATCAGAACTCTTCAGTGTGGCTAGACACGCAGGACGCTCGAAACCAGTCCAACTTTACGATAGACTAAGGCTTCAGACCACACGACCACCAGCGGACTACGTTGGCTAAGGGAATTTTTAGGTATTTATGTTTAGCAAACAGCAGCAGCAGCCTTTGATTACATTTAATCATACCCTATCGGCTACCAGAGACCTTAATTCTTTTCGAAGAGCCTTGCATATATATATATATATATATATATATGTGTGTGTGTGTGTGTGTGTGTGTGTGTGTGTCTGTGTGGGTGTAAATTATCCTTCTGACAATACAACATGCAGGCACAACATTAAGTAAAAGTCAAAAATATTTGCACCATTTTTATATTAATTAAAGAACCTATTTCATTCTGCTGTGTCAAACATGTCATTTTCCAAAACAAACATTTTATTCTTTATGCCTTTTCTGTGTATAATACTTACAAAAGTACAGTAAAAAGCCAGAAGATCAATTGTCTTTACCAAAATCGGTGTGGATATTTATAGGAGTATTTGGTGACTCTAAATTTAGACCATTTTAATAATGTCTGACTTTACTCAAGGCCGAGCTTACTACATAGTTGGGCAAAAATAACTTCTTCATATCACGTTATCAATGTTAAGCTACGATGAACCTCTTCAGTATTTACACAGAATATCATTAAAGTGCATGAGGAACTGTAAAAAAAAAAAGAAAAAGTGGAAACGTCAGTTGTTATTTAAAAAAAAAACTCTTCTAGTCTCTTGTTTTAGCATTTTGTTGGTTTTTATAGTGCAATTAGTAACCTCTACGTATAAAATAACCCTAGACAGGTTAACATGGCCTTAAAGCCAATCAATAAGCAAGTCTATCGTATCTATGGGTTTGCTTTTCTTGTAGTCAACCCAAAAAAGACACTTTTTGAAGTTTTAATAAAAAAAAAATGGGAATATGTAATCTGATTCCTATTGAGGTTGAGTGTGGTGGATTTCTGTGATATTCCGTGGTTTTCTTTCTTTTAAAAATAGGCAACATTCGTTGTTCTTTGAAAAGTGCTTTGCATCGCCTTCAAACAAGAGTTCAGCATGCTAGAGCTGGATTTGGTCGCGATCAAAATGTCAAAATAAAACCCAAGTGACTCCACCGATATAACATGCGTAAATGAAATGTATACGTTATATGAATGTTCGTCAATAAAGGTTTTTTACGAACCCGTCATTAACATATGAAAGCAAACGCCTTAACACCATTACCAACTTAGGTTTCAGAATTCAATTTTCATTTTGTTTGTCTACACACCCTGTCCGGTGGCAAAAGCTGCTGGAAGCATTAGGGGTCGCTGTACTGTCTTAGCCAAAGAAAGAGTGGAATCACCCCTAATTTGTGGCTTATGAGGACATGGTTTCACATTTTAATTTAAAAAGAAAAACGTTGTGAAATTTGATGGGAAGCTGCCACATGATGTATAGAATTAATCTCTCTTTCCTTAAATTTGTATCAAAATACAAACTGATTTGATACAAGAAGGATACGAAGTTTAAGAAAATAATAATAATGACAAAATAATATGAACCCGTTTTATTTCTGTGGAAGTGGACGAAGTGAGTCAAACAATTAATGGATAAAATACAGCTCAATGTTCTATCATATGAAGGTCTGTATTGGACTTTGATATAGAAGAAATATCCCGAGTATTTGACACGCTTACAGACTAAATAGCTGCTTGAGTAGCATGATATATTTCTTTATTAGGAAACAAAATATACCAACAGTGAAAAATATGTGGTACAGGCATCCAATAGAGTAATGATAAAGTCATTATAATTAGATGTTGTGCTCAATCAGGTCGAAGAAAAAGAGTGGCACCATAAGGGCCTCAACTCCTATGTGCACAGTGTTTGATATAATAATGTTTATGGATCTAGATGAGTATAGTCGTAGCATATATGTACATACATCCATGTCGAGTGAGCGTATCAGTTAGAGTGAGGCCAGGTATTGGGGACCTATATATAGGCATGTAGAAGGATGTGTCTGTATCTGAGTATCAAAAGGATAGCCAAACAAGTTACAGGAATTGACTTATTTTTCTTGGAGATAGAATTCCGTAAGGGGGATCATCATTTTCATCATCATCATTTCGTGCCGCTAGCACGGATATCCCTGACCCTCTCTTGCCACTTCTCCCTATCGTCTATCGCCTCTGGCAGGTCTTCATAATAATAATAATAATAATAATAGTAAACAAAACGAATAAAATCGTAAAAAACAAGATAATTGTCCAATGAATGGATTATGTAACTTAAATAATGTAGTATACCATGGAATTATTTACCCAAAAGAGATTATTAAGGATAAAAAAAAACTTATATCGGAATTTCCTCAACGAAATGGAAAATTAGATACGCGAATCATAAATTTTCTTTCTCTCATGAATATCTGAAACACCAAACAGCCCTATCTAAGCATTTTTGGAGTTTGAAAAATAAAGGTTTAACCATTGAGATCCAATGGTCCATATTGAAAAAGTCAAATACAGCAAAATGTTTTGATAGTAGATGTAATCTATGCCTAGAGGAAAAAAATACAAATAATGATATACCCAGACCCAGAAAAATAATTAAATCAGAGATGTGAATGAATAGCAAGATGTAGACATAGGAATAAATTTAAACTATAGACAAATTATCATAGATAATGCTTTAATAAAAATAAACATAGGATTAAATTGAAATTTAAGGTAAATGAATAAAAATAAAATACAATTAAAAAATGAGTAGAAACTATGTGATGTGTACGTACTCTTCAATGGAAGGGTAACTGAATTAATAGGCACGAATATAAATTTTGAAATTAAAAATTTTAATTTTAAATTTTGAATTTAATTTGATATAAGTATTACTGTATCATTGTGTAAAGTTATTTAAGAAAGTTGTATTTATCTAAATTAGTATTACATCTGGAGTTTTAAGTCGAAATGGATTTATATTTAAAAAAATAAAAATAAAAAAAATTAATTTACTATAATTCCAACCGGCAATAAATAAAAAAAAAACGGAAGTGAGCTAAATGAGGAGAAAACTCTTCACCCCTCTTCTATCCCCTCCTACCCTTCTTTCCTGTGTCTATTCTAAATTATTTATATCAAAACCCATAACAGGAGGGAAATAAATTTATAATCCTAATGTGAACGTTCTTTTTTCTTAAAGAATATATATATATATATATATATATATATATATATATACATATATATATATATATATATATATGTATATATATATAACTAAGTGTGTGTGTGTGTGTGTGTGTGTGTGTGTGTGTGTGTGTGTGTGTGTGTGTGTGTGTGTGTGTGTGTGTTCAGAAGAAAATTCATATAAATAATGCTGGTACGTAATTTATTTTGTTATTCATCCAAATAACCCAAGAAGTTATTGTAACAGTTTTGAAATTTCCCAAACACACACACGCTCACACAAAATCACACATCATTCAATACATATATACCTGTGTGTGTGTGTGTGTGTATGTGTGTGTGTGTGTGTTCATGTGTGTGTGTGTGTTCATGTGTGGGTGTGTGTGTGTGTGTGTGTATGTGTGTGTTCATGTGTAGAAACAAAAATAAAAATAATGCCCGCTAGGTTATTTATTTTATTATTCATCAAAAGATTCTAACCAGTTCTTGTAGTAGACAGATTAGAAATTTTACGCACGCGCATACACACGCACAAATAAGCACTCAAAATATACAAACAAGAAATATCAAATAAACCCAGGTATTTTTTGTCGGAAGTACATTTTAATTCGCAGAAAATTGAAGGAATCTGGAATCTAATTATCTGAATATTTTTAGGACAGGATCAAGGATATCAGCTTAGCCTGTGGCCTGCAAATGTCACGCAGACTTCAACATGAGCAAAATACGTTCTCAGAGGAAAATCATTTGACTACATGTGGAATTAGGGGGATGTTATGCAATTCTAATCCGAGGTTGTTGAATGGTTTGATTCACATAGTCTAAGGAGAACACCTTAAAGAAAGAAATTTGAATTAAAAATGTTCTTCAAATTTTATAAGAAAAATATTTCCTCAAGAAATCTATGATAGGATTCCTTATGTAAGTATCCATAGTCAAAAGGTGTAAATGTTACCAATGATCCAAATTATAGATGCTCCACTGAGATTTAATTTGCCTACTGTGGAGTCTTCTCAATATCTAATGGCCAAGCGGCTACTTAAAATCCTTGATCCCATCCTAAATCTTATTCAGATTTGTATTCCAAATTCCTTTCAATTTTCTGCTCTTGTGTGAGAATTAAAATGTGATCTTTGGATATTTGTAACTTATCCACAATTGCATTTTGAGACTAGTATTCATGGGGATGTGTATTAACGCAGCCCTCTACACTCACCACTTTCCGCATTTTTTATTAGTAATTAATTGAACCATTAACGAAGTTTGCGTCTTTTGGTTTTGATAAAGAAATCAACAGGGAAACAGACAGAGACGCTACGAGAAGCCCTTTAGATACCATGCAGGCACTTTTTATGTAGGTTTTAAGAACAAATTATTATTTGAATATTTCCCTAAGCCCCATTGCTATAAACGATAAGTTCATGACACATCTGCATCTTTTAAGTTACACGATGTGCGATGTGATTTTACAGCATCTAGAAGCTCTCCATTTATCTTGAAAATTTATGAAGGATGAGAAAATATCATGTTGCATATTTTGGAAGTTTTTGTTTAAAGTTTTATATATTGCTTCTTAAGAAGAATATATAAGTAACCTAATTTTACAAGGCCATATTTGAGTTGGTACTCTTTACCCCTAAAGCTAGAAAAATACTTAAAAAAATGTTACTTATACAGTCATTTTTTGGGGGGCTTGAATTAGAAAAGTTACGGGAGAAAAGTTCTGAAAGATTCATTTCTCATACTTACACTGAAAGAACCATCCTAAATAGAAGAAAGAAAGTAACTCTAAATGGTTTGATTTAAAAGCAATAAAACGTTTGCCTAATTTATATTGAAATACTCTGGATTAAGATTATCAGTCAAAACATCATGATAATATCTTTCTCGATGTTTTTTCCACAACCATTGCCAGAAGTATTGTAAATACTAAGAATGTTTTTTCTCGCTTTTCGAAAAGTTTTATCACCTGCCTTGCAAAAAGTTTAGTTTATATTGTTTCAAATGTCAGTGAGAGACTTTGCCGGCAGAACCATTCAATAAACTGAAGGTTGAATTCCATAATATGTTCCTTATTTCCATTCGCAAACAAACACGAATTAGTAATTCCGGCGATTCAGAGACTCAGGAGTCAGGGAATGATAAACATTAAATTAATGTCAGATTTTATACATTTTATTGTGATGAGTTTTGTCTGCCTCGATCAGAATTAGCACTAAGAACCCCCTCAACATCATCAAACCTGTAAAGAGGTGTACGTAGACAGAACTCGCTTATAAGTCGTTGGTACTGAGGGATTGGTCACTCTAGATTGATATTTTCCCTCCCCTTCGAGATCACGTGCCCTTAACTTATAAAACGTCAATTATTATTTACGGACAATTATTTTCTTTTGAGAAAGTATCGGTTGAAAACCGCCTAAGGCTTTCATATTAATCGAGATTAATCCATTAATTAATTTGAAGCATGGTTTTATAAATCCAGATTCCATTGGAGTTACACCACAAATCTTTTAAGATATATCTGTTTTCTCCTTTGGTATCCATAATCATTCTTCCTGTGATAAACAATATTAAATAACATCACCAGGTATTTTTGCTGCCTGTGTTTCCTAAGAAATATTTCTTAATTTAGACTTTTCGCCGAATGACAAATGATGAATTCTGACTTTTGGGTAAAAAGAACAAATTATTGAGTGAACAAATCGTACAACAAGATGAAATCTCGGCTTTTACTTCTTAAAAAAAAATGGATATTATTTAAATTACACTGTAAAAGGTAAGAAGCTGAATGCACACATAGAATAGAATAGGATATAATATATAGATACACAAGTTGCTTTGAATAGAAAAAAAAACATTTTCACGTATGATTATTACAAATTCTGTTTTGAATCATAAAATGAAAAAATAAATTAACTAGAAAAAATAAAGAAAGAACAACACGAACATAAACAAACAAAACATACTAAATTTATCTTAAGGCAACCGTTTTACCATTTTAATTATCAGCAATTTTACGAATTATAATTTATCGATAAAAAGTAACATTTAGTTCCATCTAAATTGTATTTCATTATTATGTAATAACGATTATTTAATACCAAATTCAAACTTCTAAGAGGAAATATTAGTTATAACATTGTATACAATGTGCAATTTTGTAATTATGTATCCACGAGGACATAAAACAATATATATATGTACGTAATTGTTTATACCTGTGTGTATGTGTGAGTGTATTTGAACTGAATGGGACCGAAAAACTCTGGCTTCCATCAGAGAAATGAATTTTGAATAATATCTGCGGGGGCAAATTAGCAATTATTTCATGTTTATATTCCAGAACTAATAATATATACAGTGGAATCTTGGATCATATACGCCTCTCATCAAGAACAAATCGGTTCACACACACACACGCTATGGGAGACGGCTAAACAGACTGACAAAGAGACATAGAACGAAATATATGGATATATAACTGTTATGAGACCGTTACCTTCCCATTGATGGACCCTTCCAAATCCTATATTAATCGAGAGTCAAGTACTCTCGTCAGTCGGTCGGTCAGGTCGTCGTGAGATTGGATAGAGACTGGATATTTAATGGACAAGTAAGCCTAGCTTACGACACCACTTTTCTCTGTATCTTGTTACTTCAATATATCCTTAAATTTATACCGTGTTCCGAGTTAACTTTTCGTTGTCCAAAACTGGGTTCACATAAATAAATAAACACCATGAAAAATCAATGAAATCAATCGTATTTTAGCTGATAACATTAAAAAAGGTAAGAAAATGACAGTGCTTATATGTACGTGGTGAATTCAATAAGTTTCCAGAATTTTTTTTTTTTTTGTACAGGCATTTAAAATTGCTGTAGATTCTTGAAAATTCTGTATTTTATTGCTATATATCTTATGAGATGACTGATTAATTATTATGATTTTAGGTTCAAATGAACAGCTACAACAGCAATTGGAACACACCCTACTAAAGCCTGACTGTCACAGCTGGTGATTTTCAAAATTGCAATCAGGGCGTGAGGAACGATATGCTATAAAATTGTGTTTCAAACTTGGAAAAAAAACCCACAGAAACGTATGCAATCCTTCAGACTGCTTTTGGACAATCTTACATGCATCGAGCATCAGTTTTTGAGTGGCATAAGAGATTCAAGGAAGACAAGGAGTCTGTAAGAGGTGTGGGAGGAGTAAGGAAGTCAATACACCAGAGTTGATTAGCCAAAGGGTTAGGGTTAGGGTTACCATGTTGAGGTTATAAGGGAGTTCAGGAAGAGATTCGGTCAGAAGAGGCCAGCACTCTTCAAATCGGGTCAGTGGCATTTCCAGCAGGACAATGCACCATCAAACACAGACTATTTGACCAAGATGGGGATCAAACAGTCCCTCACCCTCTCTATAGTTCAGACCTTGCACCCTGTGACTTTTGGTTATTCCCTAAGCTCAGAGGCTGTCGTTATGAGACAATTGAGGAGATGAAAGAGGCTGGGACGTAGGTCATTGACACGCTCACACAAGAGGACTTCAATGGGGGCTTCCAGAAGTTGTTGGAACAGTATAACAAGTGCATTGCAGCCGGGGGGGATTTCTTCGAAGGGTACTAGAGTTTCATGTGTGTGCTATCAATAGAACGAAAAAAAAAAGTCTGGAAACTTATTTAATAATCCTCGTACGATACCTGAGAAGAGTTTCGGAGGTTCATCACAAAATGGGAATTTTACTGGAATGAGTTTTTTGAACGCCAAAAGGATTATTTGGAAAACGAAAAATTAAAGCTACTCCATTTTCAATTTCTCCATTGTTAAAAAAACCCTGCTTCACTGGTGATTTTTATTAACACAACTCGTGTGGTGCTTTATTACCCGTGGGTATCCGTACATATCAAAAATATCAGTTCACTCTCTTGTCAGTGCTTAAGATACGTTGACGATATCTCCATCTAAGTGGTTAGATTCTACAGAAAATTGAGTTTCTTCAGTATGAGATTAAACTATATCTGATAGTGATGATATCTGGGTAGTGTCAAGTCACGCATTCACTGTCATTTTTACCTGGTCTAATCTTACCCTGAGTGCTAGACTTGAAAGGGTCCCATCTATGAATTAAATTGATCTGTTTCAAAATTATTAATATTCTTCAGGACCGTATAGGAAACAAAAACACCTTATTAAAGAACAATACAAACATATAACATTGAAAGTACAACAGATGCGATTACCTAAAATCTAGGCATAAAAGAAGCCGTCTGGTTGATATGCCGTTAAAGCCAACGAATCAGTCAATCAGAATATCTAATATTAGAAACTTTTGTAATTTAGCCCTAATCATTACGACTGATCAAAAAAGCGACATTTCCACACTAGGCGGTAGCTCTCTGAAACTAGTAGACAAGTTCACCTACCCAGGAAGCAGTGTCTCCTCAACTGAAAAATACATCGACATGCGGCTAACAAAGGCATGGATAGCTATCGTTAAGCTATCGGTCATATGAAAGTCAGACCTAACCGATAAAATGAAACACAGTTTCTTCCAAGCAGCGGTGGTCTCGATACTGCTATTTGGATGCACTACATGAACGCTAACTAAACGACTGGAGAAGAAGCTTGACGGCAACCACACAAGAATGCTGCGAGCAATATTGAACAAGTCCTGGAGGCAAAACCCCACAAAGCACCAGTTGAACGGCCATCTACCTCCAATCACGAAAACTATCAACGTTAGACGAACCAGACATGCAGGACAATGCTGGAGAAGCAGGGACGAGCTCGTAAGTGATGCACTCCTATGAACCCCTTCAAATAGCCGAGCAAAAGCAGGACGACTAGCTCAAACCTACATACAGCAGCTCAGTGAGGATACGGGATGTAGCCCTGAGGACCTGCCTGAAGCGATGAACGACAGGAAGGATATCCGTGCTGATGGCACATGATGATGATGGTGATTACGACTGAAAGATTCTCAGAGACAATACAAATTATTTCCCCTCCATATCCGAAGTGTGATCTTATTATTTTTATTTTAAATGTTCTTGTATTTCACTTTATTTTGAAATTTATTGTATGTATTAAAACATATACAGAGCAACTTAAGTTTGATAAGTTACTTCCACTTTCTGATATTTATTGATCAACAGTCTCGATATATCCTGATCAACTGCTTATGAAAATGCAGCACCTCCTATACTGTTAGCATTCTTTCACTTGTCACTAGCAAAAAAAATATTAATGTGAACTTGCAATAAACAGACTTCCTAAACATCTAGGCTTGAAATATACTCTGAAGGGTTAACATGCTATTAAAGTTAATCAATCAACCAGATGTTTGTTCAATAAGTACCATAAACTGTTAGTGTTAAGAAGAGAGAAATAACCGTAACACACATAACTCACCACATTTACACTCTTTAAAAAATGCTGTAAGGAAGAAGTGTTGCTCAGATTAAAAAATATGAACGATCGCTCCAGGAAGTCTGTGGCTTTTTGTTAGGCTGATTCATTTACGAATTACAAAAAAAATACATCTTCGACATTGTTTTCAAATAGAACAGGTTAAAAATGAAACATTTGTTACATTTAGGAAAATAGGCTTTGCATCAGACTGTTTTTTCTCTCAGCCATTTTCACGAAACGAGGTTCAAAGTGTATGCAAAGCTTCAATTAGCATTTGGCAAGAAAACAATTGTTAATGCGTTATGACTTCCTGTACATTATCATGACTTCCGTATAATCAAAAGAAACGAAAAAAACGGATAGGGAAAGAAGTCCCCACAGTTTTATAATAGTGACAGAGAAAATTTGCTGTGAAACTCTGTTGAAGAGGATGTCGATTTTTTAAAAAAAGTGTTAAGTGTTATATGTGCTTTGATTTAGTCAACTACTTTCGTATTAGACGAGGTTAAATCATTATAATGAATATTTGCATCGTTATGAAGAGGAACCACAACTGTCATATCATTTTAAACTCCATCATGTTGTTAAAATGATCATGAGCTGGTTAGAGTTATCATCATCATCATCATCATCATGCGTCATCAGCACAGATATCCCTGACCTTCTCTCGCCATCCTTCCCTGTCGTCAATTGCTTCCGGCAGGTCTTCAGGGCTACATCCCGTTTTTACACAGAGCTGCTGTTTGTAGGTTCGAGCTCGTCATGCAGCCTTTGCTTAGCCAATTGAAGGGGTCCACTGGAGTACATCACTTACGAACTTGTCCCTACTTCTGCAGCAGTGTCCCGCATGTCTGGTTCGTCTAACTTTGATAGTTTTTGAGATGGGTGGCAGGTGGGTGTACAGCTGCTGCTTTGTGGGTGCTGCCAACAGGACTTGTTCAATATTGCTCGCAGCATTCTTGTGTAGTTGTCGTCAAGCTTTTTCCCCATCCGTTTAGTTAGTTTCCATGCAGTGCAACCATATAGCAGTATCGACACGACTGCTGATTGGAAGAAACTGCATTTCATTTTATCGGTCAGGTTTCCATATAACCGATAGTCTTTCAGTAGCTGTCCATGTCTTTTTTAGTCGCATGTAGATATCTGTTTCGGTTGATGAGAAACTGCTACCTTGGTACCCGCTTAAACCATAAATTCCTACCAGTATCAATCTTAATTTATCATACATTGCTGTTTCTTTGTAAATCAAATATATTCTGTGATATAAAAACGCTGTGAACGACAAACGGCAACTTATTTTTTAATCGCATATGTTCACCTTATAATGTAAGATTTTATGATATCTATTTATTCGTGACTTAAATAAGATTAAGTGTACATTATTTTATGATTAATTTACAAAAACTAAGATTAAAAGCGTTGACAAGAAGGTTATGTCGTATAAATGCTTCATAATATCAATGCTTTCTTATTCAATAGTGTAAGACTAATAACTGCAGATATATATATATATATATATATATATATATATATATATATATATATATATATATATATATATATATATATGTGTGTGTGTGTGTGTGTGTGTGCATGTGTGTGTGTTTAAATAGGTAGGTCCACGAAGAGATTTGTATTTTTTTAATTTATCTATTTTGTTCTTACATGTGTTATGTATGTGTATATTTCAAACTTGTTGCTTTCGTCAGAGATGCTAAATGGCACAAGGTCTTGTTAATGGGGTACTCAATGAGAATTGAACTCACCCTTGTTAACAGTTTGAATATTTTTCCGTTGGTTATTCTTCTTTGGGACCTACAATACACATTATATATATATATATATATATATATATATATATATATATATATGCTTCGTTTGGTTGGGTTTTCTGGTACATCAATCAATGCAAGTTATTTAAAGCCAAATGCAGTTCATACAGATGCATTCAATATATATGATTTGTAAACGCATTTTAAGAATATTTTTGAATGAACATGAAATCATTTTTCGCACAGAGTTAAATGGTTTCAAGTATTTCAATCTAATACAAATAATTCCATGAATCATTTGTTTGCACACAGTTAAGTGGTTTCCAGCATTAATATGTAACATCAACAGTGTTACATTAGCAATTTATTTGCACATAGTTGAAGTTATAGATGATATGGCCGAAATTGATTTGTTGATAATTATATTTTTAAATGAATATGAACTAAATTGTTTGCACACGAGTATTGCTATTGTTTCTATGCAGTTTAATGGTCTCAAGTATTGTTATGTATGACTAACAGTTCAATTAAACATCAGTCTTTTGTTTACACACACAATTAAATGATAACCATTTCTATTTGTAATAATTCAATTTAGCTTAACTTATGTGTTTGCTTTCAGTTTAAATGTAAAATAGATGTATTTGACCCATTGATAGGACCCTATAAGGTGCTAACACTCAGGGCCAGAGTGAACCTGAGAGTGATAGCAATGAATGAGTAACCCACATTCACTAAAGCTCCAGCATTTCTTGAGCCTCACCATCAGATTGGTTAGTGTCCTACCCTGGACACTCGCTGGGGTAACTTATGTAACATACTCATATGCAGATGCATGCACAAACATATTCAACACAGTAAAGACGTGCGGACACAGTTCTTTAGAAAAAATATACCTCTCACTTTATTTGAAAGGGTTCGAAAGGGTTACGAATGGTATTTTCTATGAGAGGTGAGTTGGAGACTGAACAGAACTGCAACATATCGACCCCCACTCTTCTGGACATAGCAGCATTTCTTTCTAGTTCTCCTGGGCTGCTCAACCGGGGACCTGGGGGCCCAGCCTCCGCTGGCACATGGTTCTCATTCCAGCATCTTCTCTCCAATTTATCTGAACTTCGGGGTTATATAATAATTTGAGCCCGACCTACTACTTACGAGCGTCACAATTGTACACTATTCAACCCGTCGACAGTCAAGGTTATGCCCTGATCCCCTGATATCTTCGACCGGATGCACCTGTTATTTACACAGGTGCATTTCTTCTTTTGACAGCTTGGCCGAGATCAATATGTTACACTTACCCCACTACAGAGATGTTGTTGATGTATTCAACTGCTCCAGCTCTTTCATTTGTTGGTTTTTATCATTATCATTTTTTTTTTCAATCATTGTTCAATTTCAGGAGAAAAAAGATTTTGTAGAAAAATATCTTTTAGGAAGTACTTTAAAACGTTTTCAAAGGAGATGATTTGCCGAACAAGAAGTGATGGAAAATGTACTGGTGACATGACATATCTTTGGTTAAATGAAAACCATCGCCTGGTTTAAAATGTCTTTAACGTATCTTTTATAAATGTCTATATCTGATGAAGACAATTGGCGAATAATTTTTTTATTAAGTTTGCAAGGTGCACCTCTCAAATTACCAGTGACAGACCGACTATTTTTTGTTCATATAGGTTTTGTAACTGTCAAATTTTATTTCAACGTAGGTTGATTAAGTCACATATATCCACATGGCACATACGTTTTTGGATATTCTTAATCCATTCTCTTTTTCCTTTTCATTTATTGGTTTTATGTTTACGTCTTATGGTTGACGTCTTTTTCATTTCTTTCTAAGATGGTGAATTTTGTATATCTGTTAAAATTCGAGTCCATTTCAGCGAAATTGTTTTTCTCTAAATATTGAATTTCTGACATCCATATATTTGATTCTGGGTCAATACTTTTTTAGTATAAAATTTAAAAACAAATGCAATTCTGTTTTCCCAAAATATTGTTTTTGGTTGCGTGTGCAGTCCAAAAAATACATTAAATTTTTGATTCTCCAATTAGAATCATGATAACTTTTAAAAGTCCTCTTAGCTTCAAAACTAGGTAATGAGATGTTTCATTTATTGTTTTGGTTTGATTTTATGGCATATCAACGTTTGCAGCGGATTTGATGTTAAATCTTAAATGTGTATAATTTGTAAACCTAAGTCAATAAATCTAAATAGTTTCAACTATTGCTAGGTATTATCAACAATTAAATTAAACATCAATCACTAGCTGACGGACAGTTAAATGATCAAACAGTTCTATTTCAAACAATATAATTTAGCACAATTGTTTGGTTTGGTTTGATTGGTTTCGTTGTTTAATGACATATCAACCTTTGAAGGTTTTTTTAATGCCAAAGCCATTCTCATAGAAGAACAGTAGTGGTTCTATTTGACCTAAGGCTAGGAGGATAAGAGGGGTTAATACCTTTCCCGAGGGTTTTTGCCCGAAAGTGAACGTAATAGCGCAATTGGAGTATGAACTCGCTTACTACGACTCCGCAGTCCATAGCTTTAACCATCACACCACAAGTTCTATTTGACCCATAGATAGGTGATGCACCTGAAGGAAGTGACACATTCTAATGGCAGCTATGAGAGGAAATCGCGTGGGCGGAAATTGGCTGATGAAATGGGACGAGGTAAAAAATTCCCATGGTACACTCATAGACTGACGCACTTGAAGACTGTGACCTGTGAACTGCATCACAGTTATTTCCACTTGATGACAATCAAACATGCGATTTCAAAGATCGAGTGGGCGATCAAGTGGGCGTTGAACTATTATATACCTCAGTCAAGACAGAAGTCAAGCCAGTTGAGTTCCAGTTAGAGCTGGAGAAGGAGTTATAGACGAGATGTGGTAGGCAAAGCCACATCACGCCGAAGGGGCCTTGAGGCTCTGATGAGTTGGGGTCCAGAGAAGTTGCTGATAAGATGCAGTAAAGAAAGCCAGCATCCAGCAGGGTGGACCCCAGGGCCTCCGGTTGAGTATCAGGAGAACGAGAAAGACACAACGTTGACGGCCATAAAAGTGGGGGTAAAAATATTTCAGTTCTGTTCGTCAGCTCAACTCTCACACGCAAACCTTGAATAACCTTTTCAAACGTTACAAATAAAGCGAGAGGTACATATATTTATAAAGAAGTCTTCCTGCGTCTTTATTATTGTGTCGTTATGATTCTGCATATGAGAATATAACAATGGCACTGAAAGGGTACTGCGTATTTCTCAAAACTCCAGCATTACTGGAGCCTCACCCTCATATTAATTAGTATCCTATCCAGTGCACTCATTGCGGTGGGGGTGTCTTATCCCTCTGCAGAGATACAGTCGCTGTATTCAATAGCCTCAGCCGACTGGGTTTGAAGTGATTGTAATATAGGTAATTCTTAATAATAATTTTATTTTATTGAGAGTTTCGTTTCGATTACTTCATTTTTCAGTGTCTTGCTCTTTCATATAATTTCTGTAAGGCCATTTGATCAACGACAAATTGGTATACATGGTTATTGAGAAAAAAATATTTAAGTTAGTATACATTCAAAATATATCAACGGTTGTCGCTTATTTGAAATAGTTGAGGGGGACTGGTTAAATATTACAAGAGGGACGTGATTCATATTTGCTTTTGGTTTATGTTTTAGGGTATCCTACATTTTGGTGGAAATGGTTGAAGTAATAGAATATTTACCGGCTCATTAGCCCAGTGGATAGAGGTTCGCCAGTGGTCCGGGAGACCTGGGTTCAATCTCATATCGTGTCATACCAAAGACTTTAAAAATAGTATTTGATACCTACTTGCTAAACACTCAGCAATATAAGGTACGTATCAAGGGTAAAGTCGATGAATCCAGGGAAAGGCGTCGCGCCCTCCCTTACACCTCGCTGTAGTAGCTATTGAAAAGGGAGCCTTCTGGTCACCCTCGACTACGGTTGCCAACAACTATCAAGGTTTAAATGGAGCAATCAAGGGAAAGTGTTATATTGTCATCTACAGCATCATAACGACACAATAATAAACAGACGCACGCAGGAAGACTTCTTTAACAAAATATTTACCTCTCACTTTATTGCAAGGGTTCGAAAAGGGTTACTCAAGGTTTGCGTGTGAGAAGGAGCTGGAGACCGAACAGAATTGAACTGTTTTGACCTCCACTGTGATGGCCGTCAACGTTGTGTATTTCTCGTTCTCTTGATGCTCAACCGGAGGCCCTGGGGTCCACTCTGCTAGGTGCTGGCTTTCTTTACTGCATCTTATCAGCAACTTCTCTGGTCCCCAAACTCCATCGGGGTTCCCGAGGGCCCCAATGGCCGGGTGTGGCTTTCCCTACCACTCTCGTCTATAACCTCCCTCCAGCTCTAACTGGAACTCGAACTGTCTTGACTTCTGTCTTGACTGAGTTATATAATAGTTCAACGCCTACTCGATCGCCCACTCGATCTTTGAAATCGCATGTTTGATTGTCATCAAGCGGAAATAACTGTCATGCAGTTCACAGGTCATTCTCTTCCGGTGCGTCAGTCTATGAGAGAACCATGCAGATTTTTTACCTCGTCCCATTTCATCAGCCAATTTCCGCCCACACGATTTCCTCTCATAACTGCCATTAGAATGTGTCACTTCCTTCCGGTGCATCACCTTGGAATGGCATTTTTGGCCGGGTCAAAGGAGTATCACCCTGCCCTACGCCTCGGTGTAGTAGTTATTGAAAAAGGAGTCTTCTAGTCGTCCTCGTCTATGGTCGCCAAGTTAACCTTAATTAATGTAAGGGAATACCATCGTGCTGTTTTTGTTCAGTACTTTGTCATTTAGTTTGGATGTTATCTGTGAAGATCCTTTTTAGCTAATGAATACATGTATCTGATGATTGGCCCACACTGCTGTATATATGTGTGAGGGTCCACATGAAAAATTAACTCATGACTTTGTCCCTACTTTCCCAGCATGTTTTGTTGGTATTACCTGGATCATTTGTGAGATGTGTGGTAAGATGGCGCATAGTTGCTGTTTTGTTGGGTGCTGCTTTTAGGATTTGTTCAAAACAGCACGCAATACTCTTTTGTTTTTCTTATTTAGCTTCGTCTCCAAGGTGGAACAGTATTACATAAGTGCTAAAACGACCACAGATAAAAAATAACTCCCTCTTTATTCTATCTGAAATATTTGATTTCCATATGATCGATCACTTGTCGATTACATTCTCTTCTTTCCTTTGCGCATGTTTACATCGGTTTCTGTAGATGAGATATGCTGAAGAGTTATGTGATGTGGTCAACTAATTAAGAGGCTTAAACAATGTTTTCCCTCAATTCAGGTTGAAGCCAATACCTTTTGCTGTCAAATCCCGGCGATGCCGCTAATATTCTACATAGGCAAGTATATTTGGGAAGAGAGGCTGGTCATTTGCATAATCTTCATCAGAGACAGTTACTGCATGACATCTGCTTCTTTTTTAGTGTGAGACCATTTGCTTTAATAAGATGTATTGTTATTTATAGTGCGCAATCTTGACAAATTATATATAGATGCGAATTTATTTCCTTGCATGGCTCCATTGACAATGTCAAACAAATGTGTGTCACTATCGGGTGAGCGAACCATTGCCTCTGTGTTGTTGCCAAAAATGATTATAACTATAAATGTTTCATTAGGAAGAAAAATGAAGCAAATAATTCGAGCATATGCTTTAATTATTTGCCCTATTTTTCCACTGTGTATGGAATCAAATATCTTTGAAAAATTATGAACAATTGTGTTGCTTTGAGACTTTTTGCATGTACTCCTTCGATGATTCGATTAATAGTCAGTATGTGAGAATTTGTGGATTGATTTCACCAAAAATGTTTTTATTTTCTTAAGAATTTTCCCCACTTTGCTTCGGATGGGATTGAGTTGCAAGGCTTTTTAAACATTAGCACCAACAGGAGTAACAGACGTGCTTCTCTAGTTCTGTTGAATCCGTAGGTGCCTGTCTTCAGGATGCAGTGGATATAGCCTTTCCTTTATTTGCTTTCCGTTTACACACAGATTTGAATAATCGAAGAATTATGTTTTCAGATTACTTTGTCTTTAAACTTTAGAAAGTATTTCTTCGTGTTCTTTAGAACCTAAACAAATCAAAGAAAGAGGGAAGAACAAACAAAAAGTCCATCTGGGGAAACAAAAGAATTACAATTTGCAAGACAAGGGTAAGAAAATGTGGAATCAAATGAATAAATAACGTGATATATTCAAAAATCTAAAGTATAAACCTAACCCATGATACCCGATTAATATAAAAAAAATTGGATAACTGTAACTTAACTCACGTAAAAATTAAGATTTTTCGTTTTTTAGACAATGAAATTTCTCATTATCAATATATCCTACAATTTTAGCAACAGAGATGTATAAATCTGCGTTAATAATTCGATCAAATGAGATATATCAAAATCCGCGATT
>OY757919.1:9513588-9558588 GCA_963585895.1 Sepioteuthis lessoniana | reverse complement strand
AAATTCTCACCGACAACACAACAATATTAGACCATCAAAATAATAAACAAAAACTACAGATTCTCGATGCACTACATATTAGAACCGACACTTAATAGAATTATTTTTCAAACCAGTGCAAATGTACTTAAATGTATTTAGCTACTGACACTATTTATAGAAACCCATTTAACAGCAAATGCTATAATCTTCAACGGTAAAGACGCTCTTACATAGTAGTAATATGCAGAAACAAAAGTTTCATCACTTCTGTAATAGATCTTCCCTTGATGATGGCCTAATGTCGGGCAGAAAGTACTAGGGATACATTCAACTATGGACAATTCATAAATCAATTCCCACCGAAGAAGATAAAAGCAATACGGGAATATGAATGGATTCAGAAGAAAATATGTCGACAGAAAATGTCTATTATGTTTAATGAAATCTGTATAAACGACAAAATTCTGCCAATATATATATATATATATATACCTAAAATTATATGATTTACCAATGCATCTTTTGAAGAAGCCAAAGATCAATTAGTTTCATAAAGTTAAATAGTTTTAAGTATTACTGTGAAAAATTAACAACTCAACATCATTCATTGATTTGCACACTGCTAAATGGTTAAACCGTTCTTGGTCTAACTTCTATTCGTCTTATAGATTAGACGCTAACTGGTACTAACACCCCGGGTCTGGGTAGATCTGGCAGTAATGGCAATGAATGGGTATTCACAATTCCCCAAAGTTCTAGGATTGGAGCCTCACCATCAGATAGTTTAGAGCCATAGGCAGAAGACTTGTCGGGGATGTCTACCCCTTTGCAGTCGATGTATTCTACAATTCCAGTGGACTCGGCAACTGAATTCTTGTTCAACAATTCATTACAATCAGTAAAAGTTGCCTTAACTAGTTTTTCTTCTTTGCAATGATTGCAATATCTATCATCTACTTTATTGTTATCCGTTTTTTTTTTGTTTTTTTTTTTTGTTGTTTTTGTTTTTACGAACGCCCTGATCGAAGTAGTGACAATTCTAATACACCAGGGATTCTTAGAATGAGTAGTATTTTGCATGCATTTTTCGTGGAAATAACTAGTTTCGTTATAACAGTATCTCTTCTTAAATGTGCTTTCCGTTGACTGTTTTTTTCGTTTAATATATTGTACAATTTGAGAGAGGGGGAATATTTATTTGGTAATTTGAAACACTATTTTTCTAAATTATTCTTGCGTTCCGCTTTAAATGAGAATGGAAACCACACAATATTCCTGTGTTGTTTTGTACATCATTACCTTTTTTGTGTCAAGATGGTTTTGAAACGACTATTTATAAGAGCAATTTAGTAATCGTCTTCTTATTAAAAAGATGCTCGTTAGAACACTTGTTGTAAAAACGTTTCATTATAACATTCAGGACTTGTTCGAATCATTTCCTCGGGTTATTTGATCATGTGTTAATATAACAAAGGTTTTGGGTTGGTTATTTGAACGTTGTTATAGTATCAGCGTTCAAATTTAATGTGATATATAAGTAATGTACCAATTAAAAATTGCATTGAACTTTCAATGCTAATCCAAATCATTTAAACTATCAATGAAGTTTTGGCGCATTACATATGTCTTTCTCAGGATAGGATTTTCCAAAATAATGATGTCATCCTCTCTGTTGGGACTTTGTTATCTAGTGTCTATTACAGAGTTAAAATTAAACATCAGAAAAAAGCCAACAATCTCGCACATGCGGGCTCCGACGTTCAACCCTATCGGTATAACCTATTTTTTTCGGACCAAGAAATTATCTATTCAACATTTTCAAATTATATATATATATATATATATATATATATATATATATATATATATATATTAGGATGCACTTTTTCATTTTACTTACAGTTAGAATTAATTTATTAATCTCTCGGTAAATTTATAAGTATATGCTCTAGATTTTTCAAATATTTCTTAATTTTTTGCTTCTTATTACATCCATATATATATATATATATATATATATATATATATATATATATTGTTGTCTATGTGTGTGTACATGTGTCATAGTTTCACATTTTATATATATATATAGAGAGAGAGATAGATAGATTGATAGATAGATAGATAGATATGATATTGCGTGAGTGTTTATGTGAGTATTTGATGGTCAATTGCTTATTATTTTTTTCTCTTTCTTTTTGTCTAGTTATTGGGACTTCAATTAATTCTCTAACTTCCCGCCCATACCTACTTTTCCATTTTTTTCACTGTGAACGTATGTATGTATATATGTATGTATGTATGTATCTATCGCAGTCTGTTTCTATCTATCTATCTATCTATCTATCTTTTGCAGTCCGATATATATATATATATATATATATATATATATATATATATATATATATATATATCGCAGTCTTTTCTATCTATCTATCTATCTATCTTGTTATATTTTTATATCTCAGTTTATCCCTCGATTTTTATCTCATTTGCTCATTACGTTTTTGCCTCATTGTGTATTCTATTTTCATAGCTGTGTAAAAGCGACAATACGATAAAACAACAAAAGGAAAACGAACTATATTTCTTAAATAACGGTATTTTGAAACCGGTTAACTCCGTCATTGGCTCCGCCCTGTAAAGAATTAAAAACAACAACAAATATAATTTCTTCGCCGCAAATTCATCCATTTCCATGTATTTATCAGGTTGTTCTCCTGGTCTTTTCTTCTTTTTAATGTTTCTTATCTGTAACACTGTCGACTATAATTCTTTCCCAAATGCTTTTGCTGATTAGGGTTGTTAAGACTCCATGACAAATAACAAAAATAACAAAAAAGGAAAACGGCCATTGTTATACATGATATTAGCTGCAAACTAGATATCTATGAATGGTAGGAAAACTAAACGACAAAATGATAAAAGAAATAATGTAGAGATACTAGAGGAAAGACAAGTGTAATGTAATAACATGCCATTCGCTAAAATAACAGTAATCAATTTGCCATTAAATATAAGAGAAAACAAGCCAGATATAATAAACCTAAGAATACACATGCTAAACTATTTGGTTTTCATACGTAATTATTATGTGCTACTTTGCTTGTATATGCCAAGGGATAAAGACATACAAATTTCTAACATTCTCCCTCACTCTTTATATATATATATATATATATATATATATATATATATATATATATATACGTTCGCATGTACGGTGAACACTTCTGTATTGCCAATTTTGTGTGGACATACGTGGTGTATGTTTAAAACAGTTTGTTTAAAGTGTTAGTAGTACACGTGCTAGCTTGTTAAAGTTTTGACGTGTCAGTGCACAGAATTAAATACAGTATTTTGCCATTAGATGCTAATTGGGATTCCTAAGAATTGCGTTGCTATTCTTACCAAGGAAAATTTAAAATTTGAAAGTAGATTTTCTGAAAACTGAGGTCCGACAAAATGCCCGAACAAAATAATATGGTTTTATAACATGTTTATATTATAATCAACATTATCAGAATCTATAATGGTGCCCGTGGAGTAATGGTTATCGTCGCAGGATATGGACACGGCAACACGAGTTCAAATCATGGACCTGACTGATTGCATTTCACATAGCACAAATACTCTTGGGAAAGGTATGAATCCAATTATTCTCCCTCCAGCTATGGGTAAATAGTAGGGCAGACTAGGTTCTTCAGACTGGGTGAGGCATCTAGTCTAGGAGAAGGAAAACTCTGAATTGAAACTTGTTAAACTCCGCTTAAAAAATTGACCTTGTGTCATATCCTGCCCAAGCGGAGGGGTTGGTAAATATGATTATCATAAACTATAATTATCTATTGTTGGCAGACATTTACATCGTAAATAGTTGTCTCATCTAATAAAAATAATTTTTGACATGATTTTAATTTTTTACGTAATGCTTAACCAATGAACCGGGAGACCTGGGTTCAATTCCAGGTCGAGTTATACCGAAGACTTTAAAAATGGTATTTGATACCTCCTTGCTGAACACTCGGCAATATAAGGTACGTATCAAGGGTAAAGTGTAGCAATCCAGGGAAAGGAACAACTCGGTGTAGTAGCTATTGAAAAGGGAGCCTTCTGGTCGCCCTTGACTACGGTCGCCAACTTTATTATTATTTTATTACGTAATGCTTAAAATATTAAGAATTTTCCTACATATCTATATGATTGATCGCTAGAAAACTTGCAGGAACTACTAATTCGGGTCAAAGTGATGATGGGTGTAAGTGAAGGGATGAAATACTCCATGTTCAACAGAGCATAACAGATAGAGCCTCATTACAGGATACAGTTTAATATCTCATTCAGAACATTCTATATGTGTTTACACATACACACACACACACACATAAATACACACCCACCCACCCCACACACCCACGCGCTTATATATATATATATATATATATAAATAAATATATATTTGTGTGTGTGTGTGTGTGTGTGTGTGTGTGTGTGTGTGTGTGTGTGTGTGTGTGTGTGTGTGTGTGTGAAGAAAATAAAAAAAAAACGTAATCCAAAAGTGATGAATTTATTGAAAAAGGTAAGTCAACATTTAAACTATCCAGTTTTAAGAAACTTTCATCTGAACTCTTAAATAGTGAAACAAGTGTTACTAGAATATATTTAAACTTATTAAAACAGGGATCGCTTTTCTAGCAATACTTGTAACACCATCATTATGTCCTGATGAACATTCCAACATTGAATTTCCTTTATAATACTTCCATCATTTTGGATTAATTTGTTTTTCTTTTCCTTCATACTGTCGTATTCGTTTCCATATATATATATATATATATATATATATATATATATATATATATATATATATATATATATATATCTTTAAAGAAAGAAACAAAGACCGGTTATTTTAGGCTTATAAATCTATTTCCATCATATTTTTTCGTTTCTGGTGTGAACCAAAAACACGAAGAAAAATATAACAGGACTTCTTCAGATCCAATGGTTTAACTGGACTGAATAATACTATATATATATATATATATATATGTGTGTGTGTGTGTGTGTGTTATTAGGGTAGAAATCAAATGCCAACATCACAGTAAAAGAAAAATATATAGTTCTAACTCAAATACCCACAGTCTCTGTTAATGAAATGTATTTAAACCGTTTAGGTATAAAGACGATCTCACGAATTTCCAAAACAATTGTTAACAGACAATAATAATCATAAAACAAAATCTTTTTCCGATGCAGGTATATATAGAATTTACTGACAAGTCTGCCTGAGGTCTTATGTAAGAGAACCTAGTAGAAACCTTCCAAAGATAATCAAGGAACACAAAAGAGATTTTAATACATGAATTTTTTCTTACGCATCATTTTGTCATAATAGTTCCAAAAACCACAAATTTTACTTTCAACATTCAAACATCCTTGCATTCATTCATAATAAAAAAAAACGTTGAATCATAGAATCTTCCGCTATTTCATATTATAACACTATAGAAAAAAGACCAGGATTCTATAAAAGTTCACCTTATTTGCCCAAATTATTTTGAAGGGTTTTAACTTACACTAACATCGAAGATTAAACAAACATATGTAATTTCCTTTTTTTATCACGCTTCCTCTTCTTTCCTTCTTTCTTATTTCTTCCCTCTTTCTCTCATTTCTCCTTTATTTCATTTTCCACCTACACAAACCTACTTTTTATAGACGCTATATTTTTCCTTGACTTGTTTTAAAATATTACGTTTGATGAAGTAACTTTTTCAAATATTTTTCTGTATTCGTTAAAACTGCTATTCATCATTCCTAGCTTAAAGATAACAAAAAATACTTTCTACCAGATATTTTCGTAATTTAATATCTTAAATAACCCATGTCGAAACGCGTTTGTAGAACTTATTTACATATTAGGAATAAATCTTATCTTATACATTTATATGTATTTTTCTTTGCGTTTTATTTACCAAATCAAGTAGTGATCAGAACGCTTAGAGAAAAGGATACCTACAAATAGTTGGGGATACTGGATAATGCTGACACCATCAAAAATAAGAAATGATAGAAGAAATGAAAATAGTACCTCAAAAGAGCCAGTAAATTACTTGAGACCCTATTTACCAATCCCTCCGCTCGGACAGGATATGATACAAGGTCAATTTTTAAGCGGAGTTTAATAGGTTTGAATTCATATTCTTCCTTCTCTTAGATTAGTTGCCTCACCAAGGCTGAAGAGTCTAGTCTGCCCTACTACTTACCCATTGGTCGAGGGTGAATTATTGGATTCATACCTTTCCCAAGGGTATTAGTGATATTTGAAATGCAATCAGTCTCGTCGTGGATTTGAACTCGGGTCGCCGAGTCCATTTCCTACGACGTTAACCTTTACACCACGGGCACCTCCTAAAATTACTCGAGACAAAACTTAATAGAAGGAACCTCGTCAAAGAGATAAATACCTGGGCTGTTTCCCTCGTAAGATACTCGGGACCATTCTTGAAGTGTACCAGATAACTTAAACAAATGTGCCAGAGAACCAGAAACCTCATGATCATGCATAAGGCATCGCATCCCAGAGATGACATTAACAGACTATATGTGTCAAGAAGAGAGAGAGAGAGAGAGAGAGAGAGAGAGAGAGAGAGGAAGAGGACTTCCCACCATTGAAGAGAGCGTAAACACATCGATACTGCTACTTGACGACTACATACAAAAACAATACTTACGGCACGAGGACCAACGAAGCGACAATAAGCTGAAAACGATAGTGGGAAGAAAAATAACTCTATGGCCGTTTGTAAAACTTACAAGCGACATCCCACACGAGAAAACGTGGATGTTTTTAAGAAAAGGAAAACTTGATAGAGAAGCTGGGTCTCTCCGAATAGCAGCACAAAACAACGCCATAAGGACTAACCAAATCAATGCGAGAATAAATAAGACGCAACAAGACAGCAGATGTAGATTACGTGGTAAAAGGCAGGAGACATAAACTGAAAGAATGCAGAAAATTAGCACAGACAGAATATAAGACTAGGCATGACTGGGTGGGCAAGGTGATCTATTGGGGACTGAGCAAGAAATTTAAATTTGAACATGCGAACAAATGGTATTTGCACTGCCCAGAATCTGTCCAAAAAATGACACACATAAACTCTTATGGGATTTCGAGATACAAACGGATTACAAAATCTCGGCCAAACGACTTGATCTTTTAATAATCAACAAAAAAAAGAGAACTTGCAGAATTGTGGACTTTACGCCCCCCCCCGGGACCACAGATGGAAATAAAGAGTATGAAAAGAGGGATAAGGACTTTGAAATAACAGGAAGAGATGAGACCATCCAAACTAATGCATCATTGTAATCTGCCAGAATACAGAGAAGAGTCCTGGAGACTTGAGGAAACTTGTTGTCACTTAAACTCCAGTGAGAGGTCCTCAGTTAACGGTGCTGGGAAAAAACTCTCAGTTGAGAACAAATAATAATAACAAGAACAAGAACAAGAAGAACAACAACTACGACGACGACGACGTGACGGTCGAAAATGAGGATGATGGTGATACTAACTTTTGCTTTTTACACATGGAAAAAGGTTTTGAAAAAGTCTTGATAACTTATAAATCATTGGAAGAATTGATACTATTCAAGTTATAACATCGGTCAGGTCGACTAAAATACTTAGAAGATTCATTGAGACTTAAGGGAAATTGCTGTCATTCAAGCTCCAAAGAAAGTCCACCAGCAAGAGCGCGTATGTAAAAAATGCAAGTTAAAAAATTATAATAATGTGTAACTAAACATCTCGAATGACCACAGCAAATGTTAAATTGGATAGAATACAGATAAAGGTCATCGAGAGCTTCAGGGGAAATTTCAAATTTCTCCAGGTGTGAAAATTCATAAGGTGTATATGAAATGCAAAAAATATTCCTTGATAAACTGCTCTACACATAAGGAGTGTATTATCCATGTGAGTGACACTCAAAAGGGTAACACTCAAAAGGGTAACACTCAAAAGGGGTATAAACATATAAATACATGAAATACGTATAATGACTACCTTCCTTCAACCTAGACTTACGGTAAAGATCCGTTGATGTTTTGTAAGAAACGGAAAGTAGAACTGAATAGAGAAAAAATCTCATCTAAGGAATAAACACCAGAACAATCCCTATTTTAAGATATTCTACACCATTCTGATAACTGACAAGGGAAGAACCCAGGAAATTGAAACCAAAGACAAGTAAATTGATGACTCTGCACAATGCCTTTACACTCAAGAGATAGCATAGACTTAATTTATATGTCAAGAAAAGAAGGAGAAACAGGAATCGCCATCATGTTTGTGATACAAGAACACGTGGATAACATTAGAAATGGTAAAGGGAGACTCATTACAACAGCCTCTAATACAAATGCCGTGAAAGTAAAACAGAAAACAAGTACAACATTTAGAAAATAAAAAAGAGAGTTAAAACTACCTTACGGGTATTTGAAGCGATAAACTATCGAAATTGCCCTCCGAAAAAAATAAATATGGACAAGAAAGGGAAACCTGAAGAAAGAAACTGAATCAATCTTAATCGCAGCACAACACATCGTCATGAATACAAATTATATTAAAGAGAACATTGATAGTACATAATAGCAAGTGGGGATTATGTACCGGCAAAAGAGAAACGATTAATCATACAATAAATAAATACAGCAAGTTAACATAAAAGTATTGAAAAACTATACACGACTGGGCGGAAAAAATGATTCATTGGAAAGTATTCAAGCGATTTAAATTTGACCATGGTACCAAATGGTATATGCACAAAAAATCCGTCCTTGAGAATGGGACGCATGAAATTTTCCGCAATTTTGAGATTCAAATGGATCACTTCATCGTTGCCAGAAGACAACTGGTCACAGTTAAAATTAAAAATTAAAAGAAAGCGAAGCTGGTGAAAAATAGTAGGATATTGCATATAAGCTAAAATAAATGTGGAACAAGAGAGTGACGGTGACACAAATTGTATTCGGTGCACTCGGAAAAGTCCCCAAAGAAAATATTACAGTAGCTGAAAATCAGAGAAAGAATGAGACTATTTTGACCAAATCATTGTTAAGATCGGTGATTATACCGAGAAGATTCCTGGAGACCTGAAGTGACTTTCAGCTATTCAGACTCCAATGAATGACCACTAGTTGACACTGGAGTGAAAAAAATGATAATTTTCAGCCAATAGCATTGATGACAGCTATTAACAAAAGCAAAACTTAGCAAAGAAATTAAACAGGTGATTTGATAACTGTGTTAAGGGCTCGTGTAGAGTTAGCCACACAATTTGGATGAGCTGATAAGAATATGTGCCCCTAGACATGTGAAAAACACTCAGTGGTATTTGAAATCCTAGTCTAACTTTCTCCTCAAACAGTTGTTCTACCCTGATCAGTGAGTCCTGTCCGTCCAACAAGTGGAAACTTCAAAAGAGCCATTAGCAATGACCATCCGCCTCCAATTCTAGCAATGACATCAACGTAAAATATTTAATACGCTCAGACCTCTATTCATGACATTGTAATGTCACCTTAAGAGAAAACCCTCTTCTTGTGGAAGGTAGCACGTTGACTCAGATAAGATTATATATACAGACCTATAATCACATGCATTTGGTCGAAATAGACCAATTGGCCAAGAAAAGGCATTAATACTCCAATCTTTATCTTTCTTGCAAAAGTTTCACGTATTGTAATTTCAGTTTCTTCTACAGAACATTTCACAGACACAGCCACCAGCTCACACAACTGATACAATTGATTTCACGGGAAATGTTCTCAAGATAAAAGAATTACTTAACTTTCTTCGAATATGTGTATGAATATGGCTATCAAATTTCGATGAAATTAAAGATCTATATACCCGTATAAAACAAGCCTCAGACTTGTGTAGATATTGCTGAATATTTATACACAATAAAATGAAAGGCCGTTCTTTGTAATATTTGACGACTGTATTTAAGCTTATTATTTCATGTCGGCGACGAATCAGATGAAATTTGAATTCATCTGTTACTTTTATTTCTTGTTCTGTCTTTTGCTCCAATTTATTTACCATTCAGTTTAATCTACCCATGGTCTGCTTCATTCTTTCTTCAAATCGCCAATACGATAATGCCATAAACTAGAATTTATAGTCAAACCGAATTATCTATCTAAAGGAAATATAATCCTGCATTAATAATGAAAACTCTAATAGTCTTTTGCAAATACACTTGTTGGAATCCATACAACTCAAAATTTTCATCAGATTTAGAAATGAATCTTACCAACCCGTATTTCGTAAGGCCCGCTAAATTCTCTGATTCAAAAATATTAAACACAATGTGTGATACCAAAAGTCTGGGCGAATGATTTTCTTCTTTTTTTTATTTATTTTATCAAACGGTCAACATTCTTAAGCAACATTTTAATGTCATTAGCTAAAAACAGTCATGGGGTGTCCTCGTGGTGTAATGGTTAAAGCGATGGACTGCGGAATCGTAGTACGCAAGTTCGTACTCCAATCGCGCTATTACGTTCACTTTCGTGCAAACACCCTTTCGAAAGGTATGAACCCCCTTATCCTCCCAGCTATGGGTTAAATAGTACAACTACTGTTCTTCCTTGGCATTAAATGACCTACAAAGGTTGATATGCCATTAAACAAAGAAACCAACTAAAAACAGTCATGGATATATAATGTGGGAACTTACGAAGGTAATGTTTAACAAGCAAGATTATCAGACCGGTGTTCGTGAGTTCGATTCTCACTGGGTGCCCCATATTTACCACTTTGTATTCCAACTAAGCTAAACTTAATCAATAACTATAATTATTGTTAATTTTATATTGTGAAGTTTTGTCTAAATAAAATATCTTTTTTTTTATCCAACGATGTTTTGAAGTTTTGAAGATGAGCCTACAAACTACACTCATACCAAAAGTAAACATCCCTTTTTTACCTTTACTTTTCCAACTTTGTGCAAATTTAACCATATTCTACCAAACCATTGGCTAGCAAATAGTTACAGGGTTCGCCAATGGTCCTGGAGATCGGGGTTCAAACCCCGATGGTAAATATTCCAACCAAATACCTATAACTGTTTGCTATGTTACCTAGGTTAACTCTAAAGAAATTGTGTTTGTTATAAAGGTAAATGTGTGCCATTGGATTCTTTTCTGTTTTGTAAAGGAAATGAATGCGTTTTTCTCACCAGAACAGTAGCCTCATCAGCGGACACAATTTAATGTTATGCCAAGGATATATCCCAATTTGAGAAAAACTAACAAATAATTAAAGATTAATTACACACTGATTAGCGTTAACAGCTTTTTAACCAGTGCCTAAAATGTGTCGACTACATTTCTTCATGTGGATAAACTGACCCCCTCAACCTCATCGGAAAATTGGGTTTCTTAGGTATAACACCTAACAGAATCTCATGGCTATTTTTTTGTTTAGAAGAATTAAGCAGCATTGTCTCTTTTTTCTTTTCCATTACCCCCGAGTCAAATTGAACCCACCCACCAACCAGTGTCCTGGTTTTGACACTAAACCATCGTAGGGTGAGGCTACACTTCTGGAGCGTTGGAGAATGTGAAGTACCTTTTCATTGACATTACTCATTGGTCAACGTTAACTCAAAATGGTAGTACTTATTAGGTCGTACGTTTGTAGGTTATTTAATGCCAAATCCCTTTTTTTGCAAATAATCAGTTCTTTTTTAAACAATTCATGTTAGCATGAGTACACAGTTCAAATGTCAAAAACATTTCTATTTCAAACTATTCAGTTTATTCAAACAGTTCTAATTCTGCTAATTCAGTTTAGTATAAGTACATACTATGTTTACACACAGTTAAATGTCAAAACAGTTATATATATAAAAAATAAGTTTAGTGTAAGTACAGTTTCAATGTCAAAACAGTTCCATTTCAAACAATTCAGATTAGCATAAACATACAGTTTAAATGTAAGTGCAGTTTAATTGTCAAAAACATTTCTATTTCAAGCTAAAATAGTTCTTATTCAGTTTAGCATAAATACGCAGTTCTGTTTAAACCATAGATAGGGCCCTATGAAGTGCTACCTTTGTGGGCCAGAGGGGATCTGGGAGCAATGGCAATGAAGGGGTACTCCACATTCCCCAAAGCCCCATCACTTGAACATCACCATCAGATGGTTTAGTGTCTCGGGGATCTTACCCCTCTGCAGAGGTGCAGTCGGTGAATTCTACAGCCCCAGCCGGCAATACACAGAGCATAAGTATACAGTTAAGATATCAAAATAGTTCTATTTCGAGTAATTCAGTTTAGCAAAAGTACGTAGTTTAAATGTGAAAACAGTCCTATTATAAACAATTCAGTTTATTTCTATTTAACCCATAGATAGAACTCTCATCAGGTGCTACCACTCCGGGCCAGAGTGGACCTGGGAGCGATGGCAATGCAGAAGAGCAGTCAGTGTATTCTACAGTCTCAGCTGACTGGGAAATACCTACTGGAGACTACTCTATGGATTAAATTGAACGGTTGGCCTGGCCATGACACTAAACTGGAGCTGATGGTGAAGCACCCGTCTTGAGCTTTAGAAAATGTGGAATACCGCTTCTGTGCCAATACACGCAGGTGCACTTTTACTTAGCGAGGTTATATGAATCAAATAGAACAGTTAAACCATTTGATTGCGTGGAAACAAATGACTGATGTTCAATTGAATTGATACTGTTTCATAGTAATACTTAAAATGTTTAACTGAGTGCAAATTGAACTACGGACTCCCGGGCCATTGACTAGCAAATGGTTACAGGGTTCGTCAATGGTCCTGGAAACCGGTATTCAATCCAAGGTCGAGTCATAAAAAAATTTAAATAAATGGTACTTGACTTTTCCTCGACTAACTCTCGGCATTATAAGGTACGGATCAAGGGTGAATGGCCGAACCTTCGCTACACCTTGGTGTTGTAGCTATTGTAAAGGTAACATTTGGATCGCCTGCGACAACAGTCGGCCAACTTGTATGTATGTATATGTATATATATATATATAGAGAGAGAGAGAGAGAGATAGATAGATAGATAGATATATTGTATATAAATAATATATTATATGTTGTACATATTACAGGTAGCAAATAATCCAATAAAACAGTACATAATAGTAATAAATGTAAATATCTCTGAGGAAGTTGACATTTCCACTCGATTTTTAAACGAATTTTAGAGATTTAGTGATAATATTCACGAAAGAAGATGTTTTCATTCAATTCATTAAATAAATTTGAAAACAATCTACGCATTTATAACAATAATATCGGTACTAACCTATGGGTGCACCACTTGTTCTTTAGGAAAACATCTGGACAAAACACTAGCTGTATATTACACAAGAATGCTATGAACAGTTTTGGACAAAACCTAGAAGCTGCATCATTTAAAACAATAGCTGCACGGCTATTTACCACCAATCTTATAAATCATTCATAATACCCTTGGGAAAGGTATGAATCCAATTATTCTCCCTCCAGCTATGGGGAAATAGTAGGGCAGACTAGGTTCTTCAGCCTTGGTGAGGCAACTAGTCTAGGAGAAGGAAAACTCTGAATTCAAACCTGTTAAACTCCGCTTAAAAATTGACCTTGTGTCATATCCTGCCCGAGCGGAGAGGAGTTTTTTTAGGAGGTGCCCATTGTATAATGGTTATCGTTGTAGGAAATGGACGCGGCGACACGAGTTCAAATCCTGGACGAGACTGATTGCATTTCACATAGCACTAATACCCTTGGGAATGATATTAATCCAATTATTCTCTCTCCAGCTATGGGGATCTAGTAGGGCAGACTAGGTTCTTCAGACTTGGTGAGGCAACTAGTCTAGGAGAAGGAAAACTCTGAATTCAAACCTGTTAAACTTCGCTTAAAAATTGACCTTGTGTCATATCCTGCCCGAGCGGAGGGGTTGGTAAATAGGATCTTATAAATCATTCAAGTAAGATGAACAAGACGTTCCACATAATGCTGGTAAGAGAAGGACGATCTCATAAGTAACGTTATCCTATGGACAGCAGTGTGGGCTAACCAGCAAAAGATTTCATTCATCACCTCCGCGTGGACATTGGATGCCGTCAAGAAAACTTCCATAGAATAACAGGAACGGTTGGCAAGAGAAAATCAAGGGAAAACATGAATGAATGAAGAAATGGATGATGATGATGATGATGTTTCAAAAATTGTGTGCAGATTCAGCGTTTCGACAAAAGTAAATTATAGCACAATGTTTTTTTTTCCATGAATGAAAAGTATTTTTTTTGCTTTTGATTGTGACGTACCTGGATAGCTGACAATAACAAATTATAGCACTTCATCTACTGAGTTTTGGGATATCTATTGTGTAGCGAGAGAGGAAACTTACTTCCTGGATCAAAGCGCGTAAGACTAAGCCTTGCGTGTCAAGCACAAGAAAATATATCCACTTCTAGAGGCAGAAGTTATAGTGGACCGATCACGTCTCTCGCGAGAAGAAATCTACCACGTATGTAAATTTCAATAGGCCGGAACTTGCATAAAAGTGCATGCCAGCAGCAAGAGTGGGTTGTTGTTATTGTTCTTTGTGAACTGCTTTTTTATATCTGACAGAACGAACGAGTTCACCAGAGGTCTACTGAGGAAGGGCTGCTAGTCACGTGTGATATTTTTCTTTTGTCAACTGAGGCTACCCAATTGTCTGGAGACTGGGCTACTGTTCTTCTTTAACAACGTATTGGAGACTCGTATTGTACACAGGAAGTTGCCCATATTATTTACGTATACGTTTCTTATACAGTTAAATCACAGCTCGTTGGCTTCCATGAAACCTTATATCTTAAAAAATATATATATGACCAAGAAACGTTGCACAAAATTCTAATTGCAACATTCTCTTAAAAAATTACATTTGAAGGAAAACTGTCGGTCAGAAGCATGAAATAATATATATATATATATATATATATATATGTATATATATTCATTAGATTTTTACATTTTTTCTTCTCCTAGACTGATTGGTTGAAATAATTTAAGTTCCCAATCTATCCAACTATCTACTCATTGTTATACTAATTTATAGTAAAAGTAAAGTTGTATCCCTTTAGTCGAGGGCAACCAGAAGGCTCCCTTTTCAATAGCTACTATACCGATGTGTAGGAGAGGGAGCTACTCCTTTCCCTAGATTGCTCCACTTTAACCTGATACCTACCTTGTATTGCTGAGTGATAAGCAAGGAGGTATCTAGTACCATTGTTAAAGTCTTTGGTATGACGTGACCTGGTATTGAACCCAGGTCTCCCGGATCATTGGCAAACACTCTACCCACTGGACCAATGAGCCGGTTATTACATAATTCTTACTAAGAATGACACTGATAATCATTTAATATTTTAGAAATGAGATATTTACTGAATATAATAACAGATGATTCGCATGTATATCTCTTACGCAACGAAATAACTCGGGTCGCTTCTCTTAATGTGTTTTTTTGTTTATTTAGCAAAATCTAAAATATTCAGTTTACCAAATAATGTATTGGAAAAATAGAAGATAATATTTCATAGGGAAACTTGATTTTATAAAAAAATCACTTGATTAAAAAAAAAAAAATTAAATACCGAACTAATTTAGAAAATCGAAACCCTGAAAAAAATTCAAGAGTAAATCTTTTTTAAAAAAATTGTTCACTCGCTCCAAAGCTAAAGGGGAAAAAAAAGGTAGAGACAGAGAAATATGCAGCCCAAAAAGAAGTTTAGATTCGTTTAGGTTGTTGTTGTCGTCGTTGTCGTTGTTGTTGTTATTGTTTTGAAAGTTATTATTATTATTATTATTATTATTATTATTATTATTATTATTATTATTATTATTATTTCATACGGAAAAAGGAAATTATTTGAAACAAAATACTGAATTAATAATTGAAATTGAAAATTTCTTCGTAGATTTCTGTTTTTGAAATAAAGAAAATATCCGTTTTCTATAACGAAAATCTTGGAATATAGGAGAATATAATTGGAGAAAAAATCACATCGTTGAAAATGAGGGTCACTGGATATATTTGTGCATTTATCTTGATTGTTGGGAAAATCATTAGATGCAAATCCATGAAAAAGAAAATCTTATTCATGTATTTATTTACAAATAATCAAATAATGTCTCAAAGTGGAATTCGATTATTGCGTTTTTGGCATCGTTCTAATAATTCTAGGGTGAGCCAGAAGTTTTGCAATTTTTTTTACTAACGTTAGATACAATTTGACAGCTTCTGATGTTTCTGTTGACGTCATAAAAGAGGCAAATCAAACCTAACGGTCAAATGTCAAGCTCTTCGAGTGCTGAATTTAACTCAATGACTTGAAACACTGTTTTCTGCCAACCTGTTTTTGCCTGAATGTCCAGAAACTTGCAAGCCGAGAAAAATTCCTTCAACTATATGCTTACTGTACGATGATTAACTTGGTCTTCACCTTTTATCAAAGAAATGTTTTGGTTGCTTGCGCAGTGTTACTGTACCATTCTGAGGGTTAGGTATTAATAAACAGGCGTAACGTAGGTGACTATGCTTGCAACGATACCGAATAGAAAATGTGAAACTCTATAGCACCAACTAAAACATCAGTAGATTGTTACATAATTAAGGAATACTATTTTTTTAATCATTTTTCATTAATTATATTTTATCATTCAGTTTGGTTGGGCTTTGAACTATTCGGGTTAAGAGTTCAGGTGTGTAGTTAATGAGTGCAGTATACGCTCGCGCGCAAAGGATATGACAATTACTATTGTCATGATAAACCCCAGACAGGAAAATGATGATGGAGTGTGGATGACGTCATGCCCAGATGAGATGGGCTGAGAATTTGGAAGATTTTGAAACAGTTCAGATGAGGTCCGACCATGGTGTTGAGAAGTTGAGGTCCGAACATGATGTTGAGAAGTTGGGGTTCGACGATCGTATTGAGAAGTTGAAGTCTGAACATGCAGTTGAGGATTTGAGATTGGACCATGTGGGGCATAGGGAATTTAGTTTTCAACCGTTTACGGCTGCGGTTAAGTTTTTCGAATCCCGACCAGCGAAGATGAATTGAGATCTAGGGCCCCACGAGATGTGGCGAACGTTGGGGGTGTTGTCAGAATAGTATGATTACCAAAGACCTTTAAGAATTTTCTCTCTCTTCGTGTCGAAGAACCGGAGTCAGAAGTTAATAAACTGTTCGTATCTGAACAACGGAGTCTGCATATTGTGTTTTGTATTTGCGTGTATTACAGTTGAGATTGAGATGTTTATGGCTACAAGTAGTATGCAACAAGATGTTATTTCTTCAAAAACTAGGTCACTCAACTGTTCCAGATTCAAAGGTGTTTATTCTTCAAACTACTTATAATTCTCTAGTAGTCACTGAAGCATAAGAGACGGAGGCATTGTAAGGGGCTATGAAGAGAGGCACACTTGCAACTAAACAGAGTAACCCATCCCCCTGTTGCTGCTCTGTGGATCGCAACCATGTCTAAAATCTAACGCAACTCAAACGACAAAGGACTAATTTTCAAAAATTTATTTTTTATATTCTAAAATTTAGTGTATCATTGATGGGGTATCATCTCACAAAGTCATTGAGTCATATCATCATGATCATCAAACTTGTTCCAAAATTTCTTTGTTTTTATTTAATTCGTATCAAACTTATGACATGACTTGAATCTATTTTATTTACATTTTGCCTTCCAGTTCTGAGATACCAGGTATCCCTTGTCATATGTTCGCACATGCACGCCCTTGACCTTTCCAATTTAACTTACATTTGCACACAAAATGTTTAGCTAACTTACAATTTTACCAAACTAAATAATAAAATAACTAATATAATCAATTATCAATGAAATAATTAATTCAATTAATTATCACCCTAATTTTTTTTTTAACCGTAAGGCAACGAATTTTACTTTGTGTTGTGGCGGAATCATCTACTAATGGACTCAACCACTCTGCGTAATACCGGAAGACGCAGCAATACGAAATCAGTCTAGATCCGGAAGCTAACCTCGCCCTCGCGCGGTTATGCGGACTAGCTTACCGTCCTATGTTCTTGTAACCATACTTTATTCTTGTAAATATATACTTATACTATAATCGTGGTGTTCTGTTCTTCCAGGGGCATAACTCTTTGGCACCATACCATTCTTGTACTGCTGGCGTTACGAGGACAAGTAGCTGAGAGCCTTGTGTTTAAAAGAATTAATGATTGTACCTGCTTCGGACTGTTTTCTTGAGAGGAGTTTTTTTTTCAGAAAGTGGCTCTTTCATTTGCTTTGCTTAGAAGTAAGCAGTGTATTGACTTCTTTCTAATTGCAAGTTATTTCTCTCGTCACGTTAAGATTCACGGATAACAAGGCAGGAAAGTCCAGTTTTACTTTTATTATGTGTCTGTCAATAATTATTTGCTAAACAAGACAGACAGACAGACAGATAAACAGAGGCATCGGCAGAGAGATAGTCAAGAAGAAAAGGCTGACAATTGTGAATCAGTTCTAATACCAGCTACTAGAATCTTCGATTTGCTTGATGAAAACGTTTTTAAATTCCTGGGTTCATGTTCGGATACACTCTCATTTTCTCAAACACACACTTTACCGGTTTTCCACGCTCATTGACCTTTGAATACCGTCTGTCTGTCAAATACTCCCTAACCTCCAATTAGTGAGGTATCTCTGTATTACTTAAAAATACCTTTTGCCAAAAGTTTCAGACCATCCATAATAAACTTGAAAAGATGATGGCTACACTGCCAGCGATTTGTTATTTATTTTCTCTATGCGTATGGCCCACCTGGGGATATTGTTTATTTATTTAATTCCAAAAATCTCATACACCCACTGATAATATGTAATAGTTTTGGTCCTGTTCGAACTCGTAGAGCGTATGATTCTGAATTAGACTACGTTGCACGTTTATCGGAGGGTCTTTCAAATAATACGCAGCGAAAATTAATGCAAAATGTTTCAGTGTACTAACTACAGCGGCACTGCCAAACATCTCCTTGAATTACTTCGTTCACTAAGCGCGTAGTAAAACATTACCAGTCCTGTTTGCATCGACAGCATCTGTGGGGACGAGTAAGACCCAGCCACCAATGAGTGTCTTGGATATAACAGTAAACAATCTGATGGTGAGGTTTGAGTAATCCTGAAAATCTGGGGAGTGGGAAGTACTCCTTCATAGCCATTGCCTCTAGGTCCACATTGACCTGTAGTGGTAACACTTGAAAGGGTTCTATCTATGGGTCAAATAATACTGTTTGACATTTAATCTGTGTTTAAACAAATGACTAATGCTAAATTGAATTGTTTGAAATAGACCTGTTTGATATTTTAAGTACGTCTAAACAAATAACTGGTATTTAATTGAATTATTTGTGATTAATAGCAACATTTTAAACCACTTAACTTTGTTGATTTATGCCAACCACAGGGAGAATCTACTTGAATTACTTCGTTCTTGTAAGGCTCGCACCACAAGGTAGCGCGTAGTAAAATATTACCAATCCTGATGGCATCGATATCATCTCATTAGAAAGGTAAGACTTCAAGCACCAATGAGTGTCTTGGATATAACACTAAACAATCTGATGGTGAGTTTCGAGCAATCCTGGAGTTGTGGGGATGTGAAGTACCCATTTATTTGACCTGGAGTGGTAGAACTTGATAGGGTTCTGTAGCAGAAAGAACTTCGAATTATAATTTTGGGCGGGAATTGCTTTGGCCGTTGGAGTTTGAATTTATATATTTCGTCTAATGAGAATAACAGATGCCATTCTATCCAGGTCACCTTCCCGAGGCAACATAAAAAGCCGCGCTAACCATTTCTTTCCCTCTCTTCACCTCCTAGCAGCAGGTCAAGGTAATTAACATGACAGAGCACATTCTCTCTCTTCGCTTCCTCACTTCCTACAGCACGACTGACCACAGAGAGTCCACTAACCATTGAGAGGAGAGCACACTTAATTCTTTGACCATTGGTGTCTGGGAAATCATTCTTACATCACTCATCTTTCCTTCTAACATACAGATCATCGGAGAAACAAAACTCTACAACCTCAACAGCCATTTTTGTATAAATGGTAAGATTATCAGCCCCGGTTAAAGTTCTATCGATGAGTCAAATAATACTGTTTGACATTTAAACTAAGTTCAAATAAATGGCTTATGCTAAATTGAATTGTTTGAAATAGACCTGTTTGATCTTTTAATTGAATTATTTGTGATAAATAGCAATACTTTCAACCACTTAACTTTGTTGATTTATGATAAATAAAAGTGTTAGAAAGAGATCAGTTTGATCATTTAACTAACTGTATGTAACCAAATAACTTTAACTTTATTTTCAGTGATACATATCAATACTTGGAACCATTTTGACTATGTGCCAATGAATAATTAATGCTACATAGAATAAAAGTATAAGTAAAGTTGGCGACTGCCGTTTGGGGTGAACAGAATGCTCCCTTTTCAATAGCCACTACACCGACGTGTAGGGGAGGGCGCTACTCCTTCCCTTGGGTTGCTCCACTTTACACTTGATATGTACCTGTTTGCTGAATGTTAACCAAGGAGATATCAAGTACCATCTTTAAAGTCTTTTCTATGATTCGACCTGGGATTTAACCCAGGTCTCCCGGACCATTGGCGAACATTCAGTAATACTTGAAACCATTTAAATGCTTGCAAAAAATACGCTCTGGCTCATTTATAAATAAATCAAAATGTGTTTACAAATGATTTGTATTTGATATATATATATATATATATATATATATATATATATATATATATATATATATATATATATCTGCGACGAGAGAAAAGCATGTAAATAGTCATCTGACGAGACGGAGTGTATAGTAATATTCTCCGCCGAAATAAATTTATTATGACGACTTAACCGAGTTTGAGTCCCCATCAAATTGTACTATATATATATATATATATATATATATATATATATATATATATATATATATATAAAATATATATATATTTATATGTAAATAAATATATATTCATATATATGTATATATATATGTGTGTGTGTGTGTGTATGTGTGTGTATATATATTTATATATATATATATATATACATACCTCTCTATATATGTATATATATTACACACACACACACACACACACACACACACACACACACACATATATATATATATGTATATAAATATATATATATATATATATATATATATATATATATATATATATATATATATATATAGTAATTGGCATTAAATAACAAAATATGGTTGAAATGCCATAAAACCAAACCAAACTAAAGCAAATTATTGTAAAACTTTTGACTCTCTCAAGAAAAAGATTATATTCTCCTCACTCTCATTTGGTCATATTTCCTAATCTTATCAGCAAGCGAGCAATACCGACAAGTTTAAGAACAATAATATAAGGCTTTTGAGATGTCATATTTTGACTTTAGTGTAAGATAATATTTTTCTAACGGGTCATATTTCCTTAAGAACATTTGAACTTTGTCGTCTGAAGGAAGATTTGCTGTCTAATAATTGTCAGGTGGATATGAATTTAAACTTGAAGTTGCATTACTGGAACTTAGAGGATGACTTCTTGCGACGTCTGTTATATATATTTCCTTAAATAATCCAGTATAAATAATGATTATATTCTCTATAACTTAGTTGATGTTTTGAAAACTACTCCTCTAGAATTTCTTTCGGTTAACTTTTAACTAGATATCAAACCATTTGTATTCATAGGATAGATATTATAAATAGTTGCGATCTATTATTGAGTTGAAGTGAAAAAGTGTAAGATAGAAATTGTTAATACCGATTGTGTAATGTATGACGTTTGTGTAATGTATGGCGATTCAAGGCATCGTTCAAATTCATGGTTGTGATTGGATTAAGAAGTCATGTAATTAGATGACACTGGTAAAATAGTAAAAAAGTTAGTCTGCATCGAGTCACACGTGATCGAAAAATGATGCACACAGTTTTTTCCACATATGCTTTAGAAGTATACCCCAAATGTACACGGCTGAAATGAAAGATGGAATTTATTGTTAAGAATGAATAGATACAATTTTTTTGCATGAAAGTGGTTGTTATCTATTCTAACCAACCAGAGATATCTCCGAGTTAAACAGCATAAGTCAGAAAACAACATGGAATCAAGACGATCCCGACCATTAAAAGAAGAAGATCGGACGAGGTTAACATAAATAAACAAGGAAACAAAGCAAGGAATCCATTAGTAAAGTATGATCAGTTTGATCTTTGAGAAATTACAAAAAAAAAAAAAAAATGGAGTGGATGTTATTATCAGTTGCAAATTGGATTGGATGTTGCTTTATTATCGCTGAGCTTTTTAAAGAAAATCTCGAGAAGATTTGTCCTTCTAGTTGTTGTGGTTAACTAATATAGAAAAACAAATATCATCGACGATTTAGAAAGGTTAAGCACTGAGCACAGACACACACACATACACAACCAAAGCAGATAAAATGAAAAATGGAGATATATATTTTTACACGATTCATTCGATAGATAGATAGATAGATAGATAGCGGTTTTTAGAGATACTTACCATCAGGCCAACCAACCAACCAACAAACCAAACGGTTTCTATAGTTGTAAATTAGTTTGTGAATTAACTGATTGATATATAAAAATGTTTTTGATTAAAAAAAAAATTACGTATAGAAAATAGCAGCGAACGACCTGAGTATTAAAAAAAAAACCCGGAAAAGTCATGAATGAAAAAAAAAAAAAACATTAAACAAAAGAAAAAGCTGATAGCATAATATCTCACTTTGCAAAAATTATTTCTAATCTTCTATATGTTTCTAATACCTCAACGTTTTACTCTACTTTACTATGTAAAAAAATCTTCACGTCCACATCTAAGTATTAAAGAGGTCAAAAACATGTTTGTACTCCATATCAGAGTGTCTCTCATCTTGTGATGGATGGAAATAACATATTTCCCATCTGATTCATTAGCTGTGATCAGAAGTAGTCAAAATATACGAAAGAATTAATGTGATATTAGGGCGAGAATAGAAAGCAGAGTTGATAAAGTCCAACATCCGTTCCAATTGGCTAAGTGAGACTGATATACTTGATCTAGCAGCCTCGATTTTATTATCGATGTCAACAGTGATCGCCATCAAAGTGTCATCCATCTAAGACAGATGTTGAGTTTAAGAGTTCTATGAACCATTATATATATATATATATATATATATATATATATATATATATATATATATATATATATATATATATATTCCGTTAAAAAATCCAAAAGGTAGACATATCCTGTTCAAGTTCAACAGATATCGGTTGCATAATTAATTTGGAATTCAGAACTACATCAAGTCATTCAGTTCTTTGATGTCATCATTGATTTATTTCAGGTTAACGATGACTCTCTTCACATGGTGACCAAAAATATTGGGCATTTGAATAATATTAAACAGTTTTCACACACACCATCTAAAGAGGGTCATCATTGACCTGAAATAAATGTATAATGACACAAGAAATTGAATTTTTATTTTATTTTATTTATTTTTTGTTGTTGTGTGTGTGTGTGTGTGTGTGTGTGTGTGTGTGTGTGTGTGTGTCGGAAGTTTCATGATTCTCTCACTTTTTCTCTTTTGGATGAGACGAAAGTCCACTTTATCAAAGAAGGAGGAAAATATGAAAAATGCAATAATGGTCCTGTCCAAAGAAGAAAAAAAAGCTTGCACACGTATTGGCCTTTATCCATTTCTTCCTGCTTCCCTGACCTCATTGCCTAAAGCAACGAGGTCCTAACGTTTAAGATGGTTATGTTTTTTAGTTTTCCCCAAAAGATTCTACAATTAATTATTTCTGCTTTAGCAGTCGTCAGTGATAATTACTTTTTCTTTATCTCGGATTCGTGTGCACATTTCAGAATAGATTAATAGATTACCTTTCACTATTGTAATTATTTATTCGATTAGATAATGTTTCTTTATGTAATGCTGGATATTATAAACATCTAAAACATCAGAGATCGACAGATGCTTTTATCCTTCTATAGTATTTCTTTGAGAATATGGCTATAGGAAAAGATAAGCTTGACCGGGATATTTTTTTACCATATTTTAAGTTTAGAAACATCTTAGTCTTTACTTCTTTATGCTTGAATTAAATAGCACAAATAGATTTATGAAGATATTTAGTTATCAACAATATTTTCAAATACCTTATGTGTTCAAGCAGGCTTAAGTCAACCTCAACGCAATAAAGTTTGTCTAAAGTTCTGCTGGGGGTGTCCTCGTGGTGTAATGGTTAAATCGATGGACAGCGGAATCGTTGTAAGCGAGTTCGTACTCCAGTCGCGCTATTACGTTCACTTTCGGGCAAATACCCTTGGGAAAGGTATGTACCCCCTTATCCTCCCAGCTATGGGTTAAATAGTACCACTACTATTCTTCAAGAATAGCATTGGCATTAAATAACCTACAAAGGTTGATATGCTATTAAACAAAGAAACCAAACCAAACCTAAAGTTCTGATCGAACTTATTTATTGAAAGACACAAACGTATTTATTTCATCACTGTAGCGTAGATGCCAACATTTCAGAATAACTATTAGTTTCTTTATTAACTTAATAAGTTCCATATATTTTACCGTTTTTCTTTTTTTTATTTCCTTTTGAATAGCTTAGAGGATATTTACTTCTAAAATATCAATGATCGATGAGCATAAATAATAGATTGATGCTTAAAGCAAATTGCTGACAAAAATGAATATTCTGCTATCATATTCACGGAACCGAATTCTTTCGACATATTTATTTTTTATTGCAAAAGAAAAATAACTTTCTTAATTCGTTTCTAATATGTTATCAACGTCTGCAATCAAATCTGTTAAATTCTCTTTTATATATTAAATAGATTGAATGGAATTCACTTACATACCATATCACCTGTATCTAAGATATTGATGACTTGTCTATAGGTGTCTAATGACAGATTTGCTTCGAGCCAAGTAATATAATCTATACAGATATTAATGCCGTTATATAGTTTTATTCTTTGATTTATTTAGTGTTAGTTCTGACTTTTATAGTTCAGCAAAACAAAATTTAGATTAATTCTCCTTGTATACACATCTGACCAAAGATGGTCGGTCATGATTTTAATACGTCTGGTTAACTAAAGAGCTTATGAAAACAACTATCGTGTAAATCAATCGTAATCGTGACAGCAAAAAATATACATTGAAATGACTGTGGTTGTATGGTTTGGTCTATAAATATAAGGTTTTGAAAAGAGCCGTTTCTGACATGCGGAACAATCAAAAGAATAACTGAAAAAAGTGCTACTAAATTTTCCATGTATATTAACAGAATATACAATATGATTTTACGTATTTACTTTACGACTGCATCAGCTAAACAGTGGAACACAAGGTCAATTTTTAAAGCAGGTTAACTGGCTCATTCGGCTAGTGGGTAGAGTGTTCGCCATTGGTCTTGGAGACCTGGGTTCAATCCCACGTTGTGTCATACCAAAGACTTTAAAAATGGTACATGATCCCTTCTTGCTTAACACTCAGCAATATAAAGTACGTATCAAGGATAAAGTGGGGCAATCCAAGGAAAGGAGTACCACCCTCCCCTACAACTCGGTGTAGTAGATATTGGAAAGGGAGCCATCAGGTCGCCGTCGACTAAAGGGAGACAACTTTACTTACTTTACATTCCGAGTTATCCTTATTTTGAACTGATTACCATACAAGGCTAAATAGCCCACTCTGCCCGACAATTTTACCCATAGCTGCGAAAAAAGAACGATGGACAAACGTACGTCGGTCCATTTTCAGAATCAGCGCAGCTAAAGTCAATTCCTTTAGATAAGATGACAGAATGTAGCGGCTTGTAAAATATATTTATCGCAAATTTCTCGGTATTCGGTTGATATATCATATTTGTTTATCATTTTTCGGTTTTCTTTTTACAATCACATGCCTTACTTGATATTCAGGACAAACAAAAATCATATTCTAAATATTGCTAGCGTTTATCATTTTGTTTATAACAATAAATAGTTCAATTTGAATCGGTAAAGTGAGATTAGGCGATGTAAATGTCAGAATATTTTAGTTAACATGTCCTTTAATATTCTGATTCATCGCATAATTGTTTGTACGTATCTATTTTAATCCTACGTATCAGTCTGCACCCTTTAGTTAATTGCATATATTCTTTATATACCAATTTATACATACAGAAAAAGCTTTTAATAAAAGACACACTATTCAATCTTGTTAGGGGGAAATAACTTCCGTATTTCGGTATACGATAAAAGCAATATAATCAAGGGATATTTACTCGTAACTTTAATGGGTGACGAAATGTAGACCAGTAGAACCATCCATTAAATCTGATGGCAGAATCTAATCTTTAATATATTTACTTCATGGATTATGTAGAAACCAGTTTGCATATATTTTAATTCAGCTCAAACATAGGCAAACAAGCTACTTCGAAGAAAACGATAGATTATAGAGGTCAGTGTAATTTTTTATTTGCATATTTCTTAGATCTTTGGATAAAACATAGTTAGTTTTATTTATACAATCCAATGGCTTATTTGGTATCCAGCGCAAAATATATAATTATATTAAACATTCTGATTATATATATTTATCATATAACATTCATCTTGAGAATCATTTGTGTAATTAAAATTCATCTGATTAACTGTAGAGGCTGTGAAAATGAAATTTTTAAAAATCAGTGGGCGGAAAAATAAATAATTCATTAAATTGATGAAAATAATGTCGTTCCTTCGGAACCATTGCTATTGGAAAATATATAGATTCAAGTGTGAAAATGAGTTTGTCAAAAATAACGATAATATCTGGGAAAAAAGAAAGAAAACAATTCTGAAATATAAAAAACCGACCTGTCTTTAAAAACAATACAACAAATGGAACCAGTAAAACAAATTAATGATGTGGAAGGATTATTTTTGTTTTATGTTTGAATTCTTATTGTTTTCTGTTAATGTTTTGTTTGATATCAAATGCTGAATAAATAGAATGTGGGTAAGAAATTTCTATTAGTTTATTAGTATTTCAGTTCTAATTAAACAAAGCCAACATTTCATTTACTATGATCCTCATATAAACTGTTTCCACCGGAAGCCATTCAAGTCATGTGTGTGAGTTTGTGACGGTATTCAGCGGATATTGGATAAGCCGGCGCCGCACGTGTATTCATGTGCATATCTTGTCGGTGATGAAAGTTCTAAACTGGACCCCAGCGACATTCCTGTAACAGGTTTGAATTCAGAGTTTTCCTATCCCCCCAAAAGATAGCTATGCCAAGTTTTAAAAGCCGTATCTATCTTACTATAAACCCGTTACCTAGAAGGAGAATAGATGGAAGCGTGTCTTTCCCCACGGTATTTGTACAATGTTTCAGGTGAACAACCTTGTTCAGGATTTGAACTCGGGTTGCCGTGTCCATTTTATATGACAAAAAGAATTACACAAGTGTTTCTTTACTAGTCAATGAGACACGGTGTTTAAACAAATACATATTTAACTATTATGTATTATCTTCATACCGAGCTATAGGCGTAATGAGTAGCATGTTAGCCAATGGTCGGAGAAACCGGAGTTCAATCCCAGGTCGAGTCATACCAAACACTCAAAAAAAGTGGTACTTGATACCGCCTTGCTTAACACTCAGCATTATAAGGCATGGATCAAAGGTAAAGTGGAGTAATCAAGGGAATGGAGTAGCACTCACTCCTACGCATCGGTGTAGTAGCTATAGAAAAGGGAGCCGTCGGTCGACCTCGACTAATGTCACCAACTTTACTTTACTTTTATTATCTTCATGTACACGGCGTTATGTCTTACTAATTAAATAATGCTAAGATAGAAGGACATTATCTCAACTTTTTGAATATGGACTATTATTCAATGATCTCTTTCTAATATACTATAGAAATTTTGGTTTAGTTTGGATTTGTAAGTTCAGATTTGATTAGTTGAGAGCGTATTAATCGGTATAGCATTGGTTAATACAATGATTTTTCAAGTAATTATATGGTTTAATCTAATCAATAACAATGATTGGTAAACAATAATCGCTTAAATTAACTATTCTCGAAGCCATGATTTGGTCAAGATGATATAGTTTCTCTTCTTATGAAATATTTTTAGTTTTTAAACAGTTCTATTTGACCCATTGATAGACACTGTCATATAATATCACGCCAAATAACTAATGTAAACAACTCAAAAACAGTTACATTGTATAAAGTATTCCTATCTATCGATATTTCTATTCAATAATGATAAACATTTATTTTAAATCAGTCACGTTTACGGAATCCCTGTCTAATTCTTATAACTGTCTATGAAACCCTTTACGCTCCCAGGAATGGATTGAATAGTACCATTGATGTTCTTCTACAAGTATAAAGTTATAACTAAATAACCAAAGAAGGTTTGGTTGTCTCGTCGGCTGAGGCGGTAGAATACACCAACTGCACCTCTGCAGAGAGGTAATACCTTCCCTCAAGAGTGTCCTGGATATAACACGAAACAATCTGATGGGGAGGATTCAGTAATGCTGGAACTTTGTAGAATGTGGAGTACACCTCAGTTGCCATCCTTACCAGGTCCACTCTAACCCGGAGTGGTAGCACCTGATAGGGTCCTATCTCTTGATTAACAAGAAATAAACTATGTACTGATGATAAACTGAATTGCTTGCAATAGAATTGTTTTGATATTTAAACTACGTACTTCAGCAAAACTGAAATTTTTTTAATGTATATGTTTTTGTTTGCTAAACTGAATTGTTTGAAATAGAATTGCTTTTGACATTTAACTATGTGTAAACAAAAACTATAATCATACTAAACTGTTTTGTTAAAACTAGAAATGTTTATTTGTATAAAATGGATTTGGCATTAAATGACCCGCAAAGGTTGACATGCCATTAAACCCAAACCAACAAATTGACAATCAAAGAGAGTTGAATTTTCATTCAAAATCTGAAGGTGAGGTCGGGGGATGGGGAGCACCCCTTCATTTCCATCACACCCAGGTCCAGTCTGGCCCAGAGTGGTAGCACATGATAGGGCCCTATCTAGGAGTCAAATATAACTAAATTGCGTAATTATGCTAAACTGAATTACTTGAAATAGAACTGTTTCATCTTCTAAACTGAGTGTTAATGGTAAACTGAATTGTTTGAAATTGAACAGTTTTCACAGTTAATTGGGTTTATACTCATACTAAACTGAATTGGTTGAATTAAAACTGTTTGAGTAAACTGAATAGTTTGAAATAAAACTGTTTTTGACAATTAAACAATGTACTCATGTCTGTATTAAAATGGATTTGCCATTGAATAACTTACAGAGGTTGATATGCCATAAAAACCAACCAACCAACCAACTGAAGGAAACTCAGTGAATTGTACGAATTCAGTGTATGTATATTATAACATCATCCAAAGAAATAGATTTTTTTCATCAATAACTACAGAGCCCTATTTATTACCTCAGGCCACTTTCAGTATCTGTTTTTTTTTTTTTTCTAAACAGTCACGATAGTATACAAATGGATTCACTTTTTATTTGTTATCATTTAGAAGCTTTAATAATAAAATCTAACATATATAAATATGGCATGAATAAACACGCCGACAAGAGTGTTAAGAATAAAATAATATCATAATAATTCCTGAAAATCTCTTTGTGAAAAGCGTCCTGTCAGTGGGTCATAGAATGCAACGGTTGCATACTCTCCGAAGGAGTTAGACATCACCTAACGTGTGAATCTACTTATGACACAAACCTCCATCCGTCGCTGAGGCTACAGTTCTTAAACCCTGTTGAGTATGAAGACATCCTTAATTATTATCTCTCTGATGTCAACTCACACTCGGAGAGGAAAAATTCATTAACATCCCATCAAATATATCTGTTTGAAAAGTATGAGTATTGGGTAGAAATATACGAATTGATATTACTGTGCAAACCAAGTATGTTATTATTATTATTATTATTATTATTATTAGAATTTTCCACATCAGAATTAGCTGATGGTATTTAACTAGAGATTGAGTGACAACAAGTCTCCTCACGTCACCAGGACTCTACTCAGTATTCTGGTCATCTTCAATAGAGCTGTTGTTTGGATGGTCTCCACTCCGCCGCCAACTTCCAAAACCAGGCCCTTTAATAATCATTTAGTTACCGTGCCAAAAGCAACAATCACAATTGGTATAATTGTCACCTTCACGTTCCATTGTATTTTCAACTCTCTAGCAAGGTCGAGGTACTTATCTTTCTTTTCACATTCTTTCAGTTTTATTCTGTGGTCAGCAGGGTCAGCAAAGTCGACAATTTTGTAGATTTTTTTTTTCTGTTGATTATTATAAGTTCTGGTCTTCTGTCCGAGATTTGGTGATCCGTTTGTATGTCAAAGTCCCATAGGAGTTTGTGTGTGTCATTTTCGAAGACAGGTGCTGGGTTGTGCGTATACCGTTTGTTGGCATGGCCAAATTTTGATTTCTTGGACATTTCCCAATGGATCACCTTTGCCAGCCAGTCGTGTCTAGATTTGTACTCCTTCAGTGCCAATTTGATGCATTCGCTTATTATGTGATTGATGGTTTCATCTCTGTCACCGCATTGTCTGCATTAGCTATTTTTTTGCGACGTTTTCTATCCTCGCCTTGATATTATTGGTTCTTATGGCGCTGTTTTGTGCTGCCATTCGGAGAGATTCTGTTTCTTTCTTAAAATTTTCTTTTCTTAGCCATTTCCAGGTTTTCCCGTGTGAGATGTTGTTCATTAGTCGTTTAGAACGCCCATAGAGCTGTTTTCCTTCCCATTTTTTCCCTAGTCATTGTCATTCAGTTATCTCTCGTGTTGTCAGTATTGTTTCTGATAGCCGTAATTAGTCCTCGTTCGTGTTTTTCTTTGTAGTCTTTGAGTCGTTGTATCGATGTGTCAACGCTGTCTTTGATGCTGGCAAGTCCTCTTTATCCCTCTTTTCTTGGTAAATATAGTCAGTCTATTAGATACGAATACTTGACTCAATATGAATGCTTATGTATTATTTTTATTAGTCCCTTTAGGCTAAAATTCTTTACAAAGGGTTATTAACCGATACATGAAATCATATAATAGTGTAATTGTTGTTTTGTATCCTACTTGCTGAGGCAAACAAAATACTAATTGTATCTTATGCAGAGGAGTAAAACTCTTCGAAAAAAGTGGATATGCTTGCTATCACACAAAACTACAACCAGTGGTGATATACTTTTTCTACAGCTTTTGGGAACACGAAATCACTCGTCCATAGCTTTTCTACTCTGGATCACTTGAACCCAAAGCCTTCCTAGTCGGCTGAGATTGTAGAATACATTGACTGTATGTCTACAGAGAGTTAAGACCCCCACTAACGCGTGCCCTGTATATAACACGAAACAATCTGATAGTGAGGTTCTAGGAATGCAGGAGCTTGATAGAATGTGGAGCATTACTTGATCGCCATTACTCCCAGGACCACTCTGGACCGGTGAGGTAGCACCTGATAGGCCCTTATTTTTGGCTTAAAAAAAATCTTCTAAACTAAATAATATGAGATAGAACTGTACTTATGCGAAACTGAATTGTTTGAATTAGAACTATTTTGACATTCAATCGTTTGTAAATAAAAAAAAAATCTATACTTATACAAAACTGAATTGGTTGAATTAGAACTGTTTGACTAAACTGAATTGCTTGAAATAGAAAACTTTTTGACAAACTGCGTTCCCATCCTAAACCGAATATGTTTAAAATTATGAATTTGGCATTGAATAACCTATAAATTTTGAAATGCTATAAAACCCAAAACAACCAAACCATCTAAACACAAAGTGTTCATACGTGTTCGGGTTCAATCTGTGAGTTATTAAATATGTTTGAAAATTATTTGTATTTGATAGGAATACAGGATACCAGATATTTGTCCGAATTATTTCCATTATGAATTGGTATTGAAAGCTATACTTGACTACTAATTATTCTTAATAATATCACTTACTTGAAACCGTGAAACTCAGGGTAAACAAATGTTAATAATTGATTCGAAAAATAAACAAGCGCATGATTTTTTTTATTAGATAGGAATATTTTGGAAGGTATACCTGTGTAAAAAATGATTATATATAGATATACATGATAGAAATATGTGGAAAGTCGGATAAATCAAACGCTCAATTCAAATTTCATCATCATCATTATGTCATGCCATCAGCACGGATATCCCTAACCCTTTCTGGCCACCTCTCCGTTCATCACTTCCGGCAGGTCCTCAGGGCTACACCCCGTATCATTACAGAGCTGATGTATGTAGGTTCGAGCCCTGCTTTTGCTCGGCCATGAGAAGGGGTCCACTGGACTATATCACTTATGAGCTCTTCCCTACTTCTCTAGCAGTGTCCTGCATGTTTGGTTCGTCTAATTTGGATAGCTTTCATGATGGGAAGTAGGTGACCCTGTTGCTACTTCGTTGTGGGGTGTTGCCTCCAGGACCTGTTCAATATTGCCCACAGCATCCTTGTGTGTTTGCCGTCATGCTTTTTCTCCAGCCGTTTATTTAGCGTCCATGTAGTGCATCCATATAGCAGTATCAACACGATCGCTACTTGGAAGAAATTGCGTTTAATTTTATCAGTCAGATCTGATTTCCATATGACCGAGAGTCTATTGATAGCTGTCCATGGCTTTGTTAGTTGCGTGTTGATGTCTGTCTCGGTCGATGAGACACTGCTTCCTTGGTAGGTGAACTTGTCTACCAGTTTCAGAGAGCTACCGTTTAGTGTGGAGATATCTTCTGTTTTATTATATCCCATATATTCCGTTTTGTGTGCATTGACATGGAGGCCAATGCCTTCTCGTCCCAGACTATGTAGTAGGGTTACGGCTTGGGTGGGTGCATTTGCCAGAATCACTGTGTCATCGTGGTTATCAGCGTCGGTAATTGTTTTTTGCGGGGTACCTTCTGCCTCTTTTCTTTTTCAGTTCAAAACCGTTTTCTTTGATTTCTTTGATTTTTTAAAAATATTTCGTTCGGATTGATTTCATCTTCACAAACTTCTTCAAGACTGACTGTTTTCTGAGGTTTTCTATTTAAAAGCATGTGAAGAGAGTGGAAGAGGTAGAGTTATAAAAGAAAAGGATTTAAAATCAATTGTATCAGGTTTCATTAAATAGTTTGTGCCCGTGGTGTAATGGTTATCGTCGTAGGAAATGGACACGGCGACACGAGATGAAATCCTGGACGAGACCGATTGTATTTCACATAGCACTAATACCCTTGGGAAAGGTATGAATCCAATTATTCTCCCTCCAGCTGTGGGTAAAAAGAGGAGTTGGTAAATACGATTAGATAGTTTGTTTTAATGCCGTGGCTTCGCGGTTTGAAGGGTTTTAGATGCTTCTAAGTATTCTTGTATGTGCCATGGAAAAATGTGATGCAAGAGTTTGTATGATATTATGGTGCATTTGGGTATTAATTTCACCTCAAGGTATTTTCTTAAAAAATCACTCCGCTTCTTGTCTGAGTGAGCTGCGTTAACGTGTCTTTTGCATTTGCGCAGATTTTTGTAAAGATGAAATAAAACCCGAACGAAATATCACACATCTTAATCGGAGTAAAGTGTGTGATTTATCCAACTTTTCACATATTTCTGTCATACTGTCAGATTCACTACAAATCTATCTTTTCAACACACAAACACAAACACCCCCCACACAAACACCCCCCCCCACACACATATGTGTGTGTGTGTGTGTGTGTGTTGGCGCGTTTGATTCAAATAAAAAATATAATATAAAAAAAATTAGAATGCAAAGGAAATTTCAAAATGCAATTAATTGTGTGTGTGTGTGTGTGAGAGAGACAGAGAGAGAGATTATGTGTATATGTGTGTTTATGTGTGGATGACCATGTGTGTTTCAATTATGTTACTTTTTAAAAATGATGTAAAATGAAATTTGAAAATACAAATAATCAAGACCATGATTTAAAATTTACAAATTAATCAAATGTCGGCATTAAATACCCTATAAGAAGTTAAATTCCATTTTACAAATAAAGCAAACCAAATCTTAGAACATAATTTGTTTGCCCATCTTTGCAAATACACTGTTCCATTTCAGTATGTCCTAACGAATATGGAGACTAAAATTGGCTGTATGAAAAACATGCATCTAACCCCACATGTCTTACCACTCCCGAAAGTTCCAATAATACACACTTGACATTTATCGAGCAAGATGCGTAGTATTTGTAGTAGCGATTGAGAAAATACTTGGATAAAAAACGGTCATTCAGTGAATATATCTCTTTTCTATTCAGTATGAAGAAACCACAAGGACATTTTAGATTGGTACATAGAAACTTCCACAAAAACGGCTGCGATGCAATCTTTGTCTGGTTAAAAAATCAAAATATCCATAACCTTTAAAGGATTTAAGTCAACACCGAAATGCGAATCCATATTTAAGAATATCATCAGGTTATCAGGGAAAAAAAAACATTCTAATATGTTTTTGACATTATAAATAAGTTATTGTCATATTTCGGGAGAAGAAAGAGACAATAACACCTTTTTATAAATATTATCTGTCTTCTTTATTTTTACCAAAGATCGAAATAGTTGAGTGATAAAGAGATTCAGATAATCAGGAAACCGCTAAGATTTTCACATGGTGCAGGTATATTTCCAAAGAGCCCAGCTTCTTCGAGCTTCTTTCCAGAGTCACATGCTCCCACCGCCAGAGCTAGCTAGCTAGCACCCAAAACAGCATTACTTGTCTACTCTACTGACAGCCTATTGACTGTTCTTCCCCGACTAAAGGCTGAATCATTTGGGGTTGAAAATTTCCGTCATTATATATTTTTCGGACGCCCATTCATGTTTTCTCCTAGGGCTTCACATACGCTATTCACGTGCCATTTCCACTGTATTTGTTTACTTTAAGATACAGTTACACATCTTGTTTTTCTTTTAACATATTTACCAACGCCTCCACTAGGGCAGGATATTACACAAGGTCAATTTTTAAGAGGAGTTTGACAGGTTTGAATTCAGAGTATTCCTTCTCCTAGACTAGTTGCCTCACCAAGGCTGAAGAACTCAGTCTGTCTTACAATTTACCCATAGCTGGTGGGAGAATAATTGGATTCATACCTTTCCCAAGGGTATTAGTGCTATGTGAAATGCAATCAATCTCGTCCAGGATTTGCATTCGTGTCGCCGTGTCCATTTCCTACTACGATAACAATTACACTACGGATACCTTGTTTTTCTTTTATAGATCCACAAACTTACCAGCCTGTGAAATGTTTATCTGTCACACTATCAAAAATGTTATTCAATGGTCATGAGGGAAATTTTTATTTTCCCAAGAAAGGGAGGGGACTAAAAAGTCCCTTCATTTATACCAAACTATTGGCATATTGTTCTATCACTTGTATACAGGGTCATAAAATTATCTTCCTATTTTAGAATATTCTCATATCCATTTCTAGAAAAAATTACGTTTAAAAAATAAATTTTAAGAATTCTAAAATCTTGACTAACTTTTCCATCATCTTGTCCACACACACACACACATATATAGTATTATTTGGTCCAGTTAAACGGGAGTTGGGAGTAATTCCATCAGGACAAGAAAACTATTCAAGAGTGAATATTTAAATTTTCCTGGTAAAGAGCTCAATGTAACAGACAGTACAGAGCAATAAATTCTTTAAGAAAAACAACAAACTGGTCACATTGTTTGTGTGTGTGTATGTGTTTGTGTGTGTGTATGTGTGTGTGTGTGTGTGTGTGTGAGTGTGTATATATATATATATATATATATATATATCCCAAGAAAGGGAGGGGACTAAAAAGTCCCTTCATTTATACCAAACTATTGGCATAATGTTCTATATATATATATATATATATATATCAAGTGAATGGTCAAATACTGGCCAACAAAGTTGAATGAAATGTAAAACAACAAATTATTCATGTCATTTTCATAATTTAACGTATCATGAATACAAGATACAATTGACAAATGAAAAATAAAATCATATTGGTATTAGATAGAAATAATAGCCACTATATAACTGTGTGCAAACAATAAATACTAGCTAAAACACTATGATGTAACTTTAATATATTCTAAGGAAATGTTTATTATCTTTTAATTACGTGAAATGTGAAATATTCTTATCAAAAACAGTCAGTTGCAATTCCCTTTTTACAAATGATTACTATCATTACTTACTTGATATCCTATAATTATGTATAAATCATTTGTAATAAATTTAGTCACAAGCTTACATTGTTAACAGATGATTCTTATTTTTGGTTACTTGAAACAATAAAACTGGATGAAAATCAGGGTTTTTAAACGCGTAAAACAAGCCAAAATAACCAAATAAATCCCCCTCCCAAAAGAACATGTTACTATGTAGATTTAGTCGGCTTCAATGTAAAGTTGAATTGCAAGTCAATACGTTCCCGATTTTGTTATGTAAACTTATTCTTTCTCTAATGATTAACATATTATATAGTTCAGGATGAGATGCCCTCCTACATATATATTTAAGTTGGATGAAGGTCGAAGGTAAAGCTTAGATGATTGACAGCTGATTTCCTAACTGGATCAGGCAAAATAAACATCATAACATCATTCTATGATGGCCGAAAGAAAAAAAAAGCTGTCATCTTTCTGCATTTTCTGTTGTTTTATTTATTACATCAATATTTTCAGTAGGAGCAGAATTTTATGCTTTTTAATGTGGTGGACATCAATTTCAAGGAAGAAAAGATAAAAGTAAGAAGAAATCTCTCTGCGTTGAACATAACATCCGTAGGGTAATCTGCGAAATTTACCTAACCCATTCATGACTGTTAAGATGTGACAGTGGGTCCGAATTTTTTACAGAGGCTCTCCTGCACATAGATGCACAGTCGAACGATGGACGAATGTATTTATCTAATCACGTCACCACAGTCAAGATGCAACAGAAGGGCAATGTTAATGCCAATATCGTCAACAGTTCATCATAATTCCATCTTGAACAGTTACTAATACCAAGAGCCTATTAGGCCCTGCTATTTAATCATAAATGTGGGCAAGAACATTTAGGTTCATGCCTTTTTCGATGTGTACAGTGCTTGGTGTGAAGCTTTTGAACATAATGATTCATAATTTATTTTTTGTTCTTATACAGGCAAGCCAGTGGAGGAAAAAAATTGATATAATAGTAATTGATTATTGGGAAGACTAAGTAGTCATGGTACCCAGAGCAACAGGAATTTCTGTAGCCTTTACAAATGCATACAAAGTATTTATTTATGTTTTAGAAGGCGTAACATATATTAAGATATTTATTACAATAATTATGTAAGAAAAGGGAGTCTTGACACAGCATAATGAACTTAGATTTTAATTGATAATGCCACAGATATGATCAAGTGTGGGAGTTCATGGTCATAAGGAATGATAAGACATTCACTTTTACAAGACAACGAGTGCACAAGAGAGAGAAAGAGAGAGAGAGAGAGAGAGAGAGAGAGATCCGTGAGAGACAGACAGTACAACGATATATGCCATATGTACCAATGTAATGAACTATTTTCAAACCAATATTTCACCTCAAAGACAAATGATCTTTCAGTACATGAGATATGGTTTTGAAAAGTTACACCTTGCTTTGTTTCTTGTCAAAACCTTCTACCCAAATATACTTCTATAGCCTTTTCCTAATTTCAGGCTTCTATTCATGATGATCAACATTTTGCTTCAGTTTGTTTACACTTTGAAAAGATTATGCATATTATATGTAACTCTTACATATATAATAAACAATGTCATGTAAAACTTCAAAGATAACGTGTTTAGGGATTAGTAAGGCAATGGGGAAACCCATGGGGTCAGAATTTATTTAGAACATTCAAGACGATATCGAGTGACTCTCTTTACAAAAAACGAGGAAATAATGATTCCCAAGCGTTCTTAATCAATTAGATACATTATTATTATTATTATTATTATTATTATTATTATTATTATTATTATTATTATTATCAAGGCTAGTTTAGGTCAGTGGTGGGGTTTGGTCCGCGAGACCGGGGTTCAATCCCTGATCGAGTCATACCAAAGACACAAAAAATGGTACCTGATGCTGCCTTGCTTTGAAGTCAGCATTTTGCCTATAGGATTAAGGACAAAGTGAAGCAATCCAGGGAAAGTAGTAGGGTCCACCACGACACCTCGGTGTCGTAGCTATTGAAAACGGATCCTTCGGGTCACCCTCGACAAAGGAATATAAATGTAAACGTGGAAGCTCTACTTCAACGTCTAGATTTTTTAATTTATCCTATTTACCAACGCCTTCGCTCGCGCAGGATATGACACAAGGTCAATTTTTAAGGGGAGTTTAACAGGTTTGAATTCAGAGTTTTCCTTCTCCTGCACTAGATGCCTTACCAAGGCTGAAGAACCCAGTCGGTCCTACTATTTACCCATAGCTGGAGGGAGAATAATTGGATTCATACCTTTCCCAAGGGTATTATTGCTATGTGGAATGCAATCATTCTCGTCCATGATTTGAACTCGAGTCGCCGTGTCCATTTCCTAAGACGATAACCATTACACCACGAGCACCCCCTAGATTTTTTGGTTTATTTAGGATGTGGGATTCGGATCCAGTGTGCTTTATTATTGACGAATATTAAGTTCCACATTGTATATTTCTCGTATTTGAGTATCAAAACTCATCGACACAAATATTGAGAATTAGCTCAACTCCGTCACTTGTAGCTCAAGGCAATGTATCATAGTTTAGTATTTCTTCTAGCCACAATATATTTAAAAAATTCCCAACGAGTTGTCCCCAGCATATATATTACATAAGTAAACTCAATATAAAGGATACAGGAAATATATAATATAGTGTGAGTACTTTATGGAGAGAAAGTCCTATCAAGTTTTAGAAGAGTCCTTCATAGAATGCAAATGTTTGTATTAAAACTATCTTCGAAGTATGTTACTGCATTTGGAACGAGACGAGATTTGGTGAGCAAAAGACTTGCCTCTATCGAGAGACTCACCCACGAGAGCATGCTTCTTGTTGAGGCTGAAACGGAGAGAGAGAGAGACAGGCAGACAGACAGAAAAACAGACTGAGACAGAGAAATAGATTCAACGTTACGGTGCGTTTTATAATACTATTTTTCTCATACATCCAAGCGGCCATTAAAAATGTTCTTTTATAAAGCAAAAGACGTAATCTTTACAGCATATTTCGTTTATTCTGTGTTTCAGTAGTTTTTAAAGTATAAATAAAAGTTTGAATATCTTTCGTTATGTCAGTTGATGTGAAAGAAATATCTTTTTTAGTTAGCATAACTCAAAATTAGATATAAAAATCGATTTTAAAAAATAGTGGCTCAAAATTAGAGGTTGCTCATTACATGGAGTCGGTAATTACTTGAATATATAAGGTAAATAAAGTATGTATATGGTAAAAGGGAAGACGACTCAGCTCGCATATTTTCTCGCAGGCTCACCCTAATCAAATAACTATCGCTTCAGCTATTCTAAGCACAATTTCACACCTGAGGCATTTTTCTAATGCTGTCTGTTTTTATTTCGTGAAACTATTTTTTTTATTTTTTCCCATTTTTTGGTTGAATGGTTACGAACCAGACATGCTGGACACTGCTGGAGAAGCAAAGACGAGATCGTAAGTGATGTGCTCCTGTGGACCCCTGCATATGGCCAATCAAAAGCAGGACGACCAGCTCGAACATTCATACAGCAGCTGTGTGATGATACGGGATGTAACCCCGAAGACCTGCCGAAAGCGATGAATGATAGGGAGACGTGGAGAGAGAGGGTCAGGGATATCCGTGCTAGCCGCACGACATGATGATGATGACACCCGTCTAAGTTTATTTTATGTCTAGTTATTAGGGATTCATCTTCAAACCCATATTCTTATGCAGTTGTAAAAAGACTTTTCTGCAATATTCCCATCAATTACAAATATTTTGCAAACAGTAGAATAATTTTAAGCATTATAATCCAATATACTGCATTGATAATAATAGGAAATAAAGTAATTATTATTGTTTAATAATGATTATTTGCTTGCACACAATTGCATGGTTTCAAGTAATCAATAATGATAATCCTAAGTAAATAAACAAAGCTTAAATGAACTATTTAAGATTTAATTTACAGTCATATGGATTCAAGTATTCCAATTTAGTACTAACAATTTTCAAGCAGATATATGGCCCATGGACGGGACCCAACTAGGTAAAACCTCTTCTGGTCAAAGTGGACCAGCAAGTATTTGTAATTAGTTGGTACTGCACACTACCCAGATCTCCAGAAATTGAGTCTCACCATTAAGTTTCAGACGAGTGAAACTTTTCCATTTGTATTTGGAACATCTTACTCGCTCAAACAGATCATGAGCGCCCACTTTCTGTCATTTGTGAGTGTCTTTAATGCTAGTACATTGCCTCAATTTTCATTGTCTGATTAACATTCAGTTTAAGTCCCAATCCAAATGAAATTCTCCAAGTTTATTCATTACATTTTAATCCATTCAGAGTTTCCGATGATCGGAAATTGCAATTACCATTAACAGAATTAAAGTGTTTGCATTAGAGTATCTCTGCAATTATTGTAAGTAATCAGCTTAGAATCAGTAACAAATTCCACGGCTTCAGATAGTTTAAGCACACCTCAGCTAATTGAACTGTTCATCAAATATATGTAGCCACCCGTGTCCTTTCTAATACGACGATAGTTTTCTGTTAATTACATCTTGTTTAGTGTCAGCAACATAATCCTTACATGTTATTAAGCCACGTAAAATTCGTAATTACAATTCTATCATGAAACCATTATTGAAATATGGAAACATTTCAAGCAAACACCGAAGCAATTCATGCCGGACAACATCGTTTTAAATCCTATATTGTTAGAAGAAGGTTAATTTAGCCAGCACAAAAGTATTAATCATTTAACGGCACAGTATATATAATAACGCAGACACTTTTGCGCGAATGATATAAAAGTTATTGCTAAAGAGATCTGACTTCAAATCCTGGATGACATTTTTTCTTTTTGCGTTAATGTTTTTGGAAAAGCCTGAATAGATCGCACGCCTTCACCAGCTCCGTGTAAAAAGTAGGGTAGACGGGTACTTTAGGGCGATCCTCAGGTGAGCTAGTATATATATATATATATATATATATATACATATATATATATACATATATATATGGAGAGAGAAAGAGAGAGATGTGGGGTACACTTTAAAGTTAAAAGTTATTTCGGATTCCTCAGTTAATTAAATTTTATTTAATGTTAGCTCTAAAATCCTAAAAAAAGTATGAACTCGCTTCAGATTATTGATAGTATCTATATCCATATTTACCAACACCCTCTGCTCGGGCAGGATATGACACAAGATCAATTTTTAGGCGGAGTTGAACAGGTTTGAATTCAGATTTTTCCTTCTCCTAGACTAGTTGCCTCACCAAGGCAGAAGAACCCAGTCTGTCCTACAATTTACCCATAGCGGGAGGGAGAGTAATTGGATACATACCTTTCTCAAGGGTATTAGTGCTATGATAATATCTATATCTGAATAAATTCTCCGACTGGCTTAACATACCCAAGAACGATATATATATATATATATATATATATATATATATATATATAATATATATATGTATATGTAATTATTCGGTCCAGTTAAACCCGAGTTGGGAGTAATTCCTTCGGGACAAAAAAATCATTCAAGAGCTGAACACTTAAATTTTCCTGGTAGAGAGCTCAATAGTTCTTCGTGTTTTTGGTTCACACTAGAAACGCAAAAACTGGATGGAAATAAATTTATAATCCTAAAATACCGGTCTTTGTTTTTTTCTTTAAAGAAGATATATATATATATATATATATATATATATATATATATATATATATATATATATATATATCATGTTATACATAGTACAAAACAAAAAGCTAAACTTCTTTCCTTCCCAAATTTTGATTTTGATGATACCAAGCAGACTTTTGCAAGATGGCAGTATTATTCGGATATCCAACCTTTTTCTAAATGCCATGAAGATCTCTAATAAAGTTGGTTTACTTATTCCTCATGTTATTTGTGTGTGTGTGTGTGTGCATTCGCACGCGTGGAAAAACAATGCAAAGACATTTCCCTTCAAGTTTCTAACGAAAAATAGTCACTTCAGTGCATGTATGATTTTTTTTTTATTTTAACACAAATACCATTTGAGATTTCATAATCCGAGGCAAGAAAGTGACCCAAGGCGAATCTGTCTAAAATGAAAAAAATATGTCATCCTAGTTCCCAGTCGACTATTTGCGATTCATCTGATTCACAGATTTTATCAAATCATTAAATATATCCTTATGATATGTTAAAGATGTGAAATGTTGATATCAAATTTAACTGGACGATTATGAAGTTCGATACTGCGTCAACAATTTCAGTTTCGTGTGAAAGTCCCTTGATTTTTATTAGTTTTGTTTTTTAATGAAATTTGAGCGTATTTAACCCTACCCAGATTAAATATCGTGTCTTTTTTATTTTTAAACGTGTATACATTGATATATAAAGGACTAATGCAAACATATAAAGAGCACAGACGGATGCACATGACTGCAGTAAATACATTCGACAAATTCTCTGATGAATTCACATATTAAATCATCTTGTTTACCAAAATATTCTAGCATTTACTTCGCTCAATGACACATTACTTATTCAAACTGATATACTTTCTCTTACGGACAAAATGATGAATATACGAAAAATGCCAATATAATTATATTTTTGCACTGAATATCAAATAATTCATTTGGTTGTAAACTAAATGAGATGTTACAGAAAGATTTGAGAAATTTGCCAAAAAATTCTTATACCAGTGACGACAATTTATCGTCTTTTTCGAAGTAGATGATTGGACTCTGATTGCGCTGATTCACAACTTATATCGATATAAGTCTGCGTTATATTCGATTTTTGCTGCAGTGTCTAAACTAGTAAGGAAGACTAAAGTCTTTAATCTTAATATGGCAAGAAGAAAATATTTTAAGTCAAACTATTTGTTGGTCGCTTTAACATTTAAAATTCTGCAACATTCTGCTTGAAAATAAATATAATTATTTTGCACATTCCGTTAATATAAATCGCAAATAACTGTAGCACAGTGTATTATTATCATCACCATCATCATCATGTCACGCCGCCAGTGCACATCATGTCACGCCGCCAGTGCACATCTCCCTGAACCTCTCGCCATCCCTCTCTATCGTCAATCGCTCCCGGTAGGTCTTCAAGGCTACATCCTATTTCAGTACAGAGCTGTTGAATATAGGTTCTAACTGGTCAACCAACCTTTGCTTGTCCATGTAATGGAGTCAACAAGAGTATGTCACTTATGAGTTCGCCCCTGCTTCTCCAGCAGTATCTTGCATGTCTGGTTCGTTTAACGTGGATAGTTTTCATGATAGGTGGTCAGTGGCCGTACAGCTGATGATTTGTGGGATTCTACTTCCAGAACTTGTTCAATATTCCTCGCAGCATTATTGTGTGAGAGTCGTCAAGGTTTTTCTCCATACATTTTGTTAGCGTCAAAGTAGTGCATCCATACAGCAGTATCGACATGACTGCTGCTTTGAAAAAAAAAGTTTTATTTTATTGGTCAGGTCTGATTTCCATATGACCGATAGACTATCGATGGCTGTCCATGCCTTTGCTAAGCCCATGTTAATGTCGGTCTCGATTGATTAGACACTGCTTCCTAGGTAGGTGAAGTTGTCCATTAATTTCAGAGAACCCCAAATAAGTGTAGAGATGTCACCTCTTTGATTAAAGCACATATATTATGTCTTGTCTGCGTTGATATGGAGGCCTATACCAGCAGCTGCTCATTCCAGACTATGTTGCAGGGTTTCGGCTTCGGTGGGTGTTTCTGCCAGAAGTGCTATGTCATCGGCGTAGTCGGCGTCCATAACTGTTTGTGCGGGGTATCTTTTGCCACTTTCGATTGCCTGCTTTAAACCATTATCTTCTCATTATATCAATTGTATTATAATTCTATTAATTGCGTCGCATATCATAAACCGATCAGAATATTGTTTAAAAAATATTTTTGCAAGAAAATTATTATGCTTAAGCCATTTCAATAGATCATGTTGCTTTTTTCTTTTATTTTCGTTTTTTTCTTTTTCTTTATTTTTTTCCCAAATACGATTGATTCACACGATTAGTTTTTAATTTGACAAGCTCTAACATAAAACAGACGAATTAAAATCAATACCAATAATCTTTGGTGAGAAGTGTACGAAAGAACATTAATTTAAAACCTGATTTGGCTGGACGTAAAATGTCAGAAGCAAAAGTAAATTAATCAAAGAGTAAAATTGTATAACGGAATCAATATCCGTATAGATTATGTTACTTGGCGATAAGCCATTCTGTCATTAGACACCCAAAGACATGTCGTCTATAGCTTAGATACAGATAGTGAGTTATGCAAGAGAATTTTACTCATTACACATATTATATAAAAGAGAAATCTGCTTACAAACGTTTTGATATATACGTACATATATATATAATGTCATCCACAGACAGGCTGTTTCGTTGTATCACAACTCTTCAGTGTGACTAAACACGTTCGATGATTAAAGCTGGGATCAAAACCCGCCCATCTTTAAGTTATTCTTAGTATCAGACCGCTTGGCCAACAAGCTTAACACGTCAGATAAGCAATTAT
>OY757919.1:9381088-9508588 GCA_963585895.1 Sepioteuthis lessoniana | reverse complement strand
TAATTATTCTTCTCTTCACATTCTTTCAATTTCACTCTTGGGTCAACCGGGACAGTTTTGCAAGTTCACTTTTTGTTTTTGTTGATTATTATTAGACCTGGTCGTCTGGCCGAGGTTCGGTGGGTCCGGACCTAGGGCCGTAACCACACACGCCCGGCATTCCGCTACCGAATCCCTAACCCTAAGCCTAACCCTGTCGAATATGAGGTCTTACTCTACTTCATGTCAATTTACACGAAGTAGTATTCATAGAAAATATACGAAACCTGCCTTTCTGGGGCCCTAAGTCTGAGTTTGAAAGATCCACGAAGGGAAGTTGACGCAATTCAGCCGGATCTTCTTCTGATGGTTAGGTAATATGAGTGGCTAGATTGTCTAGCAACTCAAATAGTAAACAGAAAAACCCGTTGCTAAAAATTTAACAAAAATGGTTTTATTGAAACACTTTTGTGAGACAATAAAGCAAAAATGTTTGCTTTCCTAGCAAACAGAAGAAGAATATTGAGAGAGAAATGAGACAATTAGATGTGGTTCGTATGATTCTAATATCTCTAAAAGTCTGGGACTTTGAATTATTATAGACGGAAGGTTGTTCAGAGTGCATCGGGTCTAGAATTGAAAAGTTCAGCAGTCTCGAGTTGTTTTCTGGTCCCTTTTCTTGTTCTCTCTGATGACCCGTTTTAACATCCTATTTTTATAGATCAATATCTGGATCAAAATGTTTCTGATTGGTTTTCCAATAAAAGACAATCAGGAGTCATATTCCCATTGGTCGACCAATCCTAGTTCAGGACCATATCTCACAGGCACAGGGAAAACCCTTCTTAGACGCTTTGACCAATGGGAACAGTAATGGGGTTGAACCAAAAACTCACAGCCTCACCCGGCTAGATGAGCCATGCCAGGCTAACCTTCAGTTATAATTAAATCTCCTTTTTGACCTTGATCTTCAAAACAAGGACCAGAAAAATACGCAGCACGAAATGACCCCTCCTATCATTATGATCGACGGATGTAGTTGTCAAAATGAAAATTAAACAAAACCGGCTCCAAATTCGTCACTCCTTCTCATTTTGGCGCGACTGCTTCCCATTGGCTACTTTAATTTTTATTATTTTTCTTTTTTATATTTTTGGGTATATCATCATCATCATGTCGCGCCGCCAGCGCGGATATCCTTGATCCTCTCTCGCCATTTCTCCCTATCATTCATCGCCTCCGGCAGGTCTTCAGGGTTACATCCTGTGTCCTCACATAGTTGCTGTATGTATGTTCGTGCTGGTCGTCCCACTCTTGCACATCCATATGTGGGGGTCCACAGGAGTACATCGCTTATGAGCTCGTCCTTGCTTCTCCAGCAGTGTCCTGCGTGTCTGGTTCGTCGTACTTGTATAGTTTTCGTGATGGGGGGCAAGTGTCCGTATAGTTGGAGTCTCGTGGGGTGCTGTCGCTAGGACTTGTTTAATACTGCTCTCAACATTCTTGTGTAATTTCCGTATATGAACAACCCAAAATCTGTCATGGAAAATGAGACACACAAAATTTTCTGTGCTTTTGAGATAAAACCGTATCACCCAATCCTAGACCAGACATAATGATAGTTTATAAAAAAAGAGAACTTGCCGAAATGTGGACTTTGCCGTTATTGGCGGATAACAGATTAAAAAGCATCGGAAACAAAGAGAGATGTAATTAGACTTTGCTGAAGAACTAAAATAGCTACGGAACATGAGTTGATTGTGACTGTGATGCAAATTATAATTCGTACTCTAAAATGATCAGGAAATGCATAGTAACGGGGTTTGACGAATAAGAAATCGGAGAACGAGCCACGACCATGAAAACTACTGCATTTTTTAGGTTAGTAGAGATACAAAAAATGTCCTATAGACATGAAGAGACTCAGATCATGACCAAACGCTCGAGCGAAAAACTCGTTGGGTGTAAAAATGATAATAATAATATGTTTAAACAAATGTATATAGTTTCATGAATTGGTATTGGATAGGAATAATTTTAAAAGAGATGAATTTAACCCACTCTAGATCTGGAAGTAATGGCAACGAAAAAGCGACTCCAGAATTCCCAGAACTCTATAAGTGGACCCTGTTTCACATGTAGGATACCCTTTTTCATGGTGTTTAGTTGGCGTATTCCAGGTAACACCGGTGAGGCTCATGTACACATCAACAAAGAGATTAATACATGTACACATACATACGATAAAACTGCGATAGATAGATAGAATTGGGCTCTAAAACGAGCTAGAAGACTCTTTTGCAAGCTCTCTCTTCGCACACACACACACACACACACACACACACACACACACACATATATATATATATATATATATATATATATATATATATATTATTTCATAATTCTCTATTTAAAAAAAGAAAAGGGATGTTTATCCTCCAATGCAAACGAAAATGCTAATAATTAGAAATATTTTAGATAGCAATGTCTATGGTAACAGCCTATTTTTCGTTTATGGTTTGCATCTTATCTCAAACCTATTATCAGATCTTTGCCTTTCTTTTTTTTATATTGACCAACGTCACTTTTTATTTAGCAAAAAAAAAACGACTTGGAGGTCTGATCTTTAGAATCTTGGCTTTTAGCAAAACAACAAATAAGCCAATATATAACCACTTCTTTAACTATTTTTCCTTTTCCAACGATGATCTGTGTCAATTATCTGAACTTTTACTCGGTAATGTGTAACGTAATCACTTCGGATAACACCGAAAAAGAACATAATTTTTTCTGCGTATTCTTGCATATCATGACACCAGTCAGATATTATAAGTGCCGTTATTTGCCGCAATGTCGTTACTTTAACAAAAACGTTGGTCATTCTTCTCCGTCCAATCCATTTCTATTCATCTCACTGCCAGTCCCTACCTTTCTAATTCAATATAGTTTCCATTTTACTTTTAAACTAATATTCTTTCTTTTTTACTATTTTTTTTTCTATATTTCCTTTTTAATGCATACCGTATTCAATTTTGGGCGAAACACAAGAACTTCAAATTCTATCGATCTTACACAACCAAAGATTTGCGCGTAATGATCAAACAACTTGCTCAGTTCTGCTTGCACCACTTGTTAGATGTTCAAAATTCTATCAAGTGGATCACCTTTCGAATCCAGTCATATGTAGTCTTGGAATTCTTTTGTATTAATTTGCTGCATGTACTTACAATGGGATCAATCGGTTCATCTCTTTTCCGTATAATCTACACATGCTACATTTTTTTTAATCAATTTTCGCTTTAATTTCATCATCATCATCATCATGTCGTGCCGCATGCACGGATATCCCTGCCCTTATCTCGCCACTTCTCCCTATCGTTCATCGCCTCTGGCAGGTCATCAGGGCTACATCCCGTATCCTCACATAGCTGCTGTATGTATGTTCGAGCTGGTCGTCCTGCTTTTGCCCGGCCATATGTAGGGGTCCATAGGAGAACATCACTTATTAGCTCCTCCCTGCTTCTCCAGCAGTGTCCTGCATGTCTGGTTCATCTAACTTGGATAGTTTTCTTGATGGGAGGCAGGTGGCCGTATAGTTGGTGCCTTGTGGGGGTGTTGCCACCAGGACTTAATATAATAGTCCTTATCGCGTTCTGTTGTGCTACTATTAAAATAATTTCCTTTTTTCTATTGAGATTTCATTTTTGTATCCATGTCCGCATTTTTGGTCTCATCAGTTTGTCCCTCGAAATATCCGTACAGTTGCTCTTCTGCGCATTTTCGTTTTCTTGTTTTCGTTGTCTTTCTATCCAAACTTATGTTGCCGCTGCAGTTATTGTTACATATTGATTTTGACAGGCTGCATAGAATGTGGATTTAAAAATAGGATGTGCACCTCTTCCTTAAGGTAAACAAGAGACACCGGAAATATCACGGGAACTGCGTAGGAAACTTGCGTAGGCGTCCGAAAAAATGTAGCGACGGAAGTTTTAAATCCCTAGGATAAAGCTGTTTGTAGTGAGCAGTCAGTCCGCGGTAAAGATTCAGCAGTAAAGAGTCAGCAGTAAGCAGTGAGTAGTGATGCCAGGGATAGGGGCGTTGTACGGCGAACCTGTATCAGTCTCTTGTAAAAGAAACACAAAGAATCAAAAATCACTGAAGATGTATCTCAAACTGGTGTAAATCTCCCTCTCTTTCTCTCTCACTCTCTGTCTCTCATCGAAAATAAAAAGAAAGATGTATATTTATATATATAAGCTCTGTTGTCACATTCATCTTTGCTAAGCAACATTATTGGCAGCTGCAATTAATTTTTCTTTGCTCTTCTTACTTTGTACTCGTCCCAGCATTGATGATTCTACGCAATCCTCAATGAAAGGCGGTCACTTTCCATTGAGACTGCTCAGATTTTATTCCTTTGATGAGACTATGGCTTCGAGAAATTTCATCGTTCTCCTGATGAAATCTTTTCTTATTTTTTCTTTCATATCTGCTTGTGTGACGGTGTCCCCTTCCATTATGCCCAAGTACTTATAGTTTTGAATTTCTAACCGTCCAAAATCTCTCTAGATTTCGCAATTCTATTCGTCACACTCTTTCTTTTTTCCCTTTTTTCATTATCAGCATGACACACTTATCAATGCCAAATTCCAGTCCATATCCTGTTTTACAGATTGTATCGGATTCTTCAGTTCTCTTTCGTTATTTGCAAATACCCTAATATCATCCTTATAGAAAAGACGATTAATCTGTTTTTCGTCATTCCATAAATTCACAGCTCCTATACATCTCCAAAATACGTAATTGAGTGGCATCATTGCTAAAACTAATTGCAGTTGCGAGAGTGAGCCTTCTAGGATGATGCCTAGATGGAAGTTCACTTTTGCAATGGTTTGACGACCCGCTGTCAAATTCTCCTTTCAATTTTTCCATGCCTATTATGATTAAGTTTATGATTTTGACAGATATTTTGTATATTTTCAAACACTCTATTATCCACGTTTGCGGGATCCTATCATCGACCTTCTTGTTGCCAATCCATGCCATTGCTACATTTTCAACCTCGTTTTGGCTTCTTTGTGGATGAGCTGGTCTATATATAGTAAGTCATTTGTTCCTCTTGTTCCCCTACGGTATTCAGTTTGTTATTCCGCAAATAGTCCGCAGCATACAAGCAAGTAATAGATTTCTTTTCTTTTATCCATACAGTCAGGATTATTATTAGTATTATTCAATTTTCTGTTTTATTTTCCGTTTTTTCGCCGGGTCTTTATCCAAGACCATTTCTAACACCAATACTGGTTTGTGCATATTCCATTTGTCGCTATGATCAATTTTTTTTTTCTTGCGCAGTTCCCGTTGGATAACATTCCTTACTCAATTATGCCCTCTCTTCTACTCCTGTTGTGCAAGTTCGCTATATTCCCTTATGTGTTTTAACTTTTCATATCAGTATCAATACACTCAAGACACGGTATTTTTGTTATGTATTATAAACTTTTGTTTCAGTATATTCCAGGTCCACTCTTGGCTGGAGTGGTAGAACCTGTTAGGGTCTAATGAATGGGTCAAAAGAGCTGTTTGATATTTAAACTGATTTCAAACAAATGACTTATTCTAAATTGAATGTTTGAAATAGAACTGTTTGATGATTTAACTCTGTGTAAACAAATGGCAAACGTTTAATTGAAAGTCTGTTATAAATAGCAATACATGGAACCTTATAACTTTGTTGACTAGATTAGACATTTCGCCATGAGGATTCTTCTCTTCATTATAAGACCGGTCTTCATGGAGGTTTAAAAGCAATAATAAAATGAGTGGTATTTTTTATGTAATCACATGTTTGACTCTTTATTTTTCCTTACGTGAACTGAACATCATATTTTTATCTCGTCTTTTTGTTCGCCATTTATTTTAGTGCCCATGCAATTCCTCTATGTATAATATGCCTGCTGTACTTTTTCCAATTTTGACAATGATGAATGAGGTATTTCTGTGTAATTCTATTTCAAGTTTTTAAAAAATTATTTATGCCGACATTTTCCCAAGTTTTAACAGAGTAGTCTTTGAGCCCAGCTTAATGCCCTGCGCAATATAAGCGCTTCATATCACGAGAGTGACCAAAGGCGATTCGAAGTGTGGACGAGCTTCCATGTCAAGAATCGACGATTCCATCGGGGAAAATACGCGCAGTCAACATTAAACATTCGCGCCTCACTCGTCTAATTCTGGGATACATGATTTGAAAACAAAATTTGATGATTCGTTGAATTGCTACATCATTTGTTTCGTGTCTGCTGACATATGGACAAAATCACAAATGTGTCATGGTCAGGGTCTGGTTAATCATCCTTCCCTTGGGATTTTTGCCCTTACAGATTAATTTCTTCTCAAAGATCTAATCCACTTTAAAGTGTCGTTGACTTCAGATGAGAAAAGGAATATAGACACGCGATTTGTGCACTACTTGGTAAAAACGAACATAGAGATATCATTTGTAAATATGGAAAAAAAGAGACAAATAATTAGAGCACTTTATTCACATTTATTTATTTCATTATTGTTGAAAAAAACACTCATTATTAATAACTGAAATAATAATATTCTTTTTGAAAATGTTCACTTTTGTTTTCGGCTCAAACCGCAATTTGTGGAAACACCCGTAGCGTAGTGTCTAAAGTGTTGGATTGCAACATCGCAGAAAGCGAGTTCGAACTTAAATCCCATTATAAAGTTCACTTTCGGAAAAGGCAGGTCCCAGCTATGGATTAAAAATTAACACTACTAACTTTCTATAAGGATAGCTTTAACATTAAATAACCCTCAAAGATTGATATACCATTGAAAAAAGAAAGGACAAGCAAGTTAATCTACAATTTCATCATGATGAAGGCCACCGACAGCTTGAATTCCATTGAATTTCTGTTGTTATCCATCCATATTATCCATCGTTCTTCGTAAACCGCCTGAATAGTATTCATTTTCCATACAGAGTTAATTAATGTAAGTTTTTGCTGGTCAACTAACATCGATGTATTGATATGTATGAATCAATAGAATAACGTTGCTAATGACTTCATTCAAACGCCTGCTGCAAGATACTTTCCTTGCAGTCCAGGACTTGCCAGGCGTTTGTGCCGTGTGATTGGTTTAAAAGTGATCATCCGGTTCCATGGGATTTCTCTCAAGGCAGTGCCTGCTTATCTAGGCTGATTTTCTTTGCTTTCTATCCGAGGCATCTCTTAAAGGGAAACCCTAGGTGACCAAGGATCTTCTTAAAATAGCCACACTTTAGTTGATACTTGTTTTGACACCCATTTTTGTAATTGTTTCATGTCAAAATTGACTTGGTATGATGTCGCAAATTTTTCTTACTCTCTGGTAGTGTCAAACATGTCTTGCTCATTTAACTGGAATTGTTTGTGAGTGTGGGGAGATGATTTGGTGTACAATTACTGTTTGTAGAGTGCTCTTTTCAGGATTTCAAAATAGCAAGTCTAGGTTGTATGGGTACTGATATGAAAGGTAAAACACAAAAGGGAATATAGCAAACTTGCAAAATAGGAGTAGAAGAGAGAGCATAATTGAGTAAGGAATGTTATCCAAAGGGAACTGTTCAAGAGAATAGAGTTTGATCATAGCCACGAATAAAATATGCACAAATTTTACGGTATTTTCCATGAATTTTCTTCTCCAAGAGTTTCTTTGAGTCCAATTTCAGAAACCATATAAACGTACCCACACGACTATAGCTTGGAAAAATTCCGGTTTTATTTCATCAGAAATACCAGATTTCCTGATGATCGTTAAAATGTCAGAAATGGTCTTTGCTTTTCTTTTGCGTATGTTGTCGTCGATTTGAAGTCGATGAAATCTTGCTACAAATATATATTTACTGGTAGATTAAATTCACCGGTTTGACTCTAAAAGTACAAAAGTAAAACACTGATTTTCTCTAAAATCTTAAACCTATCTTGTGCAAACAAATGAAATCCTGCTAATAGAAAATTCTACCTACCTTAATATCCGTTTTGAAATCTTTGGTTGAATATGTATGTATATATAGACAGAATTTGGCGTTGAATGACCTGCAAGGGTTGATATGCCATAAAACCCAAACAACCATCCAACATCTAAAATCTTAAACATGTTTATTTAATAAATAATTGAATATGATATAGAATAAAACTGACAGAAGTTACTGCACGTACATAAACTCTGTATATTAAAACTTTATAATAGGAGATATTTATGTTTTAAAACTCATATAAAAATGATTACCATTCATTCTCGAAATGCTGAATGCAAAAGGATTTCACCAGAAAAACTAAATAAACCTTTCAAATATTTATTTTTTAATATACTTAACTCTTACAATTTTAACAACTCAGATACAATTCTGCAACTATGTAAAATCTCATTTATTAGCTGTGTAATTTTTCTTGTGAAAAATTTGGCATTTACGAATAGGACAAATAAGTGATTAATAAAACTAGAATCTAATTTTATTAGGTTTTGGTCAGTATTCGTATGGTATTGTCTTATTTTCGTTGAAATATATTCTGGTACAGAGTCTGGATGTATATCTCCCTCAGAAGATTCAATTGCTGAAATACTTGAATAATTTAGGTTTATTGGAAAAAAGAGATTTGTTACTGCAAAAGCAAATACATATTAATGAAAGTAGTAATTCATTGTCAAAGTAATTGATTGGATTTGAGCAATATAATGTTAGCTAATAAATTTTACTGAAGGAAACATCCATACAGACAAATACATACCCATATCTTTTTTGAGTGTATGCTTATATATATATATATATATATATATATATATACTACTGGTATTGTGGCTAAGGCAGTAGACGACGATATCGAAGTAACCAATTTCGAACTCACCTTCATCATCATCATGTCGCATTATCAGCACGGACATCCTTGACCCTCTCTATCCACCCCTCCCTATCGTCCATTGCTTCAGGTAGGTCTTCAGGTCTACATTCCATATCGGCACAGAGTTGCTGTATGTAGGTTCATGCTGTTCGTCCATCCTTTTCTCGTCCATGCGATGGGGTCCATAAAATTACATCACTTTGTCTGGTTCGTCTAATTTCGGTAGTTTTTGTGATGGGTGGTTGGTGACCGTACAGCTGCTGCTTTGTGGCGTGCTGTCTCCAGGACTTGTTCAATATTGCTCGCAGTATTCTTGTGTAGTTGCCGTTAAGCTTTTTCTCCATACGTTTAGTTAACGTTCATGTAGTGCATCCATATAGCAGTATGAACACGACCGCTGCTTAGAAGAAACTGCGCTTCATGTTATCGGTCAGATCTGACTCCCATATGACCCATAACCTATCGATTACTGTCCATGCCTTTACTAGTCACATGTCGATGTCCGTCTCGGTTGATGAGACACTGCCTCCGAGGTAGGTGAACTTGTCAACTAGTATCATATAACTAACGTTTAGTGTGGAGATGTCGCCTGTTTGATTAAAGCACATAAACTTCGTTTTGTGTGCATTGAAATGAGGGCCGATGATTGCAGTGGCTCGTTCCAGACAATGTAGCAGTGTTTATGTGCAATTATTTTCACAGGAAACAAGCATTTTTCTTTTAAAGACACACGGTATCACATTATTCAAAGAAACCAAACTATATATATATATATATATATATATATATAGTACTCATTGTATGCTACCTCATAGTTTGGGTAAGCTCGCAAAGGAATTAACTGTTGCTACTTGACACGCGTCATGTAAAACTCTCCTAACGTTTGCGTAAAATGTACACAGAAGGAAAATTAATACATATACGTTAAATTTCCTCGCCATCGTTGACATTGCTGATGGCTGAGAAGTTATGTTTTAAGGCTGACGTAATTTGGACTGGGTTTTGGTGCCAGCTTGAGGTAACTCACGTATTATGAGACAACGAAACAGTTTGCATGTTTATGGCAACATATATCTTTATATACTTGTGAATTTGTTATTGTGTATGTTTTGGTTCGGACAGTGATTTTCCATTTCCAGAAATACTTTTTTATCAGAAAGTTAAACTACTTTTCGTTATATATTATTCATTTGTTTTCTGACGAAAGAACCGGTAACTTACTTAAATGCTCACAAAACAATAAAACCTTTAGTTTTTGTTCTTTATATAAACCTGGTGACTTAATATTCGTAACGTATCTTGCTTTTTGTTATCAATAAAATTCGAAGATGCTGGATTTTTTTTAATAGTTGTATTTCTCGTTTGAAACAACGTGCTTTTGAATTACGTCGTCAGAATAACCAAAAACAATCAGTTCATCTATTGTGTACTTACGTGTGAAAGCTGACCGTAAAGTTTTAAATTTCCATTATCATTTGAAAATGTTCTTTCTAGAAGAGAATGACTCAGGTTAAAAGAAAAAAGAAACTTTGTATTATAAAATATTACTATCTGCACGCTACGCTTTGTATGTACATACAAAAAGAGTTATAAGCCCACTAAACAACTGGAGAAGAAGCTTACGGCAATTACACAAGAATGCTGCGAGCAATATTGAACAAGTCCTGGCGGCAACATCCCCACAAGGTACTAACTATACAGCCACCTGCCTCTCATCACGAAAACTATCCAAGTGAGACGAACCTGACATGCAGGATACAGCTGGAGAAGCAGGGACGAGCTCATAAGTGATGTACTTCTATAGACCCCCACATATGGCCGGGCAAAAGCAGGACGACCAGCTCGAACATACATTCAGCAGCTATGTGATGATACAGGATATAGCCCAGAAGAACTACCAGAAGTGATGAACGATAGGGAGAAGTGGCGAGAGAGAGTCAGGGATATCCGTGCTAGCGGCACGACGTGATGAGGATGATGATGATGATGATGATGATATCCGTTTATATCTGATTCTAATTAGTTTAGATTGGTATCTTTGAGTAATGGAATATCAACCTCCGTGGTTTATTTAATGCCCAAGCCAACCCTGTTGAAAAATAGTAGTGGTACTTTTTTACACCAAACTGGTGTGAATAATGGGTTTAATACCTTTCCCAATGTTACTTACCCGGAAGTCAACTTAAACCGACTGGAGCACAAAACAAGCCAAATGTAATCGTAATCAAATTTAACTATTACCGGAAAACCTTCAGGCATTATTTGTAGAACAAGAAAAATATAGCGAGAAAATCATTTTTAAAATTTATCCAAGTCTTTCTATTTTGGGTTTTGCTATCATAACCTGAAATTGTTACATACAATGGAATCATAATTTTTTGTCTTCTATTTTACTGGAATCCGGAATTCCAACACGCATTCTGTTTAATAACCAGTTCGTTATCAGTTCGTTGAAGATGAAAATATGCCTTTCATTTTTACTGTATTGTTTGCATTTTCCACTATTTTTTCTGTACGTTTTGCAGACTTTCACTTGAGTTTAAACTCAAGTGAAAGTCTGCAAAACGTACAAAAAATTATATTGCTAATTTTCTAGTTCTATTCTGTTTTTACTAATTAAATTAACAACATTTCTCTTTTTTTTGTCTCGAAGAATAAAACTTATTTGTATAATTATTAGTGTGTATTAACACTGTTATAAAAATATGTTTTGTAATAGACTTGGAAAAGTCAAGGTACTTTAAAGAAATAAAATACAATTTTAAAATGATAGTGAATACAAACAAACACTTATGACCCGATTTTATATTGTATTTCTGCCTGATCACAAAATTAGGCAATTCTAATTATCGTACCAAAAAATCTTGTCAAATTGGAGCCCTATTCACACGGCTTTGTGCCACATCTAAGAAAAAATTCTTTGTAAATTACTCCTATATCATCTATGATAATTTTGTAGATAGTGAGTTTCAAATTAATTGCTCATTCAACAGACGAAAGTAATACATAAATTCGAGAACAGAAATGCAGAAAGAATTTCATACTGAAGTACTTTAATTTTTGAAGTACTCTAATTTTTAAAGTACTCTAATTTTTAAAGTACTCTAATTTTTGAAGTAATCTAATTTTTTTTAACACTTTTTTCGGTTTGAGTTAAAATGCTTCACAATATTATGGTAACGTGAGGAAAACTTTGACGATTCCTGATGCGTTTGGAGTGGGGTGTCCTTGTGGTTATAATGGTTAAAACGATGAACTGCGGAATCGTAAAATATTCAAAACCATTCTTAAAATGTCAAAGAGACGAACATAAACAATAGTTATAAAGACCAGAAATTTTATGACGTTTCATTTGGCTTTACATCCGACAAAATACTTAGACCGTATGTATAAAGCAAAGAAGGAATAAGAGGACTCACTAGCATTTGGGATAGAGTTGAAGCATTAGTACCAGGACTAGATTTAAACATTGTGGGGTGGTGTCCTCGTGGTGTAATGGTTAAAGCGATGGGCTGCGGAATCGTAGTAAGCGAGTTCGTACTCCAGTCGCGCTATTACGTTCACTTTCGGGCAAAATACCCTTGGGAAAGGTATTAACTCCCTTATCCTCCCAGCTATGGGTTAAATAGTACCACTACTGTTCTTCTAGGAGAATGGCTTTGGCATTAGATAACCTACAAAGGTTGATATGCCATTAAACAAAGAAACCAAAGCAAAGAAACCTGATGCGTTTTGAAAGCTCATAGAAGTGACAAACTACCATGGACTGTGCAATGCAGAACTCTATAAGTGCTAACCGCCTCTATGGCTTGAAGACTTGACAGTGAAGCAGCTTTTTAAGATCTAACTGACCTTGATTGTTCGTCAAAGAAATTGTTTTAACTCTTTGCTTCGTGTATTTCTATCAACTATTCGAATAACTAATATTTTTGGTTTCTTCTGCGGTATTTTGGCCCAGTTCAAAATTGTCGAGCATATGCTCCTGATTTAAAGAATAATACATATTTATCTGAACGGCTTTCAAATCACACATTGTGTGAAGTGTTGCACGACCCGTCAGTACAACAACTACCACACTACTATCAACATCAGTAGGCAATATTCCATCTTTTGAACTGCTTCTATTACGTGATATTACGCACAGTAAACTAATACATATTTAAAAAAATTACTTACCTTAATACAAAAAAATAATAATTAATAAAGATGTATTCATAAAAATATACAGGTTGATTTGTTTATAAATCTATATAAATAGCCAATTACGTGATCTAATTTACAGTACATGTAAACTCGATACGCCATTAAAATCTTTTTGCAATAAAGTAGCTAGAACGTCATAATTTTGCACTATGTACTAGTGTACTGGTCACGATAGCGGTATTGGTCGACCATCTTACAAACCGGACGGGAGTAGCACAAGTTTATTTTTTATGTGGGTCCGGGCGTAGGGCCATAAGCCCAGACGAGCTAGGCGCCTCATAAAATGCCTCGGGCCCTGTTGGCATTCCTCAAAAGTGGGGCGCCTATGGCACCAGGCGATAAACCCAACCCTTCAAAGGAGGGTTACAGTCTGGCGCACCTCAACCGATCGCCACTGCAACTAGGACACACCCGACCAAAACACGGCCAATCGAAGTGTGAAATGTCTGGTCACGATAGCGAGGCAGTCGAAAAGGATTAAAGTGGAACCTATTATCTTTTTCGTGGTGCTCTGATCAGAGCAGATTTAACTTAAGCGTTTCACATTGGATTATGTCGAGATATGAAAAGAAAAAGGTTTCTCTTGAAGCAAAAATGGTATTTACTACAGGAAGTTGGGATTATTGAACGACAACCTTCAGATATTTTTCTTCAAATCATTTCAATCTTGAAGAATTGGATCTTTTTAAACAAGATGATTCAAAACAATAGGTCGAATGTAAACATAATTAAATTTATTGAACTCTGTTCTATCGTTGCATTAGAGTATTTCTTTGGACATTTTTGTCAATCTTTCAAGTTATTCTTTTGAACATATTTTGGCATCGATAAATCATGAATATACATTTATAGCAAACAGTTAAGTCAATTTTATGAGCGTCTAGTATTTTCTATCGAGCTTTTAAATTCTATTGACTGTTCTTTGAGCCCATTCATCACTGCAGTTTTCAATTCCTCGTCACAGGAATAATGTTTATCATCTCTTCGGTTCCATGACAGATGATTTAAAAGACAAACATTGTCATTGACGAGGGAGTGAAAACTGCAGTGATGAAGTGGTTCAAAGAAATAGTCAACAGAATTTTACGAGCCGAGGATATAAGGTCTCATTCGAAGGTGGGGCACAACGATTGAAATAAACCGTAATAATGTTAAGAAGTAGGGATGTGATACACAGAGGACAAGTTTCATTTTATGTATGATACATCTTCCTGGGTCTCTGATTATTCGTTTATTACATAAAAAAGCATTGGAGGTGCCCGTAGTGTAATGGTTATCGTCGTAGAAATTGGACACGGCGACACGAGTTCAAATCATGGACGAGACTGATTGCATTTTACATAGCACTAATACCCTTGGGAAAGGTATTAATCCAATTATTCTCCCTCCAGCTATGGGTAAAATAGTAGGACAGATTGAGTTCTTCAGCCTTGGTTAGGCAAATAGTCAAGGAGAAAGAAAACTCTGAATTCAAACCTGTTAAACTCCGCTTAAAAATTGACCTTGTGTCATATCCTGCCCGAGCGGAGGGTTGGTAAATAGGATTACAGAAACATGCATTAAATTTTGACTCACCCTCGTATCTTCATCTGAATCCACTTAATTTGCTTTGACTTTGACCCATATTTACATTTTTTGTTCATGCGTTACTTTCTTTTTTTTTCTTGTGGTGAAATTAAACAGACTTACACACTCTGTAAGAATGTGGAAGTATGTTTTAATAGAAATCTACAGTTGAGTTTCTTAAAAGTGGAACAGAAATCTGCTGTGATAGATTATGCTATTCATATTCCAAAAACAATCATTCCATTGCGAATATCACTAAGTTTGTAAAAAACAAAATGAAATCATTTAGCTGTAAATCAACTATACAAATAAGGATGAAACTGCATTTGATGACAAGTTATTTTATATTTGCTTTTTACAATGATAATCAAAGTCTTCTGAAGATAGATTTTACAAAAAAAAAAAAAAAAAATTAGTGATGTATTTTCATCCGTAAAATAAAACTTTATTATGCGTTGAAATTTTTAAACTATGATTCCTTAATAAGATGTTTATTAGTCCCATCGATAATCGTGATATCTATTTCAATATACAAACGATCAATTGCTCTGAAATACATTGATCTGCGATAAAAGTATAGTCGTGGTCTGTAAAAATTCTTATTTATTATAATCATGTTTTTTATTAAAATTTTAAAGTTTTTTGGCTGATCATATTAAGAATAATACTTTTTAAGTAAATTATATTTTGTCTGCTGTCTCTATTTTGAACTATATTTATAAAAAGAAATTGAAAAGGTTTCAGTTAATAAATTCTTTTTCTTTTTTACAACTTTTTTCTTTTCTTAGATTCAGGGCAATGATTAAGCTGACTCATTAGCTAAAGCTGCAATCAACATGACCCCCGATAAAAACATTAAAACTCCATATACTGACCTCAAACCTAAAACAAAAAAATGGTAACCAAAAAATGGCAACAATTATGGGATAAAAATCCCAACAATAAGCTCTTTCTAATACAACCCATTTTAAAAGAAAGGAAGCTGGATCCTAATATTACCAGAAGAGAAGAAACAACCCTTACTCGACTACGTATTGGACACACTCGACTGACTCACAACTTCATTCTTAAGGAAGAACCACCTCCAAAATGTCCATGTGGAAACCAATACTCAATCAACCATATTGTGATAGAATGCACAAAACTCAACCAGACCAAGAAAAAGTTTTATAAGGCGAAGAGCATGAACGAACTATTAAAAAAAAAAATTGCTCTCAAAAATTTAATCAACATCTTAAAAACAATTGGCCTCCTATTAAAGATATAGGCTGTGTTACCAACACCTTCGACCATCAAGTATATACAAACCAAAAGCTTTGACCTATTTAAAAATCCTAATTTCGGACTATTTACTTACAATTGATATATATAAACACACATACATATCAGAATTTGGCATTCATTGACCCTTGAGAGGTTGATATGCCATAAAACCCAACTAACCAACCAACCTAAAAATATGCGTTTACAAATCATATATATATATATATAGGTGTAAAAAAGCTCTGGCATTAAACAACCTATAGAGGTTGATATGTCATTAAAACCATCCAACCAACCAACCAACTTTTCTTAGAATGGCTTAAGTTTGTATAACCGTTGGCAGAATATTGCTTTTAGCCATGATTATTAAATTTCAAGTGAAGATTAGACATTTTATTGCTCTCGATTTCGGAGGAATTTTGACATATTCTTTCATCGTGACATATAAGGTAAACTATTTTTATTCATATTTTCACGTTTAATAAGTAGCCAATTGTTACAATGTATGTAAACTGATTGCATTAATATGAAGATTAAGTACGGATATTTATTACTTGTTAAATGTATTTAGCATTCCAATTGTTGGCTGAGAAATTATTATTATTTAATGAAGTTATTCTTTTTTTACTTGGTTCTTTAAGTATTATGCAAATCCAGATAAAATAATTAATCAAATGTTAAATAAACATTAATAGAATTTTTGTTCAAAGATTGCTTTAAAAAGAAGTATATTTTCATCTTCGACAAAAGTGTTAGTAAACCATCATTTGTTATAATATCCACTAAAATTATGAATATTACTACTAATGTGGTAATCGACACTCAATAAAGTCATATCGAAATATGAATTAATAAATAAATGTATATATATATATATATATATATATGTGTGTGTGTGTGTGTGTGTGTGTGTGTGTGTGTGTGTGTGTGTGTCTTTGTCTGTGAGATACACCATTCTCTTGTTGTTGTTTAAGCCATCTCCTCGCAAGCATTCATGAGTGGAGATTCTCGAGAATAGATATATGAAATGTTCTATCTCCAATATTGGTTGCCAAACAAAGATAAACAATACCGAGTATATCCAAATGTTTACTAATAAATGGTGGACATAAAGGGATTCATACCTTCCACAACGGTATCATCGCTTTGTGAAAGGCAAATAGCCTCGTTCAAGATTGAACTCAGATCAACGTGTCTATTTCTAAAGATGATAACCATATCACTAAGAGCTCATCTAATATACATCATACAGAAGAGCTTCAAACAATAAACTTATTATTAATAATTGAGAATGAAATTGATTACTTTACAAACTGAAATCTTATAATATCATTGTATTACGATGACGGTTAATTTTCTAACCAAATTACGCGCGGAAATTAGATTACGTTGTAAAATCCCAATATCTGAGATTTTCATCCAGACATTATTGCTGAGAAGAATCATAAACATTTGACTAAAATAACTATATAACAGATTTTACAGCATTTTTGTTGCGCATATCGTATTAGATGTTACGAAATGCCTCAATTTTTAAAATTAATTTACAGAAGGATGGTGAAACTTTCACAATCTGACCAAGAGTAGAATGACCTCGAGCCCTTAACCCTCTCTGCTATTCCATATATTTATTACAAATCTTAGAATATGTCACACATAGTTTCTCTGGTTCCTTTAATATTACTAACCACTAGTCCATCATATACACATTATTAATGCTCAAAATTATTAAAATTGAGTGCACCATGTTCTTCCTGAATTCATAGAATATAATATGTATGAGACGTATAATTATATATACGCTCTCCTCTCGGGATTGAACACCCGGATAAAGAAATTTGTGGCTGCTACCCACGTAATGCAAAGCTCTTCTAACAAATTGAGCATTCCGGTATCCGGTAGCGTAAAATTTAAGCTAACGAAAGCTCATACATAATGCGTTATATAGTTCCCGATCTGACGTACGTCACCTAATGGCTGTGTGATAAGATACTAAGTCTAGCGTAAAGTTAGGCTGGTTTCAAGCCAAGTGTGACGTGGTATGCTACTGAAAGAGGGAAAGGGAGGTCAATTGCCCTACCCTTCTTTGTTTGAATCAACAGTCACTAAAATTGACCGCTAAAACCGTAGGAGAATGAAGGTCAATTCCTCGCACTCCATGACCTGCAGCCAGTTGAACAAAGTAACGAATCCAGGTCACTCGAGTATAGTAACCGGATGGAGTGGTGGGAGAAGGAAAAAGTCAAATGATCTTTTTCGTTTGAGAAAATTTGGAAAAGAAAGTTTAGTTCTGGACAGACATTGGCGAAAGGTACACGTCAATTTAGCCAACTCCGGGGAATCTCCCGTAAAAAGATTAGAACTGAGTCTTTGGGACAGAAGCCAGCAGAAATGGCTTGTTCAGCCGATTCTAGAAATATCACACGCCCGTAAAAGAGGGGAACCGGACATTAAGCCTCGTCAAAGATAAGTATAACTTAAACTGTTTTTCCTTCTACCCTTCCTCAATAGTGGAATTATATGTATTCAAAAAAAAAAAAAAAAAAGGAAAGAGATAAAGTGAAAGGGTTCTGTTTCATTGACTGTAAATTAGTGAATGAACTTTGTTATATGCGTCAGCCCGGCGTCTTAGGTGTTTTCTCAAGTAAAAAAAAAAAAAAAGAAAGAAGGAAAAAAGGAGAAAGAAGAAAAGGACTGTTGAGAGACATTTATGTCTGATACTGCCTGCTGGCTTAATATAGTTGTTATTTTAAAAAGAAAAGGGAAAAGAAAAAGGAACTGTTTCTTAAATCTTACCATTATTTGTTCGGTCGTCGCCTATTAAAACTTTGTTATATTTTAAATGCACCCTTATGTTGAATTCTTTTGGTTGTGTTATTTATCTATCGAGTCGCCTTCTTTTGCACATATCTGTTTCAAGTTTGCATCCATTTCATTAACTCTCGCTAAATGTCTTATTCATCTTAAAAATTTCGTTTCTGCTGAACCATCATCAGGACCATGAGGGGTGATATTAACAATTTTATGTTAACGATTGATGTTTAGGAATGTGAAATACGAAATACAATTTACTCCTAGGCTTTTGTATTTCACTATAGTGTCGATCTCTCAATAAATCATTCCTTCCACTAGGATCGTTGTTATCAGTTTTTCTACACATACACACACACACACACACACACACACACATATATATATTCATTTACTATTCTTAAAATCTTGAATCTAATTTCTTGTTAACATGACATAAAAGTAAGATAGATGAATGAACACATTCTGTAGAAGTATACTTTTTATGGAGAGGACATTAGATATAAAAAATAATGTTTACAATATCTGGATGAGAGTCCGAATAAATGCCTTCTTGATAACTATATAGATTTATTTTTGATAACTGAAATACAACCCCCTAAGGAAACATACAGATTTTATATTTTTGTGGATACAGGATATATGGTAAAGGGCATTATTGCAGGATAATATCGTTGGCTGTTGGTAGGTGATTATTGCACCTAAGAATGACCTGAAAATGTACTGGGCATTAAATCGTTAAAACATAGAGCATAAGTTCTTTCAATTTGATATCTGCTATCATTTATAAAATAACAAATTGAAATAAAAGAATAATTGCTGCGTTGATTAATTTTTTAAATAAGTTGCTGAGGAAAAAATATGGAAAATATAACGACGAGTTGCAAAACGCTGTCGAAATATCTTATTAAAATTATTGTGTTATATTTTGACCTTCGACCCGGCCCAAAAATGCTATTCCAAGGTGATACACCGGAAGGAAGTGATACATTCCAATGGCCAGTAATCGAAAGAGATCGCGTGGGCGGATTAAGGCTTATGATATGGGACAAGGTGAAGGTCTCATTGTGCCACTACAGTCATAACCTCTGAACTGCATGACAGTTATTTCAGCTTGATGACGATTAAACATCCGATTTCGAAGATCCAGTTGGCGATCGAGTGGGCGTTGAGTTATTATTTGACTCAGTTGAGTTTGGGGTGCCAAAGCAGTTGCCAGCTGACTTCCAGACACCTAGAGACTAGATGTGGTAGGGAAGGCCACACCCGACCGAGGGGGCCCTCGGAAAAGCCCCGATGGAGTGGACCCCAAGACCTCTGGTGGAGCATCTAAGAGAACAAGAAAGACACAACGTGATGGTCATAACAGTGGGGTCAAAATATGAAGTTTATGTTCGGTCTACAGCATCCTCTCACATGCAAACCTTCAACAACCCTTTCGAACCCTTGCAATAAAGTGAGAGGTGAATATTTTTCTAAAGAAGTCTTCATGCGTACTTCATTCCTGCATTATCCTTCATGCGTCTATCTTTCTGCGTGCGTCTTTATTATTGAGTCGTTATGATACGGCACATGACTATATAACAATTGTAACTCAACTACTATTTTGAAACAATACAACAATTTTCATCTGTGATTTAAAAAATCGGCAATTCTCAGCAAAATTTGCTCTTCACTGAACTCTATTTACCTTGCACCGCTGAATTCATTTTTTTTCTCTTTCACTCCGAAAAAAATTTATCGTGTTGCCTGACTCAGTTCACTTTGGTCAGCAATAAATGTTCACCACCAGAAAAAAATTCGGTCTGAACATTTGCTGGGCTTCAAACAAAGTGCTACCCAACAAGAGAACGCTCTGGGTTTTAGGAAGCTGATTAAGTCATTGATTTTAACGGTATATGAACCAGTGCAGGGATTTTGACCTAATGAGTAGAGTGTTCATCGAGGATCCGGAAGACCGGGGTTCAATCACTGGTCGAGTCATACTATAGACTCAAAAATGGTACTTGATTTCGCCTTGCTTAACACTTAGCATTATAAAGTACACATCAAGGGTAAAGGGGAGCAATACAGGGAAAGAAGTAGCGCCCTCCTCTACATCACGGTGTAGTAGCTATAGAAAAGGGAACCTCTGGGTCACCCTCGACTAAGGTCGCATTTTTTTTTTTTACTTCGGGATATTTTATGCCTAGAGGTTAAGGAGTCGCATTTATATTTATATCATTTGTGATAATGATTCTTTAGAGTTTTTTTCCAATACAGTCCAATCAAATACAAAAGATTTTAAAACATATCATTCTTTTCCATAAATTGAACACAAACAAAATTTTATCCATCTGTGTCAGTGTAGACTGGGAGTAATCCCACTGAATGGATACTCCACACTTTCCAGAACAGGAGAATCACGATGGATACATGTTAATTACGAACTCGACACACCCATTTTTTGGTGGGGGCTTACACCTCTTTAGGAAAGAATCAGAGTTGATTGATAGTTTACGAAATATATATATATAATTAACCATGTTCTTGGATTGTTTTTGTTTGATTTAATCTTGTTTATTTAGTTGCATATCAACCGCTGATGCGTTATATCCAAATTTTATGTTATTTAAAAAGGTTTTATAATGAATTAAAACATTTCATATTTTCAACGTACCATTGCAATCATTTTTACTATGATAAATATTCCTTTATTCATTAATATGATACGAATTATTCCTAACGTAAATTATTTATGATCAATTAAATGATTTAATGTAAATGTTCTTATTTTGTAATTATCATTACTTGACTCAGTTATGTGGTTTGATGTAAATAATTATAAAAGAGATAAGTACTATGACCTTGCCAGAGAACAAAAAAAAGTGTGGGAGATACCAATTGTAACTAGTGCACTCGGAACAATCAATAAAGGTTTCGTAAAAGAACCGGGATATTCATAAATCAGAAGACAAGTGGAAACCCTCCAGACTACAAAATTGTGAAGATCGGTCAGAATACTGTAAAGAGTTCTAGAGACTAGAGGACTCTTGCAGTCTCTCAGACTCCAGTGAAAAACCATCAGCTAACGTTGGTTAGAAAAACTCTCAAAAAAATAAATAATAGTAATTTTAATACACGTCGACTTACTCAAAACAACACTAAAATGAATATCAAACAGGAAAGCGCCAGGCCATGATGGAATACATGGCTTCTGTTTCAAGAAATTCACCTCCATCCACGGAAGACTAGCCCTAGAAATGAACAGATGCTTACAAGGCTCGCACGTATCTGAATGGATGGCCAAAAGGAACCTAGTAAAGGAACTGCCCCAAAAAATTATAGACCCATAACCTGCCTACAAATGATGTGGAAAATACTAACAGCACAAATAAGAGAAAAGATCTGCTATTCACTAACAAGCCGCGGATTGTTTCCTGACGAACAGAAAGGATGCCGCAAAGGATCCAGAGGCACAGCAGAATTACTATTCATAGATCAACACATCCTAAATGAGAGCAAGACAAGACGGAAAAATCTAGCTATGGCCTGGATTGACTACAAGAAGGCATATGATATGGTTCCACAAATCTGGATACTACACTTTCTCAAAATGTACAAAATATCACATGAAGTCATAAACTTCATCGAACAGACCATGAATACATGGAGAGTGGAGCTGACAGCAGGAGGAAGAAGTATAGCTGAAACAAAGATTCAAAGCGGCATCTTCCAAAGAGATGCACTATCGCCCTTACAATTTAAAATAGCCATAATGCCACTGAAACACTCAGTAAATGCACTGCCGGATACAAACTCAGCAGATCGCAAGAGAAGATCAACCACATAATGTACATGGATGACATTAAATTATTTGCAAAAAGTGAAAAGGAACTGGAAACTCTCATACACGCAGTTAGAATATACAGTCAGGACATAGGAATGGAATTTGGCCTTGAAAAGTGTGCCATGCTCGTCATGAAAAATGGTAAACGACATATGACTGACGGAATGGAACAAACAAATCACGACAGAATTAGGACGCTCGAAGAAAATTAAACCTACAAATACTTCGGCATCTTGGAGGCTAAGACCATCAAACAAGTGCAAATGAAAGACATGATCCGAAAAGAATATCTCAGGAGAACGCGAAAACTACTCGAGGCAAAACTCTCCAGTAGAAACCTGACCAAAGTATCACGTGGTCTACCACTGAGAGGAAAGAAATAAGAGATTTTCCCCTACCCTTCCGTATTTGAATTAACAGGCCGCCAAAGATTGACCGTAAAAAGAGGAATAGGAATGTAGGTCAATTCCTCGAGGCCGAAGTAAGAAATTCAGGTCAGAATGAAAGCAAACAGATGTTTTCACTCTGTTACCGGATGGATAAAGAAAGGGATATACTGGACATATAGTAGTCCGAAGCAATCGCCTGACAGGGAAGAAGAAAAAGGCTAAATGATTGGCCAGAATCCGAAAGTGGAAGTAGCACCCTTTTTTCGTCAGCGGAAATAGGGATAAAGAATATCAGTTTTGAAGACAGAGATCGCCATGAACGGATGAACGAATCTCGTGCCAAACTCCGGGTAAAGAAGCGACGTAGAGCTCTTGTACAAGATGACAGACGCATTCAAGCCAAGCTATATAAAATCCTGCTAACCCGTAAAAGAGGAAATACTCTCAGAAGGAACCCGTCAAAAAGTTAAGTAAACCTTCAGACTGTTTCTCCCTACACCCTTCCTAAGTACTGCAATTACATACTCTCTCTCTCTCTCTCTCTCTCAATTTAAAGAGGGAAGAAAGAAAATAATAAGGAAGAAAGACATTTGTATATTTGATATTATCCGCTGATAATATAGCCGACACGTTAAATATGTGTATCCGCATGTATTAAAAACCTGGTTATATTTTATATCTCTCCTCGTGTTGAAATGTATTCATAGTGCTGTCTGCCTATCAAGTTGACTTTTGCATGCTCCTTTTCAGCTTCATTCGCCTCATGTTATTCTCGCTAAATTGTCCTATTCGCCTTTAAAAATATGACACTGGAAATTGGAATTGTCGACTACGATAAATAGTATTATTATATCTAAACGTAGAGGTCCATATCTACCATTATCCTAGGGGTAGGAAGTGGTAGTGGCCTGGTGGGTGTGTGTGTAACGTGAAAAATGGAAACTCCTTGCAAACTGCGGTCAGTCTAGCCCCAAAGTAACCCCAACATTATCTGCCAGTTTCCCTACACCCAAAAAGGAAATCTTAACTGGAACTTATTCTGCGCGGGATCAAGGGCCTGGCTGCCCCATCTTCACACGTGCGGAAAATAAACTCCCGTCCAGGGATAAATATTTTATACCGCGTCACAAAAGGAATAAAGACTTGGGCTGTGCCACTAGTCAGATATTCGGGACCATTTCTCAAGTCGACCCGAGATGAACTTAAATAAATGGACCAAAGGACAAGAAAACTAATGACCATACATAAGGCATTACACCCCAGAGACGACGTTGACAGACTATATATATCTTGAAAAGCGGGAGGAGGAGGACTTGCCTGCATCGAAGACACCGTTGACGCATCCATACAACGGCTCGAGGACTACATAGAAAAACACGAACTAGGACTAATTACAACCATCACAGTCGATACGGACAACACGATAAACGAAAGAATGACAACTAGGAAACAAAAATGGGAAGGCAAACAGCTCTATGGCCGCTTTAAGATTCTAATGAACAATATCTCACACCAGAAAACCTGGACCTGGCTAAGAAAAGGAAACCTTAAGAGAGAAACGAAATCCCTCCAAATAGCAGCCCATTACAATGTCATAAGAACCTATCATATCGAAACGAGAATAGATAAGACGCAACAAAACAGTAAATGTAGGCTATGCGGTGACAGAGACGCAACGATCAAGCACATAATAAGCGAATGCAGCAAATTGGCACAGAAGGAGTACAAGGCGAAACACAACTGGGTCAGCAAGGTGATCCCCTGGGAAATGTGCAAGAAATTTCAATTCGACCATACAAACAAATGGTATATGCACAACCCGGCACCTGTCCAGAAAAAGACTCGCATGAACTCCTATGGGATTTTAACATACAAACGGATCACCTAATTCCGGCCAGAAGACCAGACCTCATAATAATCAACAAAAGAAAGAGAATCTTCAAAATTGTTGACTTTGCTGTCCCAGCGGACCACAGAATAAATCTGAAGGAAAGTGAAATTAAGGATAAGTACCTCAACCTTGCTAGAGAATTAAAAAAAACTGTGGAACATGAAAATAACGATTGTGCCAATTATGATTGGTGTGTTATGCACAGTAACTAAAGGATCATTAAAGGGTCTGATGGACTTGGAAGTTGGCAGACGGGTAGAGACTATCCAAACGACAGCATTGCTGAGGACGGCCAGAATACTGAGACGAGTCCTGGAGACTTGAGGAGACTTGCTGTCACTCAAAAATCACTAAAAAACCATCAGCTTATACTGATGTGAAAAACTCTAGAGGAGTAAATAATAATAAGTCTTATGATAATCAACAAAAAAAAGAAAATCTGCAAAATTGTCGACTTTGCTGTCCCGGCAGACCACAGAATAAAACTAAAAGAATGTAAAAAGAGAGATAAGTACCTCGACCTTGCTAGAGAATTGAAAAAAACTATGGAACATGAAGGTGACAATTATACCAATATTGATTGGTGGATTTTGGCACGGTAACTAAAGGATTTTTAAAGGGCCTGGAAGATTTGGAAGTTGGCGACCGAGTGGAGACCATCCAAACAACAGCATTATTGAAAACGGACAGAATACTGAGAAGATTCCTGGAGACTTGAGGAGACTTGCTGTCACTCAATCTCCAGTGAAATACTGACAGTTTACGCTGATGTGAAAAATCTAATGAGTAAATAATAATAATAATAATAATAATAATAATAATAATAATAATAATAATAATGTTTAGTAATCAATAATAACTAAAAGTAACACAAAATCGGTACACCGTAATATCTTATCAAGTATTCCTATCAAATACAAAAAAAAAATTACACAAGTTTATTTCACCCATAAAAGTGACACTAAAAGGCGGTAACATTATGAGCCTGAGTGGACATGAGGGTGATGCTAATAAAGAGGAAATCCACACTTCTTAGCCCTCAACAATAGGTGTTTCCCTAATGGTTTCAGTTTAGTGTCATTCCAAGGATAACACTTTTTTACGTGAGTGTTTACCACACTGTAAATCAATGCATTTGACCAAGATGGGAATCAAGGCTGTTCATCCCCTCCCTATAGTGCAGACCTTGCCCCCTGTGACTTTTGGTTAAACTCTAAGCTCAGAGGCTGTCGTTATGAGACAATTGAGGAGATGAAAGAGGCTGTGACGAAGGTCATTGACACACTCACATAAGAGGACTTCCATGGGTCCTTCCAGATGTTGCTGGAATGGGACAACAAGTGGATTGCAGCCGGAGGGATTACTTCGAAGGGGACTAGAGTTTCATGTGTGTACTATCAATATAAGTGCCCATACGAAAAAAAAAGGTCAGGAAACTTAATAAATTATGAACAGGATTTAGCGTAACAAAACCTACAAGGGTTAATATGTCATAAAACCCAACCAACCAAACTAAACCAAGTTTTGCTGAACAAAATACAATGTTGAGAAAAAATACTTGTGGAATTCAGCGACAAAAGACGTTAAATTGAGATTCTGTTCCCTCTCTCCGTGCTTTTATGACAGTCTTAATCCTTTCAAACATGTATTTCACTGACTGAAAGAAATATTCTTTATTAAAGTTGTCCCAACTTTTCTGAATGGCCGATAATAGATTTCCTTTGTTGGATAGATCCTTATCATGGACAATTTTATTTTAAATTTCAACCATAGAATTTTTATTGGATTTAGATCTGAACTGGTTGCTGTCCCTGGCATTGATTTTATGTCTTGCCAGAAGAAAAGCTTTAATCCACTTTCTGAAAAGATCCATTACCGTCCCGGAAAAAAGACTTCATTATCACCAAATATTTTTTATGGATGGAACTAGAAAATTATCTGGGATTTCAATTTAAGAAATGTGCCTTCATTGTTGTGATAATGATGCCCCCCCCTCTGTCAAATGATATTCTACCCAGTAACATGAATGACTCAGGAATATCACCTCGGTTATAATACACCTAGCCGCAACACAAAGCCTAAATAAAACATTTTTTCTCAGGATTAGGCATTTCAGTTATGCACTATAACTTTACTTTTTCTTTTTTTCTTTTATTAAGAAATATTTTAACATACAGAGAAAACTACCTTAGAAATATTAAACAAAAACATCTGAATGATATCCGTGTAAAAATTCAACAAGCATCCATTGTGTTCACACCAAACAAGGTATAGGAATGCAATCTGTTTTTAGTCATTTTACGGATTCATGAAAAAAAAATACGAATATTCAAACTGCAATCAAATAAGCTTGAAATAGTACTGAGATATGACAAAATACTTGATGGATCGCAAGAATTCATATTAAAATGTAAACATATACAATCAAATAGTCAGAAGGTACATCTTGATTTTTAATATTCAAAACATTTTTCGCCCTTTTTTCTCGGAGCTTACAATATGCTGACTGTATCCTCAGTAGAGAAGTAAGCCTTCCCTTGAAAAAATTAGGTGTCATGGGCAATATGCTGACTTTATCCTCAGTAAAGCAGTAAGACCTCCTTTCCAAAATGTATGTGTCCTGGACATAACACAACATGCTAACTCTAATCCCAAAAGAGAAGTAAGCTCTCCCTTCCAAAATTTGGGTGTACTAGGCATGAATAAATGAGATGACAGTATCCTCAGTAGAGCAGTAAGATTTCGCATGAAAAATTTGGATGTTTTGGTCATGACACAAAAATCAATCTGATGGTGAAGCACAGTTCTGGTAATCAGGGAAGTGTAGCTTACCTTTTTATTGACATTACCCCCTCATAAACTTTGATCCAGAGTCGTTGTACATTTAAGGGTCTTATTAAAAGGTCCAATAGATATGTTTAAAATATTTGTATTTGATGGGTTGGATGGTTGATTGTTTCGTTGGTTTTACGGCATATCAACCCTTTTCGGGTAATTGAAGGCCGAATTAAGTCATTTTGATAAAAGTCTCAAACAATTCAGTTTAGATTAAGTACAGTTTCTTGCTTACATAGTGTTGAATTTCAAAGCAGTTCTATTTCCTACAATTTAGTTTAGCATAAGTACATTTTTTTTATTTACAGTTAAATGTCAAAACAGTTCCATTTCAAACAATTCCGTTTAGCGTAAGTAAGTTGGCGCCCGTAGTCGAGGGTGACCAGAAGGCTTTCTTTTCAATAGCTACTACACCGAGGTATAAAGGAGGATGTAATTACATATTTTAGTTCTATTTTGCCAATAGAGAGTGCCCTATCAGGTGCTCCCATACTGGGCTAGTGTGGACATGGGAGCGATGGGTACTCCACATTCCCCAAAGGAATTACTGAAGTATTACTGAAGCCTCACTATCAGATTGTTTAGTGTTATATCCAGGACATTTGTAGAGGGGGTCTTACCCCCTCTGCACTGAACCCAAAAATCTTATTAAAACACTATGAAAAAAAAGTATAATTGACCACGTTCCCCAAAATTCTTGGAAAATGGGGAGTACCTTTGCATTGCTATCGCTCCTAGTTCCACTCTGTCCCAGAGTAGTAGCAGCTGATAGAATCCTATCTATAGGACCAATAGAAGTGTTTGACATTTAAACTGAGTGCAAGCAAATGGTTTATGCTTGATCAAATTGTTTGAAATAGAATTGTTTTATCATTTAGCTGTATGTAAACAAATGACTGATGTTTAATTGAATTGTTAGCGATAGTAGTACTTGGAAAGGGTGTGTGATGACTTATACGAAATTACTTTGAAGTAAATAGAATTGTTTGATCATTTAACTGTAAGTATCTATAAAATGTGTTTAGTATTTTATTTATTATGTATGAAAAAAAAGATTTGACATTATATAATCAACAATGGTTGATATGACATGAAACCAAACCAAAAGAAACCAAAAGCTAGAGATGTCAATGCGAGGGTTGGGTACGTTTCAATGTAAAAAGCGATACCAACCTTCGTGAGTAATTTATTGTCAAAGACCTTGTTAATGAATAACAGTAGTGATACGATTTAATTCATAATTTGAGAAGGGGATAAGCAGTTTCTACTTTTCCTTATGGTATTAGTCAGTAGGTGAATGTAATTGTGCAACTCATTTACTACATTTCTGCAGTCCTGCACACTAACCACAACGCAACAGGGACTTTCCCGTGGTGCTAGGGAATTCCAGACAACGATCCTTCCCTTTCTAGGTTTTCAAAGCTTCGCATATTTTATTCTGCTGTATAGAAGTGAAAAAAAAACAATTAAATCTAGGCTAACTACTTATGTATTAAAGGAAGTAGCTAATAGTTTTCAATTCTAATTTCAAAGAAAACAATGAATACAATCTTTGATATATTGGAGAAAAAGATTACCGTATACGCTTCCAATACAGGAAACAGAGCATTCCAACAAATCAGTCGAGCGTCTAGAATAACTTAAATGGACTGAATATATTTAGTCCGCTCCTAAAGAATATATTGAAAACAAATATAATTCCATTTAGAATAAAGAGAGGGAGAGGAGTTGGGCTTTTCAGTCCAATTTAAGAGAAAAGTGCTGATAGTTTCTCGGCCTCACCAAGATGTGAAAATTGTAAACTTGTTCAACTCAGATGTGTTTTACATATTTATTCTGTAATACAAGAATTGGTACAATTTCTTTCAAGTTTGTAATTTTTGTTAAAAATTCACGTCGTTTTAAAATTGTCTCCCTTTTTTGCTGGACTGAATAAAATTTGGCATATCCGTCAATTGTCGAAAAAATTGTAAACACAGACTTTCTTCAATTGTGTATACATTCTTTCTCAGAATTACTTTCATCCATATCTCTGACAATTCCTCTGTCTCTTTTTATGTCTCTCTCTCTCTCTCTCTCTATATATATATATATATATATATATATTTATATATATATATTTATATATTATGTGTGTGTGTGTTTTGTCAGAGTCTGTATATATACATGCACACACACACACATATATCTGTATGCTCACAGAAATGCTTGCACATATGTATACATTTATAAACACACACACACACACACAAACACACACAAACACACACACATATACATATAAATATATTTGTGTATATATACGTATATTCATATATATATATATATATATATATGCATGTGTATGTTTGCGTGTGTATGTATGAGTGCATATACAATGATCTCTCTCAAAAAATGCAAGAAGCAGACAATATCCCGCAGAAACTGTTACGGATGTAGACTACGAAGATGATCAATCGCTTCTTACAAGTACACCTGCTCCAACAGTGTGTCTAGTTCATAGTTTCTCTAGATCTTCATGTACTGCGTTAAAAATATCAATTGTCTTAAGTTTTGTTTTTTTTATAAGTAGGCATGGAATCGTCTAGACTTAGAAAATAGTCTTGACATATCGACCTCATTTTTTATCATATAACTTGTATAATTATGCCAATGTGTTCATTTAAGTTCTTAAATGTAACATGTAAAATTTTGAAAACATAAAGTTCTTTCTGATACATATTCTACCGCCCCAGCTGACTGGGCAATATATATATATATATATGAAGGAACCCCACTTAAACTAGTAGACAAATTCACGTACCTAGGAAGCAGCGTCGAATCAACCGAAAAGGACATCGAAACGAGGCTTATGAAAGCATGGACAGCTATCAATAGGCTATCGATTATATGGAAATCAGACCTAACCGATAAAATGAAACGCAGTTTCTTCCAGGCAGCGGTCACATCGATACTGCTATATGGATGCACTACATGGACGCTAACAAAACGGCTGGAGAAGAAACTAGATGGCAATTACACAAGAATGCTGCGTGCAATCCTGAACAAGTCCTGGCAGCAACACCCCACAAGACACCAACTGTACGGCCACCTGCCCCCTATCACGAAAACTATTCAAGTTAGACGAACTAGACATGCAGGACACTGCTGGAGAAGCAGAGATGAACTCATAAGAGATGTACTCTTATGGATCCCCACACATGGCCGCGCAAAAGCAGGACGACCAGCTCGAACGTACATTCAGCAGCTATGTGAGGATACAGGATGTTGTCCTGAAGACCTACCTAGGGCGATGAACGATAGGGAGGAGTGGCGAGAGAGGGTCAGGGATATCCGTGCTACCAGCACCATATGATGATGATGATATTACTAAATCTCGGCGTCTGTTTTCGAATATACGTCTTGCTTTGCTGTACATCTAATGTAATATGTCACCAAAATCTTATAAAAATTTCTTGACAATGCAAAATTTTTAAAAAAGCTCTGAGCAAAAGAATTCATAGCACCCACAAAATACTGAAAGTACTTCGTGTATTTTTGTAGAATTACATTGAGAAACAATGTCTTAGCAGAAGGTAATGCGTGTCAGCTCAAGCAAATGTAAACATGTGACAAAATATATCTTAGATAATGGGCTATATTCAAAAGCGTATAGGCGTACGAAGTTTTCCATTGTCTACATTAAAAACAACACACTGCTCTTTGTAAAACTTTGTAAGTAACAGCGAATATAAAAATATACCAAGAACTATGCAACTACTCAAATTTGAAGAGGATTCTACACAAAGTCATTCTTAGTGCAGTGCAGCTTTTTTATTTACATGATAACTGCATTTATCAATGTTTAATTATATTTACAATGACAAGTAATTAAAAAAAAAACAGCTGCCCGATAGAGTCAGGAGATGAGAGAGGGTCAGGGAAATCCGTGCTGGTAGCACATGATGATGATAATGATGATCTATGGCGTTCTTTTGATCTGCTGTTTGAAAAAATTCGGTTTTTTTCCTAAAGGATTAGGTTTCGTAGCCATTTGCAGGTTTTTCCGTATGTAATCTCACAATTTTGTCACTTGAATTATCCATGCAGTCGTTATTCTTCCGATTTCTGTTTCCTATTATTTTATTGTTCTTCTGTTCGTTCTTATGACGCCAATGTTTTGCTGGCCGCCTTAGCTAGTTTTCAATAATGTTTAAATTGTTTGGCTTGGTTTCTTTGTTTAATTGCATATCAACCTTTGTAGGTTATCTAATGCCAAAGTTATTCTCCCAGAAGAACAGTAGTGGTACAATTTAACCCATACCTGGGAGGATAAGGGGGTTCATACCTTTCCCAAGAGTATTTGCCCGAAAGTGAACGTAATAACGCGACTGGAATACGAAATCGCGTACTAAGATTCCGCAGTCCATCGCTTTAACCATTACACAACGAGGACACCCCCCCAATGTTTAAATTGAGTCCTAGTACTAATGCATCAACTCTATCCCAAATGCTTCCTCTTATTCCTTCTTTTCTTTATACATACAGTCTATGTATCTTGTCGGATGTAAAGTCAAATGAAACGTCATAAAATTTCTGGTCTTAATATCTATTGTTTATGTTCGTCTCTTAATATTTTAGGAATGGTTTTTGAGTATTTTCCAAAAGATACTGTCCTGGTGTTTATGCCTATAATCTGATTTCTCTTGCAAATTTTGGTTTCAATATGTTTTCTCGTTTATCTGAAATTTTCTTTTTTATGTTTTTTTTCATTTTTTGGTGTCCGATTCTAAAATTCTTAAGTATTCTTTCCAGACAATTTGGTAGTTCTCGTCCTTCCGGTCTTTCTCTTTTATCTCTTTTCATAATCAGCATGGCATATTTTTCAATGTCAAATTCCCTTCTTATATTCTGGCTCTATATCCTTTAAATTTCCCATAAGAATTTCTGGTTTGTTTACAGTTTATGTAAATCGCCTATGCATAAGGTAATTATTCTTTTTTTCAAAATTGAGAGGCATTATTGCTATAAAAAATGTGGTGGCGATAATAATTCTCTTCGAAAGATGCACTTTGGATTTTTGCTAGGGTTTGTCCTCTAACTGTGAACTTCGTCTGCCAGTTTTTCTTAGCTTTTGTAATGAAGTATATGACATTGTAGGATTTTTGTAGACATTTTCAGAATTCTATTTTCTAAGGTTACTTTACTATATCACAGGTTTCTCTGAAATCAATGCATGTTATGGCCGCATTTTCAGCTTTTTTAGCTTTGTTGAATATGAGTTTTTTTTGGGTTTTTTTTTATAAATACTTTATCTGTTTCCCCCATTCCGTTACAGCATTCTCTCTGTACTTCCGGAAATAGTTCGTAGCATTCAAATGTTTAATTGAATTTTTTTCATCAGTTTGGGCATGATTTCGCCTCATCATAGGACCAAATTATGGGTCTATAGTTATTGGTGCGGTTTCTCTTTCTGTTTCCTTTTGAATCAGCGTAGGTTTCCACTTTTTCACCCATTCTGGTACACATGCTCCTTCAAGGAATTTACTCTGTCGAAGAGCAAATCAGTTAAATCAGTATCACTGACACGATGCTCCACAACTTTTTCAGCTGTCCTTCACATCCGGGTGTCTTTGTCTACTTTTTTGCTTTCTTTTATTTTCACTTTATGATCCGCTTAAACGGCAAAATTCGCTAGATGTGAAGTTTGTTGTGTTATTCAAAACTTAGTTTAGTCTTCTGGTCGGCATTTTGTTCTCTGATTATATATCAAAGTCCAAGAGAATCTAATACATCTCATTTTCTCGAACCGATTCTTGTGTGCGCATATACCATTCGTAATTATTTCATTTATTGCAGAATATTTGCACCTGCGTTAGATGGTGGTCTTTCATTGAAGCCTGAGTAATAGCTTGTCTCGTCAGGCTTCAAGGACTCTTCTCAGTATTCTATCTGATCTCAACAATGCTGTGGGGCAGATGGTCTCAATTATTCCTCAATTATTCCTAATTGTATCGCAGTCGTCTTCAATTCCTGTTGGTTTTTCATCTCTCTGCAAGTTCTTAGTAATTGTCTATATTGTAATTTTCTTTCATTTTTATTCTGTGATCGGCTGAACAATTGAATTCTCGAGATTTTTTTGGTAATAAAAGTTCTACCGTCTTTGACGGTATGGGTTAAACTTTTTGTATCTCATTATCAGAGAGAATTTCATGTCTCGGTATCTATGACGGTTTTTTTTTGGGGGGGCTCATATACTATTTATTTTTATGGCCAGATTTACATATTCAGCATTATTCCTTTTGGATCATTTTTTCTACCCATTTAGCACAAATGGGTACGCTTTTTTCTGCAAGCTTCTTCCATTGGCATATTTAATTAATTGTTTAGCCATTGCTTCCACATCTATATTTAGCACAAATTGGTACGCTTTTTTCTGCTAGCTTCTTCCATTGGCATATTATTTAATTAATTGTTTAGCCATTGCTTCCACATCTATGTTTAGCACAAATGGGTACGCTTTTTTCTGCAAGCTTCTTCCATTGGCATATTTAATTAATTGTTTAGCCATTGCTTCCACATCTATATTTAGCACAAATTGGTACGCTTTTTTCTGCTAGCTTCTTCCATTGGCATATTATTTAATTAATTGTTTAGCCATTGCTTCCACATCTCTATTTGCTATTCTGTTGCGTTTAATCAACACTCGCTTTCATATAATTGGCCTTCATGGTATTAGTATGGGCCACTAATAAAAGAGATTCAGTTTCTCTTTTGAGGTTTACTCTTCTTAGCCATGTACGGATCATATTGTATGCAATCTTCCCTTTTTGTCATTTGAAGTTGCCATACAGTAGCTTCTCTTCCTAATTTTCTTTTTCCTGACGTTGACATTGATATTACTCGCAGCTTTAAATAATCTGTCTTTCCCCTTTTTTGTGTATTCCTCGTGTCATTGAATTATTAAATCAACGCAATTCTTATTCCTGGACAGTAGTTTTCTTCTTTCCATACATATAGCGTCTCTTTATACAACTTCATAAAGGTTTTCTGCATGCTCATCAATTTCATTTTCCTTTGACACATCTCTGTAAGTTCCTTCCTTGTAAATTTTAAGAATGCTCAAGGTTATCTGACAGGAGGAATTGCCTCAATTTCTTTGATGAGACCTCTGCTGCAGATCTTGTTTTCAAGGAATTATCTTGTTCTTCTTCTGAGGTACTTTATTCTTAGTTGTTTTTTTTTTTCTTTCTTCTTTGTTTGATGGTGCCCACTTCTAATATTCCCAGGTACTTGTAACGTTCTTCATTGCCATATTGTCTGATATTTTTTATTTGATAATTGTATTCCCTTCTTTGTTGTCGACATCGTCGTTGTTGCTATTTATATTACAATTTTACTCTTGACAGTTTTTCACATCAGCATTAGCTGATGTTTTCTCGCAGGAGTTTGAGTAAGAGCAAGTTTCATCAAATTTCCAGAACTCTTCTCAGAATTCTGGCTGATCATAATAATACTGTAGTGACGATGGTCTCCGATTGTCCTCTGATTTATAAGTCTTCTTAACTAATCCAATGGATATTGTTACGAGTGCACCAATTACAATAGGTATCACCGTCACCTTCATGTTCCATAGTTTATGTTCTTTAACAAGGTGTAGATATTTTCTCTCTTCTAACTTTCTTTTGATTTTTCTCTGTGATTTATCCGGACGACAAGGAAGGGTCTCTTTTTTGTTGACTATCACTGACTGCTCATCTGAAGGAAATTAAATGATTTGTTTGTATCTCAAAATACCAAGGAGGCTTGTGTCTCTCATTACCCAGGACGTATTCCGGGCTGTGTAAATATTACTTGTTTATATAATCAAATTTAAATTTCTTGCACAATTCCCAGTGATCATATTCCCCACCCAGTTGTGTGTAGACTTATGCTCTTTTTGCGCTAATTTTAGGGCTACAGCAGATTCTAAGAATTTATTGTTAAAAAAGGAATGGTAATTTTTCCTCGTCCACTCACATCCCATCTACCAAAACCTCCAAAAATATTATCATTTTCTCGCGCCTCCAGCGCAGATCTCCCTGACCCTCTCTCGCCACTCTTCTCTATCGTCCATCGCTTCCGGTAGGTATTCAAGGCTACATGCTGTATCGGCACAGAGCTTTTGTATGTAGGTTCTAGCTTGTCGTTCTGCAGTTTGCTCATCCATGTGAAGGGGTTAACAGGAGTATGTCACAAATGAGTTCGTCCCTACTTCTCCAGCAGTGTCCCGCATGTATGGATCGTCTAACTTGGATAGTTTTCGTGATGGGTGGTAAGTGGCCTCCAAGACTCGTTCAATATTGCTCGCAGTATTCTTGTGTACTTGCTATTCAACCTTTTTCTCCGTACGTTTAGTTAGCGTCCATGTAGTGCATCCATATAGCAGTATCGATACGACAGCTGCTTGAAAAAAACTGCGTTTCAATTTATCGATCTGGTCTGAATTCCATATGACCGATAGACTATTGTTAGCTGTCCATGCGTTTGCTAGTCGCGTGTTGATGTCTTTGAAGTTGATGAGACACAGCTTCCTAGGTAGGTGAACTTGTCTACTTGTTTCAGAGAACTATCAGTTACTGGGGAGCTGCTACGACTTTGATTAAAGCACATGCATTCCATCTTGTGTTCATTAAGATGGAGACCTATTCAAGCAGCTGCTCGTTCCAGACAATGCTGCAGGGATTCGGTGTGGGTGAGTGTATTTGCCAGAGGCGCTATATCATGGGCGTAGTCGGCGTTCGTAATCGTTTGTGCGGGGTATCTTCTGCTTCTTTCCTTTGTTAAAATAACTAAAAAAGAAATTAATGGGGGACTTTAATTAAAGTTAAAACGTGGAAGTGTGAGGGGAAACTATTTTGAAAGCCATGGGAGGAAGCATGGTAGACGTAAAGGTGAGCGGATAAACCCTTTGACGGGTAGACGTGGTGCGTAACCAGACCATAAGCGAATGAATCCTACAGATCAATGGCCAGGATCAAATATTTCGATCGGGGAACTACTGTTGCTCGTCTAAAAGGGTAGGATCTATAGATGAGAATAAAAACAGCCATGGAAAGATTATCCAGACCAAAAAAAATAAAAAATAACTCCACGTACAATACACACAAAAAAATGACATAAGTAGATTATATCTTTATAATTAGTAAATGGTTGTTATATCTGGAATTATCTTGGTAGTAAATATCTAATCGTCGGCACCCGTCTCAGTATTTTAGCATAATCTTGGAAACAATCTAGTCTGCAAAACCGAGTTTCTCTCTCTGCTTTCGTTTGTTTGTTGTTGGGTTTTATGGCATATCAACCATTGTAGGTTATTTAACGCAAAATATATTTTTATGTAAATAATCAGTTTAGCATGAGTACACAGTTTAATTGTCAAAAACATTTCTATTTCAAACTATTCAAGCAGTTATATATAACTATTCAGTTTACTGTACGTACAGTTTCAATGTCAAAAACAGTTCAATTTCATATAATTCAGATTAGCATAAGCACGCAGTTTGAATGTAAGTAGAGTTTGTGAATAACAATTCTATTTTTAGCTATTCAGTTCATTCAAGCAGTTCTAATTCAATTAATTCAGTTTAATATTAGGACGGGTTTTCTTTACAGACAGTTAAATATCAAAACAGTTCTATGTTAAACAATTCAGTTTAGTGTAAGTACAGTTTCAATATCAAAAACAGTTCAATTTCAAACAATTCAGTTTAGCATTAGTACACAGTTTAAATGTAACTACAGTTAAATTCTAAAAAGCTTTTCTATTTCTAGCTATTCAGTTTAGTCAAGCAGTTCTAATTCAGCTAATTCAGTTTAGTATAAGTACAGATTTTTTTTATACAGAGTTACATGTCAAAACAGTTCTATGTTACACAATTCAGTTTAGCGTAATCAGAGTTTCAATGTCAAAAAACACTTCTATTTGAAATAATTCAGTTTAGCATGAGCACGATGTTTGAATGTAAGTACGGTTTAATTGTCAAAAACATTTCTATTTCGAGCTATTCAGTTAAATCAAACAATTCAGTTTAGCATAAGTATGCCGTTAGTTCTATTTAACCCATAGATAGAGCCCTATCAGCTGCTACCGCTCCGGGCCAAAGTGGACCTGGAAGCGATGGCAATAAAGGGATACTCTTCATTCCGCGAAGCTCCAGCATCACTGGAACCTCACCATCAGATTGTTTAGTGTCAACAACAGGACACTCGTGGGGGGGGTCTTACCAGTATGCAGAGGTGCAGTCGGTGTATTCTACAGTCCCAGCCGACTGGGCAATCTTCGTTTTCTAATTTATCTGATATATTCTTGTCCACCAGCTCTGAATACCAAGATCATGAAACGAGCTACTTAGCGATGAGCTGAACGAAGCAATAGGTATTTTGTTTGTTTATTTAGGTCTTATGGCATATCAACCTTTGTAGGTTATCTAATGCCAAATCCATTTTATACAAATAAACAGTTCTATTTCAAACCATACAGTTTAATATAAGTACACTGCTTAACCGTCAAAAACCTTTCTATTTCAAACAAATCTGTTTTGCAGAAGTACAAATAGTTTTATTTCAAATACTTCAGTTTAATTTAAGTATAGTTTTTTGTTTACACACGGTTCGATGTCAAAACTGTTCTTTTTTAAACGATTAAGTTTTGTATACAAAAATAGTTCCATTTCAAACAACTCAGTTTAACATAAGTACACGATTTCATTGTCAAAAACACTTTTATTTCAAGCTATTCAGTTTAGTCAAACAGTTCTATTTCATACAATTCAGTTTAATATAAGTACAAACTGTTTAATTTCAATGAATTCACTATAGTTTTTTGCTTACACACCGTCAACTGTCAATACAGTTCTGTTTCAAATAATTCCGTTTAGTATGAGTAAGCAGTTTATATGTCAAAACTGTACTCCTTCGTGCAAATCAGTTTGGTACTATTTAACCCATAGCTTAGAGGATAAGAGGGTTCGTACCTTTCCCGAGGGTATTTGTCCGAAAGTGAACGTAATAGCGTGACTGGAGTTTGGACTTGCAAAATAAGATTCCATAGTCGAGTTCTTTAACCATTCCACCAAGAAAATGATAGGTAAAACTGCAGACATGGTAATAGCTTTATTCTTACCATCGAAGCAAATGATCAGTGATTGAGCACAGGAAAAAGTCACGATGCCGAATACTGATCATCAAGACAGGATTTTCCTGTCAAAGCGAAACATAAGAATTATAAATTCTTCTCACCGAGACCTCTCACCAGTTGATATTTGAGCGTTATGAGCGGAACTCAATATCAAGAAATAAAATTAGCATACGGTTTTGAAATCTTTTGGTATTTTTAAAAAATCTGAGACAGCAACTCTAAAAAAACAGAAAAATAAATTGAAATTCTTATTTATTTTTTTTAAATACAAGAAAACAAAAATATCAGTATGAAGAATTATGGTGTAGGTTTGTAGGGAATGGGCTATCAGAAATAGATTAACATTAAATTTGTATTTACTGAAAGGAAAAAATAAAGAAATAAAGAATGGCCTACCTCGACGAGTTATATTATGTTGAGACCTTTTTTTTTATTTCAAATTAGAAAATTGAAGAATTTGTATTTTCTTTCTTTTTTCTATGGAAATGTCTGGAAAAGTCTAAAAAAAACAAGAAATCTATTTTGTGTTCGACATAAAAGTACACTGAAAGTTGTTTATTGGTGGCTGTATCGAAAGAAACGTTATTATAATTGTTGCTTGTATCAAAGAGTTGAAGAAATTGATAATTATTTCTGGGGGTCAAGGGACAACAGGTATTTTGATATTTAATACATACTTTAGTTTATCACAATGATGCAGTTTTTCATTTTTTTCCCGAAATTTCTCCTATTTCTTTTGGCTTCTGAAAGTCCTTTTGAAATGATTTAAATTCATCAATAGACTATAGGTAGAATCGTCACCATAGTATTTTACAGAGAGAGACAGAGAGACAGAGAAAGAAAGAGACAGAGAAAGAGAAAGAGACAGAGACAGACAGATAGAGACAGAGGCAGAAAGACAGAGAGAGAGAGAGAGAGAGAGAGAGAGAGAGAGAGAGAGAAAGAGATTGAGAGATACAGAGAGACAGATACAGAGACAGAGAGACAGAGGGACAGAGAGAGAATGATAGGTAAAAAGTGTACTGAAAAATGTGTAGTTTAAATCTTTTTTTCTAATTTTAAAAGTGCCACTAAAATAATTTAGGATAATGTCTATATATCGAGTTAGTCGTCATTTCCGTCAGTATCTTTAATACTCGAATGATGTTGCTATATCTGGCATTTTAGTAATTGGTAAAATTCATATCAGTTGTAAACCTTGGGAACATGTAGGCAATTTGGTCTCAAGATTTAGTAATCAAGTATTCCTATTCCCTTGTTTTAAATTACATGTTTAAAGCTACTTCAAATGCAAAAAAAAGCCAAAGTTAATTAAGTATAAGTAAAATTTATCACTTGTAAATTTCCTGGTTGGCTTGAAAAGTCGGCCGCTTGATCCAAATGGCAGGAAGGAACAAAAGACACAAAAGACACTAACGTTTATTTCCTGATGTTGCATTTTGTTTAAATTGGTCACAAAAGGATTATGTGGTTGTACTCTGCCCTGTTCATGAAGGAAAGTAGACACACATCAAAAGCGATTGTCATCCCTGTCCATATGTTGGGGTGGAGAGTCACTTAAATCCCAAACTACTTGCATTATTATTCAAAACCTCAAACTTTTTTCCATAGTTTGCTTTGCCAGTTAAGATGTTTGACTAGTCAACTATGTCTCTACAAATGAGAAGCAAAAAATATCAAAATAGTGCCCACGTTTTTACCTGCTTATTATTCCAATCTGTTGAAATTATCGATTTTCTCATGAATTTGGTTGAATAGACAGTTGAGTTAGGGGAGGTTTACTAGGTTCCATGTCTGCATATATTGTATTTACTTATCTTTGTGTTGGAATGACACCTATAGATTGACTCGTCCTCATGTGACATATACCAACTGAGCTCTCTTCTGCGCAGTCTCAGTCTCAGACGCAGTCTCGGTTCTGTCTGAGCGAATCGTTATCAAGAGCGGTAATATTCCTGATTGTTAAGCTTGAGAGGGGTTTCTCCCAGCGTTCGTTTGTGTATGTATTATTTGCCTTCAATATATTTCTTATCACTTATTTCTGTGTCGTGTCATCATTTGAACCTCCTCTTGACCACAACACTGCTTTACGATATGTACGACTGCATGTTTTAACCAGACATTAAACTTATAAATTCTATTGATTGAATTATTCTTAATGGGTTCAGGGGCATTGGATGCTCATTTAAATACTAGCTTTAAGCCATATTCTTCATGATTTGCCTGAGAGCTCACTAGAAACAACATCCTACTTTATATTATGTCTAATATAAAAAAAAAGATTCGTTACAGACACTAAATTTAGATCTCCTTGCTTCTGATGTATCTTTCTTGTGTAATATAATCTGTTGTCTAATATCCGTGTGTGTGTGTGTTTTAATTAGTGACCCTGTATAAAAGATTTCATTATAGGTTGCCCAATGTCAATGTCCTTAATAAATTTGCTAAAGGAATCTGGGGACTACATTTTAGGACTATTTCTTTTTAATTATCTTGATTCCCTATATTATTTTTTTGTCTAGAACATCAAAATTGTTTCCCAGGCATTTATGTACTTACTTTTCCATTCATATAATATTCAGCAATAATAGTTACATAATATTTTTTAAAAACTTCATCATAATAAAATAGTTTTTCAGCAGACATCAAAAATCAGTCTAATAATGTTGGAAACAATTCCCACCTCTCACTGAGAAGGAAGATATAAGGAGTAAGAGTCCCGCTGTAAAACCAGATATTAATAAGAACGGATCAGATAATTTGGGTCTTTACAACTTTGAATTTAATAATTCAAAGTTGTAAAGACCCAAATACTTTTCTAAACACAGAACTTCTTGGAATAAACAATGATGAAATACACACATACAACAAGATATATAAGGAAAAAGATAATTCCCATTAATGTAACCTTTCAAAATACACATTTGTATTCATTTCAATACGTCCCTTTTTCTTGCATATCATAAAGTTGAGTGTTTGTTTCTTTCAAATAAAAATAAAAAAAAGGATATCACAAGAAAACTATCCTAATTTCGTATTTCTTAAGGATATATATATATATATATATATATATATATATGTGTTTTAATATTTTTAGAAATTAGTTTATTTCCCCATAGAATTTGCTTCGACAGGTAGATGGGAAATGTTACAAAAAAACATAGTCGTGATATAAAGTTCACTATATTATTTGGAAAGGTATGAATTATTTTATCCTCTAGCTACGAATTAAATCGATACATAATAGTTCTGCTACGAAAGTAATTTTGTCATGGAACAATCTACGAAGGTTAATATACGATTTTTAAACAAAAAAAAAAATCGAAACTGATCTGGTCTGTTATTGGCCACTTAATCTACACGAGCTGTATAATACACCGGTTGAGAGATTGTTGAGGCCCCGGAAATGGTCAGTAATGAAAACACACACACTCGGATATTAGACAACAGATTATATTACACAAGAAAGATAGAGTTACATAAAAAAGGTAAGAAGTCTTGTACTGTTCTGATAACACCGATATTGATCTACCTCTGGGCAGCGAAATCTCTCTGTACTAATAATGGTGAGAAGAGTCCATTATGGTAAGATGGGTAAGGATCCCACAACAGAAATAAGCCCCAACCAATGAGTGTCCAGTATATGACATTAAACCATCTAGCCCAGTCGGCTCAGGCTGTAAAAATATACCGACTGCATCTCTGGATAGGAGTAAAAAAACACACGAAGAGTGTCATGATATGACATTAAACCATCTGGTGTGAAAGCTTCAGTAATACTGGTGCTTTGGGGAATGCGGAGTACCCCTTCCTTGGCTATTGCTTCCAGCTCCAATCTGACTCAGTGTGGTAACACCTGATATGGGTCAAGTAGAACTGTTTGACATCTAAATCGAGTGCAAACAAAATACTTATACTAAAGCAAATTGTTTAAAACCGAACTGTTTGATCATTTAGCTGCGTGTTAAAGAATAAGTGGTGTTTAATTGATTTGTTAGTGATACCGAGCAATATTTGGAACCATTTAACTGTTGATTTACGCTAAAGTGAATTGTTATAGATAGAACTGTTTATATCTACAATACGAATTTACAAATCATATATCTGATATATGTCTAAAAACAGGATTTGGCTTCAACTAACCAACAATGGTTGATCCTATTTACCAACTCCTCAACTCGGGCAGGATATGACACAAGGTCAAATTTAAGCGGAGTTTAACATGTTTGAATTCAAAGTTTTCCTTCTCCTAGACTAGTTGTCTCACCAAGGTTGAAGAACCCAGTCTGTCCTACTATTTACCCATAGCTGGAGGAAGAATAATTGAATTCTTACCTTTCGTAAGGGTATTAGAGCTTTGTGAAATACAATCAGCCTCGTCCAGGATTTGAACTCATGTCGCCGTGTCCATTTCCTACGACGATAACCATTACACCACGGGCACCTCTAACCAACAATGGTTGATGTGCCATAAAACCAAAGTAAACCAAACCAATCGTCTGTTTTCACATTCTTAAAATTTCTGCATAAACTTGCAGCTTTCTTTTCCTTTATCATCCTGTCTCATTTCCCAACCAGCTTTTCCAGCTTTTTTTTCGGGATGAATTTATCAATGACTACACACGTTCCAGCATAATCAATATGTTCCCTCTTTATATATATATATATATATATATATATATATATATATATCCTGTTAGTGTACAGAAGCTATGTGTTTAGAATAATTCCTATATAGATTATATGAGAAATTTCAAGTAATTTTACAGGCGTGTTCGATGTATGGCTGTTTGTATATAGATCTTTCAGGAAATATATAAAAACACTCAAATATAGAACGAATATCTCTGTAACGCAAATGGAAGAAAACTCAACGGACCGTTACCGTAACATTATAAACTTATTTCGACGAGTCAATGCCTCGCCTGTTCAGACTCGCTACAAATACTTACAGAGAAATCAACAAAAAAAAAAAAAAAAGAAAAACCAAAAAATAATTAAGTGAATAAAGTAAACAAAAAAGAGATAAAAAGCTGCCATACCACCATCAATGTCAACAGGTGGGCTTCAGAATTAATCCTGTTAGCTAAAACTCCGTTCTCATGTCTTAGATTTAATCGCGGTTCTATCTGTCTACTATTTTGTTTAATTTTGTTTTATTCTAATTTTTTGTACCTATTCATCACGTGTCAACCGTGGAGTTCCCTAACTACTAATCCAGTTTGGTCTTTTTTTCTCTAAAAGATTTTCTCGTTATTTATATATCTTTAGTCAGTATTAAGGGTTTCAGAGGTACCCCGAACCTACATACAGCAGTTCTGTGAGGATACGGGGTGTAGCCTTGAGGACCTGCCGGAAGCGATAATTGATATGGAGAGGTGGCGAGAGAGGGTCATGGATATCCGTGCCGATGGCACGTCAAGATGATGAGACAAGTCTCTCACTTGGTAAGTATCGATATTTTTATGAAAACCTGACAATAATAAAAATTGAAGGGAGAAGATGAAATAGAAAAAAATTAGAATTGTTTTGATACTATAAGGCCAATTATTGTTCTCTTAGTTATTCACAATTTGTTTTTTTTTTCTAATGAAGTTCTATAAAGTAATATATGCAGCCCATTTAATTTCCAAAAATTCATCTGCGCATAGATATTCATGTTACTATGTAAAGTAATATACACCCAATTTATACATAATGGTCATCACATTCCAATAGTGCTATTTTCTATTATCCCTACTATCATATTAATCGAAACCTATTCTTGTCTCCGCATTTGAAAATTAGTTCACTTCATTTGTTTAATAAATCTCGTGCGGCTTTGAAATTAATTATACTAATTTTCTCTTCCAGGCATCGTTTACAACTCTAATTGAAGTTGTTTGCCGTCGAAGATTTCCTAATGATTTTCCACTTTATTTGAGGAGTTAGTCTACATTCTTTTAAACATGAAAAATATTTCGACAGTGGAGTTTGCTTCCTAAATAGCAGATTAATGAAGACATGTCCATGATTATACAGGGTGTCGCATTATACATGGGACCCATGTGACTGCTAATATATGGTGTCTCAAAATACATGTGACTACTAATATAGGGTGTCTCAATAGACATGAGACTCATGTGACTGCTAATATTGGGTGTCTCAATATACATGGGACTCATGTGACTGCTAATATAGTGTGTCTAAATATACATTGGACAAATTTTACTGCTATAGGGTGTCACAATATACATAGGACCAATGTAACTGCTAATATAGGGTGTCTCAATATACATAGGTTCAATGTGACTGCTAATATAGGGTGTCTCAATGTACATAGAATCAATATGACTGTTAATTACTCTACTAATGATAAGGTTGTGTTTTTTGTTTCAGATTTGAAAAGCGTAAACTTTATCAACTATTGATCCTCGATCAGAATACCTTGGACCAGAGAGGAAAATATTTTGCGTCAAAACTTATTTGGGATAAAATTATTCAAAACTGTCTCAAAATAGATACAACACATTAATATGATAATAATTTATGACTTTGACAAGAAACTCAAATAATATTGCATATCCTGGGAGCTGATATAATATCAATTTAAAAAAAATGATTTGATGTGTCTAGCTCAAAGGATGTATTTCTTACAGGACGGATCATATTGATGGGTTGCATTTATTATAAGACACCGAGTACAATTCTTGTTTCCAGCTCCCAGCGGAAATGCCAATGTTTACTCTAACTTCGTCACGTCTATGTTCCTTCAGGGAAATGTTATCTTGGTATACTACGTTTTCCTAATTACATCTTCCATACATGGTGTATTTGTCTTTTCTTTCTTACAATTACAAGAAAATATATACCGCCCTCTAATTATCCATATGTGATTTTTCTAATATTTTCTTATTAGGGTTATTTATAATTCTATGAATATTATTAGAAGTAGCTGATTTTTACAGTATTTCAATTGACAGTTTTACTTAGTGGGTTGTCTTTAAAAAAGTGCTTATTAAAACAAATATTAGAAGCACCTGCCTATGTTAATATTAGAATGTCAATAGAAAATGTCGTTGAACCAACTTTCCTTGCAACATTAAAAACAAATATATATATATATATATATATATATATATATATATATATATATATATATATAAAATTCTCAAATTTCTCTCGATGCCGGAGAAATAAAAGTAAGAGTGATACAAATTGCTGTTGTTGTTGTTGTTGCTGTTCTTCTTCTTCTTCTTCTTCTTCTTCTTCTTCTTCTTCTACTACTACTACTATTACTACTACAACTCATGATAATAATGATGATAATAATAATGATATAACATATAATTAGGCAATGTGTCAACAGTTCTAGAACTTCGTTGCATATCATTACAATTTCACAAATGAGATAATTATTAGATAGTAATTAAATATCACATTCCTTCATTTATTGGCAATTAATTATTATATAAATTCTATATATAAGAATTGACTCAATATGTAGATTAATAGTCGTAAATGTAATGCTTGAAGCAAGTTGAAATATTGCATTACTAATTTAAAAAGGGAATTTACCCTACAATATCTATCTATCTATCTATCTATCTATCTATCTATCTATCTATCTATCTATCTATCTATCTATCTCTGCGTTTTTACGGGATTTATATATATATATATATATATATATATATATATATATCTATAAATATATATATATATATATCTATATATATATATATATATATATATATATATATATATATATATATATTGGTTCAAAAGAATTATTTATACGATCGAAAGAAGAATAAAAACTTGAAAATAATTAGGTTTAAGTTTTGTTTTATCAAAACCTGCTTGAATATTATATATATATATATATATATATATATATATATATATATATATATATATATATATATATATATATATATATATATATATATATATATTAATATATATATATATATATATATATATATATATATATATATATATATATATATATATATATATATATATATATATATGTTTACATCAACATATATATATCTGAACGAATGTATTTTATTCGGATAAACAGTACATCAAGTAAAAACCGATTCAAATAGGAATCCCCGTGGTCAAGTAACTAATATACTGGACAATGGCATCATAGTGAGTTCAAAATCCAGTACTACTATGATATTTATTTTCGGAATAATAACTTAGAAGAAGTTGTGAACCCCTTATCCTCTACCTTCAACTAAAGCGGAAATAGTGTCATTACTATTCCTCTACAAGGATGACGTTAAATAGCACTCAATAATTGATATTCTGTAAGAAAAGGAACCACAACCAAACACACTCTATAGTTAATTAACTTGTTAGAGAAAGCATAAATCTACAGATGGCTTGCTATATTCATTTGTTGAATGAAAATATTTTTGCACCATATGCTTTTAGTGTACGCCTCTGGCCCGGGAGACCGGTTGACAATCCTAGGTCAAGTAATACCAACGACTCAAAAATGGTACTGGACGCCTCGCTTAACACTCACCTTTATAAGATACGGATGAAGAGTAAAGTAGATCAACCCAGGTAAAGTAGTTGGGCCCTACCCTACAATTCGATGAAGTAGCTATTGAAAAGGAAACCTTCGGGTCGCCCTCGACTACAGTCGCCAAAAAATGCTCACATTCGGTTTGGAAAAAGTGCGTTTTATATTAGCCGAGACTGACTGTAGGTAATTATTCATGTGGACCCGTTCGATTTCAACCAGTAAATTTTAGTGGGAGGGATTTGAAATAATTAAACCCTCAGACTCAACGTTTTTTTTGTTTAAAAAAAGGAGCGCCAATAATTTTACATTTTATAAGAGGAGTTAATTTTCATATTTTAATTCTACGTACAATAAGCAACATCTTTGGAACAGTTAGTTTTGTAATAGGCCAGATAAGCAGACAGTTCGATTTTCTTTTGATTTTGGTGGGGAAGGAGATCCTATTATTTTACACACTCATGAAACAGGTTATCGTTCTAATTGAATTCGAATATAAAATCTAAATCCCACCTCTTAAAAAATTAAAAAAAACAATCTTTTTTTCGAGAAATAAATAAGTGTTCAAATCATGAAAATAAAAATTAAACAAAAAATACTAGGAAATTTTACCCTGTGATCTTGAATTTGTGTACATGTCAAATAACACACACACACACACACACACACACACACACACACACACACACACACACACACATATCCATACACACACAAACATACACAGATAGATAGATAGATAGAGAGAGAGAGAGAGAGAGAGAGAGAGAGAGAGAGAGAGAAAGAGAGAGAGAGAAAGAGAGAAACAGGGGTTCCAGAAAAATTATATTTCTTAATATTTCAATGAATAGATCGACTGAATCTGTGTCAGTTTTCAGACAGCCCGACAATAAAAATGCTTAATTTTGTAACAATTTTATATTACATGGTATTTGAAGAAAATTGATATCATTTGAGATGTACAGGATGTTTTAGAAAAATCGATATCATTTTGTGATCTAATAATTTTGATCAATTCTTGTTCAAATCATCTCTAATTTTAACAGTATGTTTAGAATCAATGCAAAATCGTATCTTTATTTTTCTAGTGTTCTTTTCATATATAAAAATGCCATCGACAGGAAAAGGCATGTGTAAACATTAAACGTAGAATGTAGAGTTATTTTTACACATGCTGTGGAAATTTGAAATCATTTGATCGAGATGTGATCAAATTATTAGAATGAAAAATGACATTATTTTTCCACACTGAATTCTGTTTCTGTGTTGAACATAAAATTTCATACACTTAAATCATTATTTGCATTCCAGCGTGAACAATGGATTAACGTTTTCTCTTACGAGGCACAAAATTAATTCTTGCGTAATTTGAAATCATTAAAGATACCCTTTTGTGCTTTCAATTATCACCCTATCCATTATGTCTCCCACAGCTTTCTCATCAATTCACCATTTCATTTCCGATGTCTTATTTTGATTGATCGCAAAAGAAACGTTTCTGTGGAACGATTTGTTTCTTGTTTTATAGTTAGCAAAAGTTTCATCAAGATTTCAAAGATTTCTACCCATACTGGGCAATGGTGCATCCATAATCCAGGATCTCTCTCAGAAAAATGAGGCATATATAATTATCTGGGATTTTCACATGAAATCGGAATAACAAATTCCGTCATGAGGCAATATTTATTATAGTTATCAAGAGAAAGGGGAACCAGTTAATTAAAATCGTCACTCCTTTATGCAAAATATATGAATAATTAAATGAACCTTGTCAAATAGTTTTAAAAAACTGGAATATAAATATGAAGCAAGTATAGTCCTATACGCGACTGGGTGGGAAGCAGATCGATCGGAAATAATGCAAGAAATTGAAATTCGACCATACTACCAAATGGTATATGCACAAATCAAAAACCGTCACGGAGAATGAGACTCAAAAATTCTACGATTCTGAGATACAAACGGATCACTTATCCCCGCTCAGAATACTAGACTTTGTGATAATTAAAAAAAAGGAACTTGCTGTCCCAGTGGATCAGATATTTAAAATCAAAGAAAGCGAAAAGAGAGACAAGTATTTGGACTTCGCTAGAGAATTAGGAAAGCTGTGGAATATGAGGGTGGCGGTAATACTATTTGTAATCGGTGGATTTGGAATAATCCACAGAAGCTTGGGAAGGGAGCGGGAAGAGATGAAAATCGAAGGATGAATCAAGACCTTGCAAATTACTGCATGGTTGGGATCGGCCAGAAAATTGAGAAAAGACCTAAGGAAACTTCTTGTCTCTCAGACTCCTGTGAAAGACCACTCGCAAGATGTAAAGTAATATGCAGCAATTCAGAGATTTGAGGAATTTATAACCAAAGAGAAAGATAAAAGTGAAATTAAAATAAGACAGACATAATAGCAATGATAACATAATAACGGAAAGAAAATCAGTAATACAATAACAGAAGTCTTACCTCAATCGACAAACTAAAGAAATTGTAATTTATTGGAATCATTTTGAGATGAGGCTTCTTAATCTGAGAATTAATTTTTTTTTTAAATTTATTTATTGCGGACTTTTTGTCCTCTTCTTGGTAGTTTTTGTGTTGTTTCTTCTTTCACTACGTTTCGGCCAAATTTCACCTCTGGCCTTCTTCAGGTGATTTTACCGCGACCTCGGATAGGAATGATGAGTCTTGTAACCGTATCCCCAGGAATTACTACCTTCCATAGTTGTTGTCTATCGCACCACGTTTTTGACCAAGTAAACCTCTGGCCGGCTTGGGTAGGATTTGAAACCGCTATCTTCTGACAATGCTCACCTGGAACCGCAGTGACTCAACACCTCTATCTCAGATAAAGAAATTGTACATGTGAAGACCTGTCTATGGCTAGACAGAGGAAATCCAAAGAACTGTGCCATTGGCCTAATGAGTTCACCAGTGGTCTCAGAGAAGGGGGTTCACTCCCAGGTCGAGTCATACTAAAGACTCAAAAAATGGTACTTGATGCAACCTAGCTTAACACTCAACATTATAAAGTAGGGATCAAGGGTAAAGTTGAGCAATCCAGGGAATAGTGTAGTGCCTTCCCCAATATCTCGGTGTAGTAGCTATTGAATAGGGAGCCTTTAGCTAGAATAAGGTCTCCAACTTTACTTACTTTATATCAAAGTAAGAATAATTATTAATTCACTGGAAAATAGCAACTATGGTTATAGAGATGACACAATTAATCATGAATAACCGAATGCAGTGAACAGGCCTAAAAGGAATGGAAAAAATATTGACTGGGAATGATTTTTGCAAAGGACTGGAATTTTGATATGTGAAATATGAAAGTAGTGGTTGAAACAATCATAACGAAAAAAACCTTTGCCTAATTCCCACGAACCTGGAAAAGACAGGGGCTAAACTGTAAGACTTACGACCATTCGAAACCTTGCACTGTCCAAATCAGATTAGAAAAGTCCTGGGGAACGGAGTCTTGCTATGACGTAGACTCCATAGAAAAACGACCTGTTCCAGCTAGTGTAATACATTTGAAAGAACTAAATATCTTTTTAGAGTGGCTAAGTATCGAAAAAACATGTCGTAAGGTGAAGAACTTTGTGGAACTTGTTAGTTCCGCATATTTTCTCGTCTAAATGAGTATAATTTAAAGAAACCAACTGGTTTTATTTTCTTTACTCAAGTTTGTTTTCAGTTTTAATATATATTTTATTGAATTACGAGTATTTACTTAGTTGTGTTGTGTTCTAATCTATCTCTTTTTGTATTACGCGTATTTACTTGGCTAAGCTATTTCTGACCCAATGCGGGGAGGCCAAAAAGATTGAACTTCCTACACAATACAAATGGTTGACCAGAATTTCTTCTTAAACACGCAAGCATTAATTCATAGTTATTTATAAAACTTACCTTGTGGAAATATTTTGTCGTGATCTACACGCTTTTGCCGGATTGCTGAAATATCCCCACCCCACATTGCGCTTGGTCCACAAAAGAAATCTATCAGTCATTGGGGTTGGTCGAAACTGTGAAACTACGGGTCAGCTCTACAAGAAAAACAAATTCTAAGAATAAACACAAATGGTTATTTTCTCCTCAATTTCATCTCGGTTGTGGCTGAGGATAAGGTAAGAAACAAGTTACAACATGAACATGGGTTCTGTTCTCAAACTTTTGTGATAATACCATCCTATCCAGCAGTCAGAAGGAAGATGGAGAAAATACTGTAAGAATATGTGGCTTTCCAAGAGAAAGTGTTACTACGACAATGGTGTTCAATAAAGGCAATGGTTAGCTGACCTGATAGAGACAATGATTTCTTTGGCATTGTCGCTGAAGTCTTTTAAAGAATTACATTGACAGCATTTCTATTAATCCTCTGTCTAGATCATCTACTACGACTGTCATAAGAGATCTAACGAAAGAAAATAGTGTCATATTTTTAAAAAATCCACACCCACTCGCATATACACGTATAAGATACCTATACTCATTCATACTAACATAGATACGTTCGAACCCATATTCATCATGATCATGTCGTGCCGCCAGCACGGATATCCTTGACCCTCTCTCGCCACTTCTCCCATTCGTTCATCGCCTCTGGCAGGTCTTCAGGGCTCCATCCCGTATCCTCACATAGCTGCTGTATGTATTTTCGAGCTGGTCGTCCTGCTTTTGCTCGGCCATATGTGGGGGTCCATAGGAGTCCATCCCTGCTTCTCCCTGCAGTGTCCTGCATGTCTGGTTCGTCTAACTTGGATAGTTTTCGTGATGGGAGGCAGGTGGCCGTAATGTCCTGGCGGCAACACCAAACAAGGCACCATATCCCTAAATATACAGAAAAGCTAGGTATATACACATACGTTCTTAGCGAGATACGCTCACACTCGCTTGGATCTACAGACATACACGTAATGTTTATACTTATACATATCAAGATACACTCGCACACACATACATATATATATATAAAGAGAGATAAGCTAATTATATATTGAGAGATAAGCTAGCACTAGCATGCATGCTTCACCTAGAACCATACGTACGCATATACATAGGCGCGAACACTCAAGCTAATGGATTATTACAACTTAAGATGCACGCATAGGATAGCTTCTAGTGTCACAAGATTAGTCTCGCAGAAAGCAACAAATGTGGTGTTCCATGTGAGGATCAAATTCTCTGCATAAGTAATATTCTACTTCACAAGCTGAACGACTATTGCCAAACAGCTTATTAATGAAAAAAAAAAGGTTCATTCTTTTTATTTGGTAACAACCTGCAGTAATAGAAGTGATTGTTCGGATATGTTCACTAAACAAAAATCAGTTAAAAAAAAAAGCAAAAAACAAAAAAAGTCTGTAAGCTCCAGGATTTATCAGAAGAAAATATTTTATAAACACTTGCTTATAAATGTTATGGACATATTTAGAAGTATATAGAAATAGGAATGATTCCATTATTAGTCCGTTAGTTTGCAGTGTCTCCAAAATCGATAGAAGCAATCACTAAAAAAAGAAAAAAATAAATAAATGCATTAATTTTATCTTAATAGTTTCTTCAGTATATTTCCACTAATAACACTTGCTAAAAACGAACAGAATAGAAACTCTAACAAACACACACATACACACATTCTTCCTCTCTTTCTCTCTCTTTCTTCTCTCTCTCTCTCTCTCTCTCTCTATCTATCTATCTATCTTAATCTCTTTCCTTCTTCTCTCTTCCACTATCAACCTCATACATTCAGAGAGACAGGCGCACACGATATATATATATATATATATAGGTTGATAGTGGAAGAGAGAAGAAGGAAAGAGAGATAGATAGAGAGAGAGAGAGAAAGAGAGGAATAATGTGTGTGTGTGTGTGTGTGTGTGTGTGTGTGTGTGTGTGTGTGTGTGTGTGTGTTAGAAATTTCTCTTCAAATCCTAAATGTTAAGATAAATGTTTGAATTTTCCAGTCGTATGTAAGGTCGATTCAGTGCAATTTTCACCATGGGAAAACCAGCCTGCTGTTTCAGAATGTAAATCAAGTGATCATATCCCACCCCCGAAAATGTCTTTTGATGGACTCTACTGCTACTGAAACTGACTGAAACTGGAAATAACATCTTCACAATTTTTCATGCCAGCAGGGTGCAGTGAATTGCTTTCATCCTAAGGAGAAATCGGTTTAATTATTTTTTTTCTAAGCTTATTTGTTGTCTATATCGTGTGCTGTATAGGAATAGTGATGTTTTTCCACGATTTTTGTTGCCAAAGAATAAAACTAAATTATAAATATGAACCATATATGAAAATTGTTAGCATTAATGATTGTCAGAGTTTCATTCATATAAAGCAGCTAATATATATATATATATATATATAATTGAAATATGTCGATGAAAACGATTTAATCTGAAAAACGTTTCAGTAAACAATGCACAAGGATGCAAAATAATGTCATATTGTATTTTAAAAATAGTTTAAAATGAAAAAAATAAAAAAACAAAGAGGAAACGAGATCAGAACTCTCGAGTCAGGGTTTTCCGTCTTCGATGCTCAGGTGTGCAACTATCTAAAACGCAAGATTGAAATTATACATACGTTGATATACTAGATATTTGTATTCACAGCATAGAACTGGGGCCGTTTGTAATATTGTGCAGGGTGAAATGTTATCAACATGTAAAAGTGAATAGATGCATTTGATGGATATTAGAAAATTCGTTTCAAGTTCATTTAATTGATCTAACGTCCTTGTCTTGTATGTGTTTAAGTATAAAATGTTTGAAAACCGTTTTATTTTTGGTCGGTAGAAGCCAAAAGAACTGGGTAAAAATTATCCCTGACATGACAGCTAGTATCGGTATCCTGATCGCCATCATCATCATCAGCAGCAGCAGGAGGAGAAAGCAGCAGCAGTTGTAAAGGCATGCACTGCAGCAGCAATAGTAATAGTGACGACCGTTTTATCATCAACAAAAGCACAAGGTATTGCTCATTAAAAAACGTCTACATTCGTGTCAGTGCGTCTGCAACATCCCAATAAGTGCCAAAAAAAATACATATTTATAAGGTGAAATTTTGTCTGAATTTATCACTGGTATATGTGATTGATGACCAATATCTGAAAAATCGAGGTAGTTATGTAAAAAAAAAAAATTGCAGTGAAAAATAATTTCGTCGTCTGAATTTCTGAGACGAAACTTGGTAAATTTACCATTCACATTTTACGGACTGTTTTCTCCATTTTTATTGTAATATAACGTTTCGCCCGATGTGTCCTCTTGAATTCTTCAGGTGTTTCTTGTCAAAATTGGGACCCTACACGGCACTTCAAACCACTTCCTTTATTTAATCCCCGGAGGTCACTTGCTCAGATTCTGTTAACCGTAACCGAGCACAAGGTTTAAGTATTCCTATATTGTCACTCCGTTGCCGTTAGGACATAACCTTCAGATAATTATCACTTGGAAACTCAGGGAACCAACGCCAATAACCGTTACGCCAGCTGGACACATGATGGAAAGAAACACATGAAGAAGGCCGGAGGACACATCGGCCGAAACGTTGTGAATATAACAATAAAGATGAATACAATAGTCCGAAATCTCTGAATCATAAAACAAGTTATTTTTTTCTTTAATGTTAGAGGGATAGTTGCGTTGAATGTAAGCTCTTCTTTCTCGCTGTCATAGATTCACCAAACTATATGAATAGCGTGTAAGAAAATAATTTTTTGAGGTTTAAGATTTGCTTTCAAAATTAAGTAAATTCATTTTCTTTACTCATATGAACTTCAGGAGTATTTCAAAAAATCATTTTCTGTAAAAATAATATATATATATATATATATATATATATATATATATATACAGGGATTGATAAGGATTGTATACTTTGCAATGAGGAGAAATTGGCTATAGCTTCTTACAATAATAGTGATTTGTTAAATCAAAGGTCGGAGATATTGAACGCCTTTAGACACAAAAGAAATTGGCTCCTTTATAATTATTTTTCTTTTGTCTTTGCTACTTTATCCCGTGCTTTATATATATATATATATATATATATATATATATATATATTGTTTTGTTTTAATATATTTATTGATGATAAACTAGTTTTTCTAATGCAAATTTTCCGTCAGGTATGAGTTTTTTACATATAAACATAAGTTTTCTTCATGCTTTGTTAGAATTAGATACCCTTATGAGCCACTTAGGCGAAACTGTTGTAGGTTAGTTCCTGACTCTCGAAATAATTTTTGTAACTATATATATAGCCACACTGAAGAGTTGTAATACAACGAAGGTCTGTCTATGAATGACAATATATATGCTTCCCGCGCCGGGGATTGAGCACCCTCGCAAAGGAATATAACAGTTGCCACATGCGTAATGCAAAGCTCTTCTAACGAATTATGCACTTCAGTATCCGATAGCACACAATATAAATAAACGAAATTTGATACGACGGCGTTAATTCCTGAGCCGACGTTGAGTCACAACCTTAGTTTTCAGGTATGTCATCAACCTAATTTTAAGTTGGGCGGCTTTTGATCTCGGCTTGGAGCGTCTCACCTGTATAGGAACACTGAAGAATTGTGAGAGAAAGAAACTGTCTGTTTGTGGATGACTATATATGTATATATATATATATATATATATATATATATATATAATATTAATAAATAAATATATATTAGATATATATTTTTTTAATTCATTGAATTTAGACTACGAACCATGGGTTTCATGAAGTTTTTTTGCAAACAACTAAATTCAAGTCAAAATTCCATGAATTAAAAATATATATACCTAATATATATTTATTTATTATCATTATTATATAATAGCCCTATCCTAGATATTGAGCATTCTCCATATTATGGTGCACTTGTTTCGACACAAACCCACCTAGTGGTTTAGTGACTAACAACACGGTATATATATATATATATATATATATATATATATATATATATATATATATATATATAAAGAAAGAAAGAAATGGAGAGTAAAAAAATTGCCAGGAGCGAGAGAAGATAGGAATGGATAGGAAGAGAATGACAGGGAAAACCATACAAATAGTATGGTTTGATTTTGATGATCACACACTCACACGCACGCGCACAAACATACACACACACACACACACACACACATATACATATATATATATATATGAAGAAAGAAAGAAATAGAGAGATAAAGAATCTGCCATGGGGGATAAGAGATAGGAATGGATAGGAAGAAAATGACAGGGAAACCATTTTTATTTTGATGATCACACACACACATGCACGTACACACACACAGACACACAAATATATATATATATATATATATATATTTATATATATATATATATATATATATGAAGAAAGAAAGAAATAGAGAGAAAAAGAATCTGCCAGGAGGAATAGGAGATAGGAATGCGTAGCAAGAAAATGTCAGGAAAAACATTCTATTTACACGATTTGTTTTTGATGATCACACACACACACACACACACACACACACACACACACACACACATATATATATATATATATATATATATATATATATATATATATATATATATATATTGGGTTAAGTCATTAATACTCTTCAAAAACAAGTAGTAACTAACCATTTTAAACTCAGACTCTTTTTGATGCAACGAAATAAAGAGCCCCAACATCGTTATTTTATTATTGTATGTGTGCACATCCTAATTTATCATATGATCTCACGCCGCTAAAACGGAAAACCTTAAAGAATATATTTGACGTAAAGAATTGAGGAAATTTATGAATTTCAAAAAACACAACAAAACAGCTAAGAAAATTTGAGTTAATGGCGCAGGTGTCACAACTGACCACCAAACACAAAACTACTTTTTCTAAGTTTCGTTTTGCTGATACGTTTTAGAAAGGATGAACCCAGACGTTGTCTTTTATTAGATCTCTATCAAGATGCTTTAAAAAATTTAAGGAATCAATCCATGAAAAATTCGTGTCAATAATCACTTAAAGCAAAACACATCCCATTCCGCAATTACCCGCTGTTTAAAACGAATAAGAAGAGTGAACAACGGCTTTTTGGATTCTTCATACTCTCAGTAATAAGAACAAAGATTATCGCATGTCTATAACGACAACTCCCTTTTAAAGGTAGAGAAATAATATAAAAATAATACACACACACACACACACACACACACATATATATATATATATGTACGAGGATCATTAAATATGTTTACAGACTTTTTTATAGGAGCACTTTTATTGATAGTATACATATGAAACTCATGTTCCCTTCGAACTAATCTCCTCCGGCTGTAACGCACTTGTTTTACCGTTCCAAAAACGTCATAAAGGCCCCATGGAAGTCCTCTTGTGGGAGCGTGTCTATGACCTTCGTCACAGCCTCTTTCATCTGCTCAATTGTCTCATAACGACAGCCTTTGAGCTTAGGGAATAACCAAAAGTCACATGGAGCAAGGTCTGGACTATTGGGAGGGTGAGGAACTGTCTTGATGCCCATCCTGGTCAAATAGACTGTGACAAGGATGGAGTTGTGTACTGATGTATTGTCCTGATCGAAATGCCACTGACCCGATTTGAAGAGTACTGGCCTCTTCCGAGGGAATCTCTTCCTAAACTCCCTTAAAACCTCAACATAGTAACCCTAACCCTAACCCTTTGACCAATCAACTCTGATGTTCTGACTTCCTTACTCCTCCCATACCTCTCATCGTCCTTCACAGACTCCCTGCTTTCTCTTAATTTCTTATGCCACTGAAAAACTCAATTCATGCAAGATGGTCGAAAAGCAGTCTGAAGCATTCCATACGTTTCTGTGGCATCATTTTTTCCAAGTTTAAAACAGAATTTTATTGCATATAGTTCTTCTAAATTATCAGATTGCATTTTTGAACTTCACCAGCTGTGACAAACAAGCTTTTGCAGGGTGTATTCCAATTGCTGCTGTAGCTGTTCATTTGAAGCTGAAATCATAAAAATTGGTCCGTCATCTCATAAGATGTCTAACAATAGCACACAGAATTCTCAAGAGTTTATGTCAATTTTAAATGCCTGTACACAAAAAGGCTTGAAACTTATTGAATGCACCACAAACACACACACACACACACACACACATATATATATATATATATATATATATATATATATACAGGTTACGAGAATGGTTCAATGTGGACATAATGAATCTTCACTATTTATCCTAAAAGACAGAGAGGAATGGAAACAGATTAAGCAGTGTGTATGTTAGAATCCCCCACGGCATTATTTTGTTTGAGTCTTTAAACTGCAATCAGATAATCATTTCAGATTTAAACTCTCAACTATTAAAATGTATGTATAAAAATCTTCCAAGAAAACTCCCCACATTCGACTATAAAAGAAATGTTATGTTATCTATGATACCAGATGGCCACATTCTAAATAACCTCCTAAGAAAAATTATTGATTTAAGGCAGCTCAGTTCTACCCCATTCACAATATTCAACGAACCTAGCACCAAGGGATTTCCATTTTCCTCATTCTTTAAAAAAATCTCTGAATGAAACAAAAATTTGAAGGATATCAGTCGAAAATTTTGTAGAAGAATTCTTGAGCTAGGACCAACTGAACTTAACTTAAGAGGAAACAACAAACCACCTAATAAATAACATGAGTTGATTTGAGATAATAACGAGTTTACAAGAAACTGTAATTATTTCTTTGTTATAGTTTTCATGAAGGAATTATATTTTCCTAAAAAGAAGACACATTTTGCCTATATAATTTTTTGGGGATACCTTCAAGTTACCTGATGTCTTGGTTTCATATTGGAAGGGGTGGAACCACACACACACACACACACACACACATAAAGTTTCGGAAAATGCGCAATAATATCCAGCAGAAAATGTATGAGGATATGAGGAGAATTAAGGAGTCCAACGGCATATTTATAAAGTCTGACAAGTCGGGCAATCTGTACGAAATGGAAAAGGGAAAATATAAACAAATGATGTTTAAGGAGGTGGTTAAACATTATAGGAAAGCACCACCTGATCTCGAAAAGGAGTTGAATAGCGAGGCAAAAATGTTGGCGCATAGATTAGGTATTGTAGATAGAGTGGAAAAATACAATACCAAAAATTGTTTCATTATTATCAAGGATCACATAAGTGATTTCAAGACTAATCCTGAATGTAGGTTTATTAACCCGGCCAAAACACAAATAGGTAGGGTTAGCAAGATAATCGTGAAAGACATATGTGCTTCGCTTAGGATAGCATTAAATATTAACCAGTGGCGAAACACAAAAGATTGTATTAAGTGGTTTGAGGAATACGAAAAAATGATAGGTGTTCCTTTATCAAATAGGATATTAAGGATTTTTACCCATCGATAACCGAAAGGGCATTAGATAGAGCTTTAGATTTTGCTAAGGAATATATGGTGATACCTTTAGACAAGGTGGAGATAATTAAGCATTGTCAAAAAACATTGCTATACTATGCGGATAGTATATGGTTAAAAAAAAGGAGAAAGTGAGAAATTCGACACACCAATAGGAGCATATGATGGAGCCGAAATTTGTGAGTTCGTGGGGTGTTTATTATTGGATAGCATTTATAAGATTGTGGACCTGGTAACCACGGGCTTTGTTATATGATGGTTTGGTTATCGTGGATAAAAGTGCACCGAAAAAACGTGATGGTATTAGAAAAAGATTGCATTGGCTGTTTGGCGAATTTGGATTGAAATTAGATATACAAACAGACCCAAAAATTGCCGATTAACTTGATGTTTCTTTAAATCTATTGAATGGAACTGTATTTCCGTTTAGAAAAAGGAACCAGGACCTGCGTTATGTGGACAGGGGATCCAACCACCCAAAACAGGTATTTAAACATATCCCTAAGGGAATAGAGCATAGGTTATCAAATAACTCCTCTACTAAGGGAACCGTTGAACGGAGCAAGCAGGAGTATGAGGAGGCATTGAAGAATGGCGGATATAGCATCAAATTGGAATATCGGGATAGAGAGAGAAGTAATACGCAAAAAAGAAGAAATAGACCTAGAAAATCCTATGGTTTAATGCCCCGTATAACATGGAGGTAGTCATTAACTTAGGGAAGGGATTCTTGAAGTTTTTAAAAAGAAATTTCCCCAGGGAGAACCTGCTACATAAAATATTTAATAAGAATTGTGTTAAATTAAGCTATAGTTGTATGCCCAACATCAATGGCATAATAAACAAGAATAATAGAGCTAAACTAAACAAGGAGAAATATAAGGTGATTGCTAAATGTAATTGTAGGGATGAGGTTAAGTGCCCACTGGAAGGCAAATATAAACAGGAATGTATGGTGTATTAAGTGGAAGTGTATAGTGATCCGGGTAATGATAGAAATAAAAAGGTATATTTTGGGTCGACGCAAGGCGAATTTAAGACTACGTACTATAACCATAGAACGAGTTTCTCCCACGAGAAATATAGGCATAATACTACGTTATATAGTTATGTGCGGGAGGTCAAAGATAAAAAAAGGAATAGATCCAATGGAATAGATCCAATACTGATATGGGAAGTGATAAAAAAATGCCGTAAATATAGGGCTGGCAACAGGGACTGTTTGTTTTGCAATGATGAAAAATTAGCTATAGCTTCTTGTAAACGTAGGGATATGTTAAACCAAAGGTCGGAGGTTTTAAACAGTTGTAAACACAAAAGGGGGTGACTACTCTATAATTAGAGATAGGTTTCTACGTATTTATACCGGAAGTTTTTTTTTTAATAAACTAGATATTAAAAGTAATTTTTTTTGTTCATTTTATCTATTAATTTTTTTCTTTTTTAGGTAAATTTTAAGCTGAGTAGGTTTTTGGTTAATATAAAAAATGGTGTTTTCTCCTTTGTCGTCGGTCGGTTCTAGACTCCCTGATGATCCGTTGAGGTGAAATGTTAGTAGGAGAATTCCGACTCGCGATTTAAGTTAATTTTGTAATTGGCTCCACTCGTGTAGAGCACTGTTGTAATTGTAGCATTGCAGCGTTTTACGGTGGGTTTTATTTTTCTTTTGAACAACTGACTGCATATCTCTTGATTTTTTTCAGCCGGTGTGACAGAGTTGGCCTTTTTTTTTTCTTTTTTTTTTTGTCCTATGATATTTTTTCTTTTTTCCACCGGGCGGTGATTCGAGATATTTTTATCTCTTGTTCCCTGCGGGTGTTTTTCTCTTTTTCCCTGGTAACCGTGAATGATAGTAGATAGTAGTTAGTAAATATATATATATATATATATATATATATATATATATATATATATATATATTGGAAAATAATTTAATATTAGCCATATTATTTTTCGTTTTTTACTCCTGTTCTTGTCAGCAATAGACTCACACATCTATTTACATTCAATGATAAAATATGCTAATGAGAGAATAACACTCTTTTCACGTGGATTAACTGTTTGCGACTTGAACAATAGTGTTTATCCACCGTATTTCTTGCTGTACTTGAAAAGCAAAATATTACTCAACGTGCTGTTCTATAATTGATAACAGACTTCAGTTTCATAGCCCATATAGACCAGTAATGGGCCAGTATGTTTTTAGGGCGGCCTGCCAGACGAAAAGTTATCCCTCATGAAACCCGATTTTTAAAAAAAAGGTTGCCTATGCAAACGTGTTATACATAATTCATATTTTTGGTGTTAGAGATTATTCTCTTTTTAATATATATATATATATATATATATATATATATATATATAAGTGTGTGTGTGTGTGTGCATGTGTGTGTCTGTGCCTGTGTGTGTGTATGTGTGTGTGCACGCGTGTGTCTGTGTGTGTGATGTTCTCCATGACCTCAGTTTTTTACTACTTTGTCTGATTATGTACAGTTTCCAATTAACAGTGTAATTAGCTATTTTCCTTTTCCAGAATAATTTACATGCCAAAGATTTGAAAAGAAGAACTGGTGCTAGATCTGTGAGAAATATCTTACCTCGCAATAAACGAGATGATTTGGGTGATATAACACTTGCCCAGTCGGCTGGGGCTGGAGAATACACCGACTTCACATCTACAGAGCAGTACCCACTCCAAAGAGTGTCCAGGATATGGCACTAAACGATCTGATGGTGAGGTCCCAGTGTTGCTTGGGCTTTGGGGAATGCGGAATACTCCTTCATTGCCATTGCTCCCAGGTCCACTGACCTGGCGTAGTACCACCTGATAGGGCCCTATCTATGGGTTAAATAGAACTAACAGCAGATTTATGCTAAAGTGAATTGTTTGATTAAACTTAACAGCCTGAAAAAGAAATATTTTTGACAATTAAACCGTACTTACATTTAAACTGCGTACTTATGCTAAACTGAATTGTTTGAAGTGGAACTGTTTTTGACTTTGAAAATGTACTTACACTAAACTGATTTGTTCAATATAGAAAATTTTGACATTTAACTGTGTACAAAAAAAAACATCTACTCATACTAAACCGAAGCATCTGAATGAAAACTGTTAGACTAAAAAATAAACAGTGTAATCACATTTAAACTACGTGCTTATGCTAAACTTAATTATTTGAAATGGAACAGGTTTTTTTTTACATTGAAACTGAACTCACACTAAACTGAGTTGTTTAATATAGAACTGTTTTGACATTTAACTTTGTGTAAAGAAAACCTCTACTTATACTAAACTGAATTATCTGAATTAGAAATGCTTGACTAAACTGAATTGCTTGAAATAGAAATGTTCCTCAAAATTAAACTTTACTCGCATTTAAACTACGTTCTTATTTGAAATAGAACAATTTTTCATAAAGAATGGATTTCGCGTTAAATAACCAATAAAGTTTGATATGCCATAAAACCCAAACAACCAAAACAACCATCATATATAACACAAAGTACAGCATATATATATATATATATATATATATATATATATATATATATATATATATATTTGTGATGTGTTTATGTGTATGTATTTCATTAAATAAATCGGAGAGAGGTTTTGAAAAATAATTATCTGGGTTTTAAAAAATAAATGCAAACTCGGGGTTGTTAGGAATTGTTTTACAGCAAAAAGGATTTTAATCTCACAGAAATATTTGTTTTGAGGCTTTTCAAAATTGTGGTTAATCAAACCTAGTTGTCCAGGCTTGAACAGAGGTATGTCATCAAATTCGTTTGTCGCTACAAGCCTGAGTCAAAATAATTTTCCATGTACGAAAACACCCGAACTCTCCGGAAAAAAAAAAATTCCAGGCGCAACTGCCAATGAAGAAGATCATGCTGACAGTTTTCTGAAACATGAGAGGACTCGTCACTATTAATTTCCTTGAAAAGGTGTAAGCGTAAATAGTGTTTTATACTGTCAACGCCTAAGGAAAAGTTCTCTTTTTTTATCGAATGACCCTCGTATAAACTTTGGGAAGGTACCATAGAGACTTCAGGGAAACACACCTATCGAACAGCACTTGATCCTCTGTCTAAAATGACAAATGTTCGTGTAATTCCCTTATCTCACGCACCTGGATGGAGAGCTAGCATTTTTTGCCACTGCTCATATGGTAACTTTGTGTTACATACTACTCAAAGTAGAAATTTATTATAAATACAGATTATGTCAAGGCAAATTAGTTTTTAACGCAAAGAAATAATATAATTGTGATAATATCTAAGTGTTTATCGATCGTTCATGTTTTACAGACACACACTGGCGTGCAAACCAAACGATGCAGTGCAATAGTATCACCAATGTTAATAAAGTTAACATATCTTCCCAGTCTAATATACAGGGAATGTTTTCCTAATTACTACTCTTGACTATTAATATCTCCCGGATTTGATCATCATATTTACCCAACCCCTCCGCTCGGGCACAAGGTCAATTTTTTTTAGCGGAGTTTAACAGGTTTTATTTCAGAGTTTTCCCTCTCCTAGACTAGTTGCCTCACCAAGGCTGAAGAACTCAGTCTGCCCTACTATTTACCTATAGCTGGAGGGAGAATAATTGGATTCATACCTTTCCCAAGGGTATTAGTGCTATGTGAAATGCAATCAGTCCAGGATTTGAGCTCGTGTCGCCGTGTCCAATTCATGCGACGATAACCATTACACCACGGGCACCTCCTGGATTTGATCATCATATCAAAATCTTCCTTTTCAACTTTTGTTCCATTTTCATTACTCAATATCCCAGTGTAATATAAAGTTTTTCTACTACTACTCTTGAGTGTTAAGTTTTCCCAGATTTCATTCTCGTATTATATTCTTCCTTTTCTAATCTTGTCCCACTTTTAATACACAATATGCCTGTCAAATATATAGTTTTCTTGGACATTAATATTTCCTACGTTTCATTTTCGTATCATTATCATCATTTTCTGCTTTTGTCCTATTTTCAAAGCATATACATTTTTACTTGCAAATGCGCAGAAATGCCCCAGATCATTTCATTCTACTAAGGTCTTGTATTGTTCTGGTACCCTGATTCTCATTAGGCCCATATTTCAATTTCTATATTTTTCCTATAGAATCATACCTATTTTAATGTCACAGCGATACATTCCTTTATTTTAAGCTAAAACAAATCTATTAATACGTCTTTGAGTTAACCAGTAAAAAAACAACCAAGAAAATGTAAAGAAGGTGATAAGCACATTTTATATTGAACACCATACAAAATGTCAAATGTAAAGAAATTCTCTTGGAATTTAGATAAAAAGAAATTCTCCAAAATGCAATATACTTTTCCTAATTCAATTTTGGTGACAAAATATAGTAATTCTTTTACTGAAATTAAATTTAGCAAGCATAAGAAAAACCTGTCTTTTTGGTTTAAGTTTATGTCGATGTCAATAGAAGCCTCTTCATAAAAGACACACACACACACACACATACATTCATACACATAAACAAATAACACTGTGCGTGCATGTGTGTGAGATGATCTTCAGAAGCCAGCGGTAAATATCAAATTCTGCTTATTTATTCTTTTAATTAATGATTGTGTACCCGCGGGAACAGGAAAGAAATTAGTGAAAACATTAAAGATAACTAAAATGGTGTGCATATCCACTCCATCGTTCAATTTTGCTTGCAGGCAAAACGCTGTTACGTTAGACGGCGAGATATTGTCTCGGTTTTAACACAATTTACACCAATGAGAAGCCTGGAGGCACTGATGATTGGTTGTAGTAATAATGAAATCATCTGCCTTTTAATTTGGCGAGGAAACAATAAATATACGCATTCACAATTCTTTTTAAATATAGAGGTTACATCTATTTTTAAAGTTATATAAACAGCACACAATGATTTTCTTTTGTTTTTGATGGATGAGGAAATGAACACGAATATCGCTAACACTTATGGATCAGAAAAAAAAGGATTATAAAAAATATCTTAATGTACAAAGTGATGACACTCTGCAACTGCTTCAGCTTTAAAATTACTTGCATTATAAGATATAGCAAAAGATAATCTGAAGCAGTAAATTATTACACAAAGTATCGTCATGAATTCAATTCTCACTGGGTGCCATACTAGGTACCAAATAGAGTTGTAAAAAACGTAAAATCGACTAATGATTCCAATTCTTATTATTGTAGCCAAGACATTCAAAGATAAAATTAATACAAACAATTATTTACATATTAATGGACAATGAAAAGATTTGGTCCAATTGTGAATTTACACACAAAAAATAATACAAAAGTTCACTAACTGCAGAGGAGGCTTTGTCAGTTAGTCAAACGTATACAACTATGAATGAATCTGAATCAAGGCAGTAATTGCAACTTAGTTCAATTTGTGAGTCAGGGTATTAAATAGGTTATACTTCCTTCAGAATATTGGTGCCCACAATTAGAGAGGCTTATTTCAATTTTCCTTTTCTCGTAATGATTTTCGTTTGCTTTTTTTGGTGGGGGGCTTTATTTGGTCGTGTTTAATTGTTTTCACATTATTTGAGACGTACAGGATGTTTCAGTGATATTGGTATAATTTCCTCATCAAATAACTTGAACAATTCACGTTCAACTGATTTCAGCTTTTAATGGCTTATATAGAAACAGAGGTGCCCGTGAGTAATGGTTATCGTCGTAGGAAATGGACACGGCGACACAGGTTCAAACCTGGACGTGACTGATTGCATTTTACATAGAACTGATACACTTGTGAAAGGTATGAATCCATTTATTCGCCATCCAGCTATGGGTAAATAGTGGGACCAACTAGGTTCTTCAGCCTTGATGAGGCAACTAGTCTGGGAGAAGGAAAACTCTGAATTCAAACCTGTTAAACTCTACTTAAAAATTGACCGTGTGTCATATCCTGCCCGAGCGGAGGGGTTGGTGAATATATATACACATCAAAATTGATGTTTAATATGTGAAAGCCTTTACCATTCCAGTAAATAGTATTTCTTTAGCTGAAACAAAAAAAAAGAAGCTTTAAACGTTGAAGTTCGAGTTCTTTCTAAACGCACAGTTAAAATTTGAGATCTTCTTGATGAAAATTGGTCAAGTTTTCTTGTTATGAAATGTTTGATTTTTTACTGAAATAACCTTCACCTCTCACTTGATATCTATTTTTTTTAAATTATCGCTCACTTGTATTTAGCTTCTGATGTTAGTCGACTAAAGATAACTAGGCTCCTTTAAAATATTCAGATCTAACGGTTTGGGAAAACTTATCATAGCACCGACTATAAAATATTTGCATATATTTATAAAACATTAAAATCATATCCACAGCTCCCTACTTCCCTTCGCTACCAAACAAGCGCATGAAAAAACATCAAAAGTACCCCGTAATAATTTAACCATTTTAGGGAATCTTCATCAAATAATATTAAATGACAGAATAGATATGCATATCGTGTCAAAATCTCTCCTACATTCCATCAATAATTTACTTCATACCCAAGAAGAATAATAAAAAACAGTATAAAAGGTTGCCAATGAATATTCTTCCTATGAAAAAAAAAATACTATATATAACCAACTCCCGTTATCTAAACTTTTCATATTTCATAAGATCTGTATGATGTACTATATGTAGAGATTACTACTTGCTTTAAATATTTCATCATTAATTTGCAAGTACCGTATAAACTAGAGTACTTTGTACAATGACCGACTACAATCTTTTAAACCACAACTTTTGGTCATACTAGTTTTAAAAAATATTTCTTTAAAATCCACTGACCAAAAGAGAAAACGTTCAAATTTTCATATATTTTTTAATGGTATGTTAACCCTCCTGGGTAGTTTCATGCCAAAGCAATGCTTGTAGAAGAAAAGTTGTTGGACTATTTAAACTGGTGGTGATAAGTGGGGGAGGAGGTCATAACTATCTCAAATGCTTCCGTCCGAATGTGAACGCGATAAAACAATTAGTGTTTAAACTCGTTTACTTAGTACCTTCAATCCAGTATTTTAGTCATTACCCCACGGATAATCCCCTCAACGATGATGATATATACGTGTATTTGTGTGTGTGAGAAATATGGTAAATCTAGACCTGTTTATTTTTTCAAAACAATTAATTTTTATATAAGAAATATATTGATTAAACAAGAGACACTATTTAAATTGTCAGCATAGATTCGTCAACTTTGGTTTTCAATCAATAATTACCAAATGAATTAAGGAGGATAATGTTTCTTTGTTTTCTCTTACATATACACATATTTGATGCTTATTTAATTGACAAATCATTCTGTGTAGAAGAACAGCAGTGGGAATATTTAACCAAGAGTTTGGGGTGATAAGGGATTCATTCCTTCCGAAAAATATTTGTCCGAAAGTGAACATAATTGTGTAAGCGGAGTTTGAACTCGCTTACTTCGAGACTGCAGTCAAGAACTGTAACTACTACACTATAGGAACACCCGCAGTTTATTGTGTAAGAATATATAATCACAGTATATAACAGAATGATATAACCAAGTGTTCACAATTCTTGGCTAATATTTCAAAAACATAAGCCATCGTACTAATGATTCGGACTAATTTGCCGTTTGTCTGACCCAGCGTGTTTTCGCATAGTCAAACGAAAACCTAATCAAAGGCTTTTTGTTCAAACAATGCAGTAATACATAACATTGTTTACTATTCATAATATCTTTATATATTAAAAGCAAAGTTGTTATCAATTCTAAGTAAAACCTATATTATCTAGAAGATACAGCCAGTTGGAGCAACAGATTTATGCTGCAATTTATTTGGGGATCTGAAATTGTATCACGTATTTCAAGATGTAATCGTGTTCAATTCAATTATGAGATCCGGTTAGTGAATTAAAAAAAAAAAAACTTCCTTGTATTAACAGTTCCTTTTTTAACCAAAATAATGATTGGTTGTATTGATTTAATCAAGAAAAGTTAGAAAATCTGATAGAAAATGCTTTAGAAATAGCCAGAGGATTATTGCGGTTATTATTTAAGCACTACGCTGGTGTTTTATGGTAAAGTCGATTTCAAGATAAATAAGGTTAAAGATAAGACACAGCCATCATCAACAGTTACTTAACACTGCAACATTGATTTACGACCAACAAAGTGAGGTATAACCAAAACGATTAGGCGTAATATCAATGATATTTCAGTTTGGATAATCTTCAGGAAAGAGAGGAGACAACATTTTTATGGATTCGACGGTATTAAAATGTGCCAAAATCAAAGAAAATAAATATTAGTGTTATCAGGGAAATTCATGAAACGGCTTTTATTAATATTCATTCTGACGTTTCTGCAAACCTGTCTTCAGGATGATAAACATAGAAGGTTTCTTTGTTTAATGACATATTCACCTTCGTTGAATAGTTTAAGTCATTACTTGAAGGCTAAACTTTAATTTAATTTTAGAAATTCAATGAAATTTTATTAAGTGTATTTACTTACATTCGATGAGGTATATTTTGATTCTGAATTAAAAGGTAGAAAAGAGATGATTTGAAAAATGTATATTAGCATTTTAGATTATTCTATGATAAGCACACACACACACAAACACACGCGCGCGCATACACACACACACACATATATTTGTGTGTGTGTGTTTGTGTGTGTGCGTGTATGCAAGTTTTTTTTTTTGTTGTTGATCCAAAGAGAAAAAAGGGTGAATATTTTAACATGAATAGGTCCGTAAAGAGATTGTTATTATTCTGAATTATTCATTTTGTTCTGAGATACAAAAAGGGTAAAAAAATGTGCCAGAAAGAACAAAATACTTTTTTTTTAAAAATCTTTGTAGACGTATTTATTTAATATATATATATATATATATATATATATATATATATATATATATATATATATATATATATATTATCGTAGCCCACTAGTTACTCACATCAGGAATTTTGGTATTAAAAACACCACGCGGAAATTTACGCTGAAAAGTGTGATTTTGTCATTCTTACTGCACCATTTCTGCAAGATGCTTCAATTATTATTCATTTTTTAGATAAAAATTGTTTTGTTTTAATCATTCTCAAGATCTTCTTTAAAAAATATGGAGATGTTGGATAAATAAAACAAAAGTTGTGCTTTTTTAAATATTTCTGAGCCAGCCTTTCTCTTCATTGGTAAATACGGTAGTAACGATAACTGCATAAGTATAATGATAAATATAATACTATGGTTTGTTTGCTTTCTGAGTTTCGCAGAATTTTGTATGATTTAATGCATCTAGATATGATCGAGCTACAAAGGTCAGCTATGGTTTGCAAGATACTATCATTAACCATCTTCAAGAAGTCGTTGCTTTCAACTGTTTAATTTGATTATAAAAGTCTACCAGAGATTACCAATGGTTAGTTTTAGATAATATCTAAATAGATTATCACGTTTGCCTATATAGAAACATGCCAATACCTATTCGTCAACACACACACATAGACTTATACACACTTACGCATATAAGTACAATTGAATATAGCATATATATGTATGTATGTGTGTTTGTGTGTCTGTGTCTGTGTTAGTATTGCAACACATGTTTCGGCATGTTTGGTGTGCACATCAACTTGACTCTACTAGTAGCTACTTTGTAAACCTGATAATTTGTAGTTCAAGGAATATATATATATATATATATATATATATATATATATATATATATATATATATATACGTGTTCGAGCACGTAAGTGTTGTACTCCGGTGTACCCCTTCACATGGACGAGAAAAGGCAGGACTACCAGCTTGAACCGACTTACAGAAACTCTGTGCCGATACGGGATGTATCCCTGAAGACCTGTCTGAAGCAATGGACGATGGAGATGAGTGGTGAGAGGGGGCCAGAGATATCCGTCCTGATGGTGTGACGTGATGATGATATATACGTGGGTTTGTGTGTGTGGAAAATATGGTAAATCTAGACCTATCATTTAAAATGTTATGTACACAATCATCAGAACAGCAGAGGTTTACTCCCTAGAAATAACTTTTTAACAAAAAAACTGGTATGTCCAACCAGTTTTTTTTGTTTTTTCATCACGTTATATATATATATATATATATATATATATATATATATATATATAAAGAAAATGTTAATATGCTTCTAAAGACATTCAATAGATATGATTGAAAGCCCTTTAAAGCATACGCAGAAGCAACTTCTCTCTCACTCACTCTCTCTCTCTCTCTCTCTATATATATATATATATATATATATATATATATATATAAGGAAATCATATATATCTAACCATAGTATATAAGCATAATCATTTCTGATACACCGTAATTAAATCTACCTATTTTAAACAAGGTGTATTATGAGTAGGTTTACTAAAAAATTGGAACATTCATTGTCAGGATACCAGAAAACTGAAACAATTGATTTAAGGTTGATATTTTAGTCAAGAATGTATACGTTACACTCATTCTCATTCACGTTTTATTATGTTTTTTTTTTTCTTATTTTAAGAGTGGTTAATAAAGATTTATGAAGAGTATTCTAGGAGCTGCGCGTATTTAAATGTTTATCCTCCAAGCAATTTGACGCAGCGAACTAAATACTAAACCCGGTTGTATGGGTTTTACTATAGGCCAAAGCCCTCATTAAAGGATGAATCCAAATAATTACCAAGTAGCAGAGTAGACTAGGCTCTTTATCTCTGATACGAACAACTCTTCTGGGAGAAGACGATACTGATTCAAAACAGGTGTACTCCAATTAATATTGACATTATTTCACATTTTGCCCGCAGCAGATATGTTAAGAAAATCCTTTATAAGCGTAACATAATTTAGCACAACGAATTCATTCTTTCGATTTTAATAACCATTCAACTATATCAATTGATAAAGATAATCATCAAATAAAATATTTGAAACAATAAAAAGAAAATGATAAATAATGTGAATAAAATACACCTTTATAAGGTCTTTATTAAAAGGAGCTTTAAAAATTATTTGTCTCGTCTTACTTTAAAAAATCAATATAACCAAATATTTTTATTTATTAAGAAACTCGAATCTGTGTATTCCCTCCAACACCTGTAAAAAACAGGAGGTTAAACTGGGCTCTTATCATTTTATATGACAGAATCTCTCAAAGAAGGAAAACATTAAATTTAAACAAGTTGAAAATTTACTTTTTAACCTATTCTGCCTGTGGTGGAAATGTAGGGTACATATATTCTTAGTCTAACATAGTTTCGTTCAATTAAGGTTAGTATCTCTATTCTCTAACTATTACGCACATTAAACCATATAGTTCTGTCGTCACTGGAAGTAATGGACTCTTAGTAACTGATCTGCGAAACAAGCTTGCTAACTATTCAATCACAAAAGCGGTTCAAAGATGACAAAATCTACCAACTATGAGGCAGAACTGAAAAGCTCATATGATGAGGTCATATGATGACTTTTATTACCAATGTGATCCAGGCTCTGAAGCAGAGATGGAAGTAGTGTGTGAACCACAACGTAGCCAAGATTGAAAAACACACCTCCTTTGATTTCATTCCATATAAGTATCTTGTTCAAGAGATAAAATTTTCAGCCGACCCTCGTGTGCATTATTGATATGTGACATTCTTCAGAAATATTGAAACAATTAATTGGCATTGTGCTTTTGTCCTCACTAATAATGGTGGTTATGTTCTTGACAAATCAATTTAACTTTTGTCATGTCGAAACCGGCTAGATTCATTTTCGAAAAACAGGACTTCATAATCGGAGAAACTAAACTTTACATTTGATGAAATTATCTTTAAATATTTGCTCAGCCATAGAAGTCTGGAAGTGAAACTTTCAAGAATGCAATCATGTTTCAAGTCACAGACGAATAAGTCACATAATTATATTCAATGAAAGTTTTTCTTCTGCTTGGTAGCTATTAACTGTCTACCGAATGCTCCAATAAAGCCGAAACAGACTATTGCTTTCTCACAAGTGCATTATGGAAAACGAGCCATAACTTCGAATTCATTCGAAAGGATATTTACGCTTCGTAGATAATTTACCACCAACTATACATTCGTCCGAAAATGCTGAATCTCTCTCATGCAAACATCTACACTTATTTAAACAGACAAGATACTGCATCCCGCAGACTCAAGGCGTGTGAGAGTAGGGGAAAATATCGTAAACAACTCATTTTCAGACAGGTTAAAACCGCATAGAAAAAGATTGAAAACCAGAAATCAATATCTCAGAGTACACAACAGGATATTTAAGGAGATTTAGACAATAACAAGATAATATTTTTCGTTCGCATAAACGGTAATTGTGGAACTGGTTGTGGATATTTCTGTCGAAAGAGAAAATATAACATGAGAGCAAAGCTAGTGGGGAAGATTGGGTGTACCTTGGATTGTATGTTCACTCTTTTGAAAACCTGAAACTACAAAAAAATCTTTTCAACAAATAGTTATATAAATGGGTATTTACATCTTGAATTTTATTCCAGGATTTACAAATAGAAAAAAAAAAGAAACAACTAGAGCGTTAAAGATTGTATATTGCGCTAATCGCCAAGAGGAAAATCTTTCCTTGAAAATGAGCATGCCATTTCCTTCTTTTCATTAATTCATTCAATCATTCATTTCTGTTGCTTTTTTTCCCTGACAATGAAACTATATCCAAAGGATCTGGAAGTATTAACTAAACGATTCATAATTCTAAACATGGGTTTTGACAAAGGAATACTTGCAACTAAATCTAAGTAGTTCTCTGTCTTGTTAAGGGCAGAATGAGATATATAGACTACGAATGAGTACATCTCCCATTTTATGGCTACTTTCTTTATATATGTGTGCATATGCACGTGTGTGTGTGTGTGTGTATGTGTGTGTGTGTGTGTGTGTGTGTTTGTCAGTGGGGATGAATTCAGTTTGTCTATCCTAAACGAGCAGGATGTGACTCAAGGTCAATTTTTGTGGGGTATACTTGATTTAAATTCAGAATTTTATTTTTATATTGATTACCGACCAAAGTTAAAGGGTCTAGTCTGACCTACTATTTAGCAGAGCTAGATTAAAACAGATGGATTCATGCGTTATCCAAAGTATATGGGAAGAAGTAAAATGCAATCAGGCTGAGTTTCTGTACCTCTATTTGAGATTACCAGATTTTTTTTCTTGATTAAAAGAGACTGATAATGTATTCAGTTTTCACTGTTTCATTCGTTCTTCATTCTTTCTTTTTTTCTTTCTTTTCATTCTCCCTACTCTCTCTCTCTCTCTCTCTCTATCTATCTATCTATCTATCTATCTATCTCATTCTCTTTCTCTTTTCTTCTTTCATCTTTTTAGAGAGTTCTTGCGCCATAATGCCGATAGTGGTGGATTACAGCCTTGATGTAAGCAAGTTCGAACTCCAGTCGTGCTACTAGGCTCACCTTCAGATTAATACCATTCGGAAATGTATTGAACCCCTTCTTCTACCCACACTAAATATGAGTTAAATTAAATCTCTGCTGCTCTTCAGCAAATATGATTTTAGCATTAAATAATCCACGAAGGTTGATATGCCATTAAACCAAGAAAACTATCCAATCTTGCTCTTTTTCTACATTCTCTCATTTTCTTTTAATCTTCTTTCATCTTCTTTTCGTTCCCTTTTTATTCTTCCCTACTTACGAGGATCATTAAATAAGTTTCCAGCCTTTTTTTCGTATGGGCACTCTTATTGATAGTACACACATGAGACACTTGTCCCCTTCGAAGTAATCTCCTCTAGGTGCAATGCACTTGTTGTACTAGTACTAGTACTCCTCCCACACCTCTCATCATCCCTCACAGACTCCCTGTATTCCTTGAATCTCTTATCCATTCAAAAACTGATGCTCAATTCATGCAATATGCTCCAAAACCAGCCTGAAGCATTCCATACGTTTCTGGGGCATTTTTTCCAAGATTAAAACATGATTTTATTGCATATTGTTCTTCAAAAGTGTCCTCACGTCCAGACTGCATTTTTGAAATTCACCTGCAGTCAATCAGGTTTTAGTAGGGTGTATTTTAATTCCTGCAGTTGCTGTTCATTTGAACCTGAAATCATAAAAATTGGTTAGTCATTTTTATAATTTGTATGACAATAACATACTGAATTATCAGGGATCTACAATAATGTTAAATGCCTGTAGTTTGGAAACTTATTGAAGGCACCTCGTAGATCTCTTTTTATCTTATCTTGCTGTATTTCTATGCTTTCTCTGGGTTAAAACTAATAAAGAACTGCTGACACATATTGTCAATGCGTACATGCCGAGGATCATTTCAATGGATTATTCTTTCATCTGGATTAATGATACGGATGAAACATTGAAAACACAAAAAATTATCTGTGGCTTTGAGATACAAACAGATTACACGATTCAATCCAGAAGACGCAATCTGGATTAAATTGTCAAGAACAGCTCTTTAGAAAAATGTTTCCGTAACAACAGACCAATAAGTGAAAGTGAAGGAAGACGAAAAGCGAAAAAGATATTTAGTCATTTCCAGGGAACTGAACAATTTGTTGAACATGAAGGCGACAGTTTAGTTCCGTTTATTCATTTAACGGCATATCAACTCCTTATGAGTTATTTGAAACCGAAATTGATGTATTTGTAAATGTTTGCTTGTAATCATAACAATTTATAGATTTTTTTTTTTAATAGTTAAACGGTATATCATCTCTTTGTGGGGCATTCATCGACGATATTTGATTAATGCAATCATAGCAATTTATAAGTTGGGTTTTGTTTATTAGTTAAACGGTATATCATCTCTTTGTGGGGAATTCAAATTTTCCTGTTAAAAAGTAACGTACCGAGTTTGCCTGGAACTTGGAGTAAAAGCAACAAAGCCGTTATGGCAAATGTCACTCTTTCATTAGACATTCTTTTATCATATTTATCAACCCCTCCGCTTGGGCAGGATATAACACAAGGTCAATTTTAAGCGGATGTTAACAGGTTTGAATTCAGAGTTTTCCTTCTCATATACTATTTGCCTTATGAAGGATGAAGAAAACAGTCTGCCCTACTATTTGTTGATATCTGGAGGGAGAATAATTGGATTCATACCTTTCCCAAGGGTATTTGTGCTATGTGAAATGCAATCGGCCTCGTCCAGGATTTGAACTCGTGTCGTCGTGTCCATTTCCTATGACGATAACCATTATTCCACGGACACTTCCATTAGACATTCTTTTCTGGACTACCCAGCATGTTACTATTCCGTTCCTTTCAATTTTGCTTTGATGAGAAAAAAAGGATATGTTTTAAAACTTCAACTAAATATTCATGGCACACGTTTCAACTCTTTCTTGAGCTCTTTAATTTTAATTATATATGTATTTTGACATGTTGAGTAGAGTCACAGATTTTCCGGTGGTGTACTATAGCATGAAGAGTATTATTTACTTTGTAATATTTTGGATGCTTATTTGTTATTTCTTTAATTTTCTTAGAGTTTCGCCAGTGTATTTTCTTAGAGGAATGTTCACAGGTTATTTCTTAAATTCACTTCATTTTCAATACAAAGACAAAGACACAGGCAATTTGCAGAAGCAAAAGAGATCCTAATGTCAAAATGGGAAACAATAACAATATTACCAATTACGCAATATTGCCAACGAACATTTTAACCAAATGCCTCAGTCGAAATTGAAATCTCTAAAATAAATATTGTGAAAAACATATCCAGATTATTCAAAAATATGTTCAGGAACAATGAACGAATAGATTCTCCATTCAAAACACACACACACACACACACACACACACACACACACACACATGCAAACGCCCACATGCAAACGCCCACACATACAGGTAGATAGATGGCTGGATACTGAGAAGAGAGACAGAAAGAAATAAGAATTTACAAATATAAGTATTGATTATGAGAACTGAACAGAAATTAATATATTTAGAAAACCTAGAAAAAAAGTTCATGATTAAATACGGACAGAATACGATTGCATAACATTATTATCATCATCATGATGTCGTGCCGCAGGCACTGACCCTCTCTCGCCACTTCTCCCAATCATTCATCGTCTCCGGCAGATCTTCAAAGTTACATCCCGTATCCTCACATAGCTACTGTATGTATGTTCGTGCTGGTCGTCCTGCTTTTGCTCGGCCATATGCGGGGGTCCATAGGAGTATATCACTTATGAGCTCGTCCCTGCTTCTCCAGCAGTGTCCTGCATGTCTGGTTCGTCTAACTGGGATAGTTTTCTTGATGGGGGGCAGGTGGCCGTATTGTTGGTGTCTTGTGGGGTGTTGCCGCCAGGACTTGTTCAATATTGCTCGCAACATTCTTGTGTAATTGCCGTCTAGTTTCTTCTCCTGCCGTTTAGTCAGCGTCCAAGTAGTGCATCCATAAAGCAGTATCGATACGATCGCTGCCTGGAAGAAACTATCACTAATCCTATGCTCTTATTACTAACAGTCTCTCTTTTGTAAATACTCTTTCCTGTAAATATAACTATTTCCCTCACATATCGTGGTTTTTCATATTATTATTACTGCCTGTGTTCACTAACCAGAACACAACAGGTTATAATTAAGTTACTTGTTATCATATTAATATGTATAAATTATTAGTTTTTGATAAGAATATCTGCTATTCTACAAGAGAGTACAAACAAATGATTTTCGACAAATAAAAAAGATTGCCATAGAAAATTGAAAATATTTTCATACTTTTTATTAAACGTTTAGATATTAATCATATTTCGGCATTATATTACACATAAAGAGTTTATAGGCAGTTAAAAATCTAAACAATTTCTCCCATTAGTAAATAGACAGATTGGTTATATCCTAAAACTAAAGTACAAAGATTTACTAAATAGTCTATTTCTATATAATTGGTGTCGAATCGATTTACTTATCCATCCACTGTACAAGACCCTTTTTTTTTTTTAACTAGACAAGAAAGAAAACGTCTACGACACTCTGACACTATCGAACTAACCAACAATTACCTACAAGTCAATTTCGGTAAACATCACACAACTAAATACGTAGCTTTGCATAGAATTGGCTTAAGGCCAGAAGTATTTTTCATTTTGTTAAGACTGAACTTACAACTCAGTAGCAATCAATCTGCAAGTCAACCTTGCTAGCTTTTATACCAGAAAGTTGTTCTACTAAAAATGATTAAGCATAACTCAAGTTTTTGATCCATGCCCTACATATGGAGAGTTTAGAGTGGATCGAAATCACTTGTCATTGATCTGCGAGACTTTCTTGCGACCCATTAGAACACGAAGAGGCACATAACAATTCTACGTAAATGGAAATGGTGAACATATCCGGATAATATTGCAAATAAAATACTCAACTCTATTTTCAAATGAGAACCTTTCTTTAACTGTCGAAGACACTTTTAAATTATTTGATTATGCAAATTAAATTTTGGTGCAGTTGCCATTAGCAGATGTTATAGCTTTTAATCTTTCAGGCATTGAATTTGTCAAATTGGCTATGCACACATTTGGAAAAGACAGCTCGGCTGCATTGAAAATAAGAAGCAAATCTTCTTTTGGAGAAGACTTTCGAAGTATTAGCCTTATAAATTGAACCAAAATAGCAGCAATATATTCAATAGATTTTATATCAGAAAATAAAAGTGGTTGTGACAACTATTTACCTATTTGGACCTAACACTGGCGAGTATTCGGTAGTCGTCCACCCAGAAAAAAGGGTATTTTTTAATGCAATTTTCTACAGCAATATATATATATATATATATATATATATATATATATATATATATATATGTATATGTGTGTGTGTGTGTGTGTTTGTGTGTGTGTGCGTGTGTGTGTGTGTATGTGTTGATTGGCAAAGATAAAATCTCAGACAGTTCCGAATTTATTAGCTTGAGTCAAATTATTTATTTCGGCGTTTGGGAGATTTATTTAGTTTCGGATTTTTTTTTTAATGTACTATCATATCAACATTCGTGGTTGATTTAATGCCAAAGCCATCCTTGTAAGAGAACTGTACGAGTACAAGTCGACCCATAGCTTGGAGGATAAGGGAGTTTATCTTATTTACCAACCCCTCCACTTGGGCAGGATATGACACAAGGTCAATTTTTAAGCGGAGTTTAACAGGTTTCAATTCAGAGTTTTCCTTCTCGCAGACTAGTTGCCTCACCAAAGCTGAAGAACACAGTCTGTCCTACTATTTACCCATAACTAGAGGGAGAATAATTGGATTCATAACTTTCCCAAGGGAATTAGTACTATGTGAAATGCAATCAGTCTCGTCCAGGATTTGAACTCGTGTCGCCGTGTCCATTTCCTACGACCATAACCATTACATTACTGGCACCTCCATAAGGCTAAGGAAGTTTATACCTTTCCTGAGAGTATTACTTTGAAATTGAGCCTTACTGCGCGAGTAGATCTCGAACTCGCTTAATACGATGTCACAATCCAGCTCGTTAGCCCCTACTTCTTGAGGACTTCCCCTTTTTTAGATTTGCCACTTGGCTTTGAATACGTATGCCACTCTGTGAATAGGGTCTATAGTCTCTGAGTGTATCCGCTCAAGAGAGATGAGACATCCCCCAAAAAATAGGTTCTCGATATGACATAGAATAGCGACCTTCCGCCCACTCAGAAAAGGCATAAAATCATTTTAAAATTATAGAGAGCATGCAAAAATTAAGAGTAATGTGTGACTGTCAGAAAAGCGTTGGAACACTGGCCATTCAGCTTTAGGGCATCTTTATCAACAAGTGATAAAATTATGTTGTATTTTGACCTTCGACCCGGGCAAACATGCCATTCCAAAGAGAGCGGAAGTGACACATCCCAATGGCCATTAATCGAAAGAAATCGCACAGGTGAGCTCGGCTGATAATATGGGATAAGGAGAAGGTACACTGTGCCGCTACAGAGTGATTCACCGGAAGAGAGTGGCCTGTGAACTGCATGACAGTTATTTCCGCTTGATGACGATCAAACATGCCATTTCAAAGATTGAGTGGGCGATTGAGTTGGCGTTGAACTATTATATAACTCAGTCAAGACAGGAGGTCAGACAGTTGGAGTTAGAGACGAGATGTGGTAGGAAAAGCCATACCAGGCCGAAGGGGCCCTCGGGGGCCCCTTATAAATTGGGTTCAAGAGAATTTGCTGACAAGATGTGGCAGGGAAAGCCACTCCCGGCCGAAGGGGCCCTCGGAGCCCCCAGTAGTTTCGGAGACCCTTTGGTGAAAAACACCAAATGGTTTTTTCCGGGATTAGGCAAATAGAAATAGCATGTACGTGGTATTATTTTTACACATTTAAAAATAAATTTTCATCGTTTCAGCATATCAATGTTATTAGGGAAATAAAAGTGTACCTCACCAGTTCTTGGGGTGGCATATTAAAAATTCTTATCTCCTTAATCATTTTATGAACGTACGAGGATCATTAAATAAGTTTCCAGTCTTTTTTCGTATGGGCACTTTTATTGATTGTATACACATGAAACTCAAGTCCTCTTCGAAGTCATCTCCTCCCTCTGCGATGCACTTTTTGTACCGTTCCAACAACTTCTGGAAGGCCCCATGGAAGTCCTCTTGTGTGAGCGTGTCATGACCTTCGTTAAAGCCTCTTTCATCTCCTCAATTGTCTCATAACGACTGCCTCTAAAGATTTCCTTGAGCTTAGGGAATAACCAAAAGTCACAGAGGACAAGTTCTAGACTATAGGGAGGCTGATGCCCGTCTTGGTCAAATAGTCTGTGACAAGGATGGAGTTGTGGACTGGTGTATTGTCCTGGTGGAAATGCCACTTACCAAATTTGAAGAGTGTTGGCCACTTCCGACGGAATATCTTCCTGAACTCCCTTAAAACCTCAACATAGTATTCCTTGTTGACTGTCTACCCAGTGGGAACACAGAGCATGTAGATCATGCCAGTGCTAACAAAATAGGGATCATCAAATGTTTGTGGGTTGATTTACTCTGTCTGGCCTTCCTGGGTCTGGGAGAGCCAGCATGCTTCCCCGGGGAACTCTGTCTCTCGGTATCTGGGTTATAGCAGTAGATCCAACTTTAATCGCAGGTCACCAGAGCATCAAGAGCTGCGGGATCTGAATTGATCAGCTAGACCATTTCCCAGCAGTCATGACAACGTCTTTCTTTCTGATCTTCTCTGAGCACCCTTGGGACAAACTTCGCGCGAATCTTCCGCATCTTCAGTTCCTCGCGAATAATTGTGTGTATAGTTCTCACACTGACATCAAGCTGTGCACTTATTGTCTCAAGATACACACGACGGTCCCTATCCATGAATTTCTTTATTTGGTCATTCAACTCTGGTGTTCTGACTTCCTTCCTCCTCCCACAACTCTAATCTTCCCTCACAGACTCCCTGCCTTCCTTGAATCTCTTATGCCATTCAAAAACTGATGCTGGATTTAAAGAAAGATGGTCGAAAAGCAGCCTGAAGCATTCTATACGTTTCTTTGTAATTTTTTCCAAGTTTAAAACACAATTTTATTGCATATTGCTTTTCTAAAGTGTACTTACATCCAGATTGCATTTTTGAAATTCACCAGCTGTGAAAATCAGGTTTAGTAGGGTGTATTCCAATTGCTGCTGTAGCTGTTCATTTGAACCTAAAATCATACAAATTGGTCTGTCAACTCATAATAATGTATAGCAATAACATACTGAATTTTCAAAAGTCTACGACAATTTTAAATGCCTGTACAAAAAAGTCTTGAAACTTATTGAATACACCACATACATGACTCAAGGCCTTGTTAATGGGGTTCTCAATGAGACTTAAACTCACTCGTTTTTGCAGTTTGATAGATGTCATACTCTCATTTTCTAAAGTGTGTTTTCCTTAGTCTGTTCCTCCTCCACCCAATGATATTTGATATGGCTTTGTTATTGTGGAAATTTACTAAGCTTTTTTTGCTTAGATGTGGCACAAGGCCATATGAAAGGGGCACCCAATGAGACTCGAACTCACTCGTGTAGGTTTGCTAATCGAGCTTGCTAACCATTACACCACCAGAGGCGCCTATGGCTTTGTTATTGTGTGTGTTTTTGTGGGACTGGCTTTGCATTTTACTAACAGTTATTTTTCCCCAGTGTGTAAGTGTGTGTCAGGGGGATTTTTTTGTGTTTGTATGTGTGATAGAGTCGTTTGAATTTTACTGGTAACTTTTCTCCAAATGTATATATATATATATATATATGTGTGTGTGTGTGTGTGTGTGTATACATCTCTCTCTCTCTCTCTCTATATATATATATATATATATATATATATATATATAATGGAAATTTTATGTCTGCCTGAAAACGAAAATAATTTTACCCAAGATCAGCTTCCTCTTTTTTATTAACGCTATATTTCACTGAATTTATTTTAGTTTAAATATATCAATTGTTAAGAAAATTGCTTTAGTTATGATACTTTTGTTCTTATCTATATATTCATGACACGCAGTTTTACTTAAATATACACTCATATAGACGTTTACAATTTGAATTGGAACATGGATTTACACATTGATATTTTAAAAAAAGTCTTTTTTATAAATACTAGCTTGGTATTATTGGTTTATAATTACTTCGTTTTGTATTGAAAAATATGAGCAGAGTTTCCGTCTCTCAATCTAAATAGAAACCTTACAACTAAAATAAATCACTCCAAATTTATTCTTTTCTGTTTATTTTAGCCATTAGAAGAATTCATTTGCAGACAAGGGACGTAAATGATATTTTGTATTATATATAGCCGAGCTGCAGCGAGTTAGAAAGCCAACGTCCGTCTGCTAAAAGAACATTTTCTGACTCTTCTCTTTGTAGTAAAAATAAATGTTAGTTAAAATGACTAAGTAAATTACCACGTTTATTTATCTGAGCATTTAACTGCTATCTTGATAATTCGATTAAAAATAAACTGATAACATACACACACACATATATATATATATATATCTTCACCATCATCATGTCGTGCTGCCAGCACAGATATCCCTGACACTCCCTCACCACTCCTCCCTATCGTTCATCGCTACTGGCTGGTCCTCATGGCTATATCTCGCATCCTTACACAGCTGTTGTATGTAGGTTTAAGGTGGTCGCCCTGCTTTAGCTCGGCCATGAGCGGGGGGTCAATAGGAGAATATCAATTATGAGTTTTGCTTTGCTTTTCCAATAGTATTCTGCATGTCTGGTTCGTCTAACTTTGATAGTTTTCGTAATGGGAGGTAGGTGGCCGAATAGCGGCTGCTTTGTGGGGTGTTGCCTCCAGGACTTGTTCAAAATTGCTCGCAGCATTCTTGTGTAGTTTCCGCCAATCTTTTTCTCCATACGTTAATTTAGCGTCCATGTAGTGCATCCATATAGCAGTATCGACACGACTGCTCCCTGGAAAAAAAACTGCGTTTCAATTTATCGGTCAGGTCTGACTTCCATATGATCGATTATCTATCGTTAGCTGTCCATGCCTTTTTTAGTCGCGTGTCGATGTCATTCTCGTTTGATGATACACTGTTTCCTAGATAGGTGAACTTGTCTACTTGTTTCAGAGAACTGCCGCCTAGTGTGGACACGTTACCTGTTTGATTAAAGCACATGTATTCGGTTTTGAGTGCATTGTCATGGAGGCCTATGCCTGCGGCGGCACGTTCCTGACTATGCAGCAGTGTTTCGGCTTGGGTGGATGCATTTACCAGAAGCTCTAAGTCAACGGTGTAGTCGGCGTCACCACACACACACACACACACACACACACACATACACACACACACACACATATATATATATATATATATATATATATATATATATAATCAAGGGAATAATTAACAGAGTCTATTTTCACCTCGTATGTATACCGGTTGTATCATCTTATAAAGCGAGTTCGATCTTCAGTCACGCTCAAACATTCGCTTTCGAACTGATAACCTTATGAAAGATATAAACCCCATCATTCCCCTCCCGCAGCTATGACTTTTATAGTAGCCCTACAGATCTTCTATAAGATGGTATTAACATTTAGAAAACAACAAATGTTCATATGCTATTAAACAAAGGAATCATATTTATTACACCGGAGTTTATGGTTAGTGGATTTTGCCTTTATTATTACTTAACTTTACTTACAAAATTTCTTTAGTTAAAATCGATTAAGATAAACAAGGAAATAAATAAACGTGGTATTTTGGTGAACGTAGTAGTTAAAAAATAGTTTATTTTGAATTGAACTGGTCAACAACATTCATATTGCAATGATATAAACCACCGTTATTACCTATTTATAATGGACTAATTTCAAATATGAAGTTGTTTTTTTTTTTTCCTGAGTGCTCCTATTTTTTGCTACCAAGTTATTTTTAAATATCAAAATTTTATCTTCGTTTTACCGTCTTCGTCGTCTATGTGACGATGCATGTGATTGAACTCTCAATCTTAGCTGGTTGATAAAAAATGTTACATAGTCTAACTTAATCTTCAACACAATTTGAAACATGCTCATCAATACAAACGATAAAATTTACATGAAAATCATTATTAAGTTAGACATTGTTTGCCCGGAAGATACAAAGCTCAGTTAAATTTTTAGTCAGACATTAGGGCTTGACGCCCCTTGTTTTGTGGACTGTCCCAGGGCAATCATGTTTAATTTTCCAGCAGTAGTCAGCCATTATGTTTGTCCTGTCTTTCTTGGCGGCGCTCCAAAACGGTCTTGGGGTCCTGGTGGAACTGCTCGTCATCTACCGTCCTTAAGTTCTCTGGAAATCCTTCAAAATGACAGTATAGAAAATGGAGTTTGGCACATCTTGGTTCATCTTATTTCATAAAAATTTGTTACAAAGATTTCATTGGTTGTGCTTTTTAATACCGAGAAAGTTTCCATTACCGCCGCAAACGAAAACTATGTTCCCTTTTCCTTATAATTCATCTTTATGACAATGTCTTCATTACGAAGAAGATCGTTAAATGTGGTCTATCAAACACACCTACCGTGATATTCTCGAATAACACAGCCCGGAGAACTGAGATTAAGTGTCGCATCCATTCACCGTCGTTATTTAATGCTCTGATGAACCGTTTTATCCGGCCCAACTTCATGTGCAGAGGAAGAAATATGAGCTTTCTCAGTTGACTATTGGATCATTGACAAAATTTTTCATACCAACTTCTAGAGTCTCTCGTAAGGTCCACTCTTTCTAGTTCCAATGCATGTCTCTTGTTCGGCTGTCCCACATGTAAATTAAGCAGGGATACTTTGTAAATCCTCTGTATTGACTAAGGTGAAAGTTCCACATTTTGATGTGTACTCAAATAGGCCAGTTGTGCTCGTGGTATTTTAGTAATTTTATCACAGTTTTAATTTCATTATACACCTCTCTTAATCATGCAGAATGATCTCATGGAATTGTTGCATTGCCGTTATGTAGAACACATTGCAGGCTGCGCTTAGAACTATCAAGGAATATTTGTCAATTATTTGGATTATACAATGGAATTCATAATTCTTTTAGAAGACCAGATATATGAAAATAAACAAATGCAGTCTCCTCTTTGAAAATTTCACAAAAAAACACTTTCTTGACCTTTGTGATTTGGTTCAATCGATGCTTTTCTTGCCAACGACTAGCTAAAATTCCCGCTGCATTTTTGGAGAGACTAAAATCACACAGAAGGTCATTCAGCTCTGACTGGTTTAACTGTTGAGGAGTTGATGACCTCTGTGTAGCATAAGATAGTCGGAATCTGTCAATATTTTTTGAGTTACATCGTTAGTCTCTTGCATTTCATCAATAATCTCTTTTTAGACGGTGAAAACAATGTAAAAATTGGAACTGCTAGCTTCTCAGAGCGCAGAGTTAAAAAAATAATTGCTGATAGGATAGATGATTTTATGTCCACTCATCTTGCTAGCGCCTTTTGTATTGACCAAACAAAAATGGTAATCAGTTGTGTTGTCCTTCGGTTCCCACCAGGTCATTGAAATTCCGAAAGGCATGCCCTAACGTTGCTCTTTGGTCACGCAGTATTTCTTCGCAGTTATGATATACAGTATATGGGGCCTACTTTTTGTCTTGGTCACCAAGAGTAAATCCGAAGCACGCTTTATGGGCTCGCTTCATGAACGATGTTATATTGCACCTTTGAAGAATAAGCGTGAGGCATCCACAAATAGAGCAGAAAGCCCCAGGGTTTTTCGTACATTTATATCTCCCATTAGACATAATCAAATCTTGCGGAAACAAACAAACAAAATCAGATATCGCTATTGATACCATAAACGCCTGAGTAATTTGTTTAGCTGCAGAAGTATAAAATGTATTACGTCAAACTGCGTGAAAACTTGAGAATTCAGAAGAAAACCATTTTAATATTTGAAATCAACAGATAAAAACTTGTAAAATGACAGTTAAAAAAACATTCAACAGAGATTTTCAGAAAAAAAGGTTTCCCAGTGTAAATTACTGAGAACATAGTATTTAAAAAATAATAAAACAATAAAAAGTTTCGTTACATACGTAACAAAACTTTTACACTATCAACAAAATATATTATTGTATCTATTATCAGCATAATTATAACAAACACTAAATATTGACTCGACAAAGGAAAAAAAAAAAAAAAACCTTTAAGGAAAATGTCACTGATTATAGTTTTTGGGGAAAAATCCTTCTTAGATTACTTATTAAATATTTTAGCGTCGTGATTCAGCATTCCCATACCCTGCTGACTTGGACATTCAGCGTTCTCCTAGTCAAGTGACTGAGTCATTCAGCATTTCCATCCTCTGGTGACTGAGTCATTCAGCGTTCGCATACTGTAGTATTTTTTAATTCTGCGTTCCTATCCTCTGGTGACTCCTTCATTCAGCCTTTCCATACTCTAGTGACTTTGTCATTAAACGTTCCCATACATTAGTAATTTTTTCATTCAACGTTTCAATCCTTTATTGACTTTGTCTTTCAGCGTTCCCATACTCTAGAGATTTTGTCATTCGGCATTCCCATACATTAGTATATTAAACATTCAGTGTTTCTATCTTCTGTTAACTTTATCATTCAGCATTCCCACACTCTAGTCACTTTGATTTTTGGCATCCCCATACTCTGGTTATTTTGTCATTTAGCGTTCCCATACCCTGCTGACTTTATCATTCAACGTCCCCATAAACTGGTGACTTTGTCATTCAGCGTTCCCATATTCTGATGACTTCGTCAGCCAGAGTTCCCACACTCTCGTGACTTTGTCACTGGGCATTCTCATACATTTGTAATTTTTCATTCAGAGTTGTATCCTCTGGTGAAGTTGTCATCCAATATTCCCATACTCTGGTGAGGTTGTTATTCCTGCGTTCCCGTACCCTACTGACTTTTTTTTATTCAGCCTTCCCACACTCTAATGAATTTGTCATTCAACCTTCTCATACCTGAATGACTTTGTCATTCGGCATTCCCATACTCTGATGACAGTCATTCAGCCTTCCCATACTCTGGTGACTTTGTCATTTAGCCTTCCCATGTTCTGGTGACTTTGTCATTTAGCATCCTCAAATCCAACACGCAGTGTCAGAGTTCCCAGCACTACCTGACACTAAACAACACCTAAAACCAAACACTCTCCAACATTCGACAACATAGTCCGGATGTTTCCTCTTTATCTACAGAGTTTGATTACATAATGGACTGACTTTGCGAATAAAATGGAAACAAACATTAAATACATACACTGAACATCTCCTATACGGCCAACTAAAAATATCTACAGACATAAGTACAATCTTTTACTTGTACATTAATATTATATTCACTAAATTATATTGTTCTAATCATTACTTTTCTATCTTTGGTTCGGTTTCTTTGTTTAATGGCATATCAACCTTTGTAGGTTATTTAATGCCGAAGCCATTTTACTACAAGAACAGTAGTGGTACTATTTAACCCATAGCTGGGAGGATAAGGGGGTTCATAACTTTCCTAAGGGTATTTGCCCGAAAGAGAACGTAATAGCGCGACTAGAGCACGAACTCGATTACTACGATTCCGCAGTTCATCGCTTTAACCATTACACCACGAGGACACCCCCTACTTTTTTTTCAATTTTTTATGTAATTGCCAATTCATTATTCCTGAGAGTTCTGCATAGTTTTTTATTTTACCGATTAATTTCTTACAGAAATTAGACAAGGCATTTTGTAAAAGATAAAATTGAGTCTTTCGTATATTTTTGAACGTGCATAAGAACATAACAAGGAAAAAAAATAAAAATAAGAAATAAAACAAAAAACAAAAGTGATCGTTTAACTTATAATATCCAGGAACTTTAAGATAGCAATTACAACATCAGTCCAGTTATTGTCGTTTTAAGATATTTACTGATAAAATTCAAATTCAAAATTTATGAAATCATAAAAGAAATTGAAATATCTCATCCTGAAGGGTTTTTTTTTAATCAAAAAATGATTAATGAAAATGTATTCAATTTATTAATTCGATATTCATTTAGAGTATCATTGTAAACATTATTTTATTGAATCAAATTGATTAATTAAAACATAATTGTTGTAATAAGATTTTTCAGTCTTTTTTTTAATTTTATTTTATTTTACTGGGAAGTTTCCTTTTGCAAAATAAAATCTTATTAATTTAAGTGAATGAGCATTTACATAAATTATTCTAGCATTATACTTTCCAAAAACTCTGCTTACTTCATTCTATTTTATTCTTTTAATTAGTGAATTTCTCTAATTTGGGTAATTAAATTACACTTTTTAACTTTGGCTGTGTTGTTTGTTTGTTTGTTTGTTTGTTTGTTTTTCTTTATGTTTTGTTTGTTTACTTATTTTTACTTTATGAATCTAATTGTAATTAAGTCATTAGTAGCACTCTTTCCCTTTCATCTTTTGGAATTAGAATAAGATAAAAATAAGTGTAACTTTTTATGTGTTTTTATTTATTTATTTTCACCAGTTTTTTTCTAATTAAATAAAATATTTCATTCCGTCAAAAGTTGAATACGTGCGCCGGAAGGGTGTATATGTTTGCTAGTATGCATAATTCCATGTAATAATTGGTGTGCTTTTTTTCTTTGTGTTTTCGTTTTCTGTGTCTGTGATCTAAAAGATTGACATCTTTATTACGTTGTTATTATCATTTTAATTTTCAGATGCGATCTTTTCCAAGGATTATGAGTGATAGCAATTTTCGTGGGATATTCAGGTCTCTTGTAAGAATTTTGATTGTGTATCATAGCCATATACATGCGAAGGATATGCGTGAAATGTACATGGGAAATTCATAACATATATATAAATAGAACATAAGAATCTCGAAACTCGAAAAACACTTACGGCTTCTTAGTTCAGGTACGAAACTTTTTATTACCTTTGAGTTTAAAGATTCTTCGACATAAGGAGAGAGATACACATTCTTTCAATTCTGAATTTTTCATCTGCACCCCACCATCTCGTGTGACACCTGCCCGAGGCCTCCGCGAGCAAGCGAAAGTCAATCGTCTTCTCCCGAGACAGGTCTTAACTCGACTCACTGACTTTTTTAAAAAAATCCCCAAATTCTCCGCGCGCTTCCGGTGCGTGACGTCAGTCGCACTTGCTTGCCCCGTTTCCCATCTGGGCTATTGTGACATCTCTGAGTGACACGTCCGCTCCGCGCGCGCACGTGAACACCTGTGTTAATGTTGCACCTAAGTAACCCATGCACTGAGCCGAAGGGTTCTCAGCCTAACTAAACCTAAAGGCATAAAACGAAATCCCTCGGCCATTATATTACAATTGTAAGTGGGCTGGGGTTTGGATGGTTCTGTTTCTTCCTATATCTCCAGTTCCCCCAACTACATTTCAAGTTTTGATTTGTTTTGGTCGGGTTTTATATCATATCAACCTTTGTAGGTTATTTACAGACAAAACCTCTCGTATATATGATTTTTAACATTTACTTACTTACAATTAAATTGTTATAAAGCAGATTTTTAAGTTAATGGTTGCGTTTTTTTTAATAGTCGACGAGTTATGGCATTGTTGCATCAAGGTAGTGTTCAATGCAAGTGCGCTTTCTTTTCCCGCATTTTCTAGATCCATTGTTCTGGACATCGTCATAAATATCCTTGTTTTTAGTCCTTTTGTATTCCTGCCCAGGTATCTGCCCCTTTGATAAGATTTCAGCGACATAAGTTGGGTTCGTAGAGTTTTCTTTTCTTTGCATTAACTCTTTTCCAACGTTTTTTAATAGATTTTACTTTAATCTTTAGTCACTATTGTAATTTTAATTATTATTATTAGGTTTTATAACTCGTTCGAGAGTTCTTCACATCAGTGTAAGCTGATGGATTTCCAATGGAGTCTGAGTGGCAGCAAATCTACTCAAATCTTCAGGACTCTTCTAAGTATTCTCGCCGATCCTAACAGTGCTGTAATTTCGATGGTCTCCACTTGTTCTCTTATTTCCAAGTATTCCACTCCCTGTACCAAGCCTTTACTGACTGTGCCGAGCGTCCCAATTACAATTGGTATCACCGTCAGTTTCGTGTACCATGTCGACGTTTCTCCAACAACTGTAACTCGATATAACACTGTCTTTGAAATATCTGTTTGCTTTCATTTTTATTCAGTCGACTATAGTCTTAATAATGTGGTATTAGCAGCGTTCTTCAATCTGATCAGCTTCCAGGCACTACTGCTCATGAAATTTTGAATTCAATGACCTTTTCAATATTTACATTAACTGAGATGTTATCGTTAGCACCAGATTATCTTACACTTTGGAACATTTGTTTTCATTTTATTTCACACACACACACACACACATATATATACAAAGAGAGAGAGAGAGAGAGAAAGAGACAGACAGACATGTTGGAGATAAATACAGGAATGACTCAATATGAAATGTTAATTGGATGATAATACATTAAACAAAATAGGGAAGTAGGGTTTTAACTAACACCGATGGAATTCGGAGAATGTGACACAATTTGTATGTGGAGCTTGTTTGAATTCCTTTTCCTTTACCGTAACTTGTGTAGGCAAGCTGAGAGAACTCCATCTGCCCAACTGTTTACCTGTAGCCGGAAGGAAGAGAGATGGATTTATGCCTTTTGCGAGGACTTCAGCGCTAAGTGAAACGCTCACAACCTCGTCCAGGTTTAGACATCGGGGTATCTGCTTTTATTACCCATGTCGATTACAGTTTCCTTAAACACGACTCCATAACAGGAAAAGGAAGTAGGCTTGTAAAATGCTAGGAATTCAACATGAGCTAAATCTAATGCCGATGGCGTATACACACACACATACACACACACACATATATATATATAGAAGAGAGAGAGAGAGAGAGAGAGAGAGAGAGAGATCTTATGCTTATGATTTGTGGTTTGTCAGTGAGCTTTTGCCTTAGCTATAAGATTAATAATTCATTAGACTACCCACTGGTCATTCCTCTTAGTTCGTACAACTTGGCATCATCAACGTAGCACAGTGGTTGTTTATTTTTTCCTCATATTTTCTTCATCTAAGACACTCTCTTTCTTGTTTTTTTTTTCTTTTTCTGAACCTTTTGAAGAGACACTTAACATTCTTTATATACCGTATATATAGTTTATCGTTACCATCAAGCAAATAATGCTACCGTCTATCTTATATAGATGGTGTGTCCTCGTGGTGTACTGGTTAAAGCGATGGACTGCGGAATCGTAGTACGCGAGTTCGTACTCCAGTCGCGTTATTACGTTCACTTTCGGACAAATACCCTTGGGAAAGGTATGAACCCCCTTATCTCCCTCCAGCTATGGGTAAATTGTAGGGCAGACTAGGTTCTTCAGCCTTGGTTAGGCAACTAGTCTAGGAGAAGGAAAACTCTGAAGTAAAACCTGTTAAACTCCGCTTAAAATTTGACCTTGTGTCATATCCTGCCCGAGCGGAGGGGTTGGTAAATAGGATCTTATAGATGGTAACTAACGAGAGAGAGAGAGAGAGTCTTCATGGTGTAGTGAATAACGTAGTCATACAGTGGAAAGTAAGTTCGAAATCTAATCCTGTTATTGCGTTTAATATCGAACAATTACTCTTAAGAAAGGTATGAACTCGTTTATACGATGTAATGGTTAAAGCGATGGACTGCCGAATCGTAAGCGAGTTTGTACTCTAGTCGCGCTATTACGTTCACTTTCGGGCAAATACCCATGGGAAATGCATGAAACCCCTTATCCTCCCAGCTATGGGTTAAATAGCACCGTTTCTGTTCTTCTCGGAGAATTGCTTAGGCATTAAATAACCTATAAACGTTGATATGCGATTAAACAAAGAAACCAAACCAAACAAGAATGTTGAGAGCAATATTGAACAAGTCCTGGCGACAACACCCCACAAGACACCATCTATGCGGCCACCTGCTTCACATCACGAAAACTATACAAGTTAGACGAACCAGACACGCAGGACACTGCTGGAGAAGCAAGGACGAGCTCATAAGAGATGTACTCCTCTGGACCCCCACATATGGCCAAGCAAAAGCAGGATGAACTTACTTACAGCAGCTATGTGAGGACACAGAATGTAACCCTGAAGACCTGCCAGAGGCGATGAATAATAGGGAGAAGTGGCGAGAGAGGGTCAGGGATATCTGTGCTGGCGGCACGACATGATAATGATGATGATAATAAGTTAAATTGTGCGACTCTTGTTCTTCTACAAAAGATTGATGAAGGTTGATATGTCACAAAACGAAAAAATTAAAGGAACCCAAACCAAACAAATGAGCCAAAATTTACCAAGTAATTTAACGACAGTTAAAAAGTAAAATTCAACGAGAAAATGTGAGATTTCTGCACAACAGATGTAAAACTATAAAAATATAACTTTGGGAAATCTATATTTTTCAGAGTTTCCATATTCCTAACAAACAAATATTGTCGAATGAGCTCAAGCCTGAGAAAACACAATGCCAACTGAAAATACTGAACAAAGTGCACGTAACCATCATCATTTGAACCACACGTTTTCATGAATGGTCAACCACATTGTTTCTAATATGAACTTTTTGTTATAATCTTTTTTTTATTAATTTATTGAAGTCTCCGTCTCTAAAATGGATAACTGTGTAGTCTTCTAAAGTTTTCTTTTATTGAAATATTGCCCAAAATTAGCACTGTATTTAAACTGAGGCTGCAAACCTTATCGAATTGATTGATAATAAACTGTGTTGCGTTATTCTACACCAAGGGAATAGATAATCGCGCCAATTGTACTTTCATATTTTCATTTGTTTTTTAGTTGTTTATATATTTGTATTTTGTGAAGTTTTCAGGTTCTTACGAAAGATATATCTATTACACAAATATACATATGTTATAATTAATATGGTTGTCAAAACACTTCTCAATCAATTTCCTGTGGATGTCCTCGTGGTGTAATGGTTAAAGCGATGGACTGCGGAATCGTAGTACGCGAGTTCGTACTCCAGTCGTGCTATTACGTTCACTTTCGGGCAAATATCCAAGGTAAAGGTATGAATCCCCTTATCCTCCCAGCTATCGGTTAAATAGTACCACTACTGTTCTTCCTGGAGAATGGCTTTGGCATTAAATAACCTACAAAGAGTTGATATGCCATTAAACAAAGAAACCAAACAAAATCAATTATTTTCACGTGCATTATGCAAAGCAAGTCCGCATTAAACTTTTTTAATGACACAGGTTTTTATATATATATATATATATATATATATATATATATATATATATATATGTGTGTGTGTGTGTGTGTGTGTGTGTGTGTGACACAATACTACACACATCATACAAATACGCACACATATTTGTACATATTTCATTTAATTTAACAATTAATTACCCTGATGAAGGTTCAATGTTTTCACATGAAAAACCGAAACATTAACCTTGGAAAATAATTAAAATCATCAATAAAATAATCCTCTGAACACTTTGTTCTTTTCATATTCGTCCATTTTCATATATTTTTGAATAAAATGATTTTGCCACAATCGCCCTCAGTTGACAAGAGAGAACATTCAGTAAAAACACACTGATTCTGTTCACACCTGGCATACTCTGTTTGATTTACTGCCATTTTGAATAGCTTAAAAAGTAATATTTTTTGAAGACTAAAAAATTGTTTACTATGGATTGATTCTAAAAAATGCAGATAAAAAAAAAAAGATAAAAAAGAACATCTTACTTTTTCCCCCGAAAAAGTTATTGTTTGGTCCATATATAAACACGTGCCCATAAAAAATACAAACACATACAGACACAGGACAACACACATATACGTACATGTATATATATATATATATACTCACGCAGATATAAATACGGTGGGGTGTCTTCGTGGTGTAATGGTTAAAGTGATGGACTGCGGAATCGTAGTACGCGAGTACGTACTCCAGTCGCGCTATTACGTTTACTTTCGGGTAAATACCCTTGGGAAAGGTATGAACCTCCTTATCCTCCCAGCTATGGGTTAAATAGTACTACTACTGTTCTTCTAGGAGAATGGCTTTGGCATTAAATAACCTACAAAGAGTTGATATGCCATTAAACAAAGAAACCAAACCAAACCAAATTATACCCTTGGGAAATGTATGAACTCCGTTATCCTCCCAGCGATGGGTTAAATAGTACCGCTACTATTCTTCTAGGAGAATGGCTTTGGCATTAAATAACCTACAAAGAGTCGATATGCCATTAAACAAAGAAACCTAACCAGACATATAAATACGTACCTGTACATATTCATTTATTCGACTTCCAACCGGAATCAGGTATATATATATATATATATATATATATATATATATATAAATTTAAATCTAATTAATTATGCATTGTGTCTGAGGAAGTCCTGTATTAATTTTTTTCTTCATATTTTTGGTTCACACCAGAAACTGAAAATACGGGATCGAAATAAATTTATAATCATGAATAAACCGGTTTTTTCTTAAAGATATATATATATATATATATATATATATATATATATATATATATATACTATCTGCTACCTAGTAAATCAGAAATCATTGAAGTCAAGAAACAGAAATACATACTCCGGAATGAATTATTTATTCTACAGTAAGAAAATAGGTGGACATCTTACGATTTAAAGTCGAGGTTAACGTTTCGGTTTCAGTAACCATCATCGGGACTTGGATATTAAAAAAGTTCACATGGTGATTGATGCTTGCTGAGATGACAGGAACAAATGAGAAATATACGTCGAATAGATACAAAAAACATAAAGATACATATATTCACCTATTTGGGTTATGTTTTTTTCTGCTACCTTCATACTGTCGGATTTTAATCCATATATATATATATATATATATATATATATATACTATCTGCTACCTATTAAATAATTAATCCTTGAAGTCAAGAAATAGAAATACATACACCGGAATGAATTATTTATTTTATATATATATATATATATATATATATATATATATATATATATATTGTTCGTTTTTTTATATGACTAACCACTGAAATAAACAATGAATATGTCATAAATGCTAAAAGTCCCGAAGCGAATAAACAGCAATGTTGTCAATTTAGATATGGCAGAGGGAAGCCACTCAAACGTATTTTAGGGGAAAGATGAAAGTTTTCACAGAAAGGAAGGGAAAATATGTATCAAGAATTTGATAAGATCTACGTGAATATTACACTAGCTTTCATTTTATTTTCTTTTATTTTGTTATTCATTTATCTATTTATTTTTAAGTAATGTTTTTTTTTAATTTTCTTGTGTAGAACTTTTAATTCAAATATCATCATAATTATGCTCTTTCACACACACACACACACACACACACACACACACACACACACACATATATATATATATATATATATATATATATATATATATATATATATATATATCAAGGAGTGAGGATTTGTGTAAATGCTGTCGTTTCCTCTTCGGTCTTGCACAGCTTTTTTTTTCATCTCTCATCCAAACGTTCCCACTATAATAATCAAAGGGATATCAATCAGGTCAGTTCAGTGGCTTCCTGCATGAACATAATGTTGGCGTCCATGTTGAGTTTAAGGCTATGTTGTAATATGAATAGAGGTATAACCTTAGTAGCCCTTATGACTGCTCCAAACAACATGACGTGGACAGGGTTTTTGGTTTACCTGAATATCTGCACATCTTTTAGGGGAAAGAATAATCAACGTTTTTTCTGTGAGTTCATAATCTAATCCTGAGAAATTTTCCAATCTGGAAAAATGCAAGCCATGTAAGTTTAGACAAGATTCCTCTGTTTGTTAAAATGTTTTGCAGCGTGGTCTTTCCTGTTGCCCTTCATAGCTTGTGATAAAAATTCATCTATGAATAAATCTATGAGATCTTTTCGTACCGGAATGATCTAAAGGAGGCTTCCGCGCTGTTGGATATTTGTAATCACATTGGAGTCATCCAAAACTTTTCGAATACTCGGCACTGTCCTAAGAATGACACCTAAGTACTTTTTCATCTTCGTATCTCTTCAGTTTTGGATTGCGTCTTCGTATGGCTTATCTCACGGAGAGCGTTCAATTGACTAGTTTACTGAATGGTAGACAAAACCGAGACAAGCAGGGGGTGTCCTCGTAATGGTTAAAGCGATGGACTGCGGAATCGTAGTACGCGAGTTCGAACTCCAGTCGCGCTATTACGTTCACTTTCGGGCAAATACCCTTGGGAAAGGTAAGAACCTCCTTATCCTCCCAGATATGGGTTGAATAGTACCAGTACTGTTCTTCTCGGAGAATGGCTTTGGCATTAAATAACCTAAAAAAGAGTTGATATACCATTAAACAAAGAAACCCAACCAAACCTAGACTAGCAAAGCTAAAGTGAGCAAAATTGATAATTTTGGATTTCAATAATTTGCCTCTCGTACTATATATATATATATATATATTGTGTGTGTGTGTGTGTGTGTGGTATAAATGCCTCCCGCGACGTATACTGTCACCTGTGTATTCAGTGTTTAGGTTTTTTTGTTTAATGGCACATCAAACTTCGAGGGTGTTTTTCAAATATATGTAGGGAAGTGATAATGGTATCATTATTCACATAAGCTATTAAGATACTTTTTTCATGTAAGATTTTTATGATTATGGCTTGGACGAGGGTACACAGTAAGTAAGTAATTGAAACATTTTTTAGCCGAGTGTTATAGTAATTGAAACACCGAGCTTTAAGTGCTCATTCAATGATATATCTGAATGATACATGTTAGGAAAAAACAGCAACCAATTCTAGGACTGATTTTTTTAAAAATCTGAGACAGCGTCACCTCTTTCTTTCAGTCCTCAGATATAGATTGGGTTCAGTCGGTTGGGGCTGTAGAATACACCGACTGCTTCTCTGCAGATGGGTAAGACCCCGCCTTAAGAGTGTCTTGGATATGACACTAAACAATCTGATGATGAAGTTCCAGTAATGCTGGGACTTTAGGGAATACAGAGTACCCCTTCATTGCCATCAACCCCAAGCCCACTCTAGTACGGAGTGGTAGCACCTTATAAAGGTCTTATCTATGGGTTAAATAGAAGAAAGCCGTGTTTTGAGTTTACTGGTTTTTTTTAAATTTATGGTTTAAATGGATTTGGCGTAAAACAACCTATGACATAAAACCCAAACAACCAACCAACGAGCCAATTGACTGGAGTAGTAGCATACACTGATTACATATCTGCTGTCCTTGAAATGCCATTAAACAATCTGATGGTGACGTTCCAGTAATTTTGGAGCGTTGCAGAATGTAGACTACCTCTTCATTGCCATCACTCCCATGTCCACTTTGGCCCAGTGTTGTAGCACCAGAAAAGGTTCGATCAAAGGGTCAAATAAAACGGTTTGACATTTAAACTGTGTGAAAAAAAAAAGATTTATGCTTAATTTATATTGTTTGAAATAGAACTGTTTGATCATTCAACTGTGTATAAACAAGTGTCTGACGTTTAATTGAATAATTGGTGATAGATAGCAATATTTGCAACCATTTACATTTGAGTTATACTAAACTGATTTGTTTGAAATAGAACTTTATGACCATCTGTGTGTAAACAGATGAGTGAAGATTAATGGAACAGTTGGTGATACATAACAATATTTGGAAACATTTAACTTTGACTAACGCTAAACTCAATTCATTAAAATAGAACTGTTTGGTTATTTAACTGTATGAAAAGAAATAACTGATTTTTAATTGAATTGTTAGAAAACATATCAATACTTTGAACTATTCAACTTTGTTGACTTACGTTCACAAATTATATATATACATATATATGTATATGAATACACCGAATTTGACATTAAATAACCTACAACGGTTTATATGCTCCCAACCCAAAACAAATTCAAATACAGTTTAAATAGTATGATGTATTTTCCGTATATATATATATATATATATATATATATATATAAAATTCATGGAATTTAGACAGCGAACCCTGGGTTTTATGGTTTTTTTGCTAAACAACAATCATCAGGAAGTTAAGCAAATGAAATGAATCTAATGTCAACCAAGACTGTTATTAATATATATATATATATATATATATATATATATATATATATATATATATATATATATATTCGGGTTATGTACGTATGTGTGTATTTGTATATGCGTGTGTGTGTGTCTGTGAGCGCCTAAACTCTCCACCCTAGACAGGAAGCCACGTGAAGTCAACATTTTCTAATAGTATATATGGTTCGATTTCAGAGTTCGTTAGTCTTCGGGACTATTTGCCTACCAATTGTAAAGAATCCAGTCTACTCTTGTATTTTTTTCTTAGGTTGGGAAAGATGAGATCGATCCTTTCTGAAAATGCTTAGAAAATGCAAACAGTATTCAGCAGGTTTTGAACTTGACACACTGAGTTCATTTCTTACGATAATAATTGTTTTTTTTAGAAACGGATGTTTATTTATGTTTTTTTTTCCTCCCTCCAACCTCTCTCTCTCTATCTCTCTCTCTCTCTCTATCTATCTATCTATCTCTTCGAATGCATAAGTGTGTGCATGTGTGTGTGCGTGTCTTCATTTTCTAACCCTTTCACCTAAAGATTGTTTTACACAAGATTTTATTTCTAAAGGAGTAGAACAAATTTGAATCCAGAATTTTATTTTTCCAAAACAGGTTGTTTTACAAAGGTCAAATAACCCAATATTTCCTACTATATACCGAGAGCTATTGAAGAATAGATCGATTCATGTATTTGTACTTCAGTCGCGCTATTACGTTCACTTTTGGGCAAATACCCATCGGAAAGGTATGGACCCCCATTATCCTCCCAGCTATGGGTTAAATAGTACCACTACTGTTCTTCTGGGAGAATGGCTTTGGCATAAATAACCTAACAAAAGTTGATGTGCCATAAAACAAGAAAACCAAACCATAGGTCTACGACGATAAGGAAATAAAATAAAACCAGATATTTTACAAGCTCTATCCGGATTATAAATACCGTATGGTCGAACCACTTGAGTTTTAACGAAACAACTGAAGACATGGCTAAATGGGAACTCTTCAAGTATTCTAGATGCAGTTTTGAACAGATCCTGTTCGCAGCACCTCATAAAATAGCTGCTGTACACGCACCTACCTCGTATCTCACAAATTATTCAAGTAAAATTATTAAGACATGCTGGTCTCTGCCGGAGAATTAAGATTGAATTTATAAGCGACATTTTACGATTGATTCCAACACATTGTCATCAGTGTAAGCCAATCAACAAAAATCTTATATTTACCACCTCTGAGTGGATATTAGATGCAATCTAAAAGACTTACCAAGAGCAAATCCCGGACGGGATAGATTAGAATACAGTTAGATAAACCCACCCACTCAGAATGCCTTGATGTAAAGAAAATTGTTTATATATCCATATTTTTCCATTTAACAGAATTGCTTATAATACCAGGTCTGGACAGCTATCAACTATAATTGGGATTTACTTCAACCACTGCTATAACGTCAAATCTCATTCAGCACGAGGTGATTTGAAATATCTATAATCTTCTTTAGCAGATTTTAAATACTGATATCCTAGAAAAGTTTGATAAAGAAAATAAACGAAACATTTCTGCAACAAACAAAAGAAAATGCGATAAATCTCAAAAATCCCATCCGTTTAGGGGCGCAGTGACAGTACACGGTTCGGAATTAAAGCTGAAAAAAAAAATCTAAAAAACAATATCCCGACAGATAATTTCATTTGTAATTAAACAGATGTGAGATAACCCTTTCAGTAATTACAGTCACGTTCTTATCCTCTTCAAGGCTGTTAAATCTAAAAAAATAAAAATAAAAAAAAGGATAAATACGAACTTAGAAGATATTACTGAAGACAAAAAAAGTTGTAAAAAGATTAATATGTGCTTGCCTCCAAACGTAACCGCTTGAACCTACGGGTGTAGAGAAGATATAAATCAACATTTCTAATATAATCATACGGTCAATAAGATTTTGAAAAAAAGTTATAGTTTAACTTAATTACTGTGGTATCATTACATATTTTTTAGTGTTGCTTGTTAATTTTGTTTGGAATAGTATTGGCCAGATTTGAGTAATATATTGATAAGAAGGTTTCCCAATATAATTTTGCCAACTTTTCATCCATTTTGAATTATAGGTCACTGCTCTTTTGCCTTGAAGATGATCTCTTTTAGACTCAAACAAATAACCTCAAAATCCAAAGCATCATTTTCTATAATTGAGACACTTCAATTAATTAATCTATTGCAGTTGACCTCAAATTATGTTCGTATTACGGTTATAATCGCACAAGGTCAAATTCGAATTGAAAATGACTTTAAATATTAAAAGAGAAATTAAAATTATTTGTTATGTTGGGAGTGTCTGTACATAGAGACTAACGTGGTAATTTACTAAGCTTTTTGCTTAAATGGGGCACAAGACCATATGAAAGGGGCACCCAATGAGACTCGAACTCAGTCGTGTAGGTTTGCTAGTCGAGCTTGCTAACCATTACACCACCACAGGCGCCTACATATAGAGACTAACGTGTTGGACTTATACATAGGTGGAAACGAGTTTGAACTTAAATACTGCTTTAACCTTTCATTACGGTCATTAAATAGCAGCACTTTTATATTGTAACAGGGATAGCATTAGCATAAAATAACCCACAACAGTTGATATGCAAAAGAACCCAAACCATAATTTTTACACACTGGCTTTGGTTTATTTGTTTAAGACATATCAACCTTCATGGATTATTTAATGCAAATGTAGTCCTTGTATAAGAGCAGAAGGGGTGAGGTCAGAATTTTCCCATGTGCATTAATCCAAACGTGAACGCCATAGCCCAAATGCAGTTCGAATTCACAGTCTAGCGCGTTAACCTGTACGACACCGGGTATTATATATATATATATATGTAAGTTAGCAACCGTTGTCGAGGGCGATCAGAAGTTTCCCTTTTCATTTAATACAACATTGAAGAGTAGGGGAGGCAGCTATTCCAATTTTTGGAATGCCCCACTTCATCCCTACCTAAGAATGCTGAGTGATAATCAGGGAGGTATCACGTACCATTTTTGAGTATTTGGTATAAGTGTCATGCCTATAATTCAGAAAATGAAGAGAAGCAGCAAAAGAAATTGAACTATCCAACCAGAAAAGCATCAGATTACTATGGGAAACAAAAAAACTGCAAATACTTGGTGATATGAAAATAAGTTGCTATATAGCAAGTTGGGTAGTGGTCAATTCTCTTGTGAAGGGAATTATCATGACCCAAAAAAAATCAGATGAACACCTACGGAAACACTGGACAGCTATTTCGACCATATAAGGTCTCATCAACTGTGTATATCGTGATCTCCGCCCCTAGAGATTGAACTAGTGACTACAGTATACAGAGCGGAAACTCTGCAACTGAGCTACAGTCCTTATCGCACGCTAATGACACCAAATTAGCTAATCCGGTGTTCGCCGGATTTTCTGGTTAATTCCTCTACTTAAAAAAAGATATATACATCTTGTCAATTCTCATATTTTTAAAAGGCACTAGTGAACAACAAACAGCATTGACTGAAACTAGCTCACCAATTCCATTTTTCCTACTGGTAATCTTTACACAAATCGCACTTCTATAAATAGTTTGCAGTAGAATTGACATCTTTCTTGGAAATGGACAGGGCAGCCCAAGTTCAAATCATCTGAACGAAGTGGTTTGCAAATCATATCATTAATACCATTTGAAAAAGGTATAAATCAAACTATTATCCGCCTAGCTAGGGCTAAATGAGTAGGGCCGTCTGTGTTTTTTAGCCTTTGGTATGGCAAATCGGTCATATGGAAATCAGACCTGACCGATAAAATAAAACGCAGTTTCTTACAGGCAGCGGTCGTGTCGATACTGTTATATAGATGCACTACATGAACGCTAACTAAACGTATGGAGAAAAAGCTTGAAGGCAACTACACAATAATGCTGTGAGGAATTTTGAACAAGTTCTGAAGGCAGCACCCAACAAAGCAGCAGCTATACGGCCACCGACCATCCATCACGAAAATTATCAAAATTAGACGAACCAGACATGAGGGTCATTGCTGGAGAAGTAGGAACGAGCTCATAAGTGATGTATTCCTGTGGGCCCCTTCACATGGACGAGCAAATTCAGGACGACAAGCTCAGTAGTTCTGTGCCGATGCGGAATGTAACCCTGAAGACCTGCCGGAGGCGATGAACTATAGGGAGGGGGTAGTGAGAGAGGGACAGGTATATTTGTGCCGATGGCGCGACATGATAATGACGATGATGGCAACGGGTTTAGAAAAAGGAAAACTATGAATTCATGTATGATAAACTCTACATAAAAGAAAAAAAATAATGACGTTGTGTTGCATCTTTCTGTTGTAGAGGGATTGATAAATACATGCAAATACGTTGCTCCTTTTATCTAAATCTCTCTATTTGGTCTAATATCATCAACAATGAAGTAAAGACAGCAATGAGAAGCTAAAATGGCTGCCATCTCCACCATTTGTATAGCACAATTTCAATAAAAGGGCTTCTTCGCATATAATCACATTAAATAACTTCATGGTGGAAATGTCTGCATTTGGATAGCTAATTAAAACTTTCATGAAAACAATGAAATGATATACGAATAGAATATACAGTACACTCCCATTATTACTCCACTCATTGTGATTTAATGGAGACGTTGTAATGAATGTGCTGTCATAAATGATTCCTTTGAGTCTATGAATAATCATTTCTATCTTATTAATTTATTCACCCTGTCGGCAGGACAGAATATACGGCTGCTGTATCTACTGAGAGTAGGACTATTCCAAATCTAATGCCTGAACTCTGGCACTAAACTCAGTTCTGGAGCTATGGGGAGTGCAGAGTCACACTTTCAAAGACATTACTCCCAAATCCACTTTGACCTGTTATGGTATTTCCTAGTACGGTACAATTCCTTTGTCAAATTGATTTGTTTAGAGATTGTTATTAATTTTTGAAAATAATTGATCCCGTGTAACTGAGCGTTTAGTAAGTGTATCTACAATTCCTGGGATTTCTAACTGTTTACAAATTATAATTTACTCCTTGAAAGTTTTTCCCATCAGCGTTAGCTGATGGATTTTTACTAGACTTCGAATGACAGCAAGTTTCCTCAAATCTCCAGAACTCTTGTCAGTATTCTAGCCGTTCTTAATAATGCTGTAGTTTGGATAGTCTTTACTCGTCCTCCAACTGCTATCTCCTCAAGTCCTTTTAATAATCCTTTAGAGATTGTACCAAAAGCACCAATCACCACTGGAATAATTGTCACCTTCATGTTCCATTTTTTTTCAATTCCCGAACAAGGTCGAGGTACTTATTCTTCTTTTAACATTCTTTCAGTTTTAAACTGTGATCAGCCGGGAGAGCAATTTCAATTATAACCTATTCAAAATAACCTATACCTTGAGGGATAAAGATGTTTATACCTATCCCAAGAATATTAGTCCAAAATTGAACGTAATAGTATGACAGGAGTTTAAACTCGTTACTTGTGGGTAGAGCGTTCGCCAATAGTCCGGGAGACTTGAGTTCAATGCCAGGTCACGTCATACCAAAAACTTTAAAAATGGCACTTTATACCTCCTTGGTTAACACTCAGCAATATAAGGTACGTATTAGGGGTAAAGTGGAGCAATCCAGTGAAAGGAGTAGCGTCGTCCCCTACACATCTGTGTAGTAGCTATTGAAAAGGGAGTTTTCTGTCACCCTCGACCAAGGTCGCCAAATTTACTTACTATACTTTATACATATTCACTCTAGAATTGGCGACCAGCTTTGTCTCAACGTAACTGGCACATTATGATTGATCAAAGATTTCTATTGAAAAGGGAGCTTTCGGATCGCCCTCGACTACGGTCGCCAACGACTACTACTACTGTTACGATGTCACTGCTCAATACAGTAAGTAATACGCCTCTGGGATTCATTTTTTATTATCTCATTCAAATAAATGAAGCAAGATTTTTCACTTTGTCATCTACCGATGCAGATGAAGGCAATGTGCCTTTCTATAACAAACATACTAACATGTTTCTGGAAAAGCCAATTGGTATGATTTCAAAGCTAAGAAATTAGTAGTATTCAAACACTGCATATAAATCTTTTTAGGCCCCCAGAAAACGCACACAAAAGACGAATGAACAGAATAAGAAAATGTCTTTTCGCTAGAAAACATAATAAAATTCTCTGAAACAATAGCGAAAAATAATAGATCAAAGGATGCTGTAAATTTTGTTTGGTTGTTTGAAACAAAAGAAGATATTTAAAAAAAACGTGTAAAAATAGATCGTCTATTTTAGAATCTTTGTTACAATATGATTTTTTCCACGACGCATCCACTTTGATTCGGTATTTTATGACAAATAAATAATATGGCAAGAAGTACTCAGAAGAAAAATCCGACATCAACAAAACTACAAGAAAATGTCTTTTTAAAATGATCTGATTTCAAAGGTGTGTCTTTTTCTTTAATATGCGTTTGTTTCCCGCTCTTGGCTTCTTGTTTTTATTTACTCGCTAAAGGTGAATGTTTTTTGGGGTTTTTTTTCATGCAAGACGACACACTAGCCACCTTTGATTGTCAGTATCCTTTGAGGAACAATGGCATTAAAAAGTAAATAATAATAATAATAATAATAATAATAATAATAATAATAATAAGAAGAAGAAGAAGAAGAAGAAGAAGAAGAAGAAGAAGAAGAATTTAGACTTGAAAAACACAAACATCAGTGAAGTTATCTTTCGAAGGGCGCTCAGAAAAATAGCGATAGTGTCACGCATGTTATGTCCGGTAATTACATTAAAAGTGGAAATAAATAAACTAGATAGAAGCACAGGATTTACAAGAAGGACTGTTGGAAAGGATGAATAAAGATAGGATGCTATGATTCGGAAAAAGAGCAGTTAAAGGGATAATGTTCATTGCGTGCTAAATTGTGTTAATATTTCCTTGCAATATTCGCGAAACCAAGTTTATTTAACATTATATTAATACAAAAATCTCTAATGGAATGATTGTTAAAATCGAAAGGATTTTAGCACAAATCTCTCTGATGCTGTCACTTCAACATTAATGATATGGAAGTAAAAAACAATAAAAACATATAATTATATAGAATATGAAATATTGAAATCTTTGAAGAGAAAAGGTGTCAAAATCAAGAAGAACGTGCAGCTCGTAATCCTTTCAGGTTTCTGATTCACTGGATTTAGTTTTCCCATTTATAGGTTTAAAGTTCTCTTGCAATGAGATTCAATAATTTAAACCCAAATTTAAGTAATCGTACAATACAAAATATGTAATGAAAAAAGTTCAGATCGAAAGAAATTAAACCCATGTCATTCTCGACTTACTCATTCATCCAAAAAAAGAAAAAAAAATCTTACAACTATTAGGGAGAGAAATATAAATCTTGTAGTAATAGTTTTATTTCAAATGCGACAAAAGTTGTTTTAAATTATTTAAAACTCTCAAAAACCAACATGTAAATTAGTGTACATGAATTTCGACACATCGAAACTGGAGCGTATTTGTAAAATTTGAAGGTTTACAAAGAAGAGTAAATAAAATGACAAAAAGTGAAATAATAGGGAGAGCTTAGGTTTGGTTTGGTTTCTTTGTTTAATGGCATATCAACCTTTATAGTTTATTTAATGCCAAAGCCATTCTCCTAGAAGAACAGTAGTGGTACTATTTAACCCATAACTGGGAGGATAAGGGAATTCATGATTTTCCGTAGGGTATTTGCCTGAAAGTGAACGTAATAGCGCAACTGGAGTTCGAACTCACTCAATACGATCCCGAAATCCATCGTTTTAACCATTACACCACCGGGACACCATCCCAGTGGAGATTAGAGAATTTTTTTTAACTTCTTCACTTCAATGAATGAGAGATGATGTAATTAAAATTTTTAAAAATCATTATTGGCATTTTTAATTTTAGAAAACACTTTTTCAATATTTTTTCCTCGAACTGGATATTTAATGTTAATAAAGATTTCAAAAAACTAAAAGACTTTTTTTACAAATTGAGTAATATAAATAAAAATCGGTGATCTTAGTCAAGGGTGACCCAAAGAATCCATTTTCAATAGCTACTATACCAAGGTGTAGTGGAGGGCACTACTCTATTCCCTAGATTGCTTCACTTTACCCTTGATGCTTACCTTATAATGCTGAGTGTTCAGCAAGACGGCATCAAGTACTATTTTTGACTCTTTCGTATGACTGGACCTGGGATTGAACCCTAGTCTTCTTGACCAATAGGCAAACACTCTACTCAGACCAATGGCCAGCATTTTTTACTAATATATTTTTGGAATAAATTGTTTAATCAGTTAAAAAGTAACAAAAATGTAAAATGTCCTTAGATCAAGTAGGTTTGGTTTCTTTGTTTAATGGCATATCAACTTTTGTAGGTTATTTAATGTCAAAGCCATTCTCCCAGAGGAACAGTTGTGGTACTATTTAACCGATAGCTGGGAGGATAAGGGTGTATTTACCTTTCCCATGGGTATGTACCCGAAAGTGAACGTAATAGTGCGACTGGAGTACGAACTCGCTAACTGCGATTTCACAGTCCATCGCTTTAACCGTTACACTACGAGGACACAGTCCCTTGTTTAAATAGGATAATTCCAAAAAGTATCAGGAAAAACAATTTAAGAGGTCATTTAAGGTAGAAGATGAATTATTCAAGATAGATTTATCCCTATAGAAATATTGTATGAATATGTTCTAGCGAAGATTCTTTATGTTCTTCGCTTAAAAATTGACCTTGTGTCTCATCCTGCCCGAGCGGAGGGGTTGGGTAAATATGGTAACCATGTTAGGTATCCGGAATGAAGATCGTCGTAACACTTGTTTATGAAAACACAAACTTTTTTTATTTACGTACGGTCGAAATAGGTTGTGTGTGTGTGTGTGTGAGAGAGAGAGAGAGAGAGACGGTCAGGAACTGATAGGCACACACTATGATTTACACTACGTTGAGATAGATATATTCAGGGTCTTACGTCTTTCACGGGCGACTGTTACGGGACAAGCTTTCCAAACCTGGGTTCGCCTCCACCACAGGCTAACATCCAAAACGGCTAACTGACAGCTCCCACTCCGCTGATTGACTGCCAACTGCGACTGACCGCTGTGGTTGAAAACTTCCGTCGTTATATATTTTCTGACGCCCATACATGTCTTCCCACGTAATTCACCTAGCATTTCCGCTGTCCCTTGTTCACCCTAAGACACAGCTACAAATCCTTTTTTTTTAAATTAGTATTACCTGGCCTGTCAAAGGGTAAAATGTAACTAACTGACGATATAACTGTGTGTAAGAAAAATCTATACTTGTACTAACCTGAATTAACTCTGTTTGAATAAATTCAATAGCTTGAAATAAATGTTTTTGATAATTAAACTGAATTGTTGTAAAAAATTTGATTATCTGGAAAGGTCAAATGGGCCAAAACCCGTTGATTCAGAAGCCCAGATACAAATCATAGAGACCAATCCTCCGAGTAGCACTCGGTGAGTATCAGGTGAGTGTGGTGTGGTGTGGTTCATCACCTTCATGACCTTTGAAAAATATTCAGAGTTGTTGAATGATCCCTCACTTTACCAACATATTTTCTAAATTTTTAACATCTTAGTACAGTACTGCTTGCTATTTGGTTTGGTTTCTTTGTTTAATGGCATTTTAACTTTCCTGGGTTATTTAATGCCAAAGCCCTCCTTTAAAAAGCTCCAGTATTACTAACCTATCAACACCAGTTCTGTACACACACATACACACACACACACACACACACACACACACACACACACACACACACACACACACACATATATATATTGTTTTATGGAGTATAAACCGTTGATTGTTATTTAATGAGAAATCTTGTTTATACACCCACCCACTCACCCATATATATATATGCGTGTGTGTGTGTGTATATATATATGTGTGTGTATATATATATATATATATATATATATATATATATATATATATATATATGATTTGTACTGGATATATTAAAGAGAAGTATAACGGAAACGAATGAAGTATTGTGTTACCGTCACTAAGGAATCAGCATTGGCAAAAATTCAAAATAGAAACTGGAAAGATGAAACTAAAACATCCCAACAGAATGCTTCACCGAATTGAACAGTCTAATTTCAGCCGGAGCAAAAGGTAGTCAATAAAAAGAAAAGTATTCATCCTGATAAGGAAATCAAACTAAAACTGCAAAACGAAACCTGGAAGTGAAATAAAACTTGTGGAACCAGGAGGATAGGAACATGATAGAATATTTCCGAAAGGAAAGCACACAAGGGCACAATGGAATGAAACAGTTGATAAAGGGTAAGTACCACAGAGACAACATGCAATTCAATTATGGGAAATAAACCAAAATATATTAGCAGAGACAGGCAGACTCAAAAGAAAAAGTCGCTGGATCCAGTTGTACAAACAATAAAGTAGTCTCAAAATAAAGAAAAAAAATCTATCAATCAGGAAATGAGAAAAAATTGAACAACTGGACTCAAGTAGTATAAAACTTTAATGGAAGAAACTCAGAGAACAGAGGCAAAAACACAAAAATAAGGCTGAATAAGAGAGAAAATTGATCCATTGGTAATTTTGTAGGAGACTGACGTGTGATCTCAGTGAAAAAGTGTATATCTGCAAGCGAAAATCTATCTAAAAAATGACATGCACAAAAATCTCTAGAATTTTGAGTTACAAATGATCACCCAATATCGAAAAGACGAACATACCTCGATTTAATTAACAAGAAAGAAACGAGCTTCTCAACTTTCCTTTTGAGCAGGTGATACAATACAAAATAAATATACGTGAATGCTGTACAGTAAGAAAAGATTTGAATAGTATTTTATACGTAAGGTTTTATTAACACAAAAACTGAATCAACTCAACAGAATGAAAATCCATTCCTTTAATAATATAGGAATGCGGTGTCCAGAAATAATAGTCCCTCCTCGGTAAAATTCCAATTTCGCAACAGTGAAAAAGTGGAAAAATATCTGGACTTTAACCGAGAGAAGAATATAAAGGTGACAGTGATGTCAATCATAGAAGAAAATATTGGAACCGTTCTGGAGAAATATGAATGGAGTTTTGGGAAAATAGAAATCAAAAGAAAAGTTTAGATCGTTCAGACAACACCACTGTGTGATCAGCTAGAATATTGAGAAGAATAGTGAACGGCTGGGCAAATATGCTGACACACAAAATACAGTCAGTCCCGTCGGTTGGGACTGTAAAAATACCGACAGAATCTCTTCAAATGTTTAATGACCCCCACCCACTGGTGGTGATGCTCTTGTCTTGACGATTTGGACTAAATGGTGTAATGTTTCATTGTCATTGTTTCTTGGTCCAGTTCGACTGGATCGGGTGTCAACTGACTGAGTCCTATCAATGGGTTAAATAGAACAACTACATGTGCAAAAAAAAAAAAACGATAAATATTAACTTGGGACAATTTTATAGCAATTCTTTAAACAATTTAACCATACACATAAAATGAGGTCAGGTCAGAATAAAATCTACAAAATGTGTTTACAAATAATATATATTCAATATATATGTCCTAAAAGAATTTGGAATTAAGAAACTTAAAATGTTTTATATGCCTTTGAACTAAAACAAACCAAACCAAACCAAAAAAACAACATACAGTAACAAAGCAATAATGACAACCAAGCTTTTAATCTTATAAAGAGAAAATTACCACTACTACTAATAATAACACACGTTGACCAAGTTAGGATAGTAATAAAGAAAGGTTGGTTTTGTGATTTATATATTTTAGAAATACACCAACAAATAAACAAGGAATCTAGTCAACGGTATCTGAATGCAATAATCGACACACTAAATACTGAAAAATAATACTCGTCTAACCTAACTAAAACGCAACGTAATAATGATCGAAACACCACGCACCCAAAACACTCAGAACAAATACCAACACACAAAAAACGGAATGAATATAGACGTTTTGAAGCGAAATTTATCAAAAACAAAACTACATCACCATCATTAAGAAACCAAAGAAAAGACGGCCCTGATTCATAAACAAACCACAAACAAACGGCCCCGAAAAACTACAGACCCATGATTAATTCGAAAATACTAAAGGCACAAATCAGAGTGATTTTCACATTGTTAATTGCCGCAGACTCTTTCCCGAGGTAGAGAAAGGATGCCATCAGGGAAGAAGAGAAACAAGAGGTCTACAAGACATTGACCAATATATCTCCAAAGAAGAGAAAACGAGACGGAAAATTAAGCTATGGCGTAGATTTTTTTACAAAAATCCATACGATTTGGTCCCACAAAGCTGGATAATTGACGGTCAAAATGTACGAGGATCATTAAATAAGTTTCCAGACTTTTTTCGTATGGGTACTTTTATTGATAGTACACACATGAAACTCTAGTACCCTTCAAAATAATCTCCTCCAGCTGCAATGCACTTGTTGTACCGTTCCAACAACTTCTGGAAGGTCTCATGGACGTCCTCTAGTGTGAGCGTGTCAATGACCTTCGTCACAGCCTCTTTCATGTCTTCAATTTTCTCATAATGACAACCTCTGAGGTTCGGCAATAACCAGAAGACACAGAGAGCAAGGTCTGGACTATAGGGAGGGTGAGGGAATGTCTTGATGCCCATCCTGGTCAAAAGATCTGTGACAAGGATGGAGTTGTGGACTGATGCATTGTCCTGCTGGAAATGCCCCTGACCCGATGTAAAAAGTGTTGGCCTCTTCCCTAGGAATCTTTTCCTGAGCTCCATTAAAACCTCATCATAGTAACCCTAACCCTAACCCTTTGGCCAATCAACTCTGGTATATTGACTTCCTTACTCCTCCCACACCTCTCATAATCCCTCACAGACTCCCTGCCTTCCTTGTATCTCATACGCTACTCAAAAACTGATGCTCGATTCATGCAAGATACTCCAAAAGCAGTCTGAAGCATTCCATACGTTTCTGTGGCATTTTTTCCAAGTTTAAAACATAATTTTATTGCATATCATTCTTCTAAAGTGTTCTCATGTCCAGACTGCATTTTTGAAATTCACCAGCTGTGACAATCAGGTTTTAGTAGGGTGTATTCCAATTGCTGCTGTAGCTGTTCATTTGAATCTGAAATCATAAAAATTGGTCAGTTATCTCATAAGATGTATAGGAATAACATACTTAATTTTCAAGAGTTTACCACAATTTTAAATGCCTGTACAAAAAAGTCTGGAAACTTCTTGAATGCCCTACGTACAAGATATCCGACGAAGTCATGAAGTTTTCCGTGAAACCATGGAAAACTGAAAAGTGGAATGGACAACAAGAGGAAGATCATAACTTAGGTTAAAATCAAGAGAGGTTTCTTCCAGGGAGATGCGCTGTCACTATTACTGATTTTATAGCGATGATTCCTCTGAATCCCATACTTGGGAAATGTAAAGCAGATACAGACTTACCGAATCGCCAGAAAAAAATCAATCATGTAATGTACATGGACGACATTAATCTGTTTCCCTAAAATATGAAAGAATTGAAAACCCTATTTTACACATACATTTTTGTGCGTTAATTTTCAAGTCACATTCATAATACTCACCTTAGGAGATAAACGATTCCTCTTAGTGCTGTGAGAATATACAGTCGGGGCATAGGGATGGAATTTGGCATAAGAACATGTGCCATGCTAATAAAGAGGAGCGGGAAATGATACAGGACGGAAGGAATAGAACTTGCAAAGTGAACACCATCAAAGAAGAGAATATGATAGGAAAAATTAAAAAAAGAATATATCTGGAAAACCAGAAAACTACAGGAAAGTAAATAATATAGCAGAAATTTTAATTAAGGGATAAACACCTAAGTCGGTCTCTTGTAAGATACTCGGGACCATTCTTGAAATGGACGAGGAAATATCTTCAACAAATTGAACCAGAAAACTCTTGGCGATGCATAAGACCTTAAATCCCAGAGATAATGTAAACAGACTGTGTGAGTCAAGGAACGAAAGAGGAAGAGGACTTGCCAGCACGTCGATGCATCAATAAGACGACAAGAAGACTACATAAAAACCTGCAGAGGAAGATTGAATACAGAGATGAGAAACAATTCAGACAACAGACACATTAACAGAACAAAAGTAACCAGAATACAATAATGAAAAGAAAAAAAAATAACTCTGTCGACATTTCAAGAGATAAAAAGAGCAATATGACACGAAAAAACTTGGACATAACTAAGAAGGGGATATACTTTAAGAGTGAAACTGAATCTCTTCGGGTAGCATCATAAGACAACGCCGTAAAGACTATGTCAAAGCAAGAATAGACAAGACGCAACAAAATAGCAAATATAGATTATGCAGTGATACGATCAATTACATAATAAGCGAATGCAGTGAATTACGGTAAAAAGTATGTGACTAGACACAACTGTATGGGGAAGGGAATCCACGGGAAACTGTGCAAGAAGTTTAAATTTGACCATGCGAAAAACCGCTATATGCACAATCCAGAATCCTGTATATGTACAATCTAGAATCTGTCCTTGCGAATGAGACACACAATTCTCTAAAATTTTGCTATACACACAGATCCCCTAATCTCAACCAGACGACAAAATGTAGTGATACTCAACAAAAAAAAAAAAAGAGAATCTGCCGAATAATGAACTTTACAGTCCTGTTTAACCATAGTGGAAAAAGTGATGAATACCTAGACCTTCGAAGGGAGCTAAAAATATATATACAAAATGAAAATGACGCTTATACCACTTGTAATTAGAGCGCTCTGTTCAGTCACGAAAGGCTTTTTTCTGGGACTGGAGGACTTAGAAAGAAATGAACGAATGGAAAATATCCAATCTACATCGTTATTAATATATGTCAGATTACTGAGAAGAGTCTCAGCAACTTGAGGAGATTTGCAGTCAAAAAAGCTCCAATGAGAAGACATCAACTTACGCTGCTGTGAAAAACTCTCAAAAGAGTAAAATGATAATAATAATAATAATAATAATAATAATAATAATAATAATAATAATAATAATGATGATGGGTTTTCCTATATCGTTTCATAATGAGAAGCATCTGCAAATCTACAGGAGAAAAAAAGCACTAAGAGGAATCGTTTATCTCCTAAGGTGAGTATTAAGAATGTGACTTGAAAATTAACGCACAAAAATGTATGTGTAAAATAGAAAATTAATATAATCGCTTCGTTCGCTCAACCTATGCCTTAGGAAAAGACCTGGGGAAGGGTTTTAGGAAACTGAACGTTAATCAGAAAATTGAAGAATAAAGATAATAACTTACGAACAAATGGTATATGCATATCCCAGAATGCATCTAAAAGAATGAAACTCTCCTGAGTTATGATATAAAATAGATCACAAAATCCCGGCCAAAAAAACAAACCTAGTGATTGCCACAAAAAAAAAAAAAAAAATTGAGTGCAATTGCCAAATATTGAACTTTGCTGCCCTTGTAAAAGATAGAATGAAAATAAAAGAAGGAGAAAAGAGAGATAAGTACTCAAACGTCGCCAGAGAATTAAAGAAAAGACTGTGATACCAGGTGTAATTGGAACTTTCAAAAGAATCCCAAAAAACCTTGACAAAAGGAAATGGAAGACTTGGAAATCAGAGGACGGACGGAGACCACCCAGAATACAGCATTGAAAGGATCGGGCAGAATACAGAGAAGTGTCTTGGAGACTTCAGATTCCCGTGAAAGATCATCAGCTCATGATGAAAAAAAACTGAAAGAATGTGAAAAGAGAGATAAGTACCTCGACCTTGCTGGAGAATTGAAAAAACTATGGAACATGAAGTTGACAATTATACCAATTGTGATTGGTGCTTTTGGCTCGGTAACTAAAGTATTATTAAAGGGCCTGGAAGATTTGGAAGTTGGCGGTCGAGTGGAGACCATCCAAACAGCAGCATTATTGAAAACGGACAGAATATTGAGAAGAGTCCTGGAGACTTGAGGAGACTTGCTTTCACTCAATCCCTCGTTAGAGACCATCAGCTTACGCTGATGTGAAAAACTCTAATTAATAATAATAATAATTATAATGAACGACATGAGGACCAACAAAAAAGCAAATGTACGTTAGGAGGTGATAATAACGAAAGGATCAATCATATAATAAACGAATGCAGAAGATTAGCATAAAAAGAGTATAAGACAAGATATGACTTGTCGAAGAAGGTGATCCTCTGGGAATTGTGCAAGAAATTGAAATTTGACCATACGAACAATCGTATATGCATAACCCAAAATTCCGTTATACAAATATGGTTCATTTAATTTCGGCCAAATGACTAGACGTACTTATAGCCAACAATAAAAAAGACATTGCCGGACTGAGGACTTTGTTATCCCGGCTGATCACAGGGTAAAATTGACAGAAAGCGAAAAGAAAGATAAGTACCCGTGATTTGCTATGAAACTGAAAATAAATGTGGAACATGAAATGACGGTGATACCTATGGTAGTTGGATCACTCGGAACAGTCCTTAACGGATTGATAAAGGGACTGGAAGACTTGGAAGTTAGAGGACAAGTGGAAAACCTTCAAATTACTGTATTGTTAAGTTCAGCCAGAACATTGAAAAAAATCTTAGGGACTTGAGGGGGCTAGCTTTCATTAAAACTCCGGTGGAAAACCGTCAGCTAATGGTGGGATGAAAGATTTCCAAAACAATAAAAATTATGAACAGAGCACAAGAAACTTCAACAAATGGACTAGGGAACAAGAAAACTCATGACGATGCTTGTGAATCCCAGAGATGACAAAGGCAGAATACATGCGTTCAGAAAAGAAGGAAGATGGGGCCTCGCCGGTATGTAAGATAGGATTGATTAATCGATAAGATGACATGAAGACTATATAAAAAATAGCAAAGAAAGACTTATTGCAGAGCCATAAAAAAACACAAACAACACAAGGGCCAACAGAGCAACTTTAATTAGAAAACAAAATTGGGAAGAAAAGCAATTGTACAGACATATCAAAAAAAAAGATAAGCGAAATCTCCCACAAGATTTGGAAAAGGCTAAGAAGAGAAAAACGAAAGAAAAAACTTAATCTCTTCTGGCAAAAAATAACGCCATATAGACAAACTATGTTAAAGCAAGAATTTATTTGACATATTGAAATAGTAAGTGTAGGTTACGTAGTAATAGAGACGAAACGATCAATCGAATAAATAGCGAATACTGTAAATTAGCGCAGAAAGTGTATAAGACTAGACACGACGGGGTGGGCAAGGTGATCCACTGGGAATTGTGCAAGAAGTTTAAATTAGACCGTACGAAAAAAATGGAACGCATAACTGAGAATCCGTCCGAGAAAATGAGACGCACAGAATTCTATAGGATTTTGAGATACAAACGGATCATCTTATCCCAACCAAACGACTGGATCTAGGTGATAGTAAACAAAAATCAAAACAAACAAAAAAAAAAAAACCTGTCGAACAGTGGATTTCTTCTTTTTGGCTGATCATAGGGTAAAACTATAAGTTAATGCTGGGGTTAAAAAAAACAACTCTTAAATGAGTTAATATATGAATAAATTATTGATGATAATAATAAAAAGAATAATAAAAAGAAAGAGAATCTGCAAAAGTGTTGACATTGTTGTCCCGAGGGACCACAGAATAAATCTGAAGGAAAGTAAAAAAAAGGATAAATACCTCGACCTTGCTAGGGAATTAAAAAAAGTGTGGAACATGAAAGTAACGATTGTGCCAATTGTGATTGGTGTGTTAGGCACAGTAACTAAAGGATTATTAAAGGGCCTGGAGGTCTTGGAAGTTGGCGGACGGGTAGAGACTATCCAAGCGACAGCATTGCTGAGAACGGCCAGAATACTGAGACGAGTCCTGGAGACTTGAGTAGACTTGCTGTCACTCAAACTACAGTGAAAAACCATCTGCTAATACTGATGTGAAAAACTCTAGTGGAGTAAATAATAATACGAACAAATGTTATATGCACAACGCAGCACCTGTCCTAGAAAATAACACTCATAAACTCCTATGGAACTTTGACATACACACGGATCACCTAATCTCGGCCAGAAGACCAGACCTAACATTAATCAACAAAAAAAGAGAACTTGCAAAATCATCAACTTTGCTGTCCCGGCTGACCACAGGATAAAGCTGAAAGAATGTGGAAAGAAGGATACGTACCTCGCCCTTGCTAGGGAATTGAAAAAAATATGGAACATGCAGGTTACAATTATACCAATTGTAATTGGTGCGTTTGGAACATTAACTAAAGGATTGCTAATGCGAGTGGAGTACTTTGAAGTTAGTAGACGGGTGGAGACCATCTAAACGACAGCATTATTTAGAACGGCCAGAATACTGAAAAGAGTCGCGAATTGGAGACTTGAGGAGATTTGCTGTCACTCAAACTCCAGTGAAACACTAAGGCTGATAAGAAAAACTCTAATGAGTAAATATTAATAATAATTAGTGGAGACCATCCAAATTACTGCATTATTGAGAACGGCCAGAATACTGAGAAATGTTTAGAAGACTTGAAGAGACTTCCTGTCAGTAAAACTTCAGTGAAAGGCCATCAGCTAACGCTGATGTGAAAAACTCTCAAGGGGTAAATAGTAACAATAATTTCTGCTTGGAAACAAGAAGTTATATTAATTAACAAAAAAAAAAAGAACTTATTATCGAATGAATATTGCTGTTCAAATAGACCACAGAGTGAAAATAATATTTTTAAATAAATAGACAAATAGTGAATCTTCCCAGATACTTGAAAAGCTATGGAATATGAGGTAATTCCAATTTAAGTGGGTTCCCCGGAAAAGTCCCCAGATTTTTGAAAGAATACTTAAGGAATGTCATCAGATGAAGAATTGTTAAGATTAGAATTCTGAGAATAGTTCATGTGACTTAAGAAGACTTCCAGTTACATATGCTTCAGTGGCAAAAAAATCACTTAACACTGTTGTAAAAGTTCGGGGAAGACTATTATACTAAAAGTATATAATATAAATGCTGTTGTGGTCGCAACAAATGATTTAAAGAAAAAGAAAATTATTGTTTTTCATTAACCTTATACTAATTTTAAACCAACACCAGCCTTCTTTTGAATTTATTTGAAATATAAAGTTTTTTTTTTGTATTTTCACTACACGTGAATATTCTTCTCTATTTTAATAACGTGACTGGGTTAAAATTTACCATGAAATTATGATTTCCAATACTTCCACTTGACATCAGCAATCTTCATAGACCTTAAAAACACTATTATGAGTATGGAAACTGTTGTAATATAATGGCCGAGGGATTTCGAATTATGCCTTTTGATTTAGTTAGGCTGAGAACCTTTCAACTCAGTGCATGGGTTACTTAGGTGCAACATTAAAGCAGGTGTTCACGCGCGCGGGCGGAGCGGACGTGTTACTCAGAGATGTCACAATAGCCCTGATGGGAAACAGGGCTAGAGAGTGCGGGTGACGTCATGCACCGGAAGCGCGCGGAAGATTTGGGGGATTTTGAAAAAGTCAGTTAGTGGAGTTGAGTTCTGCCTCGGGAGAAGACGGTTGGCTTTCGCTTTCTCGCCGAAGCCTGGTTAGTGGCCTTGTGGCAGGTGCCACACGTGTTGGAGGTGGGGGCTGATGGAAAAGTCATCAGAGAAAGATTGTGCATCTCTCTTCCTTAAGTCGATGCCTTTAACTCAAAGGTAATAAAAGGTTTCGTACCGGAATTGAGAAGTCGTTACGTGCTTTTCGTGTTTCAGGACTCCTATGTTCTAAGTATATACGTTATGAACATTCTATGTACATTTCACATATCCGTATCTGGCTATGATACATAGTCAAAGTTATATAAACGCCAATGCATTCTCTTGCGTTTGAGTGTAATCATTTGCTAGCATGCCGCTTCAAATATGCACGGCGTTTACCATTATTCTTTTGAAGGGAACCTCCAATCTTTTGTTAATCTAAGCTCTTCGGAAAGGCATAAGGTTATTAAATTCACCAAAAGATGCTTCTTTAATACATCTTTGGTTCAAGAATAAAGTTCCGCTGTTTCATTGAGGGTCTATGTAACGGACTTATGGGCAGCAGAATAACTGTCTTTTATTATTATCACTAAATGCCGTTCCTTCTAGCTTGAGTGGATAATTTATCTTGATATTTGAAAAATACATACACCTACAATCTTAAAATTGCAAATTAAATCCTAAAGCTTATACTTATAAATGAATGAAGTTTTTTTTAATAGCTCGAAGACAGAATACACACACACACACACACACACACGCACACACATATATATATATATATATATATATATATATATATATACATTATCTCTCTCTCTCTCTCTCTCTCTCTCTCTCTCTCTCTCTTTATAAATATACGTTGCAGAAACGTGTGTAAATGATTAAATAAAAACTGATCTACAAATTAAATAAATTTTACCTCTATAAAATTGAGTGAAACATTTGCTGAAAAATAGAAGTTGAACCATATTTCCTCGTAAGAAAAGATAATATTTTTTTTTTCCAAAATTTACATCACGAAAAAAAAAATTCACGTTTTCAAAGTTGTTGTTTGCATTGCAGAAAGGGAAATGTTTGTACAAGAATGTAAGAAATGCATACGATAAGTTTCCAGATTTTTTTTCGTATGGGCACTTTTATTGATAGTACACACATGAAACACTAGTCTCCTTCGAAGTAATCTCCTACGGCTGCAATGCACTTGTTGTACCGTTCCACCAACTTCTGGAAGACCCCATGGACGTCCTCTTGTGTGAGCATGTCAATGACCTTCGTCACAGCCTCTTTCATCTCCTCAAGTGTCTCATAACTCTGAGCTTAGGGAATAACCAACAGTCACTGGGAGCAAGGTCTGGACTATAGGGAGGGTGAAGAACTGTCTTAATATCCATCTTGGTCAAATAGTCTGTGACAAGGATGGAGTTCTGGACTGGTGCATTGTCCTGCTGGAAATGCCACTGACCCAATTTGAAGAGTGCTGGCCTCTTTCCTATGAATCTCTTCCTGAACTCCCTTAAAACCTCAACATAGTAACCCTAATCCTAAACCTTTGGCCAATCAACTCTGGTGTATAGACTTCCTTACTCCTCCCACACCTCTCATCGTCCCTTACAGACTCCCTACCTTCCTTGAATCTCTTATGCCACTCAAAAACTGATGCACGATTCATGTAAGATGGTCGAAAAGCAGTCTGAAGCATTCCATACGTTTCTGTGGCATTTTTTCCAAGTTTAAAACATAATTTTATTGCATATCGATTTTCTAAAGTGTCAGATTGCATTTTTGAAATTCACCAGCTGTGACAATCATGCTTTATTATGTTGTATCCTAATTGCAGCTGTAGCTGTTCATTTGAAGCATAAAAGTTGGTCAGTCATTTCATAAGATGTATGGCAATAACATACTGAATTTTCAAGAATCTTAGACAATTTTGAATGCCCATATGAAAAAAGTCTATTAACTTATCGTGTGCACCTCGTATATGTTAATAATATTTTTATTCAGTTGTAGTGCTGAAATTAAATGAATACTTGAAGGAACAGAATATTAAATTTTGACTCCCAAAAAGTCAAAGGTTTTGAGTAGATTTATCGAATGAATCGATGAATCGACTGAATATTTTTCTATTCATTAACTTTTTAAAAAGGATCATACAAAGGACACCAAAATATTACTTGATGCCTAGTGGCTTAATATTTAGCTTTATAAGACATGAATCAAGGGCCAGTGGAACAAATCAAGGAAAGAAGTAGTGTCTTCCCCAACTCCTCAGTGTAGTAGTTATTGAAAAGGGAGCCTTCGGATCGCCCTCGACAACGGTCAGCCAAATTACTTATATAAAAATATAGTTACTTAATTTGATTTACTTATTAGAAAATAGGGTTTTGATACTGTTTTTGTATTTTTAATTCAACATATATATATATATATATATATATATATATATATATATATATATATTGATCATATAATTTAATCGTTCTTTTCCCAAATATATAGTGTGTATCGAAATATTTGATTTCATTTGAGAAGTTTCAAAATCTAATAAATTGACCAATTCCCGTTCCAATTATCTCAAATATTACAGCATGTGTAGAAAAATATTCGATGTTCTGTGTTAAATGTTTAAATGCAATTTATTTCCAAGAGAATAGCATTGCGCTATCTAAAAAAGGCAATGACAACATCAAATACCGAAATGAATTTTTATGACAGACCTTGTAATATAAAACTGAATTATTTTTATTTCGTTTTTCTTTTTCTCCAGTTCGGGGAGTGATCGATATGAAAGTGTATTGTACGCGCACCAGTGCTCAAGTAAATGTAACATTGTCACAATATGCAAATTAGTGCCTTTTTTCTAGGACACTACTTTTATGGGATCTTACACATCTATAGGGTATGAATTGATCATATTATATGCTCCATCTACAAGGCAATTGAATGAAATACGTATTTAAAAAAACATAGCTTAACTTAATAAAAACTGAATTATAGAACTGTACTTATCAAATATCTGCTAAGAACATGATATAGAATCCCCCGTACAATTTCAAAATGTCGACTGTCTTATTTATATACGGGTTTCGACCGAATCTCTCCCTGAATTCCCTTAAAACCTCAACATAATAACCCTAATTCTAAACCTTTCACTTTTTTCTCTCCCCTTGTTCCTTTTGTGATGTGCGAAATTTTAATATCGAACATTATATTTATTTCTTAATGAAATATTCTGTTTCGTTCTCAAATACACATTGTACAATGCATGTGAAAACTATCAAGTATGTATTCCTAATTAAGAATTATACTGGCGATTACAAAACGTAAGTTAAACTCACATTTTCTACTTTCTTTTACTATTCCTGTTCTGTGAGTTCAGCTCTTTTTATTTATTTAGAATAGCTGCATTCATATTCATTCTCTTTTTTCTGCCAATTTCAATATTTTTGACGTTATTTCTTTATGTTGATAAAAATATGTTGATAAAAATATTAATGTGATGATAATACCAATTGTAATTGGTGCTTTTGGAACGCTCCTAAATTTGAAAATCTGAGATCGAACAAAGACAATCCAAAGTACATCATTGTTGCGATAAACCTGAATACTGAGAAGAGTCCTCAACACCTAAGAAGACTTACTGTTGATTTTTTATCATTAAGGATTTTAGGACTATTGTCTTCATTTTTATTGTTATTTCCACAACGTTTCAGCCGATATGTCCTCCGGCCTTCTTCAGGTGTTTGTCGAACTTGGGAACCTTCATAGAACTTCGAACTACGTCTTTTATTGAATCCTCGGGGGACGCTTGTTCTGATTCCGTTAGCCATAACCGGGTACAAGTGTTAAGTATTCCTGTGTTGTTACTCACATGTAGTGAGGATTGAACCTGCAACCTCCGGATGATTGTCTCCTTAGAAGCTTAGGTTCGACCCCCGTGGATTCAATAAAGGACGTAGTTCGAAGTTCCGTGAAGGTTCCCGAGTTTGACAAACACCTGAAGAAGGCCGGAGGACATATCGGCCGAAACGTTGTGGAAATAACAATAAAGATGAAGAAAATAGCCTGAAAACACTTAATGATAAAAATCAACGAGCTTCGTCGCAGAAATTTACACAGACTTACTGTTATTCAGATTCCTGTGAAATACCATCAGGCAACGCTGGTGTAAAGCTCGCAAGAACTAATAATAATTATAATAATAACCATGAAAATAGTCGATAGAGTTCCCCAAAAGATTGGAACAGAGGCTAGAAGATTTTGAAATAGGAGCGAGTCGAGACCATCAAAACTAACGCATTATTAAGATATACCAGAGTAATGAAAAATGTTATGGAGACTTGAGGCGACTAGCTCTCACTCAAACTCCAGTGAAAGACCATCAGTCAACACTAGTATGAAAAACTCAAAAAAGAAACTAAATGATAAATCAAACTAGCATAAAAAAGGCACGACTAGTGATGTCTGGGTGGAAAAGGTGTTCCATGAGGAATTATGAAAAGATCTAAAATTGTGCTAATTACCAAATGGTATTTGCAATAAGTAGAATTCTTCAGAGAAAACGAGACGAATAAAACTTCTCGAGTATTCTGAGATACAAAGCGATCACCCAATTTCCGGCCAGAGGACCAGACTAACGAACAACAAAAACAAAACAGACTAATTAACAACAAAAAAAGACCAGAATAATGAATAACAATAAAGGCAATATTAATGAACTACAAAAAAAGACAAGACTAATGAACAACTATAAAGGCAATGATAATGAACAACAAAAAAGATCAGACTAATGAACAACAATAAAAGCAATAATAATGAACAACAAAAAAGACCAGACAAATGAACAACTAAAAAAAGACCAGACAAATGAACAACAATAAAGGCAATGATAATGAACAACAAAAAAGACCAGACTAATGAACAACAAAAAAATAAAAAATAATGAACAACAAAAAAGACCAGACTAATGAACAATAAAAAATGCAATATTAATGAACAACAACAACAAAAAGAAAAAATACCAGACTAATGAAGAACAATAAAGGCCAGATTAATGAACAACAACAGAAGAACTACTGCATTTTAGTGTTCCCGTGGTATACTGAGTGAAAGTAAAAGAAAAGCAAAAGAGAGAACTAAAAAAGCTGTGGAACATGATGGTGACAGTGATACTAATTGTAATTGGTGCCCTAGGAACAATCCCCAAACGCTAAGAAAAAGACTGAAAGAATTTAAAATTAGAGGAAAAAATCGAGACTGTACAGACTACGGTATTGTGGCACATATCTTTTTTTATGTGGACTGTATATTTCTTTTTATCCTAATGCTTATTGGCACAGCAACAATCTAAAATGAAATCTAAAGCAAGATGGCAGCATCTTATGTAGCTCAAATACAAAATCAACTGTTCAGCTTTCATCCTATTTATATGTACTTACTGAACACCTCTTTCATTGGCAGGTGTGACACAATATCACTTTTTAAATGGAGAACAGCTGGTTTGAATTCAGAGTTTCCTTTTTATATTACTTGCTGAAGAACCGTGTCGGCTCTTATATCCATATTTACCCACCGCTCTGTTCGGACAGGATACGAGACAAGGTCAATTTTGAAGTGGAGTTTAACAGGTTTGAATTCAGTTTTCCTTCTCCTAGACTAGTTGCCTTGCCAAGGCTGAAGAATCCAGTTTACCCTACTACTGACGCATACCTGGAGGGAGAATAATTAGATTCATACCTTTCCCAAAGGTATTAGTGCAAAGTGAAATGCTATCAGTCTCGTCCAGGATTTGAACTCGTGTTGCCGTGTCCATTTTCTACGACGATAACCATTACAACACTGTTGGCTCTTGTATCTATACATCGTTAGGGGAGGAGAAATGAATTCATCTCTTTCCCAAGGTCATTAACGTTAATTGAAAAAGAAACAGCCTAATCCAGAATTTGAACTCGGGGTGCCAATAATTAAAATGATGACCGTTACGCTAACTGAACCTTTCATCGTATTCGAATACATTTTACAACTGTATTTTATTTGTGTCGGTGTCAGTCTGAAACGTATGACGTTTCAGACGATGTGATATATAGTATTATATTTACTTTACGTTAAATGCCATATTCCTTATATTTATAAAGAATATTTTAGACTATATCTATAGCTACATACGTGAGCATATGGACATCTTCGGTGGTGTAACGGTAGCAAGCTAGACAAGCAAACCTACACGAGTGAGTTTGAGTCTCATTGGGTGCCTCATTCATTCGACTTTGTGCCACATCCAAGCAAAATCTTTCGTAAATTACTACATATGTGAGCATATGGAGATTTCAGTTTTTTACTTGCCACATTTATTTTCATTTGTTGCCGCGAGAGTACTGTCAGATTATCTCTCAACAACGCTATATATATATATATATATATATATATATATATATGTAATATGATTCACACAAAAAAATAAAGTGGAAATGACATACGGTATATGATGATTGATTTATTAAAAGAAAGTCTTGTGAAATGTCTGCAATTTGTGAGTGTTTTTTTTTTATTCGTCTTTAGTTTAAAATTCCTCTAAAATCAGAAACTAGATATTGCAAAAAATAAAATCTTTAATTCAATAATAAAGGAGAAATTTAACAGAGTCTCTAATTAAATTAGTCATTTTAAACAAGAATATATTCTTTTAGTTTAATCTGTTCTTACTGAGTTTTTATTTTATCGTTTCTTATATGGCATGTGCACATTTTAAAAAAAGAAAAAAAATCATGTCTCCACGTGTCATACTTTGTACGTCTTTTGATCATTTCTGTTAAACTTTAAGTGGAAAAAAATAAAAGCAAACAAATGAATTGATTTATGCACACAACCAACTCGAAGTAAAAAAAAAATTGAAAAAAAAATTGAAGTTTTATTCAATCTCCAAACATAAAATTCACCCGGGCATCGACTGTGCAAATATCAAATACAAAAGGAAAATAAAAATGGTTCTCTAAACAAAAATAAACAGTCTGGAAGTTTAAAGTCTATTTCTTTTTATCTATCTATCTATCTATCTATCTATCTATCTACACACACAAAACACACACACACACACACACACACACACACATATATATACATATATATGTGTGTGTGTGTGTGTGTGTGATAACAACGATCCAAGTCGAAGTAATGATTTATTAACGGGTCGACACTATAGCGTTTCGGTTCTACTGAACCATCATCAGGACCATGAGGGGTGATATTAATAATTTTAAGTTAACGATGGATGTTTAGAAATATGAAATACAAAAAAACTTGGGGAAAATAGATATATTAAGAAAAAGTTGGCCGTTTAACTGGCGAATCAGAAGTTTGATATTTAAATTACGTCATTTGACTTATTAGGAATATTGTATAGAATTTATATACGTTGTTTAGCGAGAAAGATTTCGAGTCAGAAGGTAGAAAAGAAAGAAAGAACAAAAAGAAGAATAGAAAGCATGGGAATTATGAGATATACGGAAAATATTAACTAAGGATGGAATATATTGTAGCTATTTAAAATGTGTTTGCTCAAGTCAGGAGAAATATTATAAAAGCCAGGACGAGTATTCAGGGAATTAAGGAATGAGATAGCGTCGGCTTCGAAAATTCGTCTAAGAGTTTTATTATGGATGTAAGTGGGCATCTTAGCAGAGTTAAAGTCAATGTTATGATTATGTTGAGAAATGTGTAGGAATAAAGTGTTGTTTGAGTTGCCAATTCTTATTTCTCTCTTGTGCTCTTTCAAGTTACATGAAGGTTTCGGGATGTTTCACCGATGTATTTTAGTTTACAATCCTTACAAGGGATGCAATAAACACCGGCGTCAGAAAATATCTTACGTTGAGGGCTGGAGTGTACTAATTCGTGGATTGTTTTAGAAGGTAGAGAAGTAGTTTTGATATTGTGTTTATTTAAGTTGTTTGTTATGTTGTGAGAAGAAGAATTATTTGGCAAAGTTATGTATCAATGGGGGGGATCTAGTTTTATCAGATGTTGAGTAGACATTAGTTTGAGATTGATTCTTATTGGGGATTTTGAGGGCTTTAGATTTAGCATAATGTATAAAGGATTTGGGGTACTGTAGGTTAAGAAAGGAGTTTCTATGTGGATGAATTCATCGTTTAAATATTTCGAGGAACAAATGTGTAGAGCTCTGAGGTAAAAACCTATGATGATACCTCTTTTAGTATTGTTGTTGTGGTGTGAATAAAAGTGAATGTGGTCGTTTTTACAGGTGGTTTTACGATAAACCTTAAATTCTAGTTTGTGGATATTCCTAATAAGTAAAATGTCCAGAAAAGGTAGGGTGTAGTTGTAAGCAAGTTCATATGTGAACTTTAAGGAACGTTCGACATTGTTCAGTTTATCAGTGATGCTTTGTAAATCAAGATCTTGTGGATAGATAAGTAATATGTCGTCAATATATCTGAAGTAATGTGCAGTGTTGGGTATGATATATTTAAAGGGACCAGATTCTAAGAATTCTAGATAAATGCAAGCAATATATATATATATATATATATATATATATATATATATATATATAGAATATAGATATATTTATATATATATATATATATATATATATATATATATATATATATAAGTACGTACATACCTGCGCATATATATATATATATATATATGTATATATATATATATATATATATATATATATATATATATATATATATATATATATATATAATATCATCTTAGAATGAACACTTCGGATCTTTTATATAAACACAAATGTTCCTCTTAAATATCAGGATTTTAATTGTATTAGTGGAACATTATTCTGCTTATTATAAGTAGTACTTTTTTTCTATAAATCATAATGAAAATTTGTTATATCCGGTTTTGAAGAAAATAAAGTTTTTCTAATAAAATTTCTCTGTCTCTCTCTCTCACCCCCTCTCTCTCTCTCCTTCTCACGCCACACACACGTAACACACACACACACACACTATATATATATATATATATATATATATATATATATATATATATATATATATAGGAATACACATACCTCTGCATATATCATATCCCCTACAAATAGCACTTCTCATCTTTAAATAAACACTTAAGCTTCTCCTTTATATCGGTAATTTACTAGTCGTAGTGGAAGAGTATTTAGTTGAAAAAGTATGTTATAATTAGTACATATTACAAAAAAATATAAATTCTGTTATATTCTATTTTGAAGAAAATAAGGTTTTTCTAATATAAAGCGTGGTAAGAGTTAATTTATTCATTTGCTTCTATCTATCGCTCTATCTATCTGACCATTTGAAGGGTCATACAATACATTGTCAGAATCCCTAGATGAGGGTTCACCTCCAAATAAGTGTTTCCTGTGTATGACACGAAACAGCATCTAATAGTTTTGTGCCATTTCAAATAATCTGGGTATTGTGGAGTGCCCCATCTTTGCTAA
>OY757919.1:9208588-9376088 GCA_963585895.1 Sepioteuthis lessoniana | reverse complement strand
ATTATCATTATAAGGTCTGGTCTTCTGGCCGAGATTCGGTGATCCGTGTGTATGTCAAAGTCCCATAAGAGTTTATGCGTGTCATTTTCTAGGACAGGTGCTGGGTTGTGCATATACCACTTGTTGGTATGGTAAAATTTAAATTTCTTACACATTTCCCAGTGGATCAACTTGCCCACCCAGTCGTGTCTAGTCTTGTAATCTTTCTGTGCTAATTTGCTGCATTCGCTTATTATGTGATTGATGGTTTCATCTCTGTCACTGCATAGTCTACATTTGTTATTTTGTTGAGTCTTATCTATTCTCGCCTTGATATGATTGGTTCTTACGGCGTTGTTTTGTGCTGCCATTAGGAGAGATTCTGTTTCTCTCTTAAAGTTTCCTTTTCTTAGCCAGGTCCAGGTTTTGTCCTGTGAGATTTTGTTTATTAGTCGTTTAAAACACCCATAGGGTTGTTTTCCTTTCCATTCTTATTTCCTGGTTTTTATCATTCTGTTATCTATCGTGTAGTCAGTATTATTTCTGATGGCTGCAATCAGTCCTTGTTCGTGTTTTTCTATGTAGTCCTCGAGTCGTTGTATTGATGCGTCTTCGATGCTGGCAAGTCCACTTCCCCCCTCTTTTCTTGATACATATAGTCTCTCAACGTCGTCTCTGGGATGTAAAGCCTTATGCATTGTCATTAGTTTTCTAGTTTTTTGGTCAATTTGTTTCAGTTCATCTCTGGTCCACTTCAGAAAGGGTCCTGAGTATCTAACGAGGGGTACAGCCCAAGTATTTATTCCTTTGATAAGATTTCTGCTAGAGAGTTTTTTCTCGAGTAGTTTCCAAGTTTTCTTGAGATATTCTTTTTGAATTTTATCTTTCATTTACTTTTTTTATGGAGTCAGCTTCCAAGATTCCTAACTATTATTATTATTATTATTATTATTTCATTTTTTTGAGATTTTTTCACTTGAGCGTAAGCTGATGGGTTCTCTCTCGAGTTTTAGTAACATGAAATCTCCTCAAGTCTCCAGGACTCCTCTCAGTATTTTGGCTTATTTCATTAATGCTGTCGTTGGGATTTTCTCCCCATGTACTTTTATTTCCAAGTCTTTCGGGGCCTTTATCAACCCTTTGGTGACCGTAGTGAGCTCACCTATATCACTTGATATAACCGTCACTTTCGTCTTCCATAGTTTTTTTCTTTCATTATTATTATTATCATTTGTTTGTTTTCTTGTTATGCCTATTTGGGCATCTGCACTTTTTACAATATTTTAATTCATATTAAAAAAAATCATTACAAATTACATTTACACTATGAACACAATATTTATATATACAGATCAATGTCTTTTAAGTAATTCAATTAATAGTTCCCCAAAATGCCCATTTGAACATTTTTCTTACTATTTATTTAAAAATTATCCCGGGAGTGTCTTCGTGGTGTAATGGTTAAAGCGATGGACTGCGGAATCGTAGTACGCGAGTTCGTACTCCAGTCGTTCTATTATGTTCACTTTCTGGCAAATACCCTTGGGAAAGGTATGAACCTTCTTATCCTCCCTGCTATGGGTAAAATAGTATCACTGCTGTTCTTCTAAGAGAATGGCTTTGGCATTAAATAACCTACAAAGGTTGATATGCCATTAAACAAAGAAACCAAACCAAACCTACCATCTAATCTTAAATTTTTCCATAATATCGTTGTCTTTTGATCTGATTATGTGATTTGTTTTAAGAATATATCAATCTATTAGCAAAAAGAGGTGTAGGTATGCTCATTGAACCACGAAAAATCACTAAATAGCATCAAGAAAATACAACTATGTATGACGGTAGCTAGGTTTAATGGAAAACCCCAACGCAACGATCTTCCCCTGCTACAGCCCTACCAATGTGAGGGAATAAACGGACCTCACCGCCTTCCATAACGAGCTACCCCCCCTTGTTCATGGCATCTCGAAACATAACATTTTCGCTATCGTAGGAGACATGAATGCCCAAATTGGTAAAAACGTAAACAACAAATTCAGCTAACACAACTCTTTAAAGAGAAATGGGGAAGATCTAACAGGTTTTATGCTAGAAAATTGAGTAAAATGCCTCAATACTAAATTTCAGAAAAGAAGGGGGAAACTATGGACATACACTAATGCAAACAATACTAAATAACAGATAGAATACGTCGTTACAAATAAGAAATGGAATTATAGCGCGTTGAATAGCAAGGCATATTCCACTTTCGAAGGTATGTCCTCCGATCACCGAATTATCACTGAAAAGATACGACTGAACTTACAAAGGAATACGGTCTGGACAACAACAACCATGCACTATGACAAGTTTCTGGTTATCAAAAGGAATATTAGATTTAACACTAAGAAACAAATTCGATGCACCTCAGGAGATACCAGAGACACCTACTACGAAAGACGAATATGAGGACTTCGTCAATCCCCACATAGAAGTGACTGCAAAATGCTTACCAACTAAATAAATAGCTAAACCTTGAGACCCATGGGAGACATTAGTATTTAGCAAAAAGCATGCAGACGTAAAAACAGTTTCCCTCTGCAAAAAAAACAGCTTCCCTCGGAACCATATTAATATCAATGTTTAGAAAATGCAGCAAAATGAATTAATTTACGTACACCTTGAATAACAATCAGAATACATGAAAACTCAGATCAAGAAGATTAGAAACTCGATTTCAGAGAGACAATCTGGGATAGCATGTCACACGGCAAACGAAGTGAGCAGAAGGAAGAATACTGCAAAAGCTAAACTGAAAGCTACTAGACAAGAACAACGAATACACACGTGGAAACAGCATTTCAAGAATTTACACGGAAAACCTCCTGAAAGTTACGCATTAACCAATCACAAAAATTATTATAAATCAACTAGTCATCAAACTAATACGATTTACGCAAGAAGAATTCGATTCAATAATAAGAAAAATTTCAAATAGGAAAGGCGCAGGGCTTGATGCAATAAACTCAGAAGTATTGAAAACAATGGAATTTGACGACATACTGCTCCGACATTGTATTGCTGCATATAACCAGAACACAATAGACAGACGGACAAAGGGATGCATTCTCCCTTTCTCTTAGAAGAGTGACCTTAGAATAACCAAGAACTGCAGCAGTATAACCCTTACATATATAGCGGCCAAGATCTACTATGCTCTACATCCCAACTGCATAGAACGGAAAATTGAGAAAATACTTAGGAAGAACCAAAATGGCTTTAGGAGAAATCTATCCACATCACAAATCTTGACTATCCATCGAATTCTAGATGGTGTACGTGCAAAAAAACCTAGAGGCAATAATACGAATAGTATTCGTCGACTTTACCAAGCCCTGTGACTCCATTCACAGAGGGAAGATTTATCAAGTACTTCTCGCCTAAAACGGGCCCAAAGTAACCGTCGAAGCTATATGCTATATAAAAAACATTAAAGTAAAAGTCCGCTCACAGGATGAAGACACAGACAACTTCGATATTGTAGCAGGTGGGATATAAGGATACACATTAGTCCCATACCTATTTATCGTCTGCTTAGACTACGCACTTATAACGTTTACTGATTTAATGAAAGAAAATGGTTTCAAGTTGGCAAAAGAAGGAAGCAAAAGGTACCCCGCAAAAACACTTACGGAAGTGGACTACGACGATGACATAGCGCTTCTTGCAAATACACCCGCTAAAGCCGAATCCCTGCTATATAGTCTGGAATGAGCAGCTAGTGGCACAGTTCTCCATGTCAACGCAGGCGAGACGGAATACATGTGCTTTAATCAAAGAGGTGATATATATATATATATATATATATATATATATATATATATATATATATATATATATTCAAGCAAGTTGTGTTAAAGACGATGGAACGCAGTTTGTTTCTTATTTTTAATTTTATTTTTCATAACTCCTTCTTATTTTTTTCGTGTCAAGATCTAGATGATAACGGAATTGTCCCAATTCTTCTGCTCAAACGCTTTCGACCATACTTTTGATAGTCATCAGGGAATTTGCCTGTTAAATTTTTTAAAGCGTTCCAATCGACATCTTCAAACAAAACGCTACGAATTATTAAAACAGTAAAAACTCAAAAGTCAACTTAAACTACACTACCCCTGATGACGACCAAAAGTATAGTGAAAAGCGCTTGGACAAAAGATATGGGGCAAGTCCTTTACCATCTAGATCCCGACACTTGGAAAATTACAGGGAGTCTTGAAAAATACAATTAAAAATAATAAACAATCAGTGTTCCAAAGTATTTATAATTTTGTTTGTTTGTTTGTTTGCTTAGTTTTTATGCCATATCAACCTTTGTATGTTATTTAATGCCAAATTCATTCTTATGCTAATGAACAGTTCCATTTCAAACAATTCACTATAGCATAAGAGCAGTTTGATAGTCAAAAACATTTCTATTTTAAGCTTTTCAGTTTAGTCAAACAGTTCTAATTCAAACAATTCAGTTTAGCAAAAGTATACAGTTTACATGTCAAAAGACTAACTACGCATTTTAGTTCTATTTGACACATAGAAAAGTCTCTATCAGGTGCTACCACTCCGCGAAAGAGTGGACTTGGGATCGATGCCAATAAAGGGGTGCTCTGCATTCCCCAAAACTTAATAATAACTAAAATCAGTAGAGAGATTTATTGTCAATAATGTATATCTTCATACCAAAAACAAAATGCATCGAAATGTTTATTTTCTTTTATTCTTTGACTATTCATCTTATGTTTGAAAGGAATTTTTGACCGAATGTCTTGAAAAATACAATATTTGTTTGAATATAACAATTCAATTAAATTCTACTAAACGGCTGGAGAAGAAGCTAGACGGCAATTACACAAGAATGCTGCGAGCAATCTTGAACAAGTCCTGGCGGCAACACCCCACAAGACACCCACTATACGGCCACCTGCCTCCTATCACGAAAACTATCCAAGTTAGACGAACCAGACATGCAGACCACGGCTGGAGAAGCAGGGACGAACTCATAAGAGATGTACTCTCATGGACCCCCACATATGGCTGAACAAAAGCAGGACGACCAGCACGAACATATATTCAGCAACAATTTGAGGATGCGGGATGTAGTCCAGAAGACCTGCCGCAGGCAATGAACGATAGGGAAAAGTGGCGAGAGAGGGTCAGGTATATCCGTGCTACCAGCACGACATGATGATGATGACATTCCAAAAAACTTGCATTAACACAGATGACTCGGTGTTAATTGATGTGTACCGTAATTTTCGACGTACAAGTCGACATTTTAAGACTGAAAAATTTTTTTAACAAAACCAGGGGTTGAATTAGACAGCAAGTTTAAAATCCAAGCTTTAACCACAAAGTCTTCCTTATTATTGATCTACTCCATTATCGTAACCCCAGTAGACTGCTACAAGCACTTATAACATAAACTTGTATTTGGTGAATATATCTAACGAATTAACAAAGAGAATAATATAAAAAGAATAAAAAAGAAACAAAGCTGTAATACCAATTTAGAAGTATATTTACGATATATCACAGTCCCTTTACAAAAGCTGATGCGCTCACTATAAACACTCTAGGGAACGTCTCCAGAACCTAGTGTATCTTTAGAGAACAAGATATACAGCACGTGTCTGATTATGAGCTAGATTATAATGAGTTCGATTTATATAACGAATCGACTTGTATGGTGCAATTTATGGTAATTGAAAATAGGAACTATGAGTTGATTTTTTAATAAGCATTATAATTTTGATTCGTAATAATCCTCAATTGATATGTTTATTTGTTCTGATATATGTCTTCATCAACCGCAAAATATCGTATTTTTTACAATTAAGGTTGTATACTATTTTTGGAAACTTTGATCGACTTAAAACAATGCATACTGGATCAGAGAAGATTTATGAATAACTTGCAACTCTAAGTTTTAAAATCTCTTCACATAGAAGTGCACGAGACAATAAATGCTCAGTTATCACATCTGATGTAGTTAAAGAGAAAAAAGAAATAAGGCACAAATAAGTATAATTTTGGATTAAGTTTTGCCAAGAAGTTGTATGTATTTTAGAACATTTAAGTTGCTTAGCAAGTTAACCAGAAAAGAAAATTATCCCCCAAAACATGACGAGAAGCGTTTATCAAAAGGGAAATTGAAATATCCTCTGAATTCTTCTTGAATTACACGTTCACTTCGCTGATTCTGTCAAACTGACGCCGACCCAGACAATACTGCATTTCAAATTACCCATGACCTAGATTCAGGTTGTATATGACTCAGATATCTGCTTTCTGTCACATCAGTTTTCATTTTCCTTTTAGTTTTCCTCAGAGGACTTGGATTTTTTTTTGTCATCTGGTACACACAAGTTAATTGTGATGTGGGGTGGAAAGAGTAAACGTAAAAAGAGTTAAACGCAATTAAATCCTCGTTTTAGATTGTCCTTTCTTAAGAGCTTCACTTGCTCAGTAATTTTCCAATTCTCTGCGAAATAACTTCTCTTATATTGTTTAGTTTGGTTTGGTTTGGTTTTATGGCATATCAACTCTTGTATGCTATTTAATGTCAAATCCATTTTTATACGCATCAAAACAGTTCGATTTCAAAGAATTTAGTTTAGCATAATAACACAGTTTAATTCTATTTGACCACGACATAGGACTTTATCAGGTGCTACCTCTCTGGGCTAGAGTCGACCTTGGAGCAATAGCAATAAAGGGGTACTCCACATTCCCTAAACCTTCAGCATTTCTGGAGACTCACCATCAGATTGTTTAATGCCATACAGGACACTCGTTAGGTGAGTTGCACCTCTCTGAAGATATGCAGTCGGTGTATACTACAGCCCCAGCCGACTAGGTCGTCTTGTTTTTTTTTTATCTTGAGGTAAAGTTTACCGTTCCATTTTACCTCCACCAAAATTACTACTACTACTACTACTACTACTACTACTACTACTACTACTACTACTACTACTACTCATAATAACGATAATAATAACTGCCCTAAAAATGTATCATACCAAGTAAAAATTAATTATATGCAGAATATAAAGTGTATGTAATGTACTAACAGAGATTAAACGGTCAACCAAAAAGTGAATACAACAATCTAGCCGAGAAGAATATACAAGACTAAGTAGGACCGAATGGGAAAGACGATCGAATGGGAAATTTGAAAGAGATTAAAATTTGACGATACTACCAAATGGTATATTCACTCACGGGAGTTTGTGCACTAAAATGAGACGCATAAAAGTGCCATGCGAGTTTGAGATTCAAACGGAATACCAAATCGTATCCAGGATACCAGACTTAAAGTTAAATAGAAAAATAACAGGTCATCAAGTGTGTTTTGCGGTTTCAGAAGACCAGAAAAAAAAACAAAAGAAAGCGAACAAATTAATGAATACTCGAGTAAAGGCAAAGGGTTAAAAAAAACCTGTTGAATATACGGGTGACAGTGACACCAATTGTTGTTAGTGCATTTATAACGATCCCTAAAAGCTTGGAAAGAAGACCAGGAGGATGTGAAATAAGTCAATAGAATTGTTTGGATCTGCTCGAATACGAAGTTGAATCCTGGAGACCTGAATAGATGTACTGATAGACTCATCTTAGAAAACGAGCATGTAGAAATATTGTTAAAAACTTGCAAGTAGTAAAATAAGTAATGTTTGTGACCGTAGTTGAGGGTAACCCAAGGGTCCCTTTTCAGTAGCTACAGCACAAATGTGAAGGACAGGGCGCTACTCCATTCTTGGATTGATCTATTTGATCTTTGATCCGTACCTTATACTTATGAGAGATAAGAAAAGTAGCATCAGTACCATTTTTGAGTCTTTGGTATGACTAGACTTGGGATTGAACGCATGTCTTCCAGACCATTGGCGAATAGTCTACTTATAAGGCCAATGACCCGAGTAGTAATAAAATAATCCCGGTGGACCACACAAAAAAGAAAAAGAACCAAAAAATAGACAAATACTTGAAACTTGTTGGAGATCTAAAAAAAAACTGAAGAATATGAGTGACGATAATACCAGTTGTAGTTGGTGTGATGGTTCCAATTACACCAGCTACAATTGGTATCTTAAAAATCATGGAAAGAAGGGTGAAGGAATCAAGCCCAGAGGAGGGACACCACTGTCCAGATTACAGTATTGTTAAAATCGGCCAGATTACGCAGAAGAATCATCGAGACCTGACGTGTTAGTGACAACAAGTGAAAACACAAAAGAAAAAATACGCAACGATACTAGACTGAAAAGACCAAAACAAAAGAAAAAAAAAGTACCTGACAAGTCTGAAAATACATCTGTGTAACAGAAAGAAAGAGAGAGAACAGCGAAAGAGAGAGGGAGAGAGAGAGAGAGAGAGAGAGAGAGAGAGAGAGAGAGAGAGAGAGAGAGAAGATGACAAAGGAATTGTGGGCGAAGTAATGAACGCAAAATTGCCTCGAGGGTTCGGGTAGTAACAGGTGAACCCACAAGCTAAAAATAGTGTATAAAAGGAAAAAGGTCAGAGAGGAAAGGATGCGGAAGTAAACTCAAACCAAAAAGGAGAAAAGGAAATAATTTTAGCTCCCAAATGGTCTCAGTGCTATGTGGACCCAGCTGAAAAAGCGGCAGTCACTTTTTCTTCAGGTTGGGCAAAAATAAGTCAACCAGCCCTCGACACTGAATAAAAGCTATATCGGATTAGCTAAAATCCATAAGAAAAGAAAAACCATAAAACATCCCCGCTGAAAAGGGGGACGGAAATACACTTGGAATCGCTTACAGTAACACACTAAGGAATGCCAAATTGAAAGTTACCAGGCCATGATGGTACACATGAATTCTGGTTTTAAAAGCCCACGTCCATCTATGACAGACTGGCTTTACAACTGAATATCCTTGAATATGAAAACACTCTAGATAAAGAAATAAAGGAAAAAGACTGCTAGCCAACTACAAATAAAGTTCGTGCATTCCACTCGCTTTCTCACTCATGAACTCTTATATGCGATTGAGAATTCATCAGCACAATTCAACCCAATAAAAATAGCATTTAATTGACAAGACATTCCGCCGTTCATAAAGTCATTAATGTTAGTTTCTTTGCTTGCTTGTTTCTGTAATTAAATGTTCCATTTTCTATTTTAACTCTGGGTCTTGTTCCTCTTCTTCCATCTTCGAAGAACGGAGTTGAGCCGAATGGATATCTCTCTTCTTTATCATTTTTTTTTATAATGTGTGTACGACAAGATCTATGGGGAATGCATTCGACGTTAAGGAACTAACACGTGGGTGTTCCAGAAGGGAAATAATTCTCCTCACGCCAAAAAATGTCTCTTGTAACACTTGAAAGAAATAAATAAAAGGATATTGGCGAAAGAAGAAGAAAAACTCGAAAGATACCGGGACAAGGTCAAGAAATTCATAAAAAGACAGGGTATTCCAAAATAGCACAAGAAAATTCTACCAATAAGTTGGTATAAAATGCACATAAACATTTCGACAATTGAATTCAAAACATTTCAGGAGTTTAATATACGAATAAGATTAACCCAACCATAATTCAAATCAAAACTCAAATAGATAGATGATAATAAAAAAAAGAACAACAAGCATTCGAAGAAAGCCTTGAGACGAAAATACACGTCGAATTGCTTACAGTAACACAATCAGAAGTGCCAAATTGAAAACTACCAGGCCATGATCGTACACATGAATTGTGGTTTAAAAAGCCCTCGTCCATCTATGACAGACTGGCTTTACAACTGTCTAAATGCATTGAAAAATCAAGTATACCTTAATGGATAACTAATGGAAAGACTACCCTTATTTAGAAAAACCGGAAAAAGTAACCATTCCCTGCAACTACTGACTGATAATATATAGTTACCTATGGCGTGGAAAACCTGACTGATTAAAGAAAACATCTATTATTCGCATGTATGCCGTGGACTATTTCCAGAAGAAAAGAAATGATGTCTCAGTGGAACAAGAGGGATAATTGACCAACTATAAGTAGATCAACATTTCGTCGAGGAGATTAACACGAAAAGGAAAAAAAATTAGCCGTGGCATAGACACAAAAAGGCCTGTGATATAGTCATGCTAACTTGGATGATAGAATGTTTAAAAATGTACAAAATATCAATCAAAGACATAAATTCCATCAGGTAAACCATGAAAAAGTAGAAATGGGGATCATTAGCCGAAATAAAACTTGAGCAAAGGGGAAAATCAACAGAGGTACTTTCAAGAAAGCTCCATCTCGCCACAACAATTCGTAACATCAATGATACCATTCAATTACATATTTTAGAAGTGTACTGGGGGTTACATAATCCAAAAAATATTTTTAATAACCTTTTGTACATTGACAGCGGCAAGATATTTGCAAAAAAAAAAAATAAAAAAGAGATGGGAACTTTTACAGAAACAATAATTCTATGCAGACAGGATATGGGACTGAAATTTGGTATAGGAAAATGTGCCATTCTTATAAAGAACAGTCGGAAAAGAGAAACAACGGAAAGAATAGAATTACCAAACCTGGAAAGAATCACAACTCTTAACCAGCTGGAAAACTACAATTATATGGAGGAATTAGAAGTTTGAACCATTAAACAAGCTGATATGAAAGAAAATAATTAGAAAAATATACATCAAACGAACGAGAAATCTTCTTAAACCTCATAAAATGTAGAAACACCTGGGCTCTTCCCCTAGTACTTTATTCTGAACAATTCCTAAAATTATTATTATTTAGAATATTCGAACCATTGGCCTTATCTTGTTGTTATATTCACACCGTTTCTGTCTATATGTCTTTCAGCCTTCGTCTGAAGAAAAAGGTCGAAAGATGAAGCGGACGAAACGTTTTGATTATAACAATAAAGATGAGGTCAATATTCCGAATATTCTAAGTAATAATAATTACCAAGCTTTATTTAAGAAATTTAAAGAATTCATAAGTATACTAAAGTGGAACTCAGGGAAATGGACCAAATGATAAGGACATTTTTTGACAACTAAGGTTTCACATCCGAAAGATGACATAGACAGACTATGTATCAAAGCAAAAAAAAAAAAAAAAAAAGAAAAAAAAAAAGAAAGAGCATTTTCCAGCATTGTGGACAGCAAAGATTCATCAATAAAAGGATTTGAGAATTTATTAATGGTTGGTTGGATTTTATAGCATATCAAACTTTGTAGGTTATTTTAAGCCAAAACCATTTTTATGTAAATAATCTGTTCTATTTAAAACAATTCAGTTTAGCATAAGTGCAGTTTAATTGTCAAAAACATTTCTATTTCAAAATATTCAAGCAGTTATATATAACAATTCAGTTAAATATAAATACAGTTGTAATATCGAAAAACAGTTCTATTTCAAATAATTCAGTTAAGCATAAGCACGCAGTTTAAATGTAAGTACGGTTTAATTGTCAAAACATTTCTATTTCAAGCTATTCAGTTTAGTCAAACAATTCAGTTTAGCATGAGTATGCTTTTAGTTCTACTTAACCCATAGATAGGGCCCTATCAGGTGCTACCACTCCGGGCCAGAGTGGACCTGGGAGCGATGACAATGAAGGGTACTCCTCATTCCCCAAAGATCCAGCACTGTTAGATCCGCACCATCAGAATGTTTGATTTCATATCCAGGACACTCGTTAGGAGGGGGTCTTACCCCTCTGCAGAGTTGCAGTCAGTGTATTCTCCAGCCTCAGCCGACTGGGCAATACACAGAGTTAAATATCAGACAGTTTTATTTCAGATAATTCAGCTTAGCATAAGTGCACAGTTTAGGCGTGAAAACAGTTCTATTTTGAGCAATTAAGTTAAGCACTAGTACGCAGTTCCAATGCCAAAACAGTTCTATTTTAAACAATTCAGTTTAGCATAAATACGAAGTTTAAATGGTAATTATGGGCAAGTGAATTTATTAATAAAACGAAGAAAGACGAAACACAGTAGTCAGCTACAGAATCGACAAAATAAGGCCAGACAACAAAAAACAGTAAAAAAGAGGGAGCAAAAATGAAAAGAAAAAGAAATGTTTGAAAATTTCAAAGGAACAAACAGACGAAATCATTTTCAAAACGACCGAGACATGATTACAAAAGAAAGAAAAATTAAGAGAAAAACTGAATCTCTTGTAACAGCAGTAAAATCTGTCCGATTAAGATCAATTATATTAAAGTGAAAATCGATAATACCAATCAGAATTGTTTAAATAAATTAAGCGGAGAAAATAATTAAATGGTTTATTAAATAAATCGCGAACGCAGCTAACTATAGCAAAAGGAGTGCTCCACTCACCATGAACAAGTGAGCGAGATGATCTACAGGGTTGTGTGCAAGTCTCTTGCACACAACCCTGAAACATGACCATACTAGAAGGCTGTAGATGCACAAAATCAGAATTATTCCAAGAAAATATATCACAAAATTATCTGGGGTTTTGAGATAGGGATAGTTATCTCAATCCCGACCAAAAGAACTGACCTAGAGCCCATAACAAAACAAGTGAATGAGCCCTCTTGTGGATTTTGCCGTTCCAGAAGACGACAGCGCGTACTATACATAGCTTTTATTCATCGTAATCCTTTTTATTTTAACTTATTTTGACATGCGAACTGATTTTTGAATTTTGCATCTCCTTAATCTTTTAAAAATCCTTTCAAGAAGCCTATTTTGGACTTTCCAATAAGAAAACCTTGTATATAACACATCCCTTTTTTTTATATATATACTTCTTGAAATATTGCTGGAAGTAAAGTGCTTGAAACACCGTCATTTTACAGGAATATCCATTTTAGAAAGATATATAGCAAAGCACTTTACATAATCTTCCTAAACACTTATCTCGTCCATTTCTGATAGATGTATAAACGAGATATCTACATTAGTATTTTTTGTGGAAAAGTAAACGTTAAAAGCATCAAATAAAGCAGAACAAATACTGTTGAAGAGTTTTCGACCTGTTCGAAGATCCAAAATATTTCTGAGTACACATTAAAATGTTTTGTATTTACGAGGCTTATATTAACATATGAGTAAATTCGTTTTCCTCCGTAAAGACTTTTGTGGAATATTTTGAAAAAATCTTTTTTTTGGTTAAGATTTGAAAGACTTCTGGTTAAAGTAGTTGGGAAAGAAATATTTGCTGGTGCCACATTTTCAGTTTTAGACCAAGACTTTGTCTTTTGGATGAATTTCCTAGTAGAAAATGTATTGCTAGCCCCCAAAATGACGAAGGAATTTTCTGTAGAATATACTTTGCTGGATATCACTTGGGTTACGTTTGAATAGATATCTGTCCGGACATTGGCCTAGCGGTTAGAGTGTTCGCCAATGGCTCGGGAGACCTGGGTTCAATCCCAGGTCGAGTCATACCAAAGACTCAAAAAATGGTACTTGATGCCTCCTTGCTTAACACTCAGCATTATAAGGTACGGATCAAAGGTAAAGTAGAGCAATCCAGAGAAAGAGTAGCGCCCTCCCCTATCGAAACGGGAACCTTCGGGTTACCCTCAACTATGGTCGCCAAATTTACTTTTTAGATATATGTGAAATAAACTATAAGAATGTTCTCGTGAGATATAAGATATTGTTTCAGCAACCAATGCATACATATATATATATATATATATATATGTGTGTGTGTGTGTGTGTGTGTGCGTGTGTGTATATATATATATATATATAGGCGAGTCTGCAGTAATAGTGTTGTATAGCCATGACCATGACTTACTATACAAACACATATGTATATATACATCTACATATGCATGCAGAATCAACGACACACAATAAAGACGGGCGACACAGTCTTTTTGAAAAATATACCTCTCACTTTATTTGAAAGGTTGCGTGTGAGAGGGAGTTGGAGACCGAACAGAACTTCAACATATTGACCCCCACTCTAGTGGCCCAAACTGCGTTTCTTTTCCGTTCTCCTGGGCTGCTCAATCGGAGACCTTGGGGCCCACTCTGCTGGATGCTGGCTTTCTCTACCGCATCTTGTCACCAACGGGTCTCGTCTGCAAACTAACTGACTTCCTGTCTTCGCCGAGTCATATAATAGTTCAACGCCCCCTTCTTTTTGTGGGCGTCACAATTGCACTCATTTAACTCATCCACGGTCAAGGTTATAATTCTGATATTCCTCGACCGGATGCACCTGTTATTTACATAGGTGCATTTTCTATTTTGACAGCCCGGCCGGGTCATAGGTCAATATACAACAATAGTTATCGTCGAAGTAAATGGTGAGCAGAGCTGAAATTTTTGTCGAGGCTGTTCTTGTTTCATATGAAAATCATGATTCACACACTCTTCTTCTGCACTTAAGCTATTGGTAAATACTATATGGACAAGAGTCTCTAACCTCGGTTATTCAAGAGTTCTTGGAGAGAGAAAACTCTGAATTCAAATAACCACCAAGGAAGGATGATATTCCAAAGGGGAGTAGCAAAACGAAGAGCTGGAATTTTCAAAACAGTTTCATGAGGACTTCAATTTTATTCTCGTGTGACAACAATGTCACGTTATATAGAAACTTGAGCATCTCCTTGAAGAGCTCGCCATTGTGAAGAGATGAATTCTGCAGAAACCTGTAATCCCCAGTTTCCTATACAAGTTTTCTTTACCTGAGCTGATATCCAGATGCACATGAGTGTGTGTGTGTGTGTGTGTGTGTGGTGATGGCGTCCTGTTTTACCATGGAGATATATTCCTTCAAACCAAATCAGTTCATATAAATAAATAGAACTTTATAAAGTATCGTCGTTTTCTGTGTATAAGAGAAATTTTTTTTTTAGATTTTTCAGTGAGATTTTACACACTAGGATTTACACAAAAACCTTTTACAGACACCTATTTCTCCTTGTTCAGGACGGGGTAATGAAAAATAAGTTATATCAATACCCCGAAGTTATGTGTTTTAGGCACTGACAAGGATATATCAACAGAAATGCATGAGATGATTTTTGCCAGAAGTCTGATGCATTTTTGTGGGAATATGTCAGTGTGTTAGCTCTAAATAATGTGTCAACTTTGTTTCTTAGGATGTAAACTATATATTTTTTTTATTTCCATTCAATGCAAACCCATAAAGATTTGAACAAATGCTAAATTCACATTTAATCATTGCCGATAAATCACGAGAATCTTTTTTTCTTTTTCATAATTTTGTCTTCCAAAGTTAAGGTTGCCTTATATACAGAGATAATTAAGTTTTCTATGTAAACTGGATCTACAGAATTATTTTTTCTTTGATTATTTAAGAAAATATTTGTCATTTTCAGATTGTTTTATAAAGCTGATTATATCGTTGGAATCATTTTACTGATGAAATATCAATCTGGAAGAAATATTATGTGAGATGTCATTTTTATTGAAATGATCTCAAAATTTAACGGATGTTTTCAATAATTCTGAATGATTTAAAAGTTTTACAGTATTTTCTTGGCAGTAATTATATCACGTGACAAAACTTTTCAATTCCTGGTAGATACTCATGTTAGTTGTCGCGTTGACACATAGTGCATAATTTCACTTGATGTGTGATTTGGAAACCTCACAGATAAATGTGCTATGTATCCTAATTCGGAAACTTAAACTTTACGAGTTCTAAATTAACCACACCACTGCTGAAGTAACCTAGAAAGTTTATGGTGCGAAAGGTGATGACGCAGTTGATCGCGATACACGATATTGATGGTTAAAGAAATTTCGCTAGGCTTGCAAGAACCTCGACTATCAGTAATCATCAGGTTGGTCAAAAACTGCGGATTCCAAGGCTGTGCTCCAAGTCATAGAGACACATTCCGTGAGTAGCAATCGGAGAGTATCAGGCAAACTCAAAATCTCTCAGTTCAGTTTAGTTCGTCACCCATTGTTGAGTCAAGGGGAGGTTCAAATGATGACACGACACAGAAATAAGTAATAAGAAATATATTAAAAGCAAATGATACATACACAAACGATAGCTAGAAGAAACCCCTCCCAGGCTTAACAATAAGGAATATGACCGTTCTTGGTAACAGCTCGCTGAGACAGAACCGAGACTGAGTTCAAGACTGCGTCCGAGACTGCGTCTGAGAGTGCCCAGTTGGTATATGTCACATGAGGACGAGTCCATATATAGGGGAACCCCAACACCCATATAACCAGGAAAAAAGCATCCAGGCTTATAAAATTTTCCGCTTCCAGCAAAAGATTGCAAAGCTTTTGATTTAATCAAGTAATTGGTTCTTTTGAATGCAGTAATTAGGGAAAAAGAAAAGATGTACTTCCACTGAATAAGTATAAGAATTAAGACAAGAAGATTATAAAAGAAATACAAATTTGATGCAATAATCAGGCATTTATAAAGATAGGATGATTTTTTGAATCCAGATAAAATAAAGGAAATTGCTAGGAAATCAACGGATGCATACTATAAAATTCAGTCAAACTATCAATAGAAATGAATTAAAATTTTGAAAACAAAAATCAAAGAAAATACTGTTGTCAAGAAAAACGATAAAGAAATAACAAAATTCGAAAATGTCATATTCTGATGAATTTGTGATGGAGTACAGAGGCAAAAATAAAGAACAACTATAGTTGATAATTCTATGACCAGTAAAAAAACATAGGCAAAATTAATGATAGTCTATCAAAGGGCAAAGAACAAGCAATTAAATAATAAAGAATGAATTTCTAAAATAAAAGAAAATACGCGGAATCAGTAAAAAAAATTAAAGTTTGTAGAACACGCAAAACGTATAATCATTTGGTGAAAAGAACAAGAATTACGTCCAAATTGTCAAAGAGAAAGTCATAATTTGTCGTAATCTAATAATTATAATGTCATGCACAACAGTGGAATATTCTGTATTATAAAGAAATTATTACAAAACATCAATATCTATAAGGATTCGTGTCTGTTGAGAAAATAAGAGATAGAGAGCGAGAGGGGATAGAGAGACAGAGAAGTTTGAGAGAGAGAGAGAGAGAGAGAGATACTTAGAAAGAGATTGTAAGAGAGAAAAAGAGACAGAGCGAAAATAAGAGAGAGAGAGTGAGGAAGAGAGGTGGGTAGAGAGACAGGGAACTTTGAGAGAGAGAGAGAGAAAGAGAGACTTAGAAAGAGAATGTAAGAGAGAGAAAGAGACAGAGAGAAAATAAGAGAGAGAGGGATAGAGGGAGGGAGTGAGGGGGTAGAGAAACAGAGAAGTTAGAGAGTGAGAGAGAGAGAGAGAGAGAGAGAGAGAGAAAGAGACTTAGAAAGAGAGTATAATAGAAAGAAAGAGACAGAGAGATAGGCAGAAACAAACAGAGAAAGACATTGATATATTACTAAGTAATTAGAATGTGGCAGAACGAACTCATAAGTGACATTCTTCAATGAACTCCGACACATGGACATGCCAGTATGATCCGACTAGCAAGAACTTATTTGAATCAACTCTGATCCGACACTGGACGTAGTTTGAAAGACCTGCTATGAGCGAGGGATGATAGGTATGGATGGAGCGAGAGAGACAGGGAAATTAGTGCTCTCAACGCGACTTGATCGTGATAATGACGAATCCGCTGCTTGTCAAATCTCGGTGGTTAACACTTTTCGTTTCGTTTACAATTACAAATTTCAGACCTTTTTACAATGAAGACTTCTGTTGGAAAGGACATGTAGTGAGTGATGTTATTGTTTAGTGGATATGTTACTCTCCGATTTGTAGTGATTGAGTTCTCGTCCGTATTTTACGGGTTATACTTTCACGTTTAGTTCCACCACAAATACAACACAAATTTTACAAACACGTAAACAAATGGAATATGACAACAACGAACATTAAGAAACAAACAATTTAATAATTATAACAAAATAGGAATAAAAATAATGAGAAATACAGTTATGGCCAGTTGAATGAAATAGGGTTGTTCGCCCGTGTGTGAGTGTGTTTATATGTTAGTAAAGTGTATCAAATAAATGGATCCATAGTTGGCCAAAGTAAGGAGGATAAAAACGTCTTTACTTACATACATGTGCACGTGTGTGTGTATATGAGTGATGGACCCTAAGTATGGGTCTTTGCTTTCATTAAGTCCGCACGTGTGTTTTCTTATGATTTTGGCGACAACGTGTCGCATTAATAAAAGAAGGTCGCATACCTGTTCCCTTTTAGTCTTATGGCGTGGCTCGCTGCTGTCCATTCATGAACACGTCGTGTAAAGTCTTTTTGGTGCTTGACGGACTGAACTTTTGGCCGTGGAAGAAATGAATTGAATGACTGAATGACCTGGTTGATTAAATTCATTATTTATACTTTTTGGGTGTCACTAAAGTGGATCAAAAATAGTTTTATTGTGTGTCCTTAAATTTAAGCGCGTAGACATTTCTTGACCACTCAGATTTGTATATTTACTTTTTCGTTTTAGAGCCTAAAGATTTTCGGTTAATTAGTTTCTGATCAGGATTTTCTAGAATGTTCTTATTCTATGTTTTTAGCTGATTGGTTGAAAAATATAAACATGTAACTTCAATGGTAATGCGATTTTGATCCGAAATTTCTTGAATGTTCTTATTCTGTGTTTTAGTTGATTATTTTAAGGCTAAAAAAATGTGCATTCTATGGACTTAAAAGAAACTTCTTACAGACAACATAAAGTGTTGGCTTGTCTCCTTTAAAATTAAGTCAAATTATTTAAAGATTTTTTGACTTTATTGGAAGTATAAACAAATATAAATTAGATGTACAAATTGGCCAATTATGGGGGTTGTCAAGTGGGGTTGACCTATATTTTATACCACCTGATAGAGGTAAAGATATTCCCAAGTTAAATTACATTTTGAATCTTGGCGAGTATGTAGATACGGGTAGTATATCGAGCGACCAATCACTTTGGAAGGGACTCCCAATTTGAATCTTAATTTGAATGTCTCCTGGATAGATGAAGGACATTAAATTACTTTTTTGAATTAAGGATAGCTGTTAAACAAATACGAAGCTTCTTATAGAATATCGTTTAAATATCGACATTGAAATAGGCTGGAGAGCGGAAATAGAAGACTAAATAAACAAATAATCTGTTTGAACACATGACAAACATTGTTATAACTAAGACCTTTTCGGAGCTCATTTAGTGGAAAGTGAATTTTGCTTTATGAAGGGAGAAAATGCTTTTACAATAGACAAGAAAATTTCGACGTAAAGAGTAATGTTTTCTGTTGCCGACGGAAAGGTCAAAGTCACTCTTTCTTTAAGGAAGATTTTAGCTAAATGGCAAAATATCAGCGCCCCCATTCTCTATTTATCTATCTATGTATCAACCAATTTATATTTCTTTCTATGTTCAGGAAAGTCAATCGTAATTTAACTTGTTATTGATGGATAGATGATGACAAGAAAAAAAAAATAAAGAAAAAGAAATTGCAGAAAATGAAAAATCCTGGCGTTTGTGTCAGTTAGAGAAAAGTGACAAGCGAAATACTTTTATTCAGGAGTGAGTCGGTGACCTGTTTGAAAAGAAATGATAATTCAAAGGCTTTTCACTGAAAGGAAGGGCGAATAGCAAGACTATTACGGCAATTACACAGGAATGCTGCGTGCAATCTTGAATAAGTCCTTGCGGCAGCACCCCACAAGACACCAACTGTACAGCCACCTGCCTACTATCACGAAAACTATTCAAGTTAGACAAACCAGACACGCAGGACACTGCTGGAGAAGCAGGGACGAGCTCATAAGTGACGTACTCTTATGGATCCCCACACATGGCCGTGCAAAAGCAGGAAGACTAGCACCAACATACATTCAGCAGCTATGTGAGGATACGGGATGTTGTCCTGAAGACCTACCTAGGGCGATGAACGATAAGGAGGAGTGGCGAGAGAGGGTCAGGGATATCCGTGCTACCGGCGCGACATGATGATGATGATGATTGTTTGTATGTTTCTCACTTCACTCACCGACATAACAGTCCAATACTGACGACTAAACTCAAATTCCTCAAAGAGCAAGGCATGCTGCCATTTGTACCCGTGAGTAGTACTGTACAGTAATTATTTTAGTATGGCCTCTGTTAGATAATCGGGTTTATTAATTCGTGACACTGAGAACGGTACAAAATCTCAATTTGATTTTCTGCCACTTTTGTATAATTAGACACGCACGCCATTATATATGCACCTGCATGCATTCACCCTACCTTCCTATGTATTCACCTTTATATTGATATGTCCGAAAATACATGCGTACGAATTGTTACTCCCAAAACATTGCTTCTTGTGAAAGGATAGTTTATAATGTTTTAAAATTCACAGTTAATATCATTCGTTTGATTGTATAGTTTTCCACAAAACCATGTTCATTATCAATGCATTTATTCAAACATGTTACCTTAAATCAAACAGAACTAGTCGGGTAGTCTTGTGAGATACAGCTGGGGTTCCCTGGGTGAGTTGTAATGATGCTTAGGGCCCCGAAACCATGCCTTTACCTCGGGCCATCATCTGATGAATTCTTTACTGGAAGCAAAACTGCTTTTTCTTGCTGCAGTTCTTGTATATATATATATATATATATATATATATATATATATATATATATATATATATATATATATATCTGTGTGTGTGTGTATGTGTGTGTGTTTGTGAGTGTGTGGGCCAAGCCTGAGGATACAACGTAGTGTTTTAGTCGGCAAGTATAATAACATTAAGAGGAAACAACTTGCTTTGCTTAAGTGGAAAGCACTAAAATAAAATGACAGTGTTAATCTACATTCTCTATTTCAACAATTGTCTCTTTTGGTGAAAATATAAGTGATCTACTTTCAACATCTAATGAAGCTAATATCCTAGTGTTTGGTGCATTCAAGAATCGCTTTATTAAGAAACAATTATCCGTTGTATCTAGCTAAGGAAAATAGTTTTAAGTGCAACTACACTCCCTATATTAATTCACAAACCAACATATAACTATATCAACCCTTCACTACCTTCGTAGACCCCAATAATCAAGGTTCCACTACATCTATTTATAAAGAAAAAAAATGTAAGAAACAATTCTTTCCTCATTAATTATCGTAGTGAATTCCTAAAAAGATACAAAATTGATGGCATGAAAAATTGATCGAGTCAAACTAATTTATTTCTCACATACATTATCCTGTACAAATTTGATAATATCAAACGCTAATTACTAATGGATTTTAAAACTATATCACGGATAAGCAAATTAGAGAAGAGGACGGTTCTGAACAATTGATATCCTTTCTTAATCTCATGACTAGATTAGTTTTCATTCAAATGATCTCATATTTAAACCGATGTATAAAAAGAACTTAATGCTTTATGATAAATGTTTAAACGCGTTTTCTTTTCGAGTATAGAAACGTAATTGGTTAAAGAAGAAAAGGGGATTAAACATTAAACAGGATTATGAATTGTTACTCTACTTGTTCCAATGCAAGTAGATTAGGAGAGGGTATTGACTTTTGTGAAAGCCTTGAGTTTTAATTCATTCATATACAATATGCTTAGAAAAACTATTATTAATCAATATTTGATATTAGCAATTGAGAAATTATATCATTTCTTTTCTAAAAAACTCTCTAAAATGATATCAAAGTTAGGAATGAACCGTAAATCAAAAAGAAAACAAAATAGGAAAATTGTATGAATATCTGGTTGTTTGTTTGATAGCTATGTTACTGTATATAGATCCATTTGGGTTATTCAATGTGAAATTCTGTTATATATATATATATATATATATATATATATATATATATATATATATGTGTGTGTGTGTGTGTGTGTGTGTGTGTGTTTAAACAATATTTCTTCGTTAATCAATAGTTCATTAAACAATGAAGACATTCTTTGTCTACACATTTTTCTAAATATCCTTTCGAATAACTGTGTCGATTTTATGGTATCTGGCAGGAATTGGTAAAAGAACCTCCCATATATTAATGGTTCACTCGTATTTTTTAGTCTTGTCTTGGGTCATCGCAAGAGCAATATACACACCCATATATGATAGCCCAAGATTGGGCAGAAATAACTGGGGAACCAATTAATTATGGGAGGTTCATTAACCAACTTCTACCACATGCCATAAAATCGATGCGGCGATTTGAAAGCACGTATACAAAAATGTGCAGACAAATAATATCTATCTATCTATCTATCTATCTATATATATATATATATATATATATATATATATATATATATATATATATATATATATTAGTTTTATGGATTCCTATCTAACACTAATAATTTTGTTTGATATTGATCATTAGTTTGTTCACAGTTGAATAATATCAAATATTGCTATTTAACATTAGAAATTCTATTGATCGAGTATTCCTATTCAATATAAATAAGTTGGACTCTGCAGTTTAGTTTCTTATAATAATAATTCTTAATGAATGATGGAAATGTTCTATTTGCCTCATAGATGACAGCCTATTGGTTTGTATGGATCTCGGAGTAATATCAATGAAGAGGTACTTGTATTGCTCACTACTGTCGGACAGGAAGCTTACAATTATATGCGGTATAATATCATACCGAGGATACCCCTCTGCAGAGGTACAGTCAGCGTATTCTACAGATTCACCCAACAAGACTTTTGTAGGATTATTGATAGAGTGGGTAGAATGTTCACAAATGGTGCGAGAGACCGAGGTTCAATCCGATATTGTCATAACAAAGACTCAACAAATGGTACTTGATGCGTCCTTGCTTAACACTCAGGATTATAATATAGGGACCAAGAGTAAGTGGAGTTTTCTAGGGAAATGTATAACGTCCTCCCCTGCTCCTCGGTGTTGTAGCTAATGAATAGAGAGCCTTTGGGCCCTTTCTGAACTAACTTAATGATAGATATAAACATAGGTTTATTGTAACAACAGAAATTGCCACAATATCACGAGAAAAGATCTCCAATAAAACCTAAAAGATATGAGTAATACTTTAAAACATAAAGACGATTGAAAGGTGAAAAAAAAATAAGGGTGTACAGGTAGATGCGATTAGGCATTTGGAAAAGCTTATGAGACATAGTGATTGATAAAACCAATCACCAGATAAAAGAAAGGAATACGATCTAAAAACGAAGAAGTAATTACCAGTCAAAAGAAAACAGATCTAATTACAAATAATGAAAATAGGAAGGACTTAAGCTATATACAGAAATACCGAAGTAGGTAATGGTGAAATATAATCTGAATAGGTTCGCAGAATATTAGTAAGAAACAGATTATCTGGCGTCGAGAGATTTTCCAGAGCTTCTGGCCCAGAATACAAGAAAAAAAAAAAACGGTTTAAAGTGCTATTTGATTGTACAGAAAGAAAGAAAAAAAGCAACAATTGGAACTGAATGTCAAGCTATATTGTTTGACATATTTTCTATTAGTGATTGTCTCTGAGAATTATCTAATTCCTTCTGGGCGGAAGATATTTATCACCTAAATCTCTTTGAATAGAATTGTAGGTATGTGATAATGACCTGAATCTATACTTTTATGTATAACTGTACTGTTTCTTCATTCGCGCCATTTCCAAATTCTCTTTTTGCACTTTAAAGATTTTTTTTTTCACTTTCTTTACGTAAGACGCCTGAAGTAATTTCATACCCTTTTTCGACTATGAGATTTGGTTGTGTTTCTTTTCCTTATATATGTTTGTTCAAAATCTGCTTAACAAGCAGGATTTTGAACTTGATTCAACGGGGATCTATCGTCTTATAAGATGTTGAATTAGAAATTTGTACCTGTATTCAATCAATCGTACCCTATATAAAAGTTCGAGCCCCATTCATATTATTACGCTCACCTAAGTATTAATACAATCTTAAGTCCCCTACTTGGGTTTAGTGTAAGCATTGATGTTATTTTACAAGTATGACTTAGGCGTGAAATAACGAGTGACGGTTCATATGCTTTTAAAAAAAGAAACACCAACCTATATGAAAAAAAAGAAAAAACAACCTAAATGAAAAAAAAAGAAAACCTATATGAAAAAGAAAGAAAACCCAACCTATATGAAAATCCAACCTATATGAAAAAAAACGTATATGAAAAAAAAAACGTATATAAAAAAAAAAAGAAAAACCCATATGAAAACAAAGAAAAAACAACCTATATGAAAATAATTCCAAAAATTAACACTGAAATATTTACACCATTATCATAATTAAGCACCCGTTCATCTGACACTGTCGGGATATTCATCCCCATCAGCCATTGTTCTTGTCATGTCTTCAATATTGAATTCAGTGTCTACACTGTTGATTAATTTAAGTCTTTCCTGGCCGTTCAATATCGGTGTATCTATGTGTTGGAGTTCACTGGGACACAGAGTTCTTCCCCTCTTTTCTAGTATGTATTGTTCATTTTACTTTGAGAATTTGTGCGATGGGACGTCGAGGGCCGAGCATTTCTATGAAGAATCGTCACTTATTGAAAGTTTTGCAGAATTTATAGTATTGAAATATTTAAAAACAATTAAAAATTTGCAATATTTCCTAAGACCAACCACAAACGTTAAATCATCATCACACGATAAATGTTCATTTTTTCTTTTATACAGATATGACACGACGTGCGGTTAAATAATTGATATGTAAAAATTAGAATTTATGAAATATATGAAAGTTGATATATATATATATATATATAAATATAAACAAAAGGATCCTTAAAATGAGTATCTTTTTATTCAAGGCTTAAATTGAACTAAAATGCTGGTTGATTGTTCCTAAAGATCAGTTAAGAGCGAGACAATTGTTTTTGATTTTAAAGGTGAGCAAATTTATTTATTTTTTCAGTTGTCAACTAACTTCATGGATCAAAATGATGAAACGGGTCATTTCGAAAAACATATTTTTCTAGTACTTATCTTAAAGGTCAATGTCAAATGGGGGATTTGATTTTGCTCCACTTTAAATAAAGGTGAGTTGGGCATAGCTTATCTAGTTAGGAGAGGCTGACCATTTTTATTTCAAACCCATTGCTCTAAACCTGTTTCTATTGGTCAAATCCTCTATAAAGGGTCTTCCCTCCACCTGTAATTTATAATCCTGAACTAGGATTGGCTGACCAAAGGGAATATGACTCCTAATATCTCTTATTGGACAACTAATCAGAGACATTTTTAGTCCAGATATTGATCTATTAAAACCGGATGATAAAACGAATCCTCTGAGAGGATGAGAAAAGGGACCAAGAAGAAAATCAAGACTGCCAAAGAAGCACCCCTTCCATTCTAGACCCAAGGCACCCCGAACAACCTTCAGACTTTACAAAAATACAAAATCCCAGACTTTAGAGACATTAATGTCATTCTTACCGCACCTCATCCTCACTCTTCCTCTCTCGATATTATTTCTTCCTTTTGCCAGGAAAGCAAACATCCTTTGCTTGTTATTTATTGTCTCACAAATATGTTTTGATAAAAAACATTTGTGTTATTTGTTGACAACGGGTTTTCGCTATTCTCTGAATTGCTAGACAATTTAACCACTCATATTACCTGACTATCAGAAAAAGATCCGGTGGAATTGTGTCACCCCCCCATCGTGGATCTTTCAAACCCAGCGTGGGTACGGAAGGACTTGACAAAGCAAACAGTCGGAATCAAATGTGGTTGTCACGAACACAACGTCAACAAGAAGTACGATGACTAATATTCAGAATACGTTGGGCTCCTTGACTAGCATAGGACCACATAGATTGATAGGATAAAAAAGCCATGAAAAAGAGCCTAAATTTAATTTTAAATCGTTAATTATTCTGCTACTTAGTAAAGCGTATATGAAAATTTAAAAAAAAAAATTTGGTTTAGCTACCCAAACGGATATAATGTAGGTGTCTTGTTCAGTATTATAAGTAAGATGGTCAACCGTAGTCGAGGGTCACAGGAAGGCTCCCTTTCTTATAGCTACTACACTGAGGTAAGGGCACAGCCCCTTTCCCTGGTTTGCTCCACTTAACCCTGATTCGTTCCTGATAACGTTGAGCGTTGTAATTTACAAAGCTTTTCAGCCAAATGAATGGGGCACCCAATGAGACACAAACTAACTCTAGCAGGTTTGCTAGTCAAGCTTGCTAACCATTGCCCTTCCCGAGGCGCCCAGAGTGTGACGTAGCATTTTTTGAGTCTTGTAGGACTCGATCAGGGATTGAACATCCGTCTCCTGGGTAACGTTAAACGTTCTCACCATTATGCCAATGTGTCGGTTAATCAGAATTATAGGTATATTGTGAATCAAACAATTAGGCGTCAAGGTAAAATTTTTGGGATTTAAAAAAAATTAAGATGCTTAAAATCAAGCTCGGGCATCCGAATATATTACCAAAAAAATTGAAGGGTCAGCGTAATGTGTGTTAGGCTATCAAACCGAATTAACATGAATTCGATTTTCTCTGTGTGTTATATAGTTTTAGCCTTTTGGTAATCTAATCTAAGTTTAGTAAACAACAAATATTCTAGTATTGATACTTTCTCCGACATCGTAGTGAGTTCGAACTTCAATAGCGCTATTACGTTCACTTTCAAACAAATATTTTTGGCCAATTATGGACTTCTTTACTTCACTCCAGCAATGAGTTTCGGTACCACTACTGTTTGTCAACATGGATTGCTTTGGCATTTAATAACCTATAAAGTCTGATATACCATTTAACAATGAAACGAATCCAAATCAAAATAAAGCCTTTATCCCAAACGCTTGCAAGTTCAACGAGTAAATCAAGTAAGTTGTACAGAATAAAAATAAAAAACAAAACAATTTTACTCAATCAAATCATCAAATAATATCAAAAATATCAACATGAAACAGATGCATAAGCAGTTTCGGTGACAAACCTCATCATTTCATGAGATATCGAATCTGTTTTGTTGGTTGGATGTTACGCTTATCAATCCTTGGGTTACTTTATGCAGAAGACGCTTTTGTAATTAATTCCTTAGCCAAATGCATTGCTATGCAATAACAATGATTCAATTTTTTCACACAGTTAAACGATTTAAAGTATTCTGAACGAATATTTCTATTTGCACAGAGTTAAGTGGTTTGGGCATATTATAGTGATTATTCAATTTTGGCAAATGTGAATGGTTTAATATATTGGAATTTAACACTTGTTAATTCTATTCGACATAATTAATTTGTTTACCTACCTTTAACCGGGACATTGGCCCCGCGGTTAGAGTGTTCGCCAATGGCCCGGGAGACCTGGGTTCAATCCCAGGTCGAGTCATACCAAAGACTTTAAAAATGGAACTTGATACCACCTTGCTTAACACTCAGCATTATAAGGTACGGTTCAAGGGTAAAGTGGAGCAATCCTGGGAATGGAGTAGCGCCCTCCCCTACACTTTGGTGTAGTAGCTATCGAAAAGGGAGCCTTCGGGTCACCCTCGACTATGGTCGCTAACTTACCTACCTTTAAATGGTTCCTAGTATTTCTATATTACACTAACTCATTTATTTTACATCAGTCATTTGTTAGCACACAGTTAAATGGTCAAAAAATTATATTTGACTTATAGATGGAACCTTATTTGGTCGGAGTGGTGCGATGAATAATGGCAATAGAGGGGTACTCCACATTTCCTCAAACTCCATATCTGGAACCTCCACCTCAGATTGTTTCGTGTCATATCAAGAAAAAATCATGGGGGAGGTCTTACCCCTCTGCAGTGATGCAGTCAGCTTATTTAACTGCCCCAGCCAACATGGCAGGAGAATGTGACAGAAATATTGTGCAAATGAAAAACAAATATGAAGTAATCAAATGTTTGAATAGTCCATTTTGTCTTTTCTTTAAACGTTATATTCATTGCTTTTCATTCATTGCTCTCTAAAGGAAATTATTTTTTTATTTAATTATGCGATATCTACGTATATTTTTCCCCAATTATCTTTGAATATAATCTTGCTTATACAGACAATTTTTTCCTCGTAAAAGTAAAATAATCATATCTTTCACTAGAGCTGTCATTTCTGACTTGATTCGTTGCGTCACAGACAAATTTCAGTGTTTTTACCTGGCAATTTTCCCCGCTTTTCTTCATGGTTCCAATAATATATTACAACTTTCTCTTCTTTCATTATCAGCAGGACAAAAGCCCTCGGCGAAAACTGTCACACATACAATCCCTCTGTATATTCGATATGTGTCTTTATTTTTTCCTAATATGGCGTTTGTCATATAGATATTAGCATCAGATGGTTTTCCTTATACTTTTTTTTTATGTGCATTTAGCTTTCTAGGTTTTTCAGCCCGCCTCCCCGACCCCCCACCAAAAAAATTATTTCTTTTGTTAATTTCAAATTTCGCTTTAACTGTCTGCACAGGAATTTCAATACGAAGAATGCATTATCATCCAACCATATCATGGCGACTCAATGTCGACTAACATAGCTTTCGTCATGTGTGGAGAGAGATAGCCTGCAAATGACTCATGTTATTGTGTGCCAAGTGTGAAATCTATGAATTAATGTATTATTATACGTGTGTCATCGATAAACAATAGCAGGGAAATTGTAAGTTAAACGAATGTCTCGCACAGGATATAATTACGCTAAGAACATGCGCACGGAGCAGAAGATTGATCAGTTATAAACGTATACCCTGCTTGGAAAAGAATGAACTAAACGGTAAGGGACTAAAATATGTTCTACGTGGAGTTCAGTGTATTTTATTCTAATTCGGAAACCTGGCTAACAAAATGGATCAAATCCCTACAATTCCTTAGAAGACTTCGTGTCTGAGTTTCCTTTTCAGCAAGCTAATGATCAAACTTCGACGCCAGTAAACTATATAGACAATAGAGTAAAATCACCACCCGTACGACTGGGGCTGTAGAATACGCTAACAGCATTTCTTCAGAAGGGTAAGAATAACCCTCCTAATGAGGCGACCGTTGGTGGCGACAAGTAATCGGAACTTTGATAGCTGAACTTTTCGTGACCCTGCAGACGCAGTAGTCACGTGACTTGTCCTTACTGCGCAAAACGGATGGTTTGAGAGGCCCGGTCCAATCAAACAGCTTGCCATGTAAAGCCCTAGCATCAGTATGATTGATCCGACTGTATTTTTAATTTCTTGGGGCAAAAAAGTGCTCAAACTTTTTTTTTTAATCTTGAAGGTGTAACAAGGCAGTATTTGATGGCCAGTTGCGTTGACAGTCATACTTGAAACCATAGGACGGTGTGCTAACAAATTATTGATAATTTTAATTTACGAAGATCTTCCCTTCGATGTGGCATAAGACTGAATGAATGGGGCACCCAATGAGAGTCGAATTCATTCGTGAAGTTTAGCAAGTTTTAATTGCTAACCATTAAACCACTCTCTGTGCCAAACGCATTATTAGTATCATATATGAATAATGGAAACCAATTCCTGAATAGAATTATAAGCGTTAGATCAAGACAGATAAGACAGAATATAGGGACCTAAAAGAAAAACAAGTGCTGAGCTTTTTCATTTTTATTTTTTTAATGTTTTTTTTTCACATCCATAACCATTCAGATGTTCTGCTTCCTTGGATCCTTACTGACAGTCTCCAAGGTGGGAAATATTTTACGAGCCACACAATTACATAAAAAGGAAAATCATGTGGTGTAGAATGGTGGATGTGACGCAAGGCGAATGAAACCGAGGTTGAGTCAACGGCCGATTTCAACTGATGCCAAGTGGAATATCTCATTCGTCAACGATCAGGAGAAAATAGCTAAGTAAAGAGATAACTTTTTCTCATCTTTAAGAGCGGTGTCTATTTATGAAAAAAAAAACAACCAACCAAATATTACTTTTAATATAATGCAAACCGTATATCCAAACCGTATCGCCCTTCACGCTGGAAAATAAGGAGAGTTTTCTGGAGAGGTTGGAGCTATGACCCAGGTGTTTGGAAAATCATCTACAGAACCCAAATCCAACTTACTTAAAAGCAAAAATATTGTTAGCATAACAACATTTAACGTCAGGGCTTTAAATACAATAAATAAGCTATCCGTGCTTATAGCACCTGTAGCCGAGGACGATATTGTTATTGTATGCAATTAAGAAAAGATATTACCATAATGAAATACTATGTTAGTGCATAATCACATTTGTGGACATTTGTTTCGGCATCTGTATTGAAGAACGCCCTGAATGCCACCACTAGAAATGTAGGAATACTTCTCAGTCCTCGTGCCTTAAAATCACTAAATAGCATAGATAAAACCCAAGAGAGAATGATGTGTGCTAAATTTAACTGGCACTCTTTGATACAGTTCGAACAATGCCAGTAATGAAAACGATATTATCACTTACCTTGTTTGACTGATTAACAAACATAACGTTCAAAACATCGGTGGTGACATGAATGCACAAAAAGGCAAAGATGAAAAAAATAATTCTGCTTACTTTACTTGTCAAAAGGAAATGGTGATTATCAAGCATATTTTTCATTCGATAACAGTCTTTCATGCCATGACCCGAAATTCAAAAATAGAAAAGGGAAAACTATGGACGTTCACCAAACCAAATAATGCTAAAGTACATTTAGATTATATAACCCTGAAAAAGGAGTGAATAAATAGAGCGCTCTGGACTATGAAACACATTCCTCATTTGAAGGCGTGTCTTCCGATTAGAGATATGTTCAACAAAATACGCCAGGATTTACGCAGAAATGAGAAACAAACAGTCACGACTTGCTCTTTCTTACCATAGAGATATAAGCAATAAATATATAACTGTGTAAAAAATTCGATACTCTTCGAAAGATATCTGTAAAACGTACTCCAAATTACGAATATGAAACTTTGTCACTTCCGACATGGAAGCACAAGCAAAGTACAAACCAACCAACAAGAACAAAATGTACAGTAGCAAGGTAGTCACTTATCGTTCGGAAAAATGAGATAACTTTTTAGATAAGCATCCCTGTGTCATAAAAGAACGACTGTGCTGAAAATTAAGAAACCACAGAAAGAACTAAAAAGCATATACCAAAAAAAAAAAAAAAAAAAAAAAACCAAAGAATTATATAACAGCCAAAGTCATATGACTACAATTAGAAGTTTGGTTGAAGATAGACAATCAGGAATAGGATGGCAGAATGTTAATGAAGTTAGCGGAAAGGAGAGCACACCGGTAGCAAAATTGATAAGTGCCAGCCAAGAAGAAATACTTCTGAATTAGAAAGATCATAAAAAGAATCTGCTCGGAAACCTTTTTGAAATCCCTGACAAACCAATCCAAAAAAACTAATCGATGATAAATGTTCTAAATATTTAAAAGAGATACCCAGTAATATCGACATTCCTAGCATAAAATATGCAGAGGAGGCATACTAATCTCAAATGAAACCACGAAAAAGACAGGTGAAAAACTAATAATCTAAACACTAACAATGAAGTCTTCCAAGAAGACTCACTTTTTCTTCTTTTTACTTGTGTATGAGGCGAGAGAACTCCATTAGCTCTTTTCGTAGGACAAGGATATAAAAACACTACTAGAAATATACAAACTATTTTCTTGGACGATCTACCGTTATAGGCAAACAATGAGGATGATTTAGGTCCACTGAGCACTCTAAAAAATTCCATAGGGATGAAATTTGGTCTGGACAAATGTCTCATTTTAGAAAGGCTTGTAAGTTAAGTCCAAAAACATCGCTCTAGATATAAACACGATAAAATATAGAAATATTTAGGAATTGTTGAAGTAAATGGTATTATTTATTATATAAATAAAGTAAAAACATTAAGATAATTTTATAGGAGAATAGGAGCCATATCAAGAATAGAAAAGAATGCAAAAATCATAATGGCAATGACCTGTATGGCAATATCTTTAATGACATTAAGGTTTAATTTGATAAATTGAAAGTTAACTTCATCAAAAGATATATATATATATATATATATATATATATATATATATATATATATATATATATATATATATACTAACGTTAAGAAACTTATAACCTGCTACAGAAGACATCAACCAAGTTCACATATAGAATTTACCTTCGCCAAGAGAGAAAATGGTGGAAGAGGATGAATCCAACTACGATTGTCCAATAAACCAACCGCTAGAGATTTTAAAAAATACATAATACAAATTATAAGCACACACTAAAAGTAACAGATATACATTTATATCATCATCATCATCATCATCATGTCGTGCCACCAGCACAGATATCCCTGACCCTCTCTCGCCACTTCTCCCTATCGTTCATCGCTTTTGTCAGCTTTTCAGAATTACATCCCGTATCCTCACATAGCTGCTGTATGTATGTTCGAGCTGGTCGTCCTGTTTTTGCTTGGCCATATGCGGGGGTCCATAGGAGTACATCACTGATGAGTTCGTCCTTGCTTCTCCAGCAGTGTCCTGCGTGTCTGGTTCGTCTAACTTGGATAGTTTTCGTGATGGAAGGCAAGTAGCCGTATAGTTGGTGTCTTGTGGGGTGTTGTAGCCAGGACTTGTTCAATATTGCTCTCAACATTCTTGTGTAATTGTCGTCTATAGCTATAAATTTGTTCATCGACTTGAACTCATAACGAAAAAAGTTGGCATTAAAGATTAAGCAAAAGATACAGGAAAAAGCATACAAGAATGACTAAAGCCAAGGATTGAATCGATTAAAACCCCGGGGAACAAAAACCCGAACATGGACAATAGGCTGTGAAAATTAGAAATGTTGATAAAAATATAGTAAAGACTATTCGATTGTTAAAATGTGCTGGATTAAAAGCAGAAAAAGAGGGGTTCATAGAAGCTGCAGAAATACAGAAAAAAATATTTTTTAGTAAAAAAAAAAATCAAACATAATAAAAAAAAGCAAACCCAGAATGTAGTTATTAACCAAAAAAAGCATCGATTCACCACTTTGTGTCCGTTTGTTCTATTTAAGACAAATAGAATATGAAGAAAGGCATGACGAAATAGGACATCAACTTTATTTTAAAGTCTGTAATACCTTTGGAAGTGACAAAAATTATTATAAAATCAACATTATGCAACAACAAATGAAAAATGAACGACTATTCTCTAGGACTTTCCAAACTCACAAAAAACAGTGCTACAGACCAGATAGTGTGTTTAAGAACGATAAAAGAAAACCATGCCTTCATAGTTGATATACCCATGCTAAAGAGACAATAAGATAAAAGTCAAAGAATATAACAAAATAAATAAACACAAAAATATGGAAATTGAAATTAAGAAAATGTTGTCGGCAGAAAACTAAAAACTATGGATTACATTCAGACTACAGCATTATCAAAATAATCTAGAATACTGAGAAGAGTCCTGGAAATTTGAGGAGACTTGCCGTCACTCAAAATCCATAAGCTAATGGTGTGAAAAACTGTCACAAGAATGAATATTAATTATAAACGGCCACAATCAAACACGTGGAGATGAAAAAATGACAGACGAACGAGTAAGATTTACACCGTGTCAGCAATAGTACTAGTCTAGGGTATGATAAAGAAAGGGACAGATAACGACATTATCAAGATGCTTTTAATCATAGTCTATACAAAAAAAAAAGTAGGCGCCCGTAGTTTAATGGTTATCGTCGTAGGAAATGGACACGGCGACACGACTTCAAATCCTGGATGAGACTGATTGCATTTCACATAGCACTAATACCCTTGGGAAAGGTATGAATCCAATTATTCTCCCTCCAGCTATGGGTAAATAGCAGGGCAGAATGGGTTCTTCAGCCTTGGTGAGGCAACTAGTCTAGGTGAAGGAATACTCTGAATTCAAACCTGTTAATCTCCGCTTAAAAAAATTGAGCTTGTGTCATATCCTGCCCGAGCGGAGGGGTTTGTAAATATGAATAGAAAAAAAAATGGAACTACTCTCCTCGTTAACAGAGTACTACTCAATGTGGCCCAAACATATTACTCCTATGATGCTGCAAAAATTATAAATATATAGCGTGCATCTAATCACTTACTTCCCTCCGACTATGTCTTGGGTAAAGATCATCGGAAGGATTTTAAGAGACCCGAAAAAACTTATTTAGCTGAAAGAAAAATTTTAATAAAATAATAATAATAAGCATAAAAAACGACTAGACACAACTTGGCAGGGAAGGCAAACCCCTGTGGATTGTGCAAGAAATTTAAATTTGCCCATATGAACAAGTGGTATATGAACAACCAGAAATCCATATTCGAGAAAAACTTATCTGGGTTTTTGAGATAGAAAAGATAAGATGGAACAAATCCTACTAGCATACGGCCAAACAAAAGAGACCGTAGCAGCAATAACGATTCTTTATAGAAACACCAAAGTGAAAGTACGTTCACTGGATGGAAACACAGAATACTTCGACATCGTAGTAGGAGTACTACAAGGGGACACGCTAGCCCCATACCTCTTTATCATCTGTCTGGACAACGTGCTTAGAACATCGATTGATAAAATCAAAGAAAACGGCTTCAAACTGACAAAGAAAAGAAGCAGAAGATACCCCGCAAAAACAATTACCGACGCCGAGGACGCTGATGACATAGCGATTCTGGCAAATACACCCAACCAAGCCGAAACACTACTACATAGTTTGGAAGGAGCCGCCACAGACATTGGCCTCCATGTCAATGCACACAAAACTGAATATATGTGCTTTAATCAAACAGGCGACATTTCCACACTAGACAGAACCTCTCTGCAACTGGGAGACAAATTCATCTACCTAGGAAGCAGTGTCTCATCAACCAAAAAAGATATTGACTCACGACTAACGAAGGCATGGACAGCTATCGATAAGCTATCGATCATATGGAAGTCTGACCTGACCGATAAAATGAAACGCAGTTTCTTCCAAGCAGCGGTCGTGTCGATACTGCTGTATGGATGCACAACTTGGATGCTAATAAAACGGCAGGAGAAGAAGCTAGACGGCAATTACACAAGAATGTTGAACAAGTCCTGGCGGCAACACCCCACAAGGCACCAACTATACGGCCACCTATCTCCCATCACGAAAACTATCCAAGTTAGACAAGCCAGACATGCAGGACACTGCTGGAGAAGTAGGGACGATCTCATAAGTGATGTAATCCTATGGACCCCCATATATGGCCGAGCAAAAACAGGACGACCAGCTCGAACATACATACAGCAGCTATGCGAGGATACGGGATTCAGCCCTGAAGACTTGCCAAAAGCGATAAACGATAGGGAGGAGTTGCGAGAGAGGGTCAGGGATATGATGATGATTATTCTCGGCTAGATGACCATACATAGTGATAGTAAAAAGAAAAGAGAGAAAACGCCGAATAGTGGACTTTACCATTCCGGCAGATCGCAAACTAAAATTAAAAGAAATTGATAAGAGAGATAAATAGATAGACCTCGGCAGAAAACTAAAAACTATGGATTACATTCAGACTACAGCATTATCAAAATATTCCAGAATACTGAGAAGAGTCCTGGAAATTTGAGGAGACTTACCATCACTCAAAATCCAGCGAGACACCATAAGCTAATGGTGTGAAAAACTGTCACAAGAATGAATATTAATTATAAACGGCCACCATCAAACACGTGGAGATAAAAAAATAACAGACGAACGAGTTAGCTTTTCAAAACTAAATTCTGCTGCAGTAATCTCATCAAAAGCATAAACACCTTGGCAATTGTCCTTGTAAAAAAATCTTCATCATTCTTAAAATGGATACGGAAGGAACTAAGTCATAGACCAGACAATATGGAAATTGATGACGATGTACAAAGCCTTACATTCGAAAGATGACATAGACGGAGTACCCTTACTAGAAAAAAAGGAGAAAGAGGACAAGCTAGCCATTAAGATTGCGTGGATGCATCAATATAAAGACAGTATTATAAGAATTAAAACAAAAAAAGATCACAGCCGCCAATATAAACAATGACAACTCAAGTACAAATAACGACGACAACTGAAACTAGGAAACAAAAATGGGAAGAATAATAACTTTAGGGATATTTCAAGGGACAAGCTGGTAAAATTTCACGCTTGAAGACCTGGCTACCAATGTAGAAGTGAAACTTAAGTGAGAAAGAGCATCTTTTTTTATAGCAGCTCAAGACAATATCAAAAGGATTTCAAGCCAAAATCGATAGCACACAACAGAATAGTAAGTGTTGGTCGTGTGATGACAAAGACGAAAAAAATTCATAACGTTCAAAACCAATGCAGCAGACTAGTGGAGAAGGCATGAGTGGGTGAGAAAGTGGATCCACTGGAAATAATGCAAGAAATGAAATTGACCATACTATCAAATGGTTAACAAAGAAACAATATCTGTATTAGTGAATTTAACCCATAAATATCTCTGGAATTTTGCGATAAAGAAAAATCCCCAAATACCAGTCCGAAACCAGATCTGAATGAATAATATTAATAATAATAATAAAACAGACAATTTGCCATCTGTTTGATTTTGCTGTTCCAGCAGGTCACGGATTGAAAATAGAAGAAATTAAAAAAACGATACAAATACTTGGATTTGACTGATAACTGAAAAATCTGAGGAACGTGCGGTTGAGATGATACCAATCGTAGTTAGAGCACTTGGAATGACCCTTGAAGAGTTGGAACAAGAACAAAAAAAAAATCAGAGGAACAGTAAGACCATCTACATAAGAGAAATACTGAGAAGTATCCTTGATGTTTTGAGGAATCTTCTTTCTTTGATTCCAGGGAAGAACCCTAAGCTAATGTTAGCGTGAAAAACACGTATGAAGTAAAATAGCAACTGCCTCCGCTGTACAAACAGCAGCAGAAAATGTGATTATGCACTAACATTTATGAATGCATTATGGCGCCGAGAGAAGATGAGAATTGATTGTTCTTAATTCACGTACAGATTGAAAAAAAATCTTTTTCTCATATTCTTAAAATGTAATGGTATACTCTTAAGCAAATTGAATGGCTGACATCTGTTTTCATTTCAGATAGAAATGTAAGAATGTCAGCATATTTATATTGTCTTTTTTTAAGCAGTCAAGTGCGAAAAGAGACAATGAGCTCATTGACTATAAACGCTCACACTGACGACTGGCTGTCTGAGGGGATGCAAAATTGTTTCCTTTTTGTAAATTGTAACCCCTCAACTGAAAAAAAGACAGCACATTAAATGTATCCGTTTTATCCTTGAATCAACACAGGTAATGATAGCAAATGATATTACTAACCGTTGAAAATATAATCATTGTGTAACCGGCTTATATATATATATATATATATTAGGTTAATGTTTAGTAATATGGTATTCTCTCTCTCTCTCTCTCTCTCTCTCTCTCACCTCTAAATATATATATATCTATATATATACATATATATATATTCTAATAATGAGAGTAAACAGTATTACAAATAGCTGTGCATAGGTATATATATATATATATATATATATATATATATATATATATATATATATATATATATATATATATATATATATGTATATATATTGTATTATTGGGTCCAGTTAAACCAGAATTGAGAGTAATTCCTTCAGGACAAGAAAATCATTCAAAAAATGAACATTTAAATATTCCTGGTAGAGAGCTCAATGTAACTAATATTACAGAGCAATACTTTCCGAAACAAAAAAAACCAAGACCGGTTACTTTAGGATTATAAATTTATTTCCATCCTGTTATGTGTTTGTCCTGTTATATTGTTCTTCGTGTTTTTGGTTTACATCAAAAACACATAACAGGATGTAAATAAATTTATAATCCTAAAGTAACCGGTCTTTGGTTTTTCTTAAAGAATATATATATATATATATATATATAGACATATATTTCTGTAGTCTCTATATGTATATATATATTTATATATATCATCATCATCATCATATCGCGCTGGTAGCACGGATATCCCTGACCCTCTCTCGCCACTCCTCCCTATCGTTCATCGCCCTTGGTAGGTCTTCAGGACAACATCCCATATCCTCACATAGCTGCAGAATGTACGTTCGTGCTGGTCGTCCTGCTTTTGTGCGGCCATGTGTGGGGATCCATAAGAGTACATCTCTTATGAGTTCATCTCTGCTTCTCCAGCAGCGTCCTGCATGTCTGGTTCTTCTAACTTGAATAGTTTTCGTGATAGGGGGCAGGTGGCCGTACAGTTGGTGACTTGTGGGGTGTTGCTGCCAGGACTTGTTCAGGATTGCACGCAGCATTCTTGTGTAATTGCCGTCTAGCTTCTTCTCCAGCCGTTTTGTTAGCGTCCATGTAGTGCAGCCATATAGCAGTATCGATGTGACCGCTGCCTGGAAGAAACTGCGTTTCAGTTTATCGGTTAGGTCTGATTTCCATATAATCGATAGCCTATTGATAGCTGTCCATGCTTTCGTTAACCTGGTTTCGATGTCCTTTTCGGTTGATTCGACGCTGCTTCCTAGGTAAGTGAATTTGTCTACTAGTTTAAGAGGGGTTCCTTCTAGAGTGGAGATGTCCCCCGTTTGGTTATAGCACATATATTCCGTTTTGTGTGCATTAACATAGAGGCCTATGCTTGCTGCTGCTCGTTCGAAACTATGCAAAAGTGTTTCGGCTTGGTCAGGTGTATTAGCCAGTATCGCTATGTCATCGGCGTAGTCGGCGTCGGTAATCGTTTTTGCGGGGTACCTTCTGCTTCTTTTCTTCGTCATTTCGAAGCCATTCTCTTTGATTTTGTCAATCGATGTTCTAAGTACGTATTCTAGACAAATGATAAAGAGGTACGGGGCCAGCGTGTCCCCTTGTAGTACTCCTGCTACAATGTCAAAGTATTCTGTGTCTCCATCCGGTGATCGTACTTTTACTTTAGTGTTTCTATAGAGAATCGTTATTGCCGCTACGGTTTCTTTAGGTATGCCGTACCCTAGTAGGATTTGTTCCATCTTTCCTCTGTGAATGGAATCGAAAGCCTTGGTAAAGTCGACAAATATTAATGTCGCTTGTAGGTTCTTTGCCCGTACACCTTCAAGGATTCTACGGATGGTTAATATTTGTGAGGTCGTGGATCTATTTCTTCGGAAGCCATTTTGGTTTTTTCTAAGTATGTTGTCGATTTTGGGTTCTATGCGGTTTCGTAGTAGGGCATTGTAGATTTTGACTGCTATGGATGTAAGTGTTATGCCTCGGTAGTTTTTGGCTAATCCGAGGTCCCCCTTTTTAGGGAAGGGGAGTATGCATCCCTTCATCTATCTATCTATCGGATTTTGATTGTATACTGCGTTGCAGTGTCGGAGCAATATGTCGTCGAATTGTCTGGTCTTCCATACTTCCGAGGGAATTTCGTCCAGCCCTGCAGCTTTCCTACTTTTAATTTTTCTGAGAACCGAGTCGAGTTCTTCTTGTGTGAACGGTCCTAGTTTAATGTCTAATTGTTTGCTAATTGTTCTGGTAATTGGTTGATGTGTTATTTTTTGTGGGTTTCCAAGTAAGTTTTCGAAGTGCTGTTTCCACAGTTTTATTCTTTCTTGTTGGTTTGCAGCTTTCAGTTTTGCTTTGGCTCTGTTCTTTCTTCTGCTCACTTCGTTTATTGTTTGCCAGGCTATTCTAGATTGTCTATCTTTCACCGAGTCTCTAATCTTATCTATCTGATTTTGAATGTATTCTGTCTGTTCCTTTATATATATGCCTGCTAATTGATATTGTGCTGTTTTTAGTTTTAAGGCATTTGTGTTTGTTGGGTTTTTTCGATAGTTTTTGGAGGCTGTTTTCACTAGTGTACGTTTTTCTCTCACCGCTAAAGTTTCCCATGGGACTCTATATTTAGTTTTAAGTTTTGTTGGAATGTATTTTGCTGCTGCCTCGAGGTGTGCCTTGACGAAATTTTCATATTCGTCGTTTAGTGTACTTTTTTCCGTCTTTTCTTGCAGCGTCTCGAATCTGTTTCTTAATTCTAATACGTATTTATCTCTTATATCTTTGTTGTTCAATAGGGCCCAGTCATAGTGTTTGGTGGTCGCTGTTCGTTTGGCGTGTTTTCGTAGGCTTAACCGTATTTTCGCCGTGACTATTCGGTGATCGGTGGACACACCCTCAAAAGAGGAATATGCTTCGCAATTCAATGTACTATTTTTCCATTTCTTGTTAATAAGGACGTAGTCCATCTGAGCTTTAGTATTGTTAGCGTACGTGTATGTCCATAGTTTGCCCTCCCTTTTTTGGTAGTTTGTATTGAGGCATGCTAATCTATTTTCTATCATGAAATCTGTTAGATGTTGCCCATTCCTATTTGACGTGTTGTGGAGGCTGTATTTGTTGTTTCCGTTTTTCCCGATTTGGGCATTCATGTCTCCGCCAATGACAAACATGTTGTGTTTCGGGATGCTACGCACTAATGAGGATAACTCATCGTAGAAGGTGACTAGTTCAGTTTCTTCACTAACATTGGTGGGGCTGTAGCATGAGATGATTGTATGTATATATATTCATTTATCATACGTAGTCTTTATATATATATATATATATATATATATATATACCTTTAAGAAAAAAAAAAACGGTCACATTAGGATTATGAATTTATTTCCATCCTGTAATGTGTATTGATATGAATCAATAACACCAAAAATAAGAGGACTTCAGATCTAATGGAGAAAATAATTACAGTCAGAATAGAATAGGGTCTATTCTGACCATAATCATTTTATCCATAAGATCTGAAGAAGCCATGTTATTTTTGGTGTAATTGATTCATATCAATACTCATAGCAGGAAGGAAATAAATTTATAATCCTAATATGACGGTCTTTTTGTTTTTTTAACGGAATTATTGCCCTTTGATGTCAGTTACATTGAGCTCTTTACCAGGAAAATTTAAATGTTCATAGTAGAATGACTTTTTTGTCCTGACGGAATTATTCCCGACTCCTGTTTAACTGTACAGAATAATACATAATACATATATATATATATATGTGGGGGGGTGTTTGTTTGTATATATATATATATATATATATATATCATCATCATCATCATGTCGCGCTGGTAGCACGGATATACCTGACCCTCTCTCGCCACTCCTCCCTATCGTTCATCGCCCTAGGCTGGTCTTCAGGACAACATCCCGTATCTTCACATAGCTGCTGAATGTATGTTCGAGCTGGTCGTCCTGTTTTTGCACGGGCATGTGTGGGGGTCCATAAGAGTACATCTCTTCTGACTTTGTTCCTGCTTATCCAGCAGTGTCTTGCATGTCTGGTTCGTCTAACTTGAATAGTTTTCGTGATAGTAGGCAGGTGGCCGTACAGTTGGTGTCTTGTGGGGTGTTGCTGCCAGGACTTGTTCAAGATTGCACGCAGCATTCTTGTGTAATTGCCGTCTAGCTTCTTCTCCAGCCGATTTGTTAGCGTCCATATAGTGCACAGGCTACGTATGATAAATGTATATGTACCCGACAAAATATCTTAAGAAATAGGAAATATTACGTTGCTGTAGAAAATGTTTTACTTCCTTTATAACTAATCGCTCTTCGTCATATGAACATTTTCAATTGAACTCATCGAAATCATCACGTACACAGAGCACGAAGATAAAACAACACCATCAAATTGAATTCACGTCAACACAAATAAAAAAAAAAATGGTTAAGAAATTTTATTTGCTAAACATCTGTAGAAAAGTCTCAATGCCACAACAAGTTGCTAGTATTACGTCACGACACATTTTCATATGATAAATGAAACAACAGTATCACTTTCGCGTTCAGCGTTTCAAAAAAAAAATTACAATTGTTTTCGAAAATGAAAGAAATAATAACATCTATGTGATTAAGTGAGAGCTGTTGTACTAAGGGCTACATTGCAATCGTTTTTTTTCCATATTTATTTAATCTACATATTTTAAGCATTAAATATGCTTCTGAAATTATGTGCTATGCGTATTAAAATTCAGTATGAACATGTAGTAATCACGGTTTGTGGTTTGAAATTTCCTTCTTGGTAGATCAGATGATATTTCACTATTCACATCATCATCATCATCTCATGCCACAGGCACGGATATCCCTGACCCTCTGTCGCCACTCCTCCCTATCGTTCATCGCCTCTGGCACGTCTTCAGGGCTACATCCCGTATCCTCACGGAGCTGCTGTATAGCTGCTGTATATATGTTCGAGCTGGTCGTCCAGCTTTTGCTCGACCATATGTGGGGGTCCATAGGAGTACATCACTTATGAGCTCGTCCCTGCTTCTCCAGCAGTGTCCTGCATATCTGCCTCTTCTTACTTGGATAGTTTTCGTGATGGGAGTTAGGTGGCCGTATAGTTGGTGCCTTGTGGGTCGTTGCCTCCAGGACTTGTTCAATATTGCTCGCAACATTCTTGTGTAACTGCGGTATAATAAATCCGTCACATTTTGAAAAATCAAAAATTATATTACACAGCAAATGAATTTTTCCATATATTCCCGTTGGAATGTTATCAACAATAAAGATGACTCGCCATTAAAATGATATGTGGCCTTTTTCTTCGCTGCTGCTTTCAACTTTGGCTTTTACTAAGTATTTTTCTTTTGCGGCTTTCGGCCTCTGATTCAACGCGAAAGACAAAAACCAAAAAAGAAAAAGATACCCACTTCTTACCAGAGGTACGGTACTGAGGGTAAGCAATTAAGGCAAAGCAAACAGTTTGATGGTTTGGTTTGGTTGTTTGAGTTTCACGGCATATCAACCACTATGGGTTATCCAATGCCAAATCCGGTTTATATATAGGAATTATATTTGATTTGTAACCATTTTTCATATGAACTCACTTTTTCTTTGTAAACACACTTTTCTTTTGAATTCATGTTTTGATCCATTCGACCCACAGGATCAACCAGTTTGAGTTTTTTTTTTTTTTTCGTATTGTTTTATTTCAAGGAAATTAGGGCAGGAAAGAGAGAGAGATAGAGAGGGGAGAGAGGGTGGGGGAGAGATAGAAGGGGAGATATATGGGGAAAGAGAGAAAGAGACAGATAGGGAAAGAGAGATTTTTAACCTTGGCTAAAATTTGGTCGGCAACCAAAAAAACTTTATTCATCTGTTGACTTCGTTCACCTACTGCCTCTCTGTCTCTCTAACTCTCCACTTTACAGATTCACTCGAGGGTCTTAATCCTTTTTTTTTTTCAAGTTAATTTTCCTACTCCGATTCCCCCATCTATATTTACCCAACCCCTCCGCTCAGGCAGGATATGACACAAGGTCAATTTTTAACCGGAGTTAAACAATTTTGAATTCAGAATTTTCCTTCTCCTAGACTAGTTGCCTCTCCAAGACTGAAGAACCTAGTCTGCCCTACTATTTACCCATAGCTGGAGGGAAAATAATTGGATTCATACCTTTCTCAAGGCTATTAGTGCTATGTGAAATGCAATAAGTCTCATCCAGGATTTGAACTCGTGTCGCCGTGTTCATTTCCTACGAAGATAACCATTACACCACGAGTACCTCCGATTCCCCCATCCGATGTTAACTGTTAATTGATTTCTTCTAAAAAGCTTTGTATTTATCTTTCTATTAACCAACATCAAAATATTAATTCTAATATCTTAACTTGAAAATTTATTCCAAAGTTTTGTCTTTGAGTCACTTCAAAGTCACTGTTTAAATATGTGGTCTCATAAACCAGCCATATCAGTTTACAAGCTTAAATTCAAAAAATAATCAATACAAATCACTGATCGCAAATGGTTTAAAAAAACTGTACACAATTGATTCATCTCAACTAAAGGAATAATTCAACGACTACATTAACTTAGTTTTAAACCGGCTAAGTCCACTGTTTATATTGTTCGAAGCATGTCTTTTACAACCTTTCAAACAGCAAACTCCAAATATAACCCCGTTATGGCTGGTGATGTTTCTTATTATTGCATATCCTTAGCTGATGGATATGAAATAAATATTTAGTGGCTTTCTATTTTAATTATTAAACTAAAACATCATCATATCCATATGTGCATTCAGAATAGACAAGGATGATAAAATTTGACGATGGCATATTATTTGTTTAGATTAAGCAAATAAATTTGGCATTTTCAGATGCCCGGTAACCACTGGAGAGGGGTATGACAGTCACAAAACTTGGGATCTCTGTTTATGACACTAAACTGAATCTGGCTGTGGTGATCCAGTACTAACGTTTTATGCAGTTTGGACTCAACCCTTGGCTTATACTAAACCCAGGTCTCTGCAGATTTGGGGTCGTAGGGCATATTAATTTCCTTCTATACACGAGATATACTTATATAAGAATTATTAATATTGTAACTCTCATACACCTAACATAGCATATCATCATCTCATCATCTTGTTGTGCCACCTGCACGGATATCTTTGTCCCTCTCTTGCCAACCCTCCCTATGGTTCATCGCTTCCAGCAGATCCTCGGGGCTACATCCCGTGTCCTTACAGAGCTGCTGTATGAATGTTCGAGCTGGTCGCCCTGCTTTTAATCGGCCATGTGAAGAGGTTCATTGGAGTTCATCATTTATGAGCTCGTCCCTACTTCTCCAGCAGTGTCCTGCATGTCTGGTCCGTCTAACTTGGATAGTTTTCGTGATGGGTGATAGGTGGACATACGGCTGCTGATTTGTGGGATGTTGCCTCCTGGATCAGTTCAATATTGCTCGTAGCATTCTTGCGTAGTTGCTGTCAAACTTTTTCTCCAGCCGTTTGTTTAGCATCCATGTTGTGCAGTATCGACACGATCGCTGCTTTGAAAAAACTGCGTTTCATTTCATCGGTCAGGTCTGACTTACATATGACCGATAGCCTATTGATTGCTGTTCATGCTTTTGTTAGACTACATAGTATATAATTTATCTATATTCATATCATTTTAATATTGGTGTGAATCAACGAAATTATGTATGGAATATATATATGTAAAAAAAAGTAAAGCTGGCAACCACAGTCGAGGGTGACCCGAAGGCTCTCTTTTCGATAGCTACTACACCAAAATGTAGGGGAGGGCGCAACTCCTTTCCCTAAATTGCTTCACTTTACCCTTGATATGTACCTTATAATGTTGAGTGTTAAGCAAGGAGGCATCAAGTACCACTTTTTGAGTCTTTGGTATGACTCGACCTGGGATTGGACCCAGGTCTCCCGGGCCACTGGCGAACACTCTAACCGCTAGGCCAATGTCCGGTTATATATATGTGGCTGATTAATATTTTAGATAAAACTCGGAACTACAAATTTGATAAATCTTTTTTCCTAAAAATTTGTAAAAAGTTTGTTGAAAAGCAAAAGTTACACAGTCTTTTCATGTCTCAAAGATTATGGTAGAGTGTAAGTATTCTCCAATAATTGTGTTGCAAGAAGGAAAAGTTCATGCATTCTTGTTGTAGATTGCAGTGTCTAAATCTGACTAATATATTATGCAAGAGTAAAAGTTCTTTATTTGAGTAGGTATCTATGTAAGATAGACAGCATCTTTATGCAGATACAATTTTTAAAAATTCATCAGCTGACATGCACGGCAATGCTAGCATTATCCCTTCTAAATAAGCAATATTTTCATTCAATTTAAAATATTTAAGTGATACTGGAATTAAATGCCAACTTGAAGGAACAGAGTGATTGATTTTCTCTCAAAAAATTGCAAAATTAATTCATAATTCTACTGTATATATATATATATGTATATATATGTGTGTGTGTGTGTGTGTGTGTGTGTGTGTGTGTGTGTGTGTGTGTGTGTGTGTGTTTTAGATCTAAGTGTTTATTACATCAAAAAACTTTTCGCTTTTAAAAAATTAGGTGAGTCGACCATTAATAGTGAATTTTGTGTGCTACCTATTTCTTGTCTTGTCAAAATAACTTCCCTATTAAGGTTAAAACTTCTTTATCTTATTTCTTGTAGATCAAATTAGAAATGGTTGTCTCTTAATATTCTCATCGGAAAAGAAAATGATCTCATGAATCCCTATCAAAGCATTCAATACTGATTTCGCAATTCCTAACAAACTGAAAATTTGGGGAGTTTCCTAGGCTTAGTGTCTAATATGCAGGACAGTAGCATAGTTGTAAGAACTATTGTATTTCTACAAGGCTGGCTTTCGCTATAAATAACCCCCAAACATTGACATGTCTTTAAATAAAGAATCCAAACGAAACTAATCCTGAAGATTACAAGCATTTTATATCAAACTCGCTGCCAGTTTCGTTTCCTTTTCATTGAAGGTACAACTGAATAAACATCTTATTTATAAGACCGTGTAACATGGCATTTGCGCGCGTTACAAGATGTTGTAAATTGCGATGAATCCTGAATAGATATTACGCTTGGGCTACTAAATTTCTCATACAAGCTGTAGTTAACTGCTTATTCAGCAATCTTAGATAGTTACAAAATTGGTTTTATTAGTCTGGTGATCACTGCAGTGATGAAATCAGTCATCAGGAAATGAAAGGAAATTAAACAATATCCTATTATATTGTTTAAAACTAGCTTAAGTGGTTCAATTTTGATGATTTTTTAGAAAAAAAAAAAATGGAGACTAGAAGTGGAAGACCATCTTTTACCGATTGTGATATTTTGAAAGCGTACGATATTGTTAAAAATCGCTCGCCATCATTTGCAAATACGAAACGTTCGTAGATTAAAATATGTAATTTTGTTGAATCTGCTGTTGATGTCTTTTTACAGCAATGAAATCTTAACACTACAGCACCTATGAACTATGTTAAAAAACTTAACAGTGTCTGATCACATCCTAAGAAAGTATACTGATAAGACGATGATTTTTCAGTCAACCCTCGTATTTACTTGAATTTGATTATCGATATCATCATCCTCATCATCATCATGTCGTGCTGGTAGCACGGATATCCCTGACCCTCTCTCGCCACTTTTCTCTATCGTTCATCGCCTCAGGCAGGTCTTCTGGACAACATCCCGTATCCTCACATAGTTGCTGAATGTATGCTCGTGCTGGTCGTCCTGCTTTTGCACGGCCATGTGTGGGGGTCCATAAGAGTACATCAGTGAGATCTAATAAGAACCACCAATGAACAATGACGTAAAGTTAGAGACCATTGTTGAGTGTGATCCGAAGGATCCCTTTTCAAACGCTACTGCACCTATGCGTTACTTTGGTATGTGCCGACATGGGATTGAACCCTGTCTTCCAGACGATTAGCGAACACTCGACCCAACGGCCCGAATCTATTTGAACATTAACAATATAAAGAGAATAATTTTTATTTTAATGATATCATTTAATTATTGCAATTTTTGACTGATTCTGATATAATATCATAGAGCAATTTTTTTAAAATTATTTTCTTTTAATGAGTTAAAAAAACGGATCGTAAAAACATTGTAAATTAAGTTGTAAGGTTATTTTAAAAGGCAAATTCATCCCACGCAATTAGTATAATTTATTAATTTATTAAATCTGTCTCTGTCTCTGCCTCTCTGATTCTGTCTCTGTCTCTGTCTCTCTCTCTCTCTGCCGCTCGCTTGTTCTGTGTAGCGTTTATAACCTAGGTGTCATTACTGATCGTTAAGTCAGAAACTAGTTTTCAAAGTTGTGTACGGGTGATATTTCTTTGAGTTTATGAACCTATGCTATGATGCTCATAAGAACTCGATCAAGTTGCATTGATTGATATATTTAAATGTCATCCATGCGTGAGAATAAGGACTTGGTCCCAGCAAATCCCAACTATAATCTGCCACCATTTTAAAAAAAATGAAAAGTGAGTATGCTGGGCGTCAGCCTTTCTCATCGTCTTTGTAAGATGAATAAGAAATATTGCATATCCATAACAACAAGTTTTCTTTCGAGGCAGAGAGATGGTCAGTTTCTCAAGAATATCATTACAGGTGACAAAAATGGATCTTTTAAGACAAAGTTCAATACAAAAGACTGTAGATTGACAAAGATGAATCTCATAGTCTACAACAAAGTCAGAGTCTCGAGGAAGAAATGTATATTCCGTGTAAAAAGTTGGATCACCGGGCTATTATTCATTTAAAGTTTTTAAACAAAAATCAGATAATCAAAGACTCTGTACCGTGTTCATGAATATCTACAAAGAAAAATCCCTGCAATAGGTAAAATGTGCTTCGACACGATTCCACAAAGATACATTCGAGGAGATTTACTCAGGAAATGATACTCTATTGATGCTGGTCTCTTCTATCCCATCAGTCTTATTCACTGGATATTGCACTTTGTAATTTCTTTTATTTAATTTCAAAAACAAAATGAATGAGACAGATTTTTGTAAAGAAGATTAAGTAAGAATATTGGTGGAAAAATTGTCGCACTCAAAATCAACAAAAATTTACTCGAGAGGAATCAAAAAAGCAAACTAAACAAAAGTAAAGAGGTGATTAAAAATTATAGTTAACACGTTTTTTATTGAAATCAGTATTGTCAAATTATTCAAGAATTAACTATGTTTTACAACGGAAATAATTCATGACTCAAAACAATCACTGGATCCTGGTTGGTTGGTTGATTGGTTGGGTTTTATGGCATATCAATATTTATTGGTTATTTAATGTCAAATTCATTTTTATACAAATAATCAGTTCTATTTCAAACCATTCAGTTTAGCATGAGTTCACAGTTTAATTGTCAAAAACATTTCCATTTCAAGCTATTAAGATTATTCAAGCCGTTCTAATTCAGCCTATTCGGTTTAGTTTAATTATAGATTTTGTTTACTCACAGTTATATGTCAAAACAATTCTTTATTAAACAATTCAGATTAGCGTAAGTACAGTTTCAATGTCAAAAACAATTCAATTTCAAACAATTCAGTTTAGTATAAGTATGCAGTTTAAATGTAAGTACACTGTTTAATTATCTGAAATATTTCTATTTCAAGCTATTCAGTTTAGTCAAACAGTTCTAATTCAAACTATTCAGTTTTGCATAATTATGCTGTTTAGTTCTATTTCATCCATAGGTGCTGTCATTCTGGGCCAGAGAGGACCTGAGAGCAATGGCAATGAAGGGGTACTCTGCAATTCCCAAAGCTCCAGCATCGCTGGAACCTTATAATCAGATTGTTTAGTGTAGTATCTAGGACACTAACAGCGGGGGTCTTACCCCTCTGCAGTGGTGCAGTCGGTATATTCTAGAGCCCCCTCCTACAGAGCAACGCAGGGTCTTGTTTAACAATGTTTGTAATTGACCAAACCGATGTAAGGAGATCATTTTGCGAAACTAGCTATGAAGAGACACAAGTTTTTTGAGAAATAAATATATTAGAGAATTATAGTATTAATATTTTACGCATTGTATATATATATATATATATATATATATATATATATATATATATATATCATGTATTATATGTATGTGACCTTATGCATTATAGACATGATCCGGGAGTTTGGGGTTCAATTCCTGGCCGCGTCATACCAAAGACTTTAAAAATAGTACTTGATACCTCCTTGTTTAATACTCAGCAATATAAGGTACGAATCAAGGGTAAAGTAGAACAGTCCATGGAAAGGAGTAGCGCCCACCACTTTACGTTAGTGTAGTAGCTAGTGAAAAGGGGGCCTTCTGGTCGCCCTTGACTTCGGTTACTAACTTTAGTTTTTTACATATATGTATATCTATGAGTGCACGCGCGTGCGCGCGCTCGCGCGTGTGTGTGTGTGTGCATTTGTTGAGCATTAGATGAGTGCTTCACACTCTCTTTCTTTTTACACGGTTTAAAAAAATTACTTCTAGCGTCTATAGATTTAGAAAAGAAAATACTTTCACATATAAAGAGAAAAGAAGTAGAGGTTTTCACGCACGAGCTATTATAGTGGCCGACTCTACACATCATCTTGCGGGTCTTACGAATACCCTAAACCAAGCACACTCCTGAGTGTATAACCTAGAGTAAGCAGCTGGAGGGCTGACCCTCTACAAGAATACAAATTGAATATAGTCCATTTTTTTTTACCATAAAGGAGTTACGTTTATTTTAAGTGGCAAGTCTCTAAAATTAATCGAGCAATTCACAAATCTCGGAGGCAACGTCTCATCCTCTGAAAGTAATGTCAAAATACAGCGAATGAGGGTATCGATTATGATCCCTTTATCGATCATATGGAAATCTGGTCTATCTCATTAAATCTAACCTGATTTCTTCCAAGTTTGAGATGTGTCAATACTATTATATAGTTGCACTACAAAGAAAATAAAATTACACTAAACGCTAGACTGCAGTACAAACTCACTTACTACGATTCCACCGTCCCTGGCTTTAACCATTCCGCCATGGGGATACCCCTCGACGGGATGTCGAGGATATATATATATATATGTATATGTGTGTGTGTGTGTGTAATTAAATGTATTATATATACATAATACATATATATGTACAATGCGTAGTATATGTATAATACATAATATATATATATATATATATATATATATATATATATATATTACTATTTAGTGTGTATGGGTGTGTGTGTGTATATATGTATATATATATATATGCGTGTGTGTGTATGTGTGTGTGTGTGTGTGTAGGCGCGCGCGTGTGTGTCTGTATGTGTGCGCGCTTGTGTCTGCATCTGAGTTTCTGTGTGTTTACTTAATAGGACCGGTCCTTCGTTTCTGCTTATTTTATCTTTTGTATTCTCCAGAATTAAAACAACTCACACGAAATCTTGGACGGATCAAAGATAAAATAGGTAGACGTGAAGAGCCTGTCCTGTTTAATCTAACCATTTCAAAAGATAGATAGATAGATAGATAGACTTTCTTGAATATTTATAAGTTATTCGGTAAGATAATGAAATATTGTGGATACAGAATAATAATTATATATCCGTATAAATGGGCATATGTGAAAACTTAATTTGGTTTTTAGACGGTCTACAGAAACTATTCACCCCTTTCTTTCGTAAATCGTATCTTTTCTTTGTTTTTCTATTTGTTCCTCCTTTTTTTTGTTTCTTATGCAACTCTAGATCATGTGACCAGTTTAATTATGATTGTAATTATGAATGATAAAATATTTGCAGTATTCGTTTTGTAAAATCGATCTTCGAACACTTTATTGAGGATTTTATTAAACCAGAATAATTTGCATTAAGAATCTCACATCGTCTTAATTGTTGCCGAGTTTTGTTACATTATCCATTTATCCATATAATGAATCCATACTCACTAAAGTATAAGCACAGAGGAAGAATTTACTGTTCATATATATAGAAGCTTCTTTTTAGTAGCTCACTAAATAAATAAAAAAATACTTCAAAGCAAGTGATTCTTTGTGAAGAAGTTATGAAGTTTTAGATTTAAAGTATTATCTATAAAACTAAAGTTTGTTTTAGTCTGGTTTTCTAGTTTAATGTCATATCAATCTCCATGGGTTATTTAAAGACACAGTAATCCATGTAAAAGAATAAAGATTCCCTACAACATCGACCGAAGTGATTTTGAACTCCAGTAATCCTATTATCCGTGGCGTAGTTGGGAGGTGCCCGTGGTGTAATGGTTATCGTCGTAGGAATTGGACACGGCGACACGAGTTCAAATACTGGACGAGACTGATTACATTTCACATAGTACAAATACCCTTGGGAAAGGTATGAATCCAATTATTCTCCCTCCAGCTATGGGTAAATAGTATGGCAGACAAGGGTCTTCAGCCTTGGTGAGGCAACTAGTCTACGAGAAGGAAAACTCTGAATTCAAGCCTGTTAAACTCTGCTTAATATTTGACCTTGTGTCATATCCTGCCCGAGCGGAGGGGTTGGTAAATATGGTTATCCTATTACATTCACATTCAGACTAAACCAATAGAGAAAGTTTTAATCTTTTGTACTCTACTAACGATGGCGTTTTTGTCAGTTGTTATTATATTGTTGAGAAATAGGTCATTTGTCTGCCTTGAAAGAATAATTGTCGTTTAATGTAATATTTCTTATTTTTAGCTCTAAAATAATGAGGAAGTCAAACAGCCAGATATTTGTCGCTGCCTCCCACCAGACACGATTTGACACAAGGTCAAAAGCCCGAAGGCCGATTAAAGTGGGGATAAAGGGGAGGGGAAGGTCGGGAAGGAGCCGAGACTCGAACCCTGCTTGTCTGTGCTGCTCATCGGCTCACTTAGTGCAATGTGAGCCTGATGAGGCAAGCAGTTTCACGAACCCAAATGTGGGTCCGGGCACGTATGCCAGTTAACGGCTTAAACTAGACGCTTGGTCTAGTGCCGTACAAAGGGGACAAAAGTGCAGCTCGCCCACCCGAAGGTTGCCCAGCCGAAGCTGGGGGCCTATTCGGCCCCGAGTCTGCTCTTGGTTTCGAGCATCCATCCGGCACGAATGCCAGACGGCCCAGCTAAAAAGCCGGGAGGAAGTCAAACAGCCAGCATGCTCACTTTTCCTATTGTTTTAAATGATGGCTGACTGTGAATTGTGATGTGTTGAGGTCAACTGCTAATTTTCCAGTACTTTTCTGCAGATATATTTCCAATAGTTCCCTGAAAGTATCTTCATCAAAGTCTCATGACTGTCTCGGTCAAGGTTTATAATCTCAATGATGTGTCGCCAGAACGAAACTTTGAAAACTAGTTTCGGATTTGGTGATTAGTAATGACACCTTGGCTATAAAGGCTACGGATTGTCTTGGCTGTTTCTGTAGTGTTTTGCTATTCTTCAACACCCGCAATATTTCCTGTCGACTATGTACTTTTAGATCGTCATTTTTTTGGGAGCGTAATATCGTAGATTACATTGTGATTTGTCATCTTTCACTTCAGAAATAAGAAATAGACACTATTTAATTCAGCAATTACTGGTTGAGTTTAAAGTATAGGAAGTTTGAAAGGCACATTCACAAGTTTCTTTTAAAATTCGAAACGTATTCATCAAAAAACGCAACATCTACGGGGTGGGGTATCCTCGTGGTGTGATGGTTAAAGCGATCAACTGAAGAATTGTAGTAAGCGAGTTCATACTCCAGTCGCGCTATTACGTTTACTTTCGGGGAAATACCCATAGGATAGGTATGAACCCCCTTATCCGCCCAGCAATGGGTTAAATAGTACCACAACGGTTCTTCTAATTGAATGGTTTTGGCATTAAATAACCCACGAAGGTTGATATGCCATTAAACAAAGAAAACAAACGAAACAAGTAATATCTACCTTATGTGAACCAATTATACAGTTTATATGGATGTTATGCATTTAAGACACAAAATGAAACACATTCATACAAAGATGCCTGCATACTGGCCAAACGGTGTCTGAAAATGGCTAGAAGATTTGGGATGAAAATTACAACGAAATTATCTTTAAAATCAGAAACATTTTTTTTTTAACTGAACAAAGTACATAAGTTAATACGAGATATAATAGAGGAAGATTATAGTTTAAAGATTAAAGCGTCATCCAGATTTAATTTTATAAAAAGAGATATATGTGTGCTAAAATCATTCATAATGGATCACTGTTCACTGGTGAAGAGATGGACACCAATGGTTTCGGTCGAAAATACCCTATAAATCTTTAAATTTTCAAGTTTCTTTCTTGTCGAAATCTCAGTAAAAAGTGAATTAAATTAACCACGCTAAAAAGACACAATTTAACATCTTACTCTAAACCTAACAAAGTACTATATACCGTAAATATTTTTGCATAAAACAAACAATATTTCCAAATTTTCAGTTCAAAATTTAAGGGATCATTAATTGAGCTCCTGTATATCATTGAGAATATGCATTTCTACATCATTTGTTTCCTTATGTTAACTTCCTTTCTCGCAAGATTCTCGTATTGTCTGTTTGTTTTCTCTAAATACTGCATACATGCATAAAATTACTTTGCACTATCGATAATTATCAGCTTGTTTTCGCCCCTAAAAGAGCTTACCCATTTTTCTTTAAGTAGTTGAATTGAAGGAAATAACAGTGAGTTAGACCTACCATTCGAAAGAAGTAACAAAGACAAAGAAAAAGTTGGCAGCTTGTAACATAGCCAGATATGAATACGAGAAATGGGCATTTTTATACCGGTACGCAAAACGTTCATAATGTTCGTATATATAACATATACATAGAACATAGGAATGCCAAAACACGAAAAACGCTTACGACTTCTTAGTTCAGGCACAAAACTCTTTATTACGTTTGAGTTAAAGGTTTCGACATAAGGAGAGAGATACACATTCTTTCTATCCTGGCTTTTCCATCTGCCCCCACAACACATGCGCACTCGTCGCAAGGCCTCTGCGAGCAAGCGAAAGTCAACCGTCTTGTCCTGAGGCAGAACTCAACTCTCCCGTTCCGCCGCAAAAAAACTCGACTAACTGACTTTTCTCAAATCCCCGAAAATCCTCCGCGCACGCTTCCGGTGCATGACGTCATTCACATACCACGGTCACATTTACTATCTGGGGTTTTCATTTTGATATCTCTGAATGACACATCCTCCCCGCGCACGCGTGTGAACACCTGCGCTCATGTTGCACCTAACTAACCTATGCACTGAGCCGAAAGGTTCTCAGCCTAACTAAACATAAAGGCAAATTATATAAATCCACCATCCACCTCCCACCTCCCAGGAACTTGAAATTATTGTTAGTTTCTTTCCAAATGTTCAACCTATTCTCCACAGACTCAGAAGAAATCTTCCTCTTCTTGAACACTCTCCCAAAACGAAATACAAGAAAGAAGCATTTAAACTATCGTAGAAAAAAAGTCATTTAAACCTTTCAAGTAAGAACACTTAAGCGATTCCCTTGATGGAATTTCTGGAACTTTACAAAACACTGGGGATCAGTACGTCTAGTATAGTGGTATTTGATGACCGTCCCACCAACCGGAAGAGTGTGGCACAAGGCATTTTTATGTGGGTCTGAAAGCAAGGCCATGTCGGCATCTCCCTAAAAAGGGCCTCTCTGGCACCAGGCGATAAACCTAATACCTCCAAAGAGAGTTAATGTGTAGTGTAGGAGTTATAGTAGAAGGAAATGGACACAGAGAACTGATTTTAACACGTGGATGAAACTGCGTTTCTCTTCCCGGAAATATTCTCGAAAAAGTCATGAATCCCTCGCTTTTCCCGCAAGCTTTGAGTAAGTATTAGAATAGATGAGGTCTCTTTTACACTAGGAAGTCGAAAACTCTTAATTCAAACCAGCTGTTTGACAAAGACTCATCCCCTTAACTAGTTTGTTCTTAGCGGTGTGTGTTAGGTAGTTATAGTCTGGTTGAATTTATCATTTTCCAGGCCTTTTTTTTTTAATTTTAATTTTTATTTATCCTTAGCTGGAGAGGAAACAGCGGAATTCATAATTTTTCCAAGGGTAATAGCACAATGTGAAATGCAAACATGTACGTTAAGCCTTTGAACACGGGTTACGGGTCCAATTTCTCGGGCGATAACCATCTTGAGACGAACGTCCTGTTGTACCCTACTTACACATCAAGTGTTCAAAGTGGTACTTTACTTACACCCACAGCGCCCGCTGTTGTACTCTACTTACACCAGAAGTGTTCCATGATATACTCTACTTCCACTAGAAATTGTACTCTACTCAGAAATTCAACGGGTTGGAGGTTGGTAAATACATGTAAAGCAACGGAAACTTTTTCAGCAATCATTCTAACTGAACAAACTGACATTTTGAGTAACCAACTATGATAAAGCACACACACATTCACACAAACAAACACATACAGACACTGGGGCACACATACACACACACACACACACACACACATATATATATATATATATATATATATATATGAATATGGAGATATAATAAATTTTGGTAAATCTGACAAGATGATAAAAATAAGTGGAAAAGTAGATAAACCAACGCTGACTACGGATTCGGTAGTTTTGAAAAAAGAACCTCTTCTGAATGAATTTTTTTTTAAAGTTCAGCGATTGAGGAAATAGATAAAATAATGATAAAAATATAAAAGGAAAATTCAACCGAAATGATAAAAACATTAAAGGGAAAAGTCAACAGAAATGAGAAAAAAAAAAGAAGAAAGGAGTGAAAGGGAGATAAATAGATATAGGTTAGAGTGATGGTGACAGGGTTTATTGGTTTGGATTGTGGGCATCTGGTAAGACGGTCGAGATTGGGTACTTTTAAGCGTATCAAATTTCGTCTGGGATTTGACCAGCAGAGATCGATTAATTTCAATGAAAAAGAGACAAATAGGAGGGAATTCTGAAAAGGAGAGATTGATGAAAGTAAGGCTGAGAAAGATCTATATATGTTAGAGTTGGGGAGGCAGAGATTTTAGGCATTACGCGTTTCATCAAAGACTTTGACAATATTGGAGTAACTAAATGAAAAAAAAGTTAAAAGGAAATCGTCTAAAAGTATGGGAGTATTGTGAGAGATTAATGTCTCAGTTTTTACTAAAAAAAAATTATTCCATGCTGGTTTATGCACTTTTCCACTTATTTTTATCACACACACACACACACACACACACAAACACACACACACACACACACACATATATATATATATATATATATATATATATATTCAATCATACATCCTAGATGCATTCGCGTATCTAATCTTATATATATCTTTAAGAAAAAAACAAAACCGGTCACATTAGGATTATAAATTTATTTCCATCCTGTTATGGGTTTTGATATGAATCAAAAACACCATAAATAACAGGACTCCTTCAGATCTAATGGATAAAATAAATCAAAATAGACACAGGAAAGAAGTGCGGGAGTGGGTAGAAGAGGTGGGAAGAGTTTTCTCCTCATTAAACCCACTTCCGTTTTTTTTTTGTTTTTATTACCAGTTGGAATTATAGTAAGTTATTTATGTATTTTTTAAATTCTAAATATATTTCATCTTAAAACTTCAGAATTAATATTAACTTAGGGAAGTGCAAACTTCCTTAAAATCCTTATACAGTAATAATTATATTAAATTAACTTCAAAATTTAAAATTAGAGTTTTTAATTTCTAATTTTTATTTTCGAGCCTATTGATTCAGGTACTCTTCCATTGAAGAGTACGTACACATCATATGGTTTCTCCTCATCTTTCTTTATTTCATTCTATTTTATACATTTCACAATAAATCTCAATTTAATCCTATGTTGTTTTTTTTTTAATTTGAGCATTATCTATGATAATTTGTCTATAGTTTAAATTTATTCTTTTGTCTACATCTTGCTATTAATTCACATGGCTGATTTAATAATTTTTGAGGGTCTGTGTATATCATTATTTGTATTTTTTCTTCTAGCCACAGATTACATCTACTATCAAAGCATTTTGGTGTATTCGACTTTTTTATGAACCATTGAATCTCAGGGGTTAAACCTTTATTTTTCAAACTCCGAAAATGCTTAGATAGGGTTGTTTGGTGTTTCATATTTTCATGGGAGAAAGAAAATTTATGATTGACGTATCTAATTTTCCATTTCGTGGAGGAAATTCCGATGTAAGTTTTTTTATCCTTAACATTTTTGTGGGGGTAAATAATTCCTTGGAATACTACAATATTTAAGTGACATAATGCATTCATAGGACAATTCTTTCGAGTTTTACAATTACATTCGTTTTGTCTATTATTATTATTATTATTATTCGTTCTGTCTTGGAATTCCTTAATTATCTCTTTATTATGATTATTGATTATTTGAAAAGTATTTTTCGTGCAGGAGTAACATATTTTTAACGTTTTTCTGTTAAATATTTAATGTAGTATATTATCATGTTTAAAGTACTTATCTATCAATTAAAAAAAAATATTTACCTATATTTATACTAGCTAGTCTTCAAAAAGTGGGGTTAAACCATATAATCATTTCTTTATCTATTTTTTGACAGCAGTTATTATTTTCTCTATTAATATCATTAAGTATATTTTCTTCTTGATAGGTAAAATCTTCCATAAAACTGCTATTTTTAAGAGCATCCATATATATCTTACTACTCTCTTGGAATATTTTGTCGTTTGCTGATAAATTTCTTACTCTCAAATTTACTGCTTTTGGGACCTGTTTAATTATGGTCTTAGGGTGATTCGAGTTAACATTAATATAGGAAGGATACTGGTCAGTTTTGATAAATGGTTTATATGTGTTATTCGAAAGGTTTAGGGTCACATCCAGGAAACCTTATTATTTGATGAGACTTCTATTTTGAGTCCTAAATACTTAAAAGCCCTGATAATCTTCTTTTGTATGCGTGAGCTATTTGGGCCATGACTATTTTGGATATACATTAAACCATCCCTATGTAATAAAACCATCTGTTCTGGGTTAACAATCCTACTAAGTATATCTAATATATATAGACCCACAAGGTCAGCTATTTGTGAGGAATCATAACCCTCCGTAGGGACATCAATATTATCAGAACCACATTTTACCCGCGTGGATCTATTATTTTTTAGAACTGTTTTCCTACAAGCTAGAAATATCTTATATTGTTCTTTAGTTATTTCTACATATTTTCTGGCGTAGTTAATGCTATCTATCAGAGTATTTTTTGTTATATTAACATAGTTTTAAACATATGTTATGAAGTTTGTATGCGTGAAACATACTTTTCTAAGGTACGCTAGTATTGTTAGGAATAAATAATTTCAGTATCCCAGTACCGTTGGCGTCACGATCAAGCACTCAAGGTAATTGCGAATGAGGTGACTAAAGCTGTGAGGGCTAGTAATCATCAACCAGGAAAGAAATTGAAGCAGATCAACTTCGTAAAAGCAGGAGAGAAGAGACAGAGAAAGAGGAGAGAGAAAACGAACCTATTATCTTCCGCGGACGATTGGCTGTTGATAGTGAATTTGGAGACTCAGTTGAAGTTCCCCAGACACATAGCTGTAACATCGCTAAGACTGGACCTGATATTGCACTCTGATAACACAAAGCAGTGCATTATTTGGGATCTGACTGTGTCATGGGAGGAATATATTTCTCTCGCTAATGAGAGGAAGAGGTCCAAATACCAAGAACTGGTCGAACAATATCAACAAAAGTCATGGAAGATACATTATGACCCCGTAGAATTTGGTCGTATGGGCTTTGCTGGAGAGTCTTTGGGCAGAGCCCTAGCAAAAATTGGTATAGTCGGGGCAGCTAGAGTGAGGGCACTGAAAGACATTACCAACAGTTCCGAAAGTGTCAAAGTGGATTTGGCTTAAGAGATCAGAGCCATGGAAGAAATAAAGAGGACGATGGAGAAGCCTAAGAATTAAGACTAGGAGACATATTACACATTATAAGAGTATATTGAGTTATTATTAAGTTAGGGTAGTCGGAATGTCAAGGGGAGGGGTTGAGAATCATTGGCGTTTGCGAGGGGGGAATGGATATTTAATTATTCATTTTTTGTTTTTTTCCTCATATACTGGTTACGGTCCGCTACTAATTCAAGGTTTTAATACGTTTTTTTTTTTGCCAGCGCCCACTAGTACTTTTAGTTAATTGATTGAAACCTAATTGCAAATAGTTCATGGGAGGAAGTGGGGTGGATATATATTCGTAATAGTATTAAGTTAGAATGTAAGGAGTTGAATAGATTAGCGTTTTTTTTGTTTGTTTTTTTTTAGAAATATGCAGGAGATTGGTAATATGAGCATAGATTATTGACAAACGGGGAGAAAGATCTCGGCAAATAAGTATGAGTTAATCTGTAGCAAATGATTTCGTGAGCCAAATAAATGGGAGTTTTTCCTTTTTTTTTGGCTTCGAATAAGGGTATAAGTTAAGAGTTAAAGACTGACTGAATAGTTAGAGTAGGGGCTTATTTCATGTTAGTTTGGAAGTATTAGTATAGGATAGATTTTGGGGGGTTTATGTGTAAGTATTGTTAAGTGGACGAGTATTAAAAATACCATCTTACCTCGGTATCGATTCCGGAATTAGTCAGCCGAGGTATTTGTTGCAGGCCCCACCTAACGGGCAAGTGTGGCACAAGGCCTTTTTTCGGTGTGTTTGGGTGCGGGGCCGTAGCTCATACGCGCCCGGCATTTCCCAAAAATGCCTACGGCCCCGTCGGCAATCCCCTTATTAGGGGCGCCTCAGGCGCCGGGCGATTAACCCAACCTCCCCACAGGGAGTAAAAAGCTGGGGGAAAGGCCCCCTGAGGCCGAAGGAGTTCCCCAGGCACCGAGACACACTCGGCCAGATCCGTGCCTCGACAACACGGACGGCCAAAGCGCTACCCAGCACCTGGAGAGGTCCAGTCCAAAATCAAACTGTCGCCAAAATGATTCAGACCCTGGCTGAAGTAGTCAGCCGAAACCGGATGAGGTAAAGATGGTATTATATAGTAGAGGAGTGTGTAATGCCCTGTTTTTCATTGGCTCAATTACTGAATGACTGATGTCTATAAGAACGGCCGAAGTCCGGCCTTATCATTTCTTTGGTAGAGTTTTTGGAAGCCACTCTGAGTGTTTACCAGAGGAAACTCTGCACTAAATTACAGAGGTCTGTTTTTTTTCTTTCCTCTTGTTATCCTTTTGGACTCTTGTTTAAGTTATTGCTGTTATTGTTTTGCTTCATTGTTTCACTTATTGTTTTACTCGTTATAATACCTTTTTTCATCACGTTGACCCTCCTGATCGGCTCGAACTGGCCATCCCTTCCTTCAGAATCAGGGAGCCCAATTCCACCAGGGCAAAAGTCGAAGCCAGAAAATCCGTCACTATCGCCGAGGAAAATTCAGCAAAAGAATCCAGAAGAATACGAGAAAGACCGGGTGGGAAAATATGCCGAATACTTCAAAGGCAATGAGATTTTGCCCATCCCGGAACCCCTTCAAAAACTAGAACCCAGAATCGTCTCTCTGGTGGTGATGGCGGCTCGTAGGACTAAAGAAGGAAGGATTCGAGGATCTGTTACGAAAAGCCAGCGTCCCATGCCAATGCGTCTGCAGAAGGAGTTTCGCGACATGGGACGTCCTACTCCCTTCCAGTGACCAAGCGGTCAAGGTTGCTCGAGCAATATTATAACAAAGTTCTTCCGACTGCAGCTGGAATACCTAGGCACCCGTAGGATTCGGGTTACCATCTGTAACGTCCCGGCGTTCATAACAGGAGAAGTTATGGACACGTATGGACGCGTAGAGGAGATCAACCTCCTAAGGTCAACAGCCGGGACAGCCTACGAGGACGACGTGTTCCAGATGTGCCTAACTCGGGAGGACTTCCAGGCAATTCCCGAAACCATTGTCAGCAGAGAGAGGCAGATGATGGTGGTTGTGGAGGGCAGACGCTCGCGCTGTTGGGGCTGCAAGCAGTTGGGGCACATATCCAATTTCTGCTCCAAAAAAGAGCCGCCAAAAGCCCCAGCTGCTGCAGCTGCCACAGAGACAGCAGCAACAACAGTTTTCACAGCCACTATCAGCGAGACCAGAAGTGAAAAAGAGCTGAACCAGGCCCAGCCAAAGACAGTGGAGGAGTGGGTAGAAGTCACCCGAAAAAAAAAAAAGAAATTCTCCCAAAAAGATGAGGATATGTCCGCAACTGCCTCTCCCGCAAAAGTAACGACACCAGCCTCTACAAAAGAAACGAAACCAGCCTCCTCAAAAGCAATGACACCAGCAGCAATATACATACCAAAGTCAGTGAGAGCATCTATCCCTGCACACATCACAAAGCACCCTCCAGCGTCCAAGACTATAAAGAAATCTAAAACCAAACCAACTCCCACCACACCAGTTCCCACCACTCCAGAAGCAGAAGAAACTCCCATGGAGACAACTACGAATCTAAAGAGGAGAAGGAGCAGCGGAGAGGGAGCAGCTAAGAAATTATGTTCAGGGCCATCCTGCCTTGAGGATCCCCTGGAAGGCCCCTCTAATGCCTTTTCTCCAAAACCTCTTCCTCAACAAGCTCAGCTGCATTTATCACTTCCACCTCCTCTGTTATTACTTCCTCCGCCTATTCTTCCTCTACCACCTCCTCCTCCACTATCTCTTCCTCTACCACCACTTGCGCCATCACCTCCCCCTCAATACAACACTCCACAACATGCTCCCCCTGAGCAAAAATGCTCTCAACCTCTGCAAGCTCTACAACCCCCGCAATCCCCACAACCTCCTGAACTGTTATATCCCCAGCTACCAAAGACTCGCCCCCACCAAATATCACATATAGCAAGATCACAGTCCCACGAGAGACTCTCCCAAAAAGTCTTTTGAGGACTTATTCCCTCCCCTCGCTGAGTCCAACCTTCTCTCCGGAACTGTTTCCAGTAGCCACATCCGCAGAAAAAGAATCAACATCAGAACCAGCGCCAACAGACTCTACACCAAAGAGATCCCGGCGGTAAGCCAAGGCAGCCAACAAGGACCTAACTGATGAACTGTGCAGGAAGGCAGTGCCTCTGTGTACTATCGGGCTGGAATCCGTGACGGATTACCAGCTCCGAAAGACACTGAAACCACTGCAGGACTGCGAAAAAATTGACGGAAAAAGAGTCTGATACCCAACCAACTTTAGTAGTGCAGCCATGGCGACCACTTTTGTCTGGTCAGCTGGCGACCGTACCAGGGGCACGTGGAAGTTCCTGAATACGGTCTGTCAGACTGACTTGGGAATGAAGTTGGCGGAGTTGGAGCACTCCTCCCGTAAAAAAATGTTTACCTTTTTGTTCCGGGAGGGTTCCTATTTTGGTTCACACCTCCTTTTATATGTCCCTAAAAGTGCGGTTCCCTTTGGATGTCGGAGGAATCACCAGGGATGACCGAGTTACAACTGAGCTCGGCACTGGCTCCCTGCGTAAGGCCGTCGGCATCCTCACCCCGAAGGATTTCCGGCCCGTAGTCAACAGTGAGTAAGGTAAGTGGGATTGATGGCTCTAAACCTTGCCACTTTAAATGTGAGGAAACTGAGGGATCCAAGTAAGTGTACGCGCTTGCTTGGTGAACTCAAGAATCTTGGGGTCGCTGCGGTGCAACAGACCCACTTCCCTTGCGGTGCCGACTGCCGGTTGCTGGAAAGCGATTTTAACGTTTTTTCAGCATACGGCAGCCGTGCCAGCGCTTGGGTCTCCTTGCTAGTTGGACGCAGCCTTGATGCTGATGTTGACGTTGTTTTTGCGGGTGACGGGGGCCGACTGGTTGAGGCCGATGTTGCCGTTAAAAGTTTCAAGTTTATGCGCCCAATGGCGCTTTGGAGAGGGTTTCCTTTTTTCGTCGGTTGGTGCCGTTCCTGGACGATACGAAGCGGCTAGTCTTAATGGCTGATTTGAATGCGATCCTTGATCCCAAGATAGATAAGGTCGAGTGGGGAGCTAGTAGGTTGGGAAGGTGTGAAAGCAGCCTTGTCGGCCTTATGACTCGTCATAATCTGGTCGACATGTTTCGTCTGGATCACTCAGGGCGGGAGATGTGGACCTGGCAAGATAGCTCGCCCTCTGCCAAAGAAGGTTCCTACTTGGACAGGGTGTTAGTTAGACGAGCTGATATTGATTTCGTTAGTTGTCCCACGTTCCGCTTGATAGCGTGGACTGATCATAAACTTGTTTGGGTCAGTCTATGGTTAACTAATAGGCCTAGTCTAGCCGGCTACTGGAAGTTCAATACCTCCTTACTGGAGATACGGGACTTCCAGGAACGGTTAGAATCCCTAATCAAGCGGGCGTTAGTGGGGGCGGTTACCTGGAATAGGTGGTGGGTTTCTCTCAAACATATGATTAGTGATTTCGCCACCAAGTACGGTCGACAGCTCAACTTAGATAGGACCAAGGAGGCGAAATCTATAGACTTTCCCGGGGGGTGGCTGGTGGGACTCCCTAACCGTAGAGCTAGCAAGGAGGGACCTTGAGCGTGAGAGTAGCGAGCGCTACAAGGGATACGTAGTTAGATCTAGGTTAAAAAGAGTTCTCAAAGAAGCTGTGAAATCGAACGCAACTGCGCGTGAAGGAGAAGTGCGAAGGGTTCCCGACCGGTATATCGATTCTGTCAAGACCCCGGACGGGCGACTACTGCGATTGGGTTGCGAGATGCGTGATACATTTCGGGCGCACTTTCGTGATCGCTTTGCCAACTTCAGGAGTTTCGCACCTATCTTGCCGACTTCCCCTGCCTTAGGGCGGCTGAAGCGGCTAGTTGCGAGGGTGAGGTTACTGAATGCGAAGTCCGTGATGCTTTGAAGCAGGTCGGCCTCAACAAGTCACCGGGACTTGATGGTTGGCCCTACGAAGTGTACTTGAGGATGTCACATATGTTTGTATCTATTCTGACGGATATGTTCAACCATTGATTCGCCCAGGGAGCCATCCCTGGTAGCATTAACAAGGGCGTGATCACATTGCTGAAGAAAGGTGGCAGGCATGTTGGGGAGGGTGTAGACGATTACAGGCCCATAACTCTGCTTAACACAGAGTTAAAGACTTTGGCCCGGGTCTTAGCGAATCGTTTACAGCTTGTCATTAGCGATCTGATCGGCCCCAAACAAACCTTCGCTGTGAAGGGAAGATCGATCCAGGACAATCTGCACTTCATTCGCTAGGTCCTAGAGGGGATAGAAGACGACACAGAAGCCGCGCTGATCAGTTTAGATCAGTCCAACGCCTTCGATAGGGTTGACCATCGGTTTTTGGCGACTGTTTTGGAGACTGCCGAATTCGAACCGGAGTTCCGCAGATGGATTAGCGTGATGTACCACAACCCTCAGGTTACGTCGTAGACAACTAATACCCTTGGGAAAGGTATGAATCCAATTATTCTCCCTCCAGCTATGGATAAATAGTAGGGCAGACTAGGTTCTTCAGCCTTGGTGAGGCAACTAGTCTAGGAGAAGGAAAACTCTGAATTTAAATCTGTTAAACTCCGCTTAAAAATTGACCTTGTGTCATATCCTGCCCGAGCGGAGGGGTTGGTAAATAGCACAACCCTCAGGCAGTGGTGCAACTGAACGGAAGACGTTGGAGAGCGTTCGGGATCGAGTATTCGGTCCGGCAGGACTGCCCCCTGTCTCCTCTTCTCTATGTCCTCGCTTTGGCGCCCCTGCTCCGTATGATGAGGGGACAAATCCGGCCCTGCGCGGTATCCCTTTTGCTGGCCCTCTTACGGCAAGGGTTTCCGCGTTCGCTGATGATATCACAGTCTTTGTGTCCCTCCGCCTGGACATAAAGGCTGTGAAGAAGGCGGTTGGCGAGTACGAGCGGATTGCAGGAGCCAAGGTCAATTTTGACAAAAGCGAAGGTTTGCGGCTCGGTGCTTGGAGGGGTAGCAATACTCTTCCATGGCCCTTCCGCTGGAGTGACGGACCCGTCCGCATCCTAAGGGTGTTGTTCGGGCCTGACCTCCAACTGGAGCGAAATTGGTCAGAAGTAAAAGCCAAGGTGAATGCTCAGGGGGGAATCTGGCTTTCAAGGAGGTTGTCCTTAAAGGGCAGGGCGGAGGCGTGCGCCGTGTACGTCTTCCCCATGACAGGTCTGTATCCAACGTATGCGCAACAGGGGTCTGGGTATGCCTGATCTGGAGAGCCACAGGCTTGCTGAAAGACTTGCATACCTGGGCCGATCCTTGACGCAGTGTGGAGACGAAAGGCGAGTCGGACTTTTCCTCGCCTCAAGTCAGACCCAAAGGCTAAAGGTCGACGTAAGCCTTTGGGCAAAGCACTGTTTGTCCGCGAACGCCCCTTCGTAACTTTCTTGGGTCCAGTGACCTTTCACGGCCTCGAAAAGAACTATTTCGGGAGCTAGTGGTGGGTTCCACTTCGGACCCTCTTAGCGAGCGACGTGGCTGGACGGCAGAGGAGATCCGCTCTCACACACACACATACTTATATATATATATATATATATATATATATATATATATATATTGATTGATTGACTGATTGATTGATTGATTGCAATATTTATTAATAAAGATTGTACCCGTTCATTGATGGAACTGTTCTATATAACTTAGGATTGTGTGGGCATAGAGATAACGGTGCTAGGTTGCAGTTAGTTTTTCACCACTGGAAGTGTCAAAATTCGTGATGGCATAATTTACTGGGAAAAGTTAAAGTTCCACCGCTTTAGAAACAGATAGATTGAAATTGTTAAATCAAATCGACTTTTGATTTATAAAGTGTGTCGAGACCTTTAAAACTAAAGCGAATTGATGCCTGATTTGAGGCTAAAGGAATTCACGCCCTCCTACTAGAGTTGGCTAACAGATAAAAGAATGATTTTCCCTCATCGTGTGATAAACAGCAGGCAACGTCTTCCTTTTTGTGATACCGGTCAATAGGGAAAAAATAACAGCTAAGATAAACATATTTTTGAGCTTTTATTTATCGTATGAAAAGTGATTGTTTTGATTTCTTTTATCATCACGGAACACGTGACAACCTCGTTTTACAAAGCATTCAAACTTTTCAGGCTCTTAAAATCCTTATTAATGTTTCATGTTTTTGCATAATTGATACTTTCATTAAATACGTGTGTATCAATTTTTCTTATAAGTATGCATCTATCATCATCATCATCATATCGTGCTGGCAGCACGGATATCCCTGACCCTCTCTCGCCACTCCTCCCTATCGTTCATCGCCCTAGGTAGGTCTTCAGGACAACAACCTGTATCCTCACATAGCTGCTGAATGTACGTTCGTGCTGGTCGTCCTGCTTTTGCGCGGCCGTGTGTGGGGATCCATAAGAGTACATCTCTTATGAGTTCATCTCTGCTTCTCCAGCAATGTCCTGCATGTCTGGTTCGCCTAACTTGAATAGATTTCGTGATAGGGGGCAGGTGGCCGTACAGTTGGTGTCTTGTGGGGTGCCGCTGCCAGGACTTGTTGAGGATTGCACGCAGCATTCTTGTGTAATTGCCATCTAGTTTCTTCTCGAGCCGTTTTGTTAGCGTCCATGTAGTGCATCCATATAGCAGTATCGATGTGACCGCTGCCTGGAAGAAACTGCGTTTCATTTTATCGGTTAGGTCTGATTTCCATATAGTCGATAGCCTATTGATAGCTGTCCATGCTTTCGTTAACCTCGTTTCGATGTCCTTTTCGGTTGATTCGACGCTGCTTCCTAGGTACGTGAATTTGTCTACTAGTTTAAGAGGGGTTCCTTCTAGAGTGGAGATGTCCCCTGTTTGGTTATAGCACATATATTCCGTTTTGTGTGCATTAACATGGAGGCCTATGCTTGCTGCTGCTCGTTCCAGGCTATGCAGAAGTGTTTCGGCTTGGTCAGGTGTATTTGCCAGTATCGCTATGTCATCGGCGTAGTCGGCGTCGGTAATTGTTGTTGCGGGATATCTTCTGCTTCTTTTCTTCGTCAGTTCGAAGAAAATCAAAGATGCATCTATAAATAATAATAATAATAATAATAATAATAATAAGAAGAAGAAGAAGAAGAAGAAGAAGAAGAAGAAGAAGAAGAAGAAGAAGAAGAAGAAGAAGAAGAAGAAGAAGAAGAAGAAGAACTTAGGACTTTGAAGTTGGCGGACGAGTAGACTATCAAAAATGACAGCATTACTGAGAACGGCCAGAATACTGGAGACTTGAGGAGACTTGCTGTCACTCAAACTCCAGTGAAAAACCATCAGCTAAACGCTGATGTGAAAAACTCTAAAGAGTAAATGATAATAACCAAATGTTTGGTGAAGAGAATCGGAGAACTGGAAACAGGAAAACAAGTGGAGACCGCCCAAACGATCGGTCAGAATACTGAGAAGAGTCCAAGAGATTTGACGAGACTTGCAGTCACTGAAACTTCATCAGCTGATGCTGGAGTAAAAAAAAACTCTCAAAAGAGTAAAATAACAATAAACTAAAGATACGGGCAAAGAACATACAAGCGACATTAATATTTGTCGACTTTACCAAGGCTTTCGACTCCATTCACAGAGGAAAGATGGAACAAATCCTACTAGCGTACGGCATACCTAAAGAAACCGTAGCGGCAATAACGATTCTCTATAGAAACACTAAAGTAAAAGTACGATCACCAGATGGAGACACAGAATACTTCGACATTGTAGCAGGAGTACTACAAGGGGACGCGCTGGCTCCGTATCTCTTTATCATTTGTCTAGACTACGTACATAGAACATCGATTGACAAAATCAAAGAGAATGGCTTCGAACTGACGAAGAAAAGAAGCAGAAGATACCCCGCAACAACAATTACCGACGCCGACTACGCCGATGACATAGCGATACTGGCAAATACACCTGACCAAGCCGAAACACTTCTGCATAGTTTGGAACGAGCAGCAGCAAGCATAGGCCTCCCTGTTAATGCACACAAAACGGGATATATGTGCTATAACCAAACGGGGGACATCTCCACTCTAGAAGGAACCCCTCTTAAACTAGTAGACAAATTCACGTACCTAGGAAGCAGCGTCGAATCAACCGAAAAGGACATCGAAACGAGGTTAACGAAAGCATGGACAGCCATCAATAGGCTATCGACTATATGGAAATCAGACCTAACCGATAAACTGAAACGCAGTTTCTTCCAGGCAGCGGTCACATCGATACTGCTATATGGATGCACTACATGGACGCTAACAAAACGGATGGAGAAGAAACTAGACGGCAATTACACAAGAATTCTGCGTGCAATCCTGAACAAGTCCTGGCAGCAACACCCCACAAGACACCAACTGTACGGCCACCTGCCCCCTATCACGAAAACTATTCAAGTTAGGCGAACCAGACATGCAGGACATTGCTGGAGAAGCAGAGATGAACTCATAAGAGATGTACTCTTATGGATCCCCACACACGGCCGCGCAAAAGCAGGACGACCAGCACGAACGTACATTCAGCAGCTATGTGAGGATACAGGTTGTTGTCCTGAAGACCTGCCTAGGGCGATGAACGATAGGGAGGAGTGGCGAGAGAGGGTCAGGGATATCCGTGCTGCCAGCACGATATGATGATGATGATGAACATTTTAAACATGTAAGTAAAATTAACAACCGTAGTCGAGGGTGACCCGAAGTCTCCCTTTTCGATAGCTACTACACCAAGGTGTAAGGGGCGCTAATCATTTCCTTGGATTGCACCGCTTTATCTTTGATCCGTATCTTATAATGCTGAGTGTTAAACAAGCAGGCATCAAGTACCATTTTGTGAGTCTTTGGTATGACTCGACATGGGATTGAACACAGGTCTCCTGGGGCCATTAGCGAACACTCTAACCATTGTGCCAACGTCTGATGAGTTTAAAAAAAGAAATAAACTGTTAGGACTTATATTAAGTCAAAACTTATTATATTTAATGAAGATTTAAGTTGTTTTTTTTTCCAACGCGCTCATAGTTTCTCTTAATTTTATGAGGACTTGGTTAAATCTGTGACAAGAGTGCAGATAACTAGCGAACCCCGAGTCTGGTATAGACACAACATACTACCCATGAAAAAAAAAATGACAGATCGAAACATAATTCAACGTGAGACCCATAAAACCCCTCTGAGATTCATGATCAGCTGGTACTCCCTTGATAGCCAGCACAGGGGACCACTTGCAACCTGCAAATGTAGGCTGTTCTAATTTCTAATTTCTGGTGCTCAAACAACGACTTTATCAACTACTTATCAACAGCGGAAATAAATGCACTAAAGAAGACAACCAAAATGCATATCTCTGTTATCTTAAGAGTCAGCCTTTACAAAAAGAGCATAGAAAAAGAATAATAAAAATTTGGGGAGAATCCACTAGATTTAATATAACAATTCAAAGACAAATCTTGAATAATCTTAAAGGAAAGTTTTGTTAGTTTTGTTTTTTGCTTGAGATACTAGAAAGATACCAATAAATAAATTTGGAAGAATATCATGAAAACACCTCTACACTAACTGAAATGCTAAATACTGAAAATGAAGAAGCCTCTTAAAAGAATTGAAAGGCAAAATAACGGAAATCGATACACCACACTCTCTAACACCACAGATGAAAACGTTAAAACAAGAAAGAAAAATAGTCATTACAGATAAATGAATGAAAAGAAGTCTATATTACCATCTCTCTGAAACCAAGACGGAAAAAAGTCACTGCAGAAACCTAAAAGATAAACAAATTATTATTGCCAAATAGACCAGTACACAGCATCACTGAATTAAACGGGCTTATTTATCATATTTACCAACCCCTCCGCTCGGGCAGGATATAACACAAGCTCAATTTTTAAGCGGAGTTTAACAGGTTTAAATTCAGAGTTTTCCTTCTAGACTAGTTGCCTCACCAAGGCTGAAGAACCTATTCTGCCCTACTATTTACCCATAGCTGGAGGGAGAATAATTGGATTCATACCTTTCCCAAGGGTATTAGAGCTATGTGAAATGCAATCAGTCTCATCCAGGATTTGAAGTCGTGTCGCCGAGTTCATTTCCTTCGACGATAAGCATTACACCACGGCCACCTCAAAACGAGCTTATTTATGCTTGAGTGAAATTATACAGAGATAAAATCAGTGTTCTTCTAAAGAACCTAAACAGAAATACAAAACCTTGATGGAAAGGAAGGCAAGAATGACGGGTAAAGAAATTGCGACAACGATATAAGATTATAAGGAAGGGAAAAAACTCGAGATTTTTTTCGGAGCCAAAGACCATACCCCGCCCACTAATCTAACAATGCAATATGAAGAAATAAGTTAAAAATAAGAGAAGGGAGAAAAATACTGGCACCTTGCGAGAGGACTAAAAAAAACTGTGGAACTTGAGGATGAAGGTGATACCAAATGTATTTGCTGCACTCAGAACGATCTTCATAAACATGCAAAGGGGCCTGGAAGAATTGGAAACCAGTCGAAGAATTGAGACTATCCAGGCAATAGAATTGTTGATATCGGCGAGAATACGGATAAGAATTCTGGAACACAGAGCTGTCTGTCAGACTCCAGTGAAAGACCACCAACAAATGCTAGTGTGAAAAACTCAGAGGGAGCAAAACAATAATTCCATTTCGAGGAACTTTGTATCTCTATCAAAGTGTACAATCAATCCAATGATTGAAAAATCTCGTCCAAAAAGAGGCAGTGAAAATCGAAAATATTGTGTACATACGATCTCTAATTTCCCCCCATGTAAGCCATGAGTAAAGACTCGTTGAAGAATTGCAAGAAATCAAAAGTAAAGCTGAAAATTGAATTAAATACAATTTTGTATGTGAACCACTTCCTTGGTAAAATTTTTGTTAGGAGCGCTAATAATAATCAAACCTTGTGCCAAGTATATCCACCATATATGACCCCTAAAAAATGTCAAGCACAAATACAAATCAACTTTGAACTCCGATGGCAAATGAATAATCCACGATAGACTGACTCTGCAATTGAATTAATATAGATAAGAAACAAGTGTATCCGAACTGATGAGGAAAGGAAAAACTGTTCTGAACCAGAAGGATTCCCAAAAAAGGACCATCCCAAGCAATTATTGATCTATAACGCATTTAGATATGATGTGGGAAATTCTTACCACAATTATTAAAAAAGAAATATATGACTCGTATACAGTTTATTAATTCCGGAAGAGCAAAAACGATAAAGGGGAGCAAGAGGAAGATATGACCAACTATTTGTTGTTCAGCACATTCCCAAAGAAGGCAAAATGAGGCAGAAAAATGTAGCGACGGCATGTATTAACTTCAAGAAGGCCTTTGATATATTCCTACCAACGTGGATTATAAAGCGTTTGAAAAGGTACCATTTTTCAAAAGAAAAATTACAAAATCACAAGGAAAGATTGATTAACTAATGGATGATATAAAGCAATAAAATATACAGCCGGTATATAGCAATAGAAATTGACATTGAAAAATATGCAATGCTCATAATGAAAAAAGGTAAAGTGAAGCAATGGAGGGTGTAGAACTACCAAATCAGGAAAGAGAGAAGGGAAATAATATATATATATAGGAGTTTGTGAAGGAAAAACCCGTCAAACAAGTGGAGATAAAGAGACAAGTATAAAAGCAGTACAACAGGCTAACGAGAAAGCTTCTGGAAAAGTTAAGAATTTTTTTTTTTATAGGGACAGCCAGTTAGTACCGAGAGAAAGACAAGTAAAGTTCTTTAATTTACGGACTGAGCAAAACCGCGCCGGCCTCATTGTGTGTAGGCAGTGATTTCTCAAAGAATAGATCCTCGATCGACTTCAAAATACAACTTCGCATACTCCTGTTTTTGAAACTGATTCAAAAAAAATAAACTGAGGGTTATTTTTGTGGGGGGAAGGCAGAATTATCACTTGAATGATTTTTCTTCGTCTTTTTTTTTTATATGAATATCCTCATCACTTCATCATCTGTTTATCTTGTCTTTGTCTTTTCGTCTCGGCCAACTTTCTCCGTCACATCTACAGTGCGCCATAGCACGCCAGTAATAAATAGGCCGATAAAAACAAATAGAATGGCATTTAGATTCAAATCATATCCTAATATCAGTTTTCTTTATTTTTAATTATGATTCCCGACCTGTATAAAACAAGCATACATTTTGCAATTACCAGAGAGCATTTAATTCAATCATATTTTCAAAGAGTCAATGTATTTGGTTTTATTACTGGCATAAACGGCTGGAGAAAAAGATAGACGACAATTACACAAAAATACCGCGAGCAATATAGAACAAGTCATGAAGGCAACACCCCACAAAGCACCAACTATACGGCCACTTACCTCCCATCACGAAAACTATCCCAGTTAGACGAACCAGACATGCCGGACACAACTGGAGAAGCAGGGACGTGGTCATAAGTGATGTACTCCTATGGACCGTCTCATATGGCCGAACAAAAGCAGGACGGCCAGCTTTAAAATACATACAGCAGCTATGTGAGGATACAGAATGTAGCTCAGAAGACCTGCCGGAAGCGATGAATGATAGGGAGGAGTGGCAAGAGAGGGCCAGTGATACCCATGCTGGCGACGTGACATGATGATGATGATGATGATGACTTGCATACCAAACGTCATGAGTTATTCAAAGCCAAAGTTATCCTGGTAGAAAAATAGTAGAGATACGATTTAACCCATAGCAGAAGGATAGGAGGTGTATATATTTCCCAAAAGTATTAGTCAATATAACTGCACGACTGGAGATTGAACTCGCTTATGACGCGGTCGCAGTTCATGGATATAATTACATGTGACAGAAGGGCGCTCCGGGAATTATTTGATTAAGCGAATTAAACGAATTTTCTATTGCTTTATTACATGATATTTTACGGAGGGAGTGTTTAAAATATTAGCGATTTAGCATATTTATCATTTGAAGAAAATGTGTTTTAACAAAAATTGTTTTAGGCTTTTACACATATGTCATGGTATAAAGTTTAGGAAACTTTAATTAAAAGTTAAAACATACTTTATAATAATATAAACCTCACAAAATCCGGGCAAATATATATATATATATATATATATATATATATATATATATATATATATATAGTGTATGTTTGAAGAAGAGCAAATATTTCTGAAATAAAACCCATTTACTTCTACATATGAAGAATAATGAAAGGTTAAAGGTATATATATATATATATATATATATATATATATATATATATATTTATACTTTTAACTTCTCATCATTCATAATTGAAAATATGCGTTTTAATTGGAGGTACTTACAACGCTTACTTTACAGAGTATATATATATATATGTATATATTTATATATATATATATATATATATATATATTCAAGAAAATATACTTTTAAAAAATACAGAATTTAGGTCACATTAGGATTCTAAGTTTATTTCCATTCTGCTAAAACCATTGATATGAATTAACAACTCCCAAAAATTTAAAAGAGCTTTTTCAGATCCGGCAAGGAGATATATGAATACTGCCAGAAGAGCTTTTTCCAGGAATAATTAACTATTCGAATTTTGAATCATTTAACTGTCCTGATGGAATTCTTCTCTACGATTGATTTACTGGTTTGAAAATATATATATATATATATATATATATATATATATATATATATTCTGTAAAGTGAGCGTAGTAAGCACTTATAATTAAAACTCATTATATTTTTACCAAGATATCTTAAACCGCCCGAATATTGTGTTTATTAACTGCACTCTCTCTTTCCCGCCTCTTACTCTCTCTCTCTCTACCAAGGCCCACATACATACACACACAGAGGATATATATAATGTGTGCGAATATATATGCATATATATCTACATTTATACATATATTTGTCTTTCTCTTGATATTTATAGACACACACACACACACACACACACACACATACACACACACATATATATATATATATATATATATATATATATATGCATGAATATGTATATGTATGTAAGTGTATTTACATATATACATATGTGTGTGTGTGTGTATGTGTGTGTGGAGAGAGCGGGAAAGAGAGAGAGAAAGAAAAGTGAGAGAGAGAGAGGGGGGCAGGGAGAAAAGAGATTGAGGGAGAATTGAGACCTCTCAACTGTTGTGAGAAACAAAGTACCAGTTTTTATTAGACGTGTATGCATTATCACCTCCTATTGTATTTCATTTCCATAAGAGTGGAAGCTTTCTGAAAGGTTTACTTATTTGTCAAAAGGAAAGAAGATTCGTGAACGCTATTTGACCTTTTGTATCAAAAGGGCCAGATATAGAAAACATACAAAACAGAAATAACTGAATTCATTAAGGTCTACATGGATATCTCCCCGCCTTAGGATGCAGTTTTCAAATGAAAATAGGTTAGTTGTGGTACTTTTTTTGTTTCTTACATGCAGAAGAAGTAAGTCTTCATTCTGAAACTGCATGTCACCTCCGTTTAGTGAAGCTATTCTTCCTGGACATCCACTAACATGGCTTCAGCTTTCATAACTCATTATTTCTATTTCCTAATGTTTCTTTCTATCGATATTCTTTTTTCCGATTCTTTTATCTATTTCTCTTGTTCGCATTATTGCGTTTGTTGCTTCGATTGTTGAAAATGAAGACTCTGGGAACAGCCTTAAACTCTAGCAAACAGATTGGCTGAAAGACAGAGTAACAGAAAAATTCAATTCTAATCTCTTAGCAGAAATATTTACAATTTCCCTGGATTTTAATAAATACAAATTGTTTAGATATCCAGTATACAACGTTAATTTTCTCTTTTTTCAATAGAACCTCCAGTTCACAATTTTTCTTCTCAGTTGTAATTATTCTTTCTCGAATCAATAATTCAAATCAGACTCCCTCGTTGTTAATGTATGAGCATTTTACCAGGATAAAAATTAAAATCCGAGTACGTTTTGTTGGAAGATCTTGTAAGTGTTAACGTTTTCATTTACTTTTACTGTGGTAAACATTAAGAAAAATGACTTCTAATTTTACAGAATTGCACTTCCTTATTTGCAAACCGACTCCTTGGGTAGAGTGTTCGCCAATGGTCCGGGAGACCAGGGTTCAATCCCAGGTCGATTCATACCAAAAACTTTTTAAAAATTATACTTGATAAATCCTTGCTTAAGACTTAGAATTATAAGGTACGTATGAAGGGTAAAACGGAGCAATCCCGGGAAAGGAGGGGCGCCCTCCCTTACACCTCGGTGTGGTCGCTATTGAAAAGGGAGCCTCCGGGTCGCCCTCGACTACAGTCGCCAACATTACTTATTTGAAAAAGAAAAAATGTTGCCGTTGACCCTTCAGTTTTGACGTTTGACGTTTGACAGCAAAAAGAATTAGAACTAATTTTCAAATGAGGCCATTATTATCGTTGATTTACGACGTGTGTATGTGGCCATCCATTCTCCAAGAGCAGGATATGGTACAAGGTCAGTTTTTTATGCGAAGTAGAGATGGTTAGAGTTCAGAGTTTTCTTTTTCCTATGCTAACTATCAATACAATGCTCAAGAACTGAATTTATTCAATTATTTAAACTTTGATGGCGGAAGAGAAGGCGGATTCATGCATTTCTCGAAGATATGGCTGTAAAAAGTAGCTTCCAAATCTATCGAAACCGAATCAATACTATCCAGACAGATAAGAACAATGAATACAAATTAATTCTTTCTTTTTTAATCTAATCTCCTTCACATTATATGCATTTAATCCTGCGAGTTTTCCATTGGTATAAGCACCTCGTCAAACTCTCCTTTAGCGTGGTTGAAGTTACGCCATCGTACTTTTATACACTCTCAAATAAAAAAATTTGATATTGATTTCATTTTAGGATGAAAAAAAGTTACCGATCAATGTTTTCTTTTTAGTATAGAGGTTTTTGTATTTATATAACCCTGAGTTTTTCCAAAACGTATATTCAAAATGTATCACTACTGACTTCATAATTTTTAGGCAAACTTCAACTGCACTGGCTTTTCTAGATAGCTTTAAAGGTTTCTAGAAAGTGGATAGATATGTTTGACTTTGTTCTTTAATGACATGTCAACCTTCGTGGGTTATTGTATACCAAATCCCCCCTTAGATTAACAGGGAGTTCCCTCGTGTCATAATGGTAAAAGCGAAGGACTGCGGAATCGTAGTAAGCGAGTTCGTACTCAAATCGCTCTATTACGTTCATTTTCGGGCAAATACCCTTGGGAAAGATATGAACCATCTTATCCTCCCAGCTATGGGTTAAATAGTACCACTACTGTTCTTCTAGGAGAATGGCTTTGGCATTAAATAACTAACAAAGTTTGATGTGCCATTAAACAACTAGACCAAACTTTAGATAAATTGCAGTGATATTATTCAACCCATTATATGGGTTGAATAATATCACTGCAATTTATCTAAGGAGGATAACGGGTTTCCTACCAGTCCTCAGTTTATTATTCTGAATGTGAACATAATAGTGCAATGGAACTCGAACTCGCTAACTTCATGGCTGTAGTGGATCACTTTAACCATCAAGCCACAAAGACTCAATTTAGTGAGGTATAGTTTATCATTTAAATATATGAAATGTTTAGAAGTGTACATGTCTTAATTCATTTTTTTTTAAAATTCAAAACATGAATAATGATTCTGTTTCGATACGTTTTCATCGCGCATTTAATGTCTTATTGATATTTGTTTTAGATTCAATCTAAACGTTCAAATTCTTTCATTAAGTTTGGGGAATAAACGAAGAAGGTCTAACCTTGCTAGCTATGATTAGTGCACTTTTAATGGCATGCTACTTTTTATTTCTCTACTAATGTAATATATACCATTCTCTAAACAATTTGCGAAGTGTAAATTGTCTTAACGAAAAAACGAAAACAATCCTGAAATCTCACAGAGACGTTCTGTTCTTCTGGCGAGAAACAGAGTTGTACGAAAAAATATGACGAATTAAAACTGATTAATCATGTGCAAAAAAGTGAAATCCTGCTTATAGAAAAGTTTACCTACTAAGTATTCATTGGTTAAATGTAAGTACATATAGACAGAATTTGGCGTTAAATAACATACAAGGGTTGATACGCTATAAAACCCAAACAACCAACCAACAAATCACATAGACAAATATATTTATGAAAATTTTAAAAAATCTTGAAATACTAGAGATTAAATTTATTCAAACAAATTTAAATTTATTCAAGGTCTTCTGGCTTCAAACAAGACGACTTTAGAAACTCCTGTAACTCTTTCTGACAGTCTTTGTATTTAAACTGGTAACTTCTGCTGCTATCTTTGTCTTCAATTCCTCTTAAGTTTAGCACGGAATTTGGTTCGTCACCCACTCAACCGTATCTCACACATGATAATCAAGGGGCTTGAAATCTCAGATTCGGCGTGGGGATGTGGTCACTGAAATTTTCTGACTGTTAAGATAGTGTTTTCCTGTTTATGTGGCATAACTCTGAGTCCTGTTGTTAGAGGTAGGCACTAATTCTTGCGGGGACTTTATATTGGCCTTCGTGGAGAGTGTGAGGCCATGTGAGAAGATGAGTGGTCACATAATGTCATCGTAGCTCATAACCACCCACAAAACTATGATGTGGACTGTGTGTTGGGTTTTCATTAATATGGGTAAATCTTTTGGAGGCGAAGCAAGCCAACGGTTTTTCTGTGTATTCATCATGGGATTCTGATTTTTTTGTCATCTGAGAAAAAGCAAGCGTGTTTATATATACCAACCTCTCCACTCGGGCAGGATATGACACAATGTCAATTTTTAAGCGGAGTTTAACAGGTTTTGAATTCAGAGTTTTCCTTCTCCTAGACTTGTTGCCTCACCAAGGTTAAAGAACATAGTCTGCCCTACTATTTACCCATAGCTGGAGGGAGAATAATTGGATACATACTTTTACCAAGGGTATTAGTGCTATGTGAAATGCAAGTAGCCTGGTCCAGAATTTGAACTCGTGTCGCCGTGTCCATTTCCTACGACGATAACCGTTACACCACGGACAAGCATGTTAAGTATGAGAGAGTGATTGAATTTGCTCAAAAGATTCATAGAGCGGTCTTTCCTCCTGTCCTTCATTGTCTGTGATAAAATTTATCTCTTTATAATTTTCATGGAGAAATAGTGACTATCTATATACAATACTTTCCTGAGAAGAACCTCAGATACTCCCTTGTCTCTGGCTCTGAGATATTTTGGACCTGACGGACTCGCTGGAATCGTTGTCGATCATGACCTGGATTTGACCAATACATTCGGAAACTCTTTTCTTATCACAACAATTAGAGTGGGGGATTCAAATTGTCGTACCTTCTTAATCACCGCTAGAATCACCTGACACCTTTTAAATCCTTTACACTCTCCACAGATTGACAGCAAAACATTGTGAAATCTTCGTATCGGAACTTTTGTCGTGAATGCTAACAGTACAGTATGCAATTTCAAACATTTTGAAGTAGTTAATTAAGTCATGGTGCTGCTTTCCGTACATACAGTATCCAGTGGGCCCTCGTTTGCTTCACATTTGACAAAGACTACAACAAAGTATATATGCGAAATGAATTATTAAAACTTGTAACAATTTACCGATCGCATATAGAATAGAAAAAAAAAACAACTAATGTTGCAGAAACGTTTCTGGATTATATTTTCTCCTATTTTCCCCTGTCATTTCTTTTCAGTGACATATTACGTCCTTTTGACGTTATTCAATTGCCACCTCTTTCGCCTTCGTTAACTTGCTAGAGTTGGTTATCTTCCCACTTCTGAAATATAAATACTTGTGGACTTGAGGGATCAAATTAAATTACTAAGAAAGTTTGTAAACAAGCAGACTCAGTAGGTGTGAGGTAATTTTTAGTTGGAAGAACAGATGTTTCCGGTGTATATTCGGCATCTACTTTTCGAAAAAGAGAAGTGCTGGTACATTTTTCTTTACACACCGAATGAAATTAAACGAAAAGATCAAAGGCGAATGTACACGTGTCTTTGCTTTTAGAATGGATGTATTATCCATGGCGTTTTTGTACACACAATGACATAAGGTAAATTCTAAGTTCTAATATATAACGATATTTGAAAGAAGTGGTATATAGTGTATGAATGATAGGGCGGAATTAAACATATTATAACTTGTATAATAGAAAGGAAAATTATCCTTAAGAAGAATATAAAAGAGAAATAATTGGTCTTGGAATCATGAAAGTTTCTCTATGATCATGACAAATAATGCAGCAACCCATTGAAGTTAATAATATGTGATTCGAATTCGGTTGAAATGAAAATCTAATAGTGTTGTTTACGTCTGTTTATTTAACGGCATAGCAACTTCATATATCTTATTTTATGGTACTATTTACCAACCCCTCCGCTCGGGCAGGATATGACACAAGGTCAGTTTTTAAGCGGAGTTTAACAGGTTTTGAATTCAGAGTTTTCCTTCTCCTAGACTAGTTGCCTCACCAAGGCTGAAGAACCTAGTCCGTCCTACTATTTATCCATAGCTGGAGGGAGAATAAGGGGGTTCATATCTTATTTTATGGTGGTCTGTTATTCATTTGTAAATACTGATTATAATCATAAGCATATTTTCAATGTTCCATTTTGTTTTATTAATTTAAAATCATTGGAAGTGCCCGTGGTGGATTGGAGGTGTCCGTGGTGTAATGGTTATCGTCGTAGGAAATGGACACGGCGACACAAGTTCAAATCCTGGATCAACCTAATTGCATTTCACATAGCAGTAATACACTTAGGAAAGGTATGAATCCAATTATTCTCCCTCCAGCTATGAGTAAATTGTAGGGCAGACTAGGTTCTTCAGCCTTGCTGAGGCAACTAGTCTTGGAGAAGGAAAACTCTGAATTCAAACCTGTTAAACTCCGCTTAAAAATTGACATTGTGTCATATCCTGCTCGAGCTGAAAGGTTGGTAAATATGTATTAATCTAAAACCATTTCTTTGCACACATCTACGATAAACATTATTTCTTTCTAATAAAAATAGCTGGCATAAAAAATAGGTTTCAAAGAAATATTTAAATAAATAATTTTCATTGGTTTGCACATGCTTTAATTAATCATTCCTAATTGTAATAACTTGCAGACAGTTATATGGTATAAATATTTCTATCTAATAAGATCATTATTAAACACATACTGTAATTACATGTGTATTACAAACACTTATGTGTAATTCTAACACGCACCACAAACTTTTGCCTACGAAATTCTGGAAAAAATACATCTTGTGTATATTACTCACTGCCTTTTTAGATTTTGTAGCAGGTAAATTCAGCCTCAATTTATCGGTTGTTTAAAATTTTAATGGTTCATAATGACAAAAAAGTTTGTATATACTTTACATCATGTTTTAAAACATAACATTTATATTTGACAGAGAGTCTGAAAATAGATGCAAGCCATTAATCAGATAATGATTTTTATTTGGACAAGCGTAATGGTGGTCATTTGGAACACGCCCTGTAAAAATGCACCTTTGAGCTAGAAATATCAAATCAATATTTTTTTTGGTTATTATTATATCAGCGTCCAGGATATGCATTCTTATTTTGCGTTCGTTGTATCAGTCATAAATAATTGTCGTATTAATGATTGCATCTATATGGGAGAGTTTTGAATGATTTTGTCTCCAAATAAGTCGTGGCGAACAATATTTTTCCTGACTTATTAATGGCATTGTTATCGAGGATTGATAGTTGTTATAGTATACTAGTTTTAATTCTAAAATAATAAACAACTCAGTATAATTAGTAATATATTTATTAGCAATCACATGGGTCCCATGTATATTGACACACCCTATATTTAGGATAAATTCACAAACACGTTCACGTCAAATACAACGTAGCAGCGAAAAAAAATTTACATGAGGAAAAAAAAAATCATAAACAGAGATTTCCGCGGATATTTCTTTACAGCGATATAAAGTATTAGTTTGGGCAATAGATATATCCTATTTTTAGTCATTGCATCTAAAATTTGGGGAAGCATTTGGCGGGAAAACGTAAATCATATACTTCTCATGCATGCTGGACACTGCTGGAGAAGCAAGGACGAGATCGTAAGTGATGTGCTCATGTGGACCCCGCATATGGCCAATCAAAAGCAGGACGACCAGCTCGAACATTCATACAGTAGCTGTGTGATGATACGGGATGTAACCCCGAAGACCTGCCGAAGGCGATGAATGATAGGGAGTCGTGGAAAGAGAGGGTCAGGGATATCCGTGCTAGCCGCACGACATGATGATGATGATGATGATACCCTAATAATTACAATATTTCGCCCATGAATGGGACTGTGACATCTAGAAAGTTAGGTAAATGAAACTGTATCATAAATTCCTCTGTAATCCAGAAATAGAGCCCACATGGATGTATATTAGACTTATACCTAGAACAAACGTTAGTTTTTGGGGAGTGGGGCTTATATCCCCTCTGGGGTACAGTCAGGTTTTTCTAAGACCTGCTAGCAGGGTGCGAGTTTTTGTTTGTTTGGGTATTTTATGGCATATAAACCCTTGAAAGTTGGAGGTGCCCGTAATGGTGTAATGGTTATCGTCACAGGATATGGACACGGTGATACGAGTTCAAATCCTGAACAAGACTGATTGCATTTCACATAGCACTAATACCCTTGGTAAAGGTATGAATCCAATTATTCTCTCTCCAGCTATGGGTAAATAGTAGGGCAAAGTAGGTTCTTCAGCCGTGGTGAGGCAGCTAGTCTAGGAGAAGAAAAACTCTGAATTCAAACCTGCTTTAAAAATTGACCTTGTGTCATATCCTGCCCGAGCGGAGGGGTTGGGTAAATAGGATCAACCCTTGAAAGTTAATTAATACCAAATCCCGTTTACACACACACACACACACACACACACACACACACACACACACACACATTTGGTCAAATAGTTAGAGACAAGGATTGTGTTGTGAACAGGTGCATTGTCCAGGTGGAAATGCCACTAACCCGAGTTGAAGAGTGCTGGCTTCTTCCAACGGAACCTCTTCCTGAACTCCCTTAAAACCTCAGAATAGTAACTCTAACCCTAACCCTTTGACCAATCAACTCTGGTGTTCTGACTTCCTTACTCTTCCCACACCTCTCATCATTCCTCACAGATTCCCTGCCTTCTTTGAATCTCTCATGCCACTCAAAAACTGATGCTCGATTCCATACGTTTCGCCGGTATTTTTTCCAAGTTTAAAACAGAATTTTATTGCATATCGTTCTTCTAAAGTGTCCTGACGTCCAGATTGGATTTTTGAAATTCACCAGCTATGTCAATCAGGCTTTAGGAGGGTGTATCCTAGTTCCCGCTGTAGCTGTTCATTTAAACCTGAAATCATACAAATTGGTCAGTCATCTCATAAGATGTATAGCAATAACATACTGAATTTTCAACAGTCTACAACAATTTTAAATGGTTGTAAAAAAAGTCTGGAAACTTATTGAATGCACCATGTATATATATATATATATATATAGATATAGATATATACACCCCACACACACACATGTGTATATATATATATATATATATATATATATATATATATATTGTAAGAATTTGGAAGCTGGGGATAGTCAAATTCATATTTTACTCATGAATATATACTCCATCTCTCTCTCTCTCTCTCTTTGTCTCTCTCTCTCTCTCTCTCTCTCTCTCTCTCTCGTCTTTTCTCGTTTCCCTTGCAGATGAAGAGAAGTTTGAAGAGTTCCGAATTCAACTCTTCAGACTTCTTCAGAATTCAACTCTTCAGACTTCTCGTGCTGACCGATTGACGGTCAAGTTTACCTAATATATGGGTGTATGTAGTGGCAAGCAGCCCCAGGTAACAAGCGATCTTTTTGGAGGCAGAATGCTGATCAGCCAAGAAGCCCACGTGATTCGAGGCCGCAGGAAGGTCGAATCTTCAAAGAAGAAAAGTCAGACAAGTCAGTTGGCCAAAAGATCGCATAACAGGAAGACGTGTCTATGATGCAAAGACTAAATTGTCTTTCCCAGGCCAGCTCTAATTGGAAGATTTAATATGCCGCCAGGAAAAAAAAAAAAAAAAAAAGAATTGCATAACTCTTTTGTTTATCGACTGACAGCGAGAAAAACCAGAGATTAAAAAATGAAAAAAAAAAAATGAAGATTTACGCAGAAAGAAAGAAGGAAGGAAAGAGAAATTAAAGGTTGGTGAAACGCGACACCACAAAAAAATAAAAGGAAAAAAAAAAGAAAGAAAAATTAGTGGTCGGTGAAACGTGGCACCAGAAAAAAAAAGAGAGAGAGACAAATGTATGAAAAAAAGTAAAATAAAAATTAAAAAAAAAAAGAATTGCATAACTCTTTTGTTTATCGATTGACAGCGAGAAAAACCAGAGATTAAAAAAATGAAAAAAAAATGAAGATTTACGCAGAAAGAAAGAAGAAAGGAAAGAGAAATTAAAGGTTGGTGAAACGCGACACCACAAAAAAAAAAAAGAAAAAAAAGAAAGAAAAATTAGTGGTCGGTGAAACGTGGCACCAGAAAAAAAAAGAGAGAGAGACAAATGTATGAAAAAAAGTAAAATAAAAATAAAAAAAAAAAAAGAGAATTATGATAAGCTTTCATTTTAATGTTGTTTTACTTTATGCTTACCCCGTTCCTACCGCACGCAAAACACTATTTTTACACACATCATAACAATAAATATTCAAGGTGAATTGTCACCAAATTTTTAAACACTAAACATTTTCATTTTTGTCAATTAGACTATGTTACGTCGGATACATACCTTTATTTTTTTTGGGGGGGGGGTTGATAATATAAAAAAAAATATTTTAAATTGTGAATTTCATGACGTCTTCATTTTCGGCTTGTTTGAACATTTCTGTCATAGTTTTCCCTTTTTACTTGTCTGATCTAATACCAGCAATATATTTGGCGTTGTTCGGGCGTTGGCGGAAGTAAAAGGGTCGGGACTAAAATCTTGTCACCTTCGCCGACAGTAAACCAGTCAGAGAAGTTTCGTGACAATATATATATAGATGTTTTAAGATTATGCATATTATCAACAATATGAATCAGACAATGAAAGTAAGTATTATATTAGATGAAATCAAAAACTAAAAGACCATTGGATGAATCGTACTTTTGGTATTGGTAGCGAAAAGAGGTTTTCTTCCCTTTATGCAAACGGCCGGGAGACTAATTGTGAAAGAAGTATTGTTACCAGTATATGATGAAACATAGAAGTCAAACTGATATTATTATTTTTTTTATTATTATTATTATTTATTTTCTTTTGAGTGTTTTCCACACCAGCGTTAGTTGATGGTTTCCCACAGGAGTTGTGTGATAACAAGTCCCCTCATGTCTTCCGGACTCTTCTCAGTATTCTGGCCGATCTCAATAATGCAGTAATTTTTATGGTCTCCACTAGTCCTCTTATTTTCCAGTCGTCCAGTCCTCAGTTTTCTTGTTCTATGGTTCATTTTTTATGTTCTTCTCTGGTCCACTTCAAGAATGGTCCCGAGTATCTTACGAGGGGGACAGTCCAAGTATTTATCTTTTTGACACGGTTCTTGCTGTAGGGTTTTGTCTTCAGTAATTTACTGGCTTTTTTGAGATACTTTTTTTTCCCTTCATTTACTGTTGTTTGATGGCGTTAGCTTATAATATCCCCAAGTATTTGAAGTTTTCCTTTTCTCCGAGCATTCCGGTGACTACTTCATTTGGTAGTTTGACTCATTCCGTATTGTGTCGTTTGCCACTTTTCATTATTAATATGATTCCATTCCTTTATCTTGACTGTACATTCTCACAGTTTGTATTAGAGTTTCTAACTGTTTTTCGTTTTTGGCAAAAAGTTCGATACCGTCAATGTACATCAAGTGGTTGATCTTTTCCTGTGATTTACTGAGTTTGTATCCTGCTGTATAATTTTCTATAGATGGGGTTGAGCGGCATCATGACTATCCCAAATAGAAATGGTGATAGTACATCTCCCCGGAATGCGCCCCTTTGGATCTTTACCACAGCTAAGCTTTGTGCTCCTGTTGTCACTTCCTCTCAACAGATTTGCGTGGTCTTCCCGAGATACTGTAAAAATTTGGTCGGATATTTTATACATTCTGTAATTATTATTATAATTATTATTTACTCATCGAGAGATTTTCACATCAGTTTTAGCTGATGGTTTTTTACTGGAGACTGGGTGACAGCAAGTCTCCTAAAGCCTCCAGAACACTTCTCAATATCCTGGCCGTTCTTAATAGTGCTGTAATTTGGATGGTCTCTACTCGTCCTCCAATCTCCATGTCCTCCAGTCCCTTTAATAATCCTTTAGTTACAGTACAAAAGCACCAATCACGGTTGGTACATTTGTTAACTTCATGTCCCATAGTTTTTACAATTTCCTAGCAAGATCAAGGTACTTATTCACATTCTTTCAGTTTTATTCTGTGGACAGCCGGGACAGCAAAGTCCTCAATTTTGCAAAGTCTATTTTTTTTGTTGCTGATTATTATAAGGTCTGGTCTTCTGGCTGAGATTAGGTGATTGGTGTGTATGTCAAAGTCCCATAGGAATTTATGCGTGTCATTCTCCAGGACAGCTCCTGGGTTGTGCATTTATCATGTATTCGTATGGTCAAATTTCAATATCATGTACATCTTCCACTGCATTACCTTGCCCACTCAGTCGTGTCTAGTCTTCTGTGCTAATTTGCAGCATTCGCCTACTATGTGATTAATTGTTTCGTCTCTATCACCACATATCTACATTTGCTATTTTTTTTCCGTCTTATCTATTCTCGCTTTGATATGACTGGTTCTTATGGCGTTGTTTTGTACTGCTATGAGGAGAAATTCTGTTTCTCGCTTAAGGTTTCCTTTTCTTAGCTACGGCCAGGTTTCTCGTGTGAGATGTTGTTTATTAGTTGTTTAAAACGTCCATAGAGTCGTTTGTCTTCACATTTTTATTACCTATTTATTTTTGTTCTCTTGTCTATCGTGTTGTCTGTCTCGTCTCTGATTTGAGTTTCCAGTTCTTTTTTATTTTTTTCAAAGAGTTTGACGTCATCTGTGTACATTAGGTGATTGATCTTTTCCAGCGATCTGCTAAGTTTGTTCATTTTCTGAGTATGTTGTTAAGGAGCATTATGACTTCATTTGATATTTTGTACATTTTGCGGCAGTTTATTATCCAGTTTTGTGGCACCATGTCATATGCCATTTTATATACCTTTTCCAGTTCAAAATGGGAGTAGTTCAGTTCAAAATGGGAGTAGTTAATTTCAAAATGGGAATAGTTCGTTTCAAAATGGGAATAGTTCATTTCAAAATGGGAATAGTACAGTTCAAAATGGAAAAATTATTATAAGTATAAATATAAAAAATATTCAATAAATTATTTTAGCAATAAAATTGATAACATTTCATAATATAAAAAAAAAAAAATTCTTCAAGTCATTCATTAGAACACAGCATCTTCTAATGCTACAGCTGCAGGAATCTTAGATTGAATTCCAGCTATGAAACGATTGCATACTTCTGGTGTAACCCTTCCCAATTCTTCCTCAATTAATGAAGTCAAAGCTCTTGCCCTTTGTTCAGTAATTGACAAGCCATCTCTTCTCTCCATTGCAAGAATTCTCACAATTTTAGCAGCCAATTCCTGCTTGACGTAAGCTTTGATTAAAGACCATACATGTTCAATCGGATTAAACATTGGTCTGTATGGTCCCAACCTAAGCACTTCACATCCTAGAAATCCTTCTCCTCTAAAAACTTCTTCAATGTTTGAGTGACATGGGGCATTGTCAACAACCATTACAACTGGACCCCCATATTGTCTCTTTGCAGCTTTTTTATATTTATACTTACAATAATTTTTCCATATTGAACTGAACTATTCCCATTTTAAACTGAACTATTCCCATTTTGAACTGAACTATTCCCATTTTGAACTGGAAAAGGTATTGTCAATCCAGGCCATAGCTAGATTTTTCCATCTGGTCTTGCTCTTGTTTAGGATGTGCTGATCTATGCAAAGTAACTCTGCTGTGCCTCTGGATCCTTTGGGACATCCTTTCTGCTCCTCAATGATTAAACCACAACTTGTCTGCGAGTAGTAAATATCTTCCTTTATTTGTGCTGTTAATATTTTCCATATCACTGGGAAGCAAGTTATGTGTCTGCAACTGTTTGGGGGCGTTTCCTTTGCTTGGGTCCTTTGGTATTGTTGTAAGAGCCTTACCCATCTCACCATAATGGATTCTTCTCACTGTTATTAGTACTGGGAGATTTCGCTGCCAGAAGGGCAGATCAATATCGGTGTTATCTGAACAGTACGAGACTTCTTATCTTTTCTATGTAACTCTATCTTTCTTGTGTAATATAATCTGTTATCTAATATCCATGTTTGCGTTTTCATTATTGACCCTTTCCGGGGCCACAACAGGTATCAAGTACGTGTGCTCCTTGTAGTCATCTGTTCATTTCTAATGCTAGTCTGTCGTGAATGGAGGTGAAATTCTTGAACCAGAACCCATGTATTCCCTCAAATCCTGGCATTTTCCAGTGTGCTATGTTTTAGTGCTGTTTTGAGTATATTGTGTGTTTCCACTTTTGGACCTTCTTCGAGTCCTTCTAATCCTCTTGTCATGTTATTTATCTATTTGGCCTTTTCGTTGAATTTTTTTGGTTGCCATATTGTAGTCCAAAATCGTTCGGTTTATTTGGCATCTGGTTGTTGTTATGTTTTCGTGTCATCTCCTCCCAGTTGTTGATAAAATTTTCTTTCGTTATTTTGGAATGTCCTGTTTTGTCTGAATTGTTTTACCCTTTGTCGATATCTCTTTAATCTTCCTTCTTTTGTCAGTACTTTCTTGTTTATATCCTCAACTTGTACTGCTATATTTTCTTGTGTTACCTTTTTCCTTTTTGTTCCTACATATTCCAGCGTTTTATCAATTTGGCCTGTTTTCGCAGATTTTTTTCTTATCTGCGTTTCCAGTCAAATTTTCCATCCTAGTTTTGATTTTTTCTTCATGCTTTTTGAGAGGATCCAAATTTTTTCACAAACGAAATTCGCCCCTGCATACATTAATTAATTTAATTTGGTTTATTTTATTGGTTTCCGTCTTAACTGTTCTCCATTCTATATTTCTTAATGATGGTAAGGTTGTCTTTTCACTGTTCATAATTCTCTTTAAATTTTCTAGATTAACCTTTTGTTCTTGTGATAATGTTTGTTTCGGTTTTTTTGGTTTTATGTTATTTGGTTGTGTCGTGTTTAAATTTTCCGAACTTGGCGGTTCATATCTGTGAGGCTGTTTTGGCTTGTTAATTGCTGATATGTCTGCTACTGTATAATCGTCTTGTTCATTATTTATTTTCTGATGTATTATTATTATTATTATTATTATTATTTACTCCTTTAGAGTTCTTCACATAAGTGTTAGCTGATGTTTTTTCACTGGAGTTTGAGTGACAGCAAGTCCCCTCAAGTCTCCAGGTACTTATTCACATTTTTCAGTTTTATTCTGTGGTCCGCCGGGACGGGAAAGTCGACAATTTTACAAATTCTCTTTTTTTTGTTGTTGTTGATTATTATGAGGTCTGCTCTTCTGGCCGGGATTAGGTGATCCGTTTCTATGTTAAAGTCCCATAGGAGTTTATTATTATTAATATTATTTTTATTATTATTATTGTTGTTGTTGCTGCTGTTGTTGTTGTTGTTGTTCTGCTTGTTTGTTTGTTTGTTTGTTATGCGTCCTTGGACAGTCCGGCCTTTTACAATCTTCTCACTATTAAAAAATGAATCTTGGCACAGAATATGTACATTACTATTACTTCATCTGTATAAACACGAAATCCTGTGGAGTAAACTATCTGCTTGTTTTTAAAATGCCAGCTTAAATTCTTTTTTTTTCCAAAATCAACCAATCTAATCTAAAAATGTTCTACACTGTTGCTCTTTTTTGGCTGATTAAACATTTTTATCCAAAAATATATAACTGTATTTGCAAAAAAAAAAAAAAAATAAAAATAAAGAATAAATAAATAAAAATAATCCAATTAGTTAGTAGACTTACTTTGCGAAATGTGTCTTGACAGCAAATTTCCAGTTCGAGGAAAAATATTGAGAAAATGTCAACTGTAGTTAGAAATTCCATTAATTCTTATGAAAGTTTCTCTAATCTCTAGCTATAACTGTAATCTTTTATTTTTTTATTATTTTTGCCACTCTTTATTTCAGTGCACACCGATCTCAATATATGATACTCTCCAATTTCCATGTCTCGGTCCTGGTACCCAAGCCTGAATATAATATTCTTTATGAGGTTTTCTTAGGGTTTTATTATTTTTCAAACATCACTTACCTACCTTGAAATTGAATTTTTTACCATCCTGCCAATTATTCCATTTGCCCTCAATATAGAAGACAAAATATGATCGTCATATCTATATGTACGAACAAAGCCAACCCGAAGACTGCACCCCACGTTTACAATTATTTTGATGCGAGAATCGGTATTGAAAATAAAAACAATTAGAACAGGTCCACAAGATTCATTGCCGAAAAAAACGAACAAAAAAAAGTTGATATATAAAATAAATAGTTACAAGAGGGACGTCTATAATAGAAGAGAAATGGTAGTTACCTACCTGATGAAAGTCATGATCGCAGAGTGTTCTTGGCTGTATACAGCATAATAGATATCTATGTATGTAGGAATGTGAACTTGCAGTATTGTGTTGCATGAATTACAGTAATTTTGTTTTCAATAATCTACGATGTCCGCTGGCAACAGACATCCCAGAGCGATAGAAACATGCGTGTAGCTGCAAGGCTATGCTGTGAGGAAAGAAGCATCTGGATCATATTCATTGCTAGATGCTTGAAGCATGCCTTAGGGGAGATACCAATGGAGCTATGCTATTTTAGGTACGACACGCCAGAACGCTGCAGGTTCTGCACTTATAAAAAATAGATTCCGTTGAAACTTTCGGTGAAATTAATGGTGAAGTAAGATAATTGATACAATTCTTCCGCAGTGGGGATGGTGGCGTTATCTTTCGAGTAATGTTCAATGTTCCATGCAAGTAAGCAATTGTTGGTGAGTTAGATTCTCACCGGTTAATCCGTCTTTCTGAGTTTGTATCACAATTAAAATGATTAGTTTGTTTGTTTTGTTGGGTTTTATGGCATATCAACCTTTGTAGGTTATTTAACGCTAAATCCATTTTTATATAAATAATCTGTTCTATTGAAAACAGTTCAGTTTAGCATAAGTACACAGTTTAATTGTCAAAAACATTTCCAATTTCAAACTATTTAAGCAGTTATATGTAATAATTCAGTTAAGTGTAAATACAGTTTTAATGTCGAAAAACAGTTCTATTTGAAATAATTCAGTTAAGCATGAGCACGCAGTTTAAGGGTAAGTATGGTTTAATTGTCAAAAACGTTTCTATTTAAAGCTATTCAGTTTACTTAATTCATTTTAGCATTAGTATGCTGTTAGTTCTATTTAACCCATCGATAGGGCTCCATCAGGTGCTACCACTCTGGGCTAGAGTGGACCTGGGAGCTATGGCAATGAAGGTGTACTCCGCATTCCCCAAAGCTCCAGCACTGCTGGAACCTCACCATCAGATTGTTTAGTGTTTTATCCAGGACACTCGTTAGTGGGGAAGTCTTCCCCCTCTGCAGAGGTGTAGTCAGTGTATTCTACAGCCCCTGACTGGGTAACAATTAAAATGAGTTTAATGAATGTCTCCTATTCTGAGGAATGCTTATAATTACTTTTAATAAAATATCCATAAATATACTCTTATTTTTTAAAAACAAATACCCTGTCTATCTTATTTTTAGTCGCGTATGTTGACATTGTAACATTGATAATGTATTCAATTGGTCGTGGAAATAAAGCGGCAAAAAAAGGTGCTAATTTGACAGAAGAAGCGTACATTTAATAAGTGAAAATATAAGTAAAGTTGGCGACCGTAGTCGAGGGCGGCCCGAAGGCTCCCTTTTCAATAGCTACTACACCGAGGTGTAGGGGGAGGCGCTACTCCTTTCTCTGGATTGCTCCACTTTACCTTTGATACATACCTTATATTGCTAAGTGTTAAACACGGAGGTATCAAGATCCATTTTAAAATCTTTCGTTTGATACGACCTGGGATTGAAATAAGTCTCCTGGACCATTGGCGAACACTCTGCCTACTTGGCCAATGAGCCTGTATATAAATATAGATATAAACGGAAGTTAAATGTCAAAATAACAAATTGTGAGAATAAATATTTCTCTGATGTTCAATGAATTCAGCTTATTGAATTAAGAAAATTATTTTCGTAAAAATTGTATTTAATTTGACATTAATCACTTTTAGAAGATTGATACGGGTATCCAAGTTCAAACCCTAGCAAATCTGATTGCATTTAACTGTAGGTTTTTATAGATTTATCAAAAGAACATGTCTATCTTTTTCTTCCTTCATTTTATGGTAAACAGGATAACTGAACGTTTGTTTTAGACTTGGTAAGGTAAAATTCTGAGAAAATGACAATTCTGAATTCAAACCAGATGTAACATGCTTACAATTATCCTTGTAAAAAGCCCTAGCATAAAAGTTAAGTAAATACATACAAGAAATAAATTTTAATCACGTAACAGAAGAGACGGGAGTCTTCATTGTGTAAAGGCCAATGTGCTGGTGTGTAAGATCGTTCATTGTTTGCTCTTCCGAACCCCAGTCGCGCTGATATGCTTATTCACATATTGATATCTTTAAAAATGTATTAATCCCTTACCCAATTAATGCCCAGTCAGCTGGGGCTGTAGAATACACTGACTACACCTCAGCAGAGGGGTAAGACCCCCCCACTAACGAGTGTCCTGGATATGACACTAAACAATCTGATGGTGAGGTTCCAGCAGTGCTGGAGCTTTGGGGAATGCGGAGTACCCCTTCATTGCCATCGCTCACAAGTCCACTCTGGCCCGGAGTGGTAGCACCTGATAGGGCTCTATCTATGGGTTAAATAGAACTAACAGCATACTTATGCTAAAATGAATTGAGTAAACTGAATAGCTTGAAATAGAAACGTTTTTGACAATTAAACCGTACTTACACTTAAACTGTGTGCTTATGCTTAACTAAATTATTTCAAATAGAACTGTTTTTCGACATTAAAACTGTATTTACACTTAACTGAATTATTACATATAACTGCTTGAATAGTTGTAAATGGAAATATGTTTGACAATTAAACTGTGTAATTATGCTAAACTGAATTGTTTTCAATAGAACAGATTATTTACATAAAAATGGATTTGGCGTTAAATAACCTACAAAGGTTGATATACCATAAAACCAAACAAAGCAAACAAACCAAACCTTACCCAATTAACTATGGGTGAAATAGTACAGGCACAATTCTTCATCTCTGATGGTTTGGCATTAAATAACCTGAGAAGGTTTATATGCCATTAAAACAAAGAAACTAAACAAAATCCAAACATGAAATTTACATTTGGTATTAGCAACGGGATAAACACAGTTAAGTTTATGTATACGTTTATTTATAAGTTTATATTCATGTTTGATGTGAAGAAATTTATCTTAACATTAAAAAAGATTTGTAACTTCCCAATTAATAATGTATTTCTTTAATTCGACAAAAGGAAATATCATATATTAATTTTTTTAATCTTTTAATAACTTATGATATATCTTGAAATGAACAATTTATTCAGAAAAGTTATGACGTGACAGTCCTCACCACACTCTGCACCTTGGGTAGCGAGGACCCCAAATGCCATATCTATTATCATTTTATATACTCTTTTAGAATATTTTAAAATCAGTATTAGGTGATGGTTTTTCACTCGAGTTTGAGTGACAGCAAGTCTCCTCAAGGCTCCAGGACTCTTCTCAGTATTCTGGCAATTCTCAATAATGCGGTCATTTGGATAGTCTCTACTACCTGTCCGCCAACTTCCAAGTCCTGCAGGCTTTTTAATAATAATGATAATAATAATAATTATTATTATTATTATTATTACCCATATAAATGTTCACACTATGCACCCTGGGTAGTGAGGACCCCTAACGTCTTACATATTATTATTATTATTATTATATACTCATTTAGAGTTTTTCACATCAGCGTTAACCGATGGTTTTATACTGGAGTTTGAGTGACAGCACGTCTCCTTAAGTCTCCAAGACTCGTCTCAAGATTCTGGCCGTTTTTAGCAATGCTGTGGTTCGAATAGTCTCTACCCATCCGCCAATTTCCAAGTCTTCCAGGACTTTTAATAACCCTTAAGTTATTATGCCAAACGCACCAGTCACAATTGCCACAATCGTTACTTTCATGTTCCTCAGCTTTTTCAATTCTCTAGCAAGGTTGAGGTACTTATCTTTCTTTTCACTTGCCTTCAGATTTATTCTGTGGTCCGCCGGGACAGCAAAGTCGACAATTTTACAAATGATCCTTTTTTTGTTGATTATTATGAGTTCTGGTCTTCTGGCCGGGATTAAGTGATCCGTTTGTATGTTAAAGTCCCAAAGGAGTTTATGCGTGTCATTTTCTAGGACATGTGCTGGGTTGTGCATAATCCATTTTATTATTATTATTATTATTATTATTATTATTATTATTATTATTATTATCAAATAAGAATAATTGCTTGTACCCATATAAATATGCATAAATCAATAGCATCATAGAGGAATATTTGAAACCACGGGAAATAGTATGCAGTTTATTTGTATTAATAATAGTATACGACTATAATTATTGACAAACGGTTATATCTATTACTTACTTGAATGCATCTTATTATTTAGAAAAATGTTTGACTGAAGCATAAAAAATCCAAATATACTGATAACCAACAACAAATTGATGGTTGATGACATTGTAAATGATAAATTTGAAGCGTATTTTTGAATGATATTTGATTATCGCTATAACTTTCGATATCTGCATACCTAATTTGGACTCCCAATGGAAATTTAATGAATTTTGTATAATTTCTTATGGGCGTTATGGCGTTGATAAAAAGCTTTATTCGCATTATGCAAACATTCCGATACCTTCTGATGGGGAAAACGATTTTGGTTTTCAGAGTATTACTGGCGACACACCAAAAATCCAATATTGGACGCTGTACGTGATGGACTGGGATTTGACTTTGGCTTGCTGATCATTGTTAGTGAATATTATCCTTACTGTTTGACCTATGAATCGGACTTCGTTCCAAAAAACGCTATGTTTAACATACGACACTAGGACAGAGAAGAAGCGGTGTTAATCATTTGAAAGTAAGCAGTGTAAGTGAAAATTGTAAGAGTTGAACTCGTAAGAGAATCTTAATTGATTCAATATTATTAGGGTGGATAAACACATTTTGCAAAGCCAAAAAAAAAAAAAAGACAGTAAATTTCCGGCAGATGCCATCTGGCTATTATTAAAAATAATCAGAAAGGAAAGATAAATTGTTTGCAATAAGAATTCGAGGTTTCGACCTGATGAAAAAAATTCTGTCGTTTGGTAAATGTTAGAAACTTTTCTTTGCCTACATATTTGAAAATCAGATTCTTGAAAAAAAGATTGTTAATTCAACTAGGAATGAGGGCAACTTGAATATAGAGATAGTGGGGGAAACAAAAGCGCTTTTAGACTTACTGATACCAGGCATGGTTCAGAGATTAAAAAAAAAAGTTCGCTTGAGTTAAAAGGGAGGATTCAACTTTCGAGCCTCCGAAATATGGTTGGACAAAAAGCTATATTTGGAAAAGCAGCTTGGAAATTTCGAAAACTGGGTAATGAGAATTTGATATCAAAAATGAACATAATTTACACAGATAGCCCTAACAGTTTTCAAACACAAAATTCACTCCAAGGTGGGCTCTTTGTCATTTTAGACCAAGGATAGATTCCAAATGGAGAGTACAAATAGGAACTGGAGAGATTCTGAGAGAGTCCAAAGTAGTAGAACAGGAAGAAATAGTGTCATTTGGAATTTGGAATCACATATCAGGAAAGGTAAAAAGAGATCATGATAATTATTTAAAGATAGCAGAGGTAGACTTTTGAGAAGGTCCAAAACCGAAAAATTGCAGGGCGATGAAAAAGGTAACTCGATAAGAGCCAGAATTTAAGAAATATGAAAGTTAATCTGAGAATTAAGTAAGATAGATTATGAGTTACCAGTTAATTTTTTAAAGGTCTTGGAAGATAAAGATGTCATCAAATGTGACGCCTGAAAGATTAACCAGGGAAGATGATACGTGTGGCCATGGTGAAGAACCTATGGAAGAACAATTAAGTGAGTGGAAAAAGGGTATAAAAGTTATTCTTCAACTCCAACGAAAATAAAGAAAAATATCATAGGTTGAACAAGAATTTCCAGCAAAATGAAAACTGACGAGAGAGACAGGTTTTACACCTCAAGAAGACCTAGCCACACCTCCTGAAGGGTATAATAGGTTAAAACGTGATACATCGAATCATGAGCTCTCGACACAATAATCGGGGCTGTTTTGTGTGCAGAAACATTTCCTAATCATGTATGATGTTGGCAGTTGCTGTGGAAACTGAATTAGTTAGTGTTGTCACATTTAACTAAGAAAATATCATAAGAATTAAGGGAAAACAAATGAAACGCCTTATGAGTAAAACAGTAATTCATGTATTTGTTCTCAGGATTGGATGGTAGAAAACTATTGGTAATGCTTGAATAAAAATGGAAACTCAATCAAAATACGATATTTAAAAAGATATATCAGATGATCGTAACACAATAGAAAAAAATGTTAATTCAGGTAATAAACTTAAAGCTATATGATATATTGTTGGATTGATTAAATTTTGTGGTGCTTAAATCAGAAAAGGCCAGAACTCCGACTGAACAGAGTATGTATACAAGGAAAAATAACTCCAATTTTTGCATTTCTTTGGCCATGAAACCGCAATCATGGAATTTCAGTGGAAAGATATGAATACTTATTCGAGGGAAAATGATTTTTACCAATAAGGCAATGGAGAGTTGTTGTTCCTGTTGTTTGGACGTAATTAAATATTATATTCAGAATAATACCTGAAGATATGAAATTCACAAGGAAAAAATGGAAAAAAATGGAAAGGATAAAAGCGTTTTTGCCGTGGTTATTTGAGAGAATATTCATATTAATTGTGATAAGGTTAGAATTACTCAAGAAAAAAAGTCATATTCTGGTTATTTGGCAGTATGCAAGCAATCGGCGAGGAAGTGGTTGATATATCAGAGAATATGACGAGCGAATTACAAAAATTACATTACTTCATTCAACAAAATTTCCAGTCCATTACGATTACTAATACGGTGTGTCAGATCAGCCAATCTATGATAACATCATTAGAGTATATCCGGGTATAGTTAGGCATATTGTCATTAAAACATTATTCGCCAAATATGAAGACACCAATTATCTGATAGAATAATTATTGAAAGTACAAGTCGATTTACTTCATCATTTGAGATTGCAAAAATTCCTGCTGTAGAGTTATTGAAATATTTTAATGCCTTGAATTGTATAATACTGTTAGAAGATAACATTATTGGTGTTAGTGTCAATCCAATAGATAGATAGGGATAGTACTTTTGAGATATATCATATAATAAAGTTGTCTACCAGACACCCTCTGGTAGGACAGAAATTGGGGGGTGACTCACAAGCACAGAATCAAAGCAGAATTCATAGCCCTGGATTTGGTCAGAAGAAAATTGGTTATTGACGAAGCGAGAAGCAGAAAAGTGTAAAACTGCTAAATTAAAGACGTGTACTTCAGTGAGCCTGATTTATGTGGTAGGTAATCACAGGTTGCGTAAGCTGGAATTATTTAAAGGGAATAGAGAGGACATTAAAGCAATTGTCAAGGAGAATGGTTGACAAATACTATATTACCACAAGCTATCAGAGTGTCTGGTGAAATCTGGGTAGTTGCTATCCAGACTGAAATAGAATTATCGAAGGTGTTTGAACGAAAGCCCAATAAGACAATAAAAGTTATACACCCATTATCTTAGATAGAATGACCGTTAGGATGTTGAGTATTTTGAGTATCTATCTCTCTCCGCCAACACATTATAATCTAGACGACAGAAGGTTCTTAGAAAATGAGTCATTTATCAAATTAATTCGGACAAATCATCGTAACTGGACTGAATTTTAGTCATGGAATTCCTTGAAATGTCTTTAACAAAAATGTTTGAGTTATTAAATCCTGTGAAGAAAATTAATATCGAGCAGTTGAAGGGTAAACTAAATTCAATTAGAGGAACAAATTAAATTTGGGAAGATAATTCCGCGACTATAAAGACGTTACTTTCTTCTAGATCATTAACAATTGAGTTGCATATTTCATTGTCATTCGACTTGGACCGAATGAGAAGTGATAAAACGGCTAAATAGAACAAAGTAAACAAGAAAAAGTGTTGTTACTTTTCTAACCTGTGTTGACTTTATTGTATGTCGGGTGTGTGTATATGTGTGTGTTGTATAATTATTTTGATGTAACCTCTGGCCATCCACCAGTTCAACACTTAGATGACTTCATCAAGTAACATTCTCACCTTCCTTGATCAAAACACAACATTGGCAGACAGGTGGATGGTCGTAAAGAACACGGACGCTGTCACACCAAACGGAAGCGTGCCTACTAAGAGGATACCAGCGGTGTCCCACCATCAAAGTTTGCATTGACAGATTGCCGTGACCAGGTTCGACCCCAGTCGTTTACATCATAAATAAACGTCAATCAAATGTACCATCTTTTAAAAAGATTATATGTTTACCGTGCAAGAATTCACTTTTATCTACACAGGAGAAAATTGGCTTTTATTTTCTTGTTTGAGAGGACATGTCAAAAATTAATTTGTCATATTCAAATAAAGACAATTGAAATCCTTGTTTAAATCTAATTTGCTATTTGATTAATTTAATTGTTCCTCAGTTTGTTATGCAGTACATAAAAAAAAGGTAGGATTGAGTGTAGTGTTTCTTTTTCTAATGTTTATCCTATTCCATTTATTCTTCGATTGATTGATTGATTGATTATAATAAAGGCAGGTCAAATCGTCTAGTATTATTTTGTACCAAGAGGTTTGGGATTCGCGTTTACTGTCCGTTTATATAATCGCTTTTTGCATATTCGTTTCTTGAGTAGTCTTTTCTTTCTTTTAGTGGGAGATATTTGCACACTATTGAATACAATCATAGGTTAAATTGATTAATTTGAAACTTAAAAGGAATTACCTCTCTAGGTCAGAGTGGACTTGGGAGTAATGTGAATCTACTCTGATTAGATTTACAGAAATTAAACTTTAAAATCAGATGCATTTTAGTATTCTACTTAGATTACTTCTTTAGTGAGGGGTTTTGCAGCGCGACAGAAAAATGTTTGCATATTATATGTCAAATTGAAAAGATGTTTTTCGCCATATGAATTAATTAAGATAAATTTGTGTCTTTTATAGACAGAATGCGTACGTTTAGGGACAAAATAACACTAAACGATTTGACCTGCCTTTATAATAATCAATCAGTCAAAAAAATAAATGGAATAAAATAAAGATAAAAAGAAACATTAACCTCAACCCTACCATTCTTTAATGTACTACATAACATAAACAGAGGGACAATTTATTGAATCAAATAGCAAATTAGATTTAACAAAGGATTTTCATTATCTCTAGTTAAATATGATAAATCAATGTCTGACAAGTCCTTTGCATAATTTCTTTTTTTTTCTTTCTGTTTTTAAATAACCTATTCATTTTTTTTTAATATATGGTTTACTGGAGAGCAGATTGATCAAAACAGTTAAACAAATCATCACACTCAAACCTGTACACATTCACTGTATGGGACAGCAGGTGAAGCAACTTTGGAAATTTCAACTTCGGACATCAGCTCTCTCTTTAGCAAATTTCACACGATATCTACCACAGCCAGCCTCCCACTCTCAAGCTTTGACGCTCGCAAAAATACTATGGCAGTAGTTGTTTTGTAACTAACGAAACAATTGGTTAATTTGTTTTAATTCATTAACATTTAACTGTACATATTCACCAACCCCTCTGCTCGGGCAGGATATTATACAAGGTCCATTTTTAAGCGAAATTTAACAGGTTTGAATTCAGAGTTTTCCTTCTAGAAGAGTTGTCTCACCAAGGCTGAAGAACCTAGTCTGCTTTACTATATACCTATAGCTACAGGGAGAATAATTGGATTCATACCTTTCCCAAGGGTATTAGTTCTATATGAAATGCAATCAGTCCCAGCCAGGATTTGAACTCGTGTTGCCATTTACATTTCCTACGACGATAACCATTAAACCACCGGCACCTCCTTAGCATTTCCATTTCCTACGACGATAACCATTACACCACTGGCACCTCCTTAGCATTTAATTCAATGAAAATATTTACCAATCATTTTTTCATACGCGGATATGATAATTGTGGTGTTAAAGGGGGTGTGATGCAGAGTAATCTTATACACATAATCATTTATAAAGCAAACTTTTCAAAATGTTCTATTGTTCGCACCCTAACTTTATTTTCACATAATTTTTAATCTTTAAAGTGAAAATTCTGTAAACCAACGTTGAATAAAATCAAAGCTCTAAAGAGGGAAATAATGTTTTGGTTTGTTTTGGCTTTATGTCATAACAACTATTTTAAGTCATTGAATGCCAAATCCATTTTCATAGATATAATCATTTCTATTTCAAAAATTCAGTTTAGTATAAGTACTCAGTTTAAATGTCAAAAGTAGTTCTATTTCAAACAATTCAGTTAAGTATACGTACACAATTTAAACGTCAAACACAGTTCTGTTTCAAGCAATCCAGTTTAGTATGAGTACACCGTTTAAATTTCAAAAACAGTTCTACTTTAAACAATTGGATTTAGTATAAGTCTATTTTTACACACAGATAAAGGTAAAAACAGTAAATTTCAAACGATTCAGTTTAGCGTAATTACAGTTGGTTTTTATTTAACCCATAGAAAAGATCTAATCAATTCCAGCACTCTAGGCTTAAGTGAACTAGGGAGAAATGGCAATGAAGGGGTGGTCCACATTCAACAGCGTTGTGGAAGACTGACTATTAGATTTACTTACATATCTTGGACACTCATTAGGGAAGTCTTACTTCTCTGCAGAAATTCAGTCGTTGTATCATTCAGCCCCAGCTAACTGAGCAAGAATTAATTTTTCAAATATATAGTTCATCATAATAATAAGAAAATACTGTTGCGTAGGGGAAAACCTACGCTGTTTAGTGGTTAACAAGTTGAAATACAACATCGTAAGAAGTGAGTTCGAATTGTAATCCCATTCAAACTCTTGAGAGAAGTATAAGTACTTTAATTTTGCTTAGATGTGGCACAAGGCCGAATAAATGGGGAGGCTAATGAGAGTCGAACTTACTCGTAAAGCTTTCATAGTTCTAACTTGACCAACATGATACCACCATAGGCGCCCAGATGTGTATTATCCTACTGCCCGTGGTGTAATGGTTATCGTCATAGGAAATGTACACGGCGACACGAGTTTAAATCCTGGACGAAAACTAATTGCATTTCACATGGCACTAATACCCTTGGGAAATGTATGAATCAAATTATTCTCCCTCCAGCTATGGGTAAATAGTAGAACAGACAAGGTTCTTCAGCCTTGGTGAGGCAACTAGTCTAGGAGAGGGAAAACTCTGAATTCAAACCTGTTAAACTCTGCTTAAAAATTGACCTTGTGTCATATCCTGCCCGAGCGGAGAGGTTGGGTAAATAGAATTATCCTACTTATTCGCAAGAGCTTTTGGTTAAATAATACAACTACTGTTCTTCTTTAAGGCTAAGTACTAAATAGCTCATGAAAGATTATATGCCATGGAACCAAACACAATAAATCATTAAGCACACACACACACACTCACACACACTCTTATATATATATATATATATCAGAGAAGAAATAGAAACAGGAAATGTTTTTGAACAAATATACACACAGTAATGGATCTTTTATCCGATGGTAAAAAGCCTATATATATATATATATATATAATAATTTTATGAAAATAATTCCTACATGGCATTAATATTCATAATCTTAACCTCTATTTCGTGTATTGTGCATTTTATTACGATAATTCAGTCGATTTTTTTTCTTTTGACTAGACATACGTGCTACTTGATTATTTTCAAGTGGCATGCGCATAAGTCGTCTTTTAATTTTTTACTGAATTTTTTTCCGGATATCAGGCTGTAGGATTGGCAAATTGTACAATGAATTGTAAAATCAACTGTACACCAACAGAATAATAGATTAGATATAAAGATTAATATATATATATATTATTTTCCTTTTACATTTTCACTTACTTTCGTCAACTTCACAAAAAATAAACAAATATTACAGTCCCAGATCAAATTAAGATATAGCAAAGCGAAGTTATTCCAACGTTTCTTTTAATGTGAAAAGATGAAAATATTGAACTTAACGAAGAGAATTCATTTTCGATTTACACTGAATCTTCTAAGATCGACTTGAACCCTAACACAGTTTTCCTTTTATTCTGTTTCTTTTTAACAACTTTGAACATTTTTTGTGTCAACCTTATAATTCACGCACCATCATAGAAAACAAAAACGTATTTATATATATATCATCATCATCATCATCATGTTGTGCGGCCAGCACGGATATCTTTGATCCTCTCTCGCCACTCCTCTTTATCGTTCATCGCTTCTGGCAGGTCTTCTGGGCTGCATCCCGTATCCTCACATAGCTGCTGTATGTATGTTCGAGCCGGCCGTCCTGATTTTGGTCGGCCATATATGGTGGCCCATAGGAGTACATCACTTATAAGCTCGCCCCTGCTTCTCCAGCAGTGTCCTGCATGTCTGGCCTGTCTAACTTGGATAGTTTTCGTGATGGGAGGTACGTGGCCGTATATTTGGTGCTTTGTGGGGTGTTGCCTCCATGACTTGTTCAATATCGCTGTATATATATGCATAACATTTTATTGGAAAGCATAATATGATGAGTTTTTTCCAGTCTGTCGTTTTGACTTGGACTCGTTGTTGCAAACACGTGTTTCGCCCATTTGTAAACCACATTTTTTACTACATCATCCTTCTCGGTACCCATCACACATTCTTCTACAAATCACCACATTGGCATGATGGTTAGAGTGTTCGCCAATGGCATAGGAGACCTGGGTTCAATCCGTGGTCGAGTCATAATAAAGATTCAATAAATAGTACTTGATGCCTCCTTGCTTAACATTCAGCATTATATGGTATGGATCAAGGGTAAAGTGGAGCAAAACTGGGGAAAGAAGTAGCGCCCTCCTCTACATCTTCTTGTAGTAGCTATCGAAAAGGGAACCTTCGGGTCACCGTCGACTACTTTTACTTTACTTGGGTTTCTAATAAGACAAAAATGTTATGATAAGCCTGTGTTGAAGCCTGTAGCATTCTGATTCTCCGTTAATTTATAGCCAAAAACACAATATTTTGGTGAGATCAAAATAATGTTTGTTATAAACTGCAGAATTTTCACATACCATTTTCTCTTTATGAAATTTCTCTTATCTCATGAATGGCCACCGTTTATATATATATATATATATATATATATATATATATATATATATATATATATATATATATATCGAACGAATTGAGCACTCTGGTATCCGGTAAGGTATAAAATGTAAATAAAAACGAACGCTGCTACTGCTGCTACTTAATACCTTAAAATTCCCTAGCTGACGTGGTACGCTTGTTGGCCGAGCGGTCTGATACTAAGTCTAACGTAAAGTTTGGTGGGTTTTGATCCCAGCTTCAAGCGTCCTACGTGTCTAGCCACATTGAAGAGTTGTGATACAACAAAGTAGTCTGTCTGTGGTATATATATATATATATATATATATATATATATATATATATATATATATATATATTAGGGGTGTATGTGCGTGTGTTGACGCCAATGTATAGAAACTTAAATTCCAAGAAAAACGAAAACATAACGAAGCGAACTACAATGCATCCTAGGACAGATCAATAAAATCCAAGGAGAGATAATCAGGTTTAGCAAGGCAGACATTAACTGAAGTGATCGAAAAACATCTTGAGAAGAAAATTTAAAACTCTCACCCAAGAAGAAAGAGTTCAGTGACGGAATGAATATTTGTCGAATCTACTTAAAATTATCAATGACGAACTAGACTTAAAACTTGGATAGTTTAGGAAGGAAGACCTTGATACAGTACAGGAAAAAATGAAAATCTAAAAGCTGCTTAGATCTATTCGGGGATCAACCTTACTACTATAACTGTTAAGGTTTATGGTGTACTGCATCTCTATCGTATCTAAACTGAAATCGAGAAAATTCGTTGGAAAAATCAGATCAGCTTTTGGTGGAATTTATCCATAATTTCACAGATAGCGACTATCCTCCTAAACAACGAAGAAATACGTTCGAAGATATTGAGGCAACATTATTGTACGTAGATTTCTCAGGAGCGTTTGATTCCATACATAGTGGAAAAATGACGCTAATACAATTAGGATATGGCCTCCTAAAAAAAAAACAACATTTTCGTAGTAATGATGCTTCACAAAACAATTAAAGCAAAGGCTGATTTAGTTTGATTTGATTTGGTTTCATTTTGTATCAACGATTGCAGTTCTATTTCAAACAATTCAGTTTAACACAATTACGCAGTTTAGATGTCAAAACAGTTCTATTTCAAACAATTCTGTTTAGTATAAGTACACATTTTAGTTCTATTTGACCAATAGGTAGGAGCATATCAGGTGCTACTACATCGAGCCAGAGTAGATCTGAGAGTGATGGCAATAAAGAGTTACTCTTCATTCCCCAAAGCTCCAGCATTACTGGAGTTTCACCATCAGATTGTTTTGTATCATATCCAGGACACTCGTTCGGGAGCCTTATTCCTTAATAGGGATGGAGTTAATGTATTCTCCCCCCCCCAGACGACTAACCCAGAAATCTTCGGTCATCTTATAGTGTCATTGTTGCAAGAATCTTGCAATGAGATACTGTAGCATGGTATCTGTTTTTAATCTGCCCAGATTACTTACTCCGGACGTCGACAGTTTTGATATTAAAAAAAATATTGTTTCACATAAAAAGGCATGAATCGAACGATACCCCGCACAAACTATGGTATATTCACACAACGCATGATCAATTACTTCTCACAGGTGCACTTTTGGAAGCCGTATTTCTACCCCATAGCTTAGAGCAAACAGGACTTGGATTTGGTGTCTATTTAAAGGTACCAGGCTACTAATAGAGGTAAATAATGTGACGGTTCTCAATTAGATATTTGTAATACTATGACACTAGACAGATAAATGTATTACTACGGTTCTCACCCAACCCTTGACGCGCTACGGTACTTGGCATAGACATTTCTATTACGATGTCTTAAGTGCCATTCGGTCGCTCGTTGTAACCTTACGTGAGAAAAAGTGACGAACACACAAAACACTGTCTTCATTCGCTAATATAAAAGTTTATTCGCTACAACACCTCTCAATAGTCATCGAGAGGAGAGAAACAGGGTATGAAAATGCGTTCACCGCTTTAACTAGACGGAGAGAAAAAAGTCTGGAAGAGAGAGACAGAGACAGAGTGCAGGCACAGACCTTGAGATTATGTTAACTCGTTTTCTGTTATATGTCTGGCACATGCTTGCTTGGAGTTTACCTGAAAATGGGGGCTGTAATTTTCGACCCATCTTCACATTAATGTGGCTAGTGCCCTACTGATTTTCCTTTCTAGTTTTCTATCCCGCGTTTCTGCTAACGGCTTTTCTGTTTGATTTTCTTTCAGCCAATCAGAACATGCCAGCTATTTGCTGCTGATACATGACTATTTTTAACCCGGACGTCCGCTGCTAGACTTGCACTCCCGCCGTTCACCTTCACATTTATTTCTACCTTATAGCATTTCTTTCTCCCGCTGCCTCAAGTCTCTCTCTCTCTCTTTCTCTCTCTCTGTCACTCTGTCTCTATATGATATATGATATATATGTATATATATATGCGCGCGCGCGTGTGTGTGTGTGTAATAATGTGTATCTATGTGTGTGTGTTTCTTTGAAAATATGTCATGTAATTATGAAGAGCTACTGTATGTAATGATTATAGAACAATGTATTTTTTCTACGATCCATTTAATTCAGTCTTCAATTTCTAAAGTTTGGTATGATAAGGATAACTATAAGACAGTGCATCATTTTTTGAGTTGTTACCCATTTTCGAACTCATCATCTTAATCGATGCTTAACTTTCATTTTTGAGGAAGATCAACGCTTTTGATCTGTTACGTCCATCAGTCCCGTCTTAATTTCTTCCTTTTATCTTCTCAACGTCAGTGATATATTTTGTACATTTTCACCAACTTGCTTTTCATAAGCTATCCTGCATGAAATGACTGAACCAATCGATGGTCAGGCTTTTAAATCATTTCTATACTTCAATTATCTGGTGTGCGATCGGTCATGCAATTTCTATTCCTTTCTCTTCGATCTAAAAAAAAACGCTTGTTTTTTATCTTCTATCGACAGAATTACACAAAACTTTTGGAAAAGAGACTGTCTCCATTTTCTTTTCTATGAAGCAAATCTAAAAACTTTGCATAAAGCCTACCAGATTCTCGAGTATTTGATGGCTGAGTCAATTGCATATATATCACAATCGACCTAAGCGACAATCTAAAATGCAAATTTATAACGTTTCTTTTGGAAAAACGCCTATATAAGTCTTAGTGAAGTTCTCCTTTTAGTTCTAGTATTTATCATAACCATATAGTCGACAGCATTAGAGCTGAAAATGGTATATTGTTATAACATCACACAAACCGTTTCAATATAAGAGAATTGTTTGAAATCATGTTTGAGATAATTTTGAGTGACGAAGTCTACTGATAAAAAGAAAGATAACGGATTCAAGCGTGCAAAGAAAAGAGTTAGAAGATACCCTATTTAAACAATTACGGACGCGGACTACGCTGATGACATAGTGCTTCTGGCAAATACACACGCTCAAGTCAAAACCCTGTTACATAGTCTGGATCGAGCAGCTGCTGGCATAAGCTTCAATATCAACGCAGACAAGACGGAATACATGTGTTTTCATCAAAGAGTCGGCATCTCTTTACTAAATAGTAATTCTCTGAATCTAGTGCTCAACTTCACCTGCCTAGGAAGCAGAGTCTCATCAACTGGGACAGACATCAACAAGTGACTAGAAAAGGCTTACACAGCTATCGAAAGGCTATCGGTCATATGAAAGTCAGACTTAACCGATAAAATAAAACGCAGTTTTTTCAAAGCAATAGTTGTGTCGATATTGCTATAAGGATGCACTACGTGGACGTTAATTAAACGCATGGAGAAAAGCTTGCCGGCAACTACAAAAGAGTGCTGCAAGCAATATTAAAGAAGTCCTGCAGGCAACACCCAACAAAGCAGCAGCTGTACCGCCATTCATCACGAAAACTATCCAAGTTAGAAGGACGAAACATGCGAGACACTGCTGGAAGAGTGAGGATAATCTCATAAGCGACATAATCATGTGGACCCCTTCACATGAACGAATAAAGACAGGACGACCAGCTACTTCCTATATACAACAGCTCTGTACCGATACAGGACATAGCCTTGAAAACCTACCGGGAGTAATGGACGATAGAGTCGGGTGGCGAGCGAGAGTCGGAAAGATCCTTGTTGGTGGCGCGACATGATGATGATGATGATGATGATGATGATGAATTTTTAAATAGTTTAATACGATGGAGTAATGAATATCAAAGATTATAAATTATGATATCGGATGGAAATAGTTAAAAGAAAATTTGAAATTATCTACTTTTAGTATAAAAACAATAATTTGAAATACAGCAACTATGTAAAATCTATTTGTACTAAGTATGGATACTTGATGCGATATATATATATATATATATATATACTTCTCTACCAAGTGGTGTTGAGCTCTCAAGCGAGGGAACTAATGGTTGCCACTAGCGTAAAGCAAGGCTCTTCTAATGAATTGAGCTCCAGGAAGCCGTTAATCGGATATATTTAAACAAAACAAATGTGATACATAAGCGTTTAAATTTCCTTCGCCTGCGCTGATTTCCTCCAAGCTGAGTGGCAGAATCTTGGATTCGCGTCTCAGTCTGCCATGTATCGAACGCCGCTTCAGGAATCTGGCCTGTCTAGCCATACTGAAGAGTTGTGATACCATGAAACTGTCCGTCTCTGGATGACAATATATATATATATATATATATATATACATATATGTATATATATATATATATATATATATATATATTATCATATAAGAATATTACTTGAAATCGTATACTAGCCTGAAAAAACAACAGAGTTCAACTTAGAATAACCCGATAATAGATGACATGATGTACAATGAACCAGACAATAAAAAACAACAGTATGGAATATGAGATTTGTGCTGTTGACTGATGCCTTAAATCTTATCTGCCAAAGGAGGGAAGCTTATAACCGTAGTACATATTGGTTTTAAAATGGTCACTGATGTTCATTGAGGCTCGGTTTGGTTTCTTTCTTTAATGGCATACAGTTTCTATGGGTTATTTATTGCCAATACCAGCTTTGTAGAAGAACGGGTGTGATACTATTTAACCATCAGCCAGGGAGATAAGGGATTTTATATCTTTCCCAATAATAATTGTCGAAAAGTGAAAAAAAAAAAAAATCACCCGACTGAAGTTCGAACTCACTTATTTCAAGATGCCAGTTCACTGCTTTACCCTTTTCCCTGGGGTGACCAGACTTAATGCTCATCAATTAATCTGCATTAGAATTTTTTTTTTGTTTAACGTGCGTCTTACTTTCAAAATCGCTTTCATGGAAAGAATGAACAATCAATTTTGCCTTAGACTTTTCAAAAGGGGAATCCCTGAGGTGTTGTTGTTTACGTGCTCGTCTGTCATATTGTCGTACGTCAGTTAGAAGTCTCATCATGTGATAATACCATTGGGGAAGGTATTAAAAGCCTCATTCACCATCTGTGGGTTAAGTTATATCACTGATGTTACTCATCAAGGATTGTTTCGGTAATAAATAATCTACGAAGGTTGATATTCAATTAAACAAAGAAAATAACCGTAGCAAAACCAATACTTTTCAATGATAAACGCTTTCTCTCTGTCTTTACCCAAATAGTCACTGGCTTTATAAGTGACCATAATGAGTATTTTTATCTCTCACTTAAACTATGTCAACATTTTATTCTTAGAAAACCAGGCAAACGTTTCGGTTTGGTTTGGTTTATTTCGGTTTTATGGCACATCAAACTTTGTAGGTTATTTAATGTCAAATTTATTTTCATGTAAATAAATAGTTTATTTCAAATAATTCAGTTTAGCATTTGTGCACAGTTCAATTCATCAAAAACATTTCTATTTCAAGTTATTCAGTTGAGTCAAACATATATTTCAAACAATTCAGTTTAGTATAAGTATAGTTTTTGTTTACACACAGTTAAATGTCGAAACAGTTCTACTTCAAACAATTCAGTTTAGCATAAGTGCATTTTCAATGTCAAAAACAGTTCTATTTCAAACAGTTACGTTTAGCATACAAAAAAGGTTCCATTTCAAACAATTCAATCTACCATTATTACGCAGGTTCAATGTCAAAACATTTCTATTTTTTGCAATTCGGTTTAGGATAATTACGCCCTTTAAACCTCAAAGAAGTCCTATTTGAAGCAATTTAGTTTGTCATAAGTTCATACTATAGTTCTATTTGACCTATTGATATGAACCTATCAGCATCTACCACTCCTGGCCAGAGCTGACCTGGGAGCGATGGCTATAAAGCGGTGCTCTGCATTCCCAAAAGCTCTGGCATTACTGGGACCTCACCATCAGATTGTTTTGTACGATATCCAGGACACTCATCGGGGAGGTCTTCCCCTCTGCAGAGAAGCAGTCCGTGTATTCTACAGCCCTAGCAAGCAAACATCTGGGAAAATTTTGTCAATGACTTTGAACAAATTGACTAACTCCCTCACTCCCACGATCTATCCATCTATCTATCTATCTTGCTCGCACAAAGAGAAAAAACATTGAATATTTCAAAATGATTACATTCACTAAGGGAATCATATCTTTGAAAGAATTATTTATTTCCATCATACAAACGTGTATGTTTCCAGCTTGTTGCTTTCATCAGAGAATATTTAGCAATTTACTAATTTTTTGCTTGGATGTGGCACAAGGCGACTTAAATAGGGCACTCAATGAGACTCAAATTCACTCATTTAGTGTTCTCAGACGAAAGCAACACGCCGTAAAATTACACCCATCTAAGAACGAAATATATGATTCTTAAAAAAATATAAATCTCCTTCTGGACCTATTCACTGAAGAAAAAATAAAGATGTATACTCGACGTGAGGAGCGTTTATCTGTTTTATATGTTTTTGAAGTTATGAAGGGGTGTCCTCGGGGTGTAATGGTTAAAGTGATGGACTGCGGAATCGTCGTAGGGAGTTCGTACTCCAGTTGTGCTATTACATTCACTTCCGGGCAAATACCCTTGGGAAAGGTATAAACCCCCATATCCCTCTAGCTATGGGTTAAATAGTACCACTACTGTTCTTCTAGGAGAATAGCTTTGGCATTAAATAACCTACAAAGGTGGATATGCTATTACACAAAGAAACCATGAAGTTATGAAATTTCTTAATTATAAAGTTACTTGAAACCATATGACAGTCTGTAAATTGTTTCTATTAAGTAAAGTTACTTGACACCATATTCATGTTTTCTGTGTGTGGGGGATAATGGTTATTAAATATGAATAGTTACTTTAAAAATATATATGCTTGTGAAAAGACTGTGTTCGATATTAGATAATCCAACGAAGTTTATCATGCCGTAAATCTACCAACCAATAAAACAAGCATCAAAGTAAAGTTGTCTCCCTTTAATCGAGGGCGACCAGAAGGATCCCTTTTAAATAACTACTACATCGAGGAGTAGGGGATGACGCTACTCCTTTCCCTGGATTTATCCACTTTAGCCTTGATACTTACCTTATAATGCTGAGTGTTAAGCAAGGAGGTATCAAGTGCAATTTTTAATGTATTTGGTATGACGCGACCGGAGATTGAACCCAGTTCTCCCGGGCGATTTGAGAACCCTGTACCCATTAGACCAATGAGTCGGTTAATTCAGGTTTGAAGATGGTCCCTGATGTTTACAAGATAATTTTTCTAAAAATATTTCATTCACTTATACCTACCATGTTTCTCACTAACAACATTCTATAACACAAATATTTTTTAACGTGAAATAACCTCAGGACGAAACAAAATTACTTTCTGATATATTTCTTATCACTGTTAGAATTTTAAGGAGTCTGTTTTTGTAATAAGCATTTCCTTACATTGGAGATGTATCTAGTCAGCATGCAAATAACTATACTTTCTTCGGAAGATGTTTCATTTTTCAAAAGGATTAAATTTAGAATCGAAACTAGGAAACAATAAAAGGACTCCAAATTTGGGATATGATTTACGATACGTCTGTTAAAAGAGAAATTGATTTTTTGTCTGTTTCGTAATGCACAATGGAGCAGCATCCATGTATATTGCTATGCAAGAGTCTACTGATTCATCTAGCGAAGTTTAAATGGAGTAAATAATGATAGTAATAATGATAATAATAATAACAAACCATCAGCTAACACTTATGTGAAAAACTCTAAAGGAGTAAAAAATAATAAGAATGAGAATAAGAAGAAGAAGAAGAAGAAGAAGAACCAATCATATCGAAGCGAGAATAGATAAAACTCAACAAAATAGCTAATGTAGACTGTGCTGTGACTGAGACGAAACCATCAATCACATAAAAAGCGAATACAGCAAATTACCACAGAAAGAGTACTAGTCGAGACACAACTGGGTGGGCATGGTGATCCCCTGGATAATGTGGAATAAATTTTAATTTGACAATACCAACAAATGGTATATGTACAACACAGCACCTGTCCTAGAAAATGACACGCATAAACTCCTATGGGACTTTGACGTACACACGGATAACCTAATCTCAGCAAGAAGACAAGATCTTATAATAATTAACAAAAAACAAAAAAGAGAATTTGCAAAATTGTCGAGTTTGCTGTCCCAGCTGACAACAGAATAAAACTGAAAGAATGTGAAAAGAAGGATAAGTAACTCGACGACACCTAGTTGGCCGCTGGTCTCGTGATTACCACATGTGTCAACTGGTTTTTCTCTGTTTCTTTCCACGCCCATGTTGCTTTCAGATCCGAGAAAAGAGAAGATGGATGTGGTCCAGTCGATGAAGGTTGGAATTCGTGTTGGAGAGAAGAAAAGTTGCCAAGCAAATTTAGAAAAATGACGAAAAAAAGCGTTTGTTATTAACAGTAACAAATGTTTATTTACACAGTTGTTTAAATAATTTTTGATCAATCACCGCGAACTGGGGGTGAAAGAAGTTGACTGGCGGAGTTTTAACTTCAATTAGGCAGTGTCAAAATGGCGAATGCAATGGCAGCAGATTTTTCGTTTTGTGTGTCCTTTATTTATGGGCCCGAATCCCGAATGATCAGCTTCTGATTGTTCAGCCAATATGGACTGCCGACCAATGGCTATCATCGTAACAATCCCCCCCCCGGTTTGCCTCTAATTGGTTTAGACAATCGGCCAATCAGCCACAGTCATCGGGAGGTGCTACAAGGAGCAGTCCTGTGGTTGGTTCACCAATGACTTAGTGATTCAATGCCTTGTGCTAAACTTGGTGACGCCAACCTAAATTGTCCGCCATCTTAAAAATACATTTTTTTGTTCACGCTTTGAAATTCGATGACTCTTTTGACAGCTTTTGCAGGTGTGCGGATGTTTATTTTTTGGGGACAGATTTATAGGTCAACAGGTTCTGATCGGATCTCAAACTTTTTTGTACTTAATCACTTGGTGTTTATTTTATACACGATTCTCAAAAAATACACCCAAAATGAATTTATTTTTAATAAAATACTTATTATCATGATTTAATTAATTTAATCATCATTCAATAAAATTAACTAATTTCATTTAATTAATTTCACCAGCCAACTCCTTGACGCTTAAATGAAAGTGTCATACTTGCAAGAGAATTGAAAAAACTGTGAAACATGAAGGTCACGATTGTACCACTTGTGATTGATGCTTTTGCCACGATTGGTATAATTTTCACCTGTATGTTCCATAGTATGTTCGTTTTTAAATTCCCTAGCAAGATTCAGGTAATTATCCTTCTTTTCTCTTTCTTTCAGTTATAATATGTGGTCAGCCAAAACAGGAAAGTTCATAATTTTTAAAGTTCTCTTATTGTTTGTTGGTTATTATAAAGTCTACTCTTCTGGACGAGATTAAGTGATTCGTTTGTATGTCAAAGGCCCATGGGAGTTTATGTGTGTCATTTTCTATGACAAATGCTGGGTTGTGCATATACCATTTGTTCGTATGGTCAAATTTCAGTTTCATGCACATCTTCTTGTAGGTCACCTTGCCCACCCATTTATGTCTGGTCTTATACTCTTTCTGTGTTAATTTGCTGTATTCCCTTATTATGTGATTGATAGTTTCGTCCGTATCACCACATAACCTACATTTGCTGTTTTGTTGCGTCTTATCTATTCTTGCTTTGATATGATTGGTTCTTCTGGCGTTGTTTTGTGCTGCTATTAGGAGAGATTCTGTTTCTCTTTTAAAAGTTCCTTTTCTTGGCCACGTCTAGGTTTTCCCGAGTGAAATGTTGCTTATTTATTGTTTAAAGTGCCCATAGGGTTGTTCTTTTTCCCAGTTTTGTTTTTTCTACTTATTGTCATTCTGTTGGTCTTCGTGTTGTTACTCTCATTTCCAGTGGCAGTAGTCAGACCTTTCTGTTTTTTTTTTATGTAGCCCTCGAATCGTGGAATCGATGCATCAACACTGTCATCAGTGCTGGCAGTTCTCTTCCTCCTTTTCTTGATATATATAGTCTGTCAACGTCATGTCTAGGATGTAAGGCCTTATGCATAGTCATTCGTTTTCTTGTTCTTTGGTCTATTTGCTTAAGTTCTCTGGTTCACTTAAAAATAGTCTCGAAGATCTGACGAGCCCATGGATTTATTCCTTTAATAACGTTTCAGCTACATAGTTTAGTCTAGTAGCTTTCTGGTTCTCCTGAGATATTCTTTCTACATTTTTCTTTCATCTCCACTTCTCTGATGGTGTCAGCTTCCAAGATGCCCAAAGTATTTGTAGCTTTTCTTTTTTCTGTGCCTCCTAATCTTGTCTTGATTTGGCAGTTCAATTCCATCCGTCAGGTGTCATTTGGCGCTTTTCATGGCACATTTTTCTATGCCAAATTCCATCTAATTGAAGTTATACAATCGAATGACATCACTGAAGTGACAACAAAACCACCAGTTTCCGTGTATAATTCACAGTAAACTAGTCGATATCACTAACGCCGTTCTCCCGACGATCTCCCTCATTCCTCCAACCTAGACATTTCTCAGTCTCCTTTCGAGGTTTCATAGACTATTTTCAAGGGATTCAATTGTTATTGATATATAGTTATCCCTATTATCCTCATGTTCCATTTTTTTCTGATAAATATCATTTCCCTTCCTAATCTAAACCCAATCGTTTGTTCAGTTCTCGGTTGATCACTTATCCCAGCCACTTGCACCTTCCATTCTGCTAATCCCGGGGAAGTTTGTCGCATTTATTTTTACGTGGTTGATTGTTTCGTCTCTCCCTTTACGTTAGGTTGAGAGGTTAACGTGCCGAACTGCGACATGTATTCGAACTCCAGTCGATCTATAACTTTCATTTTCAGACTTACACCCTTTGGACAGATATGAACTCGCTTATTCTTCCAGCCATGGGTTATGTAATACCACTCTGTTCATCTTGAGATATTGTTTTTAGCATTAAGTCCCCCTGACGTTTGATATGCCATTCAGTAAAGAAACTAAACAAATAGTTCCCCTCATCGCCAGCAAATTCTCGTCTCCTAAGTTTTATTTAGCTCTTACATAATTCGTTCGTTAGTTCGTTCGTTCGTTTGTTTGTTAATATTTTTCTAGTCTTCATTCAGTCTTCTTCTTCTTCTTCTTCTTCTTCTTCTTCTTCTTCTTCTTCTTCTTCTTCTCATTATTATTATTATTTTATTATTATTATTAGTAGTAGTAGTAGTAGTAGTAGCATATTATTATAATTATTATTAATATTAGTATTAGTATTGTTATTATTATTATTATTTTTATTATTAGTTGATGTTGTAGTAGAAGTAGTTGTAATTGTAGTTGTTTTTTTGTTTTTGCTGTTGTTGTTTTCGTTGTTGTTTTGACGAGTATTTACTTTCATCTTTTCATTCTCGTCGCTTCTTTATCGATATTCACACGGGGGTTGGTTTCTTAGATTTCGACATATGATGTGTGCTTACCCGATATTGCTTTCTATGGTACGTAGTTTTTTCTGCCTGTCGTGGGAGCAAAACCTCGCGTGAGTTACGATAAGCAGGAACTGTATTTAAAAAGATGAAAAGGAAATATTTCTGAGGATGTCCTAATTATTTATCAACGCCTCAGATATTCGCAAGAAAAATAATTCCTTCCCTGAAAGAAAGAAACAGAAAAGAATGTAAAAAAAAAAAAAAGAAATGTTTAATTTGAAATTTTGAGTCCACCCCACAATTGATCACATCGATCAAAAATCAGATTTAGCTAAAACGTCTCCTTCTGATGTTATCATTTAATGATTATTTAAAATTATTGGTATGGTAAAATATATGATAGTAGTTCCACATAGAGTAAGACAAAGTTTGAGATAAACAGAAAAGTTGATGATGAAAAATATTTCTCGAACAGTTAGACTGTAGCTTATTCTAATCCTACCTAATATTATTTTCATAATTTATCTGTTATAACTGACAAAGAGAAATAAAATATGCTGACTGTAGCCTCTGCAGTAGGGTATAACGCCACTTAATAGGAGTTTCTTGGATATGACACTAAATTACATCCAATGGTTGGGCTCCGGTTTCTGCAGCCCAGGAGAGAGTGGTTTGTTTTGGCTTGTTTGGGTTTTATGGCATATCAAATTTTGTAGATTATTTAATACCAAATCCATTTTATATAAATAGACTGTTCTCTTTCAAAAAATTCAATTAAGTATAAGTACACAGTTTAGTTGTCAAAAACATTTCGATTTCAAGCTATTCAGTTTAGTCAAAAAGTTCTAATTGATACAATTTCTTTTAGTATGAGTAAAAATTTTGTTTACACACTTTTAAATGTCAAAACAATTCTATTTCGAACTATTCAGTGTATCCTAAGTAAAGTTTCAATGTAAATCAAACAATTCAGTTTAGTATGAGTACCCTCTTTAAATGTCAAAACAATTCTATTTCAAACAATTCGGTTTAGCATAAATACACACTTTAGTTCTATTTGAACCTTAGATAGGACCCTATCAGGCCAGAGTGGATCTGGGAGCGATGGCAATGAAGGGATACACTGCATTCCCCAAAGCTCCAGTTTAACTGGAACCTTACTATCAGATTGTTTCGTCTCATATCGGGACACTGGTTGGGGTGTCTTACCCGCCTGCTGAGAATCAGTAGGTGTATTCTACAACCCCAGCCGACTGGACAATTGGAGAGTGTGGTGTAATTTTCTGATATATTACTCCGAGATAAACTCTAAACTGGAGTAGTAGTAACAGCCCGTATTCTCTCCCCGAGTCCAATAGATCAGTTTTAAAAAATGAATTGTATTAGACGGTTTAGTTTGGTTTGGTTAGGTTTATTGGGTTTTATGGCATATAAACCTTCGTAGGTTATTTAACGCCAAATACATTTTTATGTAAATAATCTGTTCTATTCAAAGCAATTCAGTACACAGTTTAATAGCCGAAAACGTTTCTATTTCAAACTATTCAAGCAGTTATATGTAACAATTAAGTTAAGTGTAAATACAGGTTTATTGCCCAGCCAAAGGGCAATATAAGGAGTTAAATGTCAAACAGTTTTATTTCAGATAATTCAGTTCAGCATAAGTACACAGTTTAGACGTCAAAACAGTTCTATTTTGAGCAATTCAGTTCAGCACTAGTACGCAGTTCCAATATCAAAACACTTCTATTTTAAACAAATCAGTTTAGCATAAATACGCAGTTTAAATGCAAAAATCAGTGTAGTGAAAGAAGCAGGGTTTAGTTCTATTTAACCCATAGATAGGACCCTTATCAGGTGCTACCACCCCAGGCCAGAGTGGACCTGGAAGCGACGGCAATGAAAGGGTACTCTGCATTCCCCGAAGCTCCTACATTGCGGGAACCTCACCATCAGATTGTTTCCAGGACACTCGTTGGGGTGGGGTCTTACCCCTCTGCAGAGAAGCAGTCGGTGTATTATACAGCCCCAGCCGACTGGATAATTGTATTAGATAAGAATAAAAGAAACATATATATTTGTTTCTTTGTTTAATAGTATATTAATCTTCGAGGGTTAATTTTTACCAACGTTTTTCTTGTAGAGCAACAGTGAAAGTATTCAACCCATAGCCGAAGGATAAGGGTTTCATGCCTTTCCCCATATTATTGTAAGCAAAGTTTTTGTATTAAATACAAACACTTGATACTATATAACTGTGTGGAACAAATAATAATTATCAATAGAAATAGAGAGGAATACTTGAAAGGATAAAATTGAGTGGAAACTATGTTTATAAGATATGTATAGTTAAAAACATATGACTGCAAATTACTCTGATTAGATAAAAATACTTGAAACTATATAATAAATAGTATAATAAAATACTTGAAACTATATTATAAATAATAATAATAATAATAATAATAATAATAATAATAATAATAATAAATCGCCTTTATACATACGCATTAATATTTGATTTGTAAACAAATGTTCTAGATACACACAGTTAAATGAAGGAACAGTTCTATTTTTAACATTTCAAATTTGCAAAGATCAACAAAGTTAAATGGTTCCAATGATTGCTATATATCTCTAACAATTCAATTAAACATCAGTCATTTGTTTATACACAGTTAAATGATCAAACAATTTTATTTCTAACAATACAATTTAACATAAGCTTTGGCTGCACTTTGGCTGCACTCAGTTGAAATGTTGAGCAGTTCTATTAAACCCATAGATAGGACGTTATAAGTTGCTTCCAACCGGGCCAGAATAAACCTAGGAGCGCAGGCAATGACGGCGTATTCCATAATCACCAAAGCTCTCCCATCTCTCGAGCCTCAACATCAAATTTGTTGTGTCATATCCAGAACACTCGTTGTGAGGAGTCTTACTCCTCTGCAGAGATGCAGTCGGTGTATTCCACTGCTGTAGCCGACGTCGCTATGAGAGTTTAGGAGAATATGTGAATGGTGTTAAATGTATATCAACGCAGTCAAGATATTAGTTTTTAAAATTTATTTCAATCTTTTTGCAACTGTTGCTTTTAGTCTATCTGATTTAATAATTACTTCTTGTTACACACACACACACACACACACACACACACACACACACACACACACACACACACACACATATATATATATATAAATATATATATATATATATATCATATTATGCACCGTTTTCCAATTGAGGATATGATTTTAATTAATAGAATGGTCGATCGAAAAGTTCGAAGCTTTACTCAGAATGAAGAGCACAGCTGATCATGTTTGTTGTAGCAAGACACAACTACTTCTTATTTAGCAAGAAAAAATCGAAATTAGTTTTTCTAGTTCTATAAGAAACAGTAGTATGATTTCACATAAAAAATATACATATTTCTCTGGATTATATATATATATATATATATATATATATATATATATATATATATATATATGCGTGTGTGTGTGTGTGTGTGTGTGTGTGTGTGTACATATATGGAAGTAAATAATCGAAAGGAATCCGAAAGTATGAAGAAAATTAAAATGCAAACTAATCCAAAAGTGTTGGTATGTTGTCCAACACAAAAACTAAACGAAACCAATGTACCTGTAGTGAATTTGTAGTCAAAAGAAAAACACGATTATAATATTCTGGGAACATTCCGATTAAAGATTGTACTAGCTTAAAGAACTTGTTATAGATCGGTCCTGAAGAAGACAGTTAGCGCTTGGAGATTGAAGTTTTAGTTTACTTTTCTATTTTTTTTATTGTATATGAACCATTGTTGGTTATTTAATACCAAATGGCCTTTATACATATACACTAGATATATGATTTGTAAACAAATGTTCTAGATACACACTGTTAAATGAAGAAACAGTTCTATTTTTAATATTTCAATTTTGAAGAGATCAACAAAGTTAAATGGTTCCAATGATTGCTATATATCTCTAACAATTCAATTAAACATCAGTCATTTGTTTATACACAAATGATCAAACAATTTTATTTCTAATAATACAATTTAACATAATTTATCAGAACTTTAAAATTGTGAAACAAATAATGACAGAATAACGATAGATGTTTAATAAGATATAAAAAAACAGAGTAAGAAGATTATATGCAAAGAAGGATCATATTAACCGCTCATCATTCAATTTTTTTCTTTTTTGAAATACTATCACGTGATTGACTCAAGAAATGATGTTTAAACAAATGGGGCCACGAAGAAAAAGAAGAAAAAGAAGAAGAAAAAGAGACAGAACGGAAAAGGAAAGTGAGAGAAAGAGAGAAAAAAGTGAGAGAAGAAAAAAGAGAAGAGAGGAGAGGAGAGGGAAGACAATAAATCAGAAAAAGAATGGAAAGAAACAAAAAGAAAAGATAAGGAAAAGTATACAAACATACCATATGTAAATAAATGAAAAGGGTTAAATCGTATAAATATCGATCGTATGTAAATTATTATGTCTATTGATGAAGATGTACATGAAATACAGTTGGTAAAGAGAAGCAGAGTGAAAGTTTAAGTACGTGGTGAATTCAATAGGTTTCCAGACATTTTTTGTATAGGCATTTAAAATTGTCATAGACTCTTGAAAATTCAGTATGGACGTGGGAACAACATTCAATAAAATTCTGTTTTAAACTTGAAAAAAATTCCAAGGAAACGTATGGAATGCTTCAGACTGCTTTTCGACAATCTTGCATGAATCGAGCATCAGTTTTTGAGTGGCATAAGAGATTCAAGGAAGGCAGGGAGTCTATGAGGGATGATGAGAGGTGTAGGAGGAGTAAGGAAGTCAATATAGCAGAGTTGATTGGCCAAAGGGTTAGGGTTAGGATTACTATGATGAGGTTTTTTGGGAGTTCAGGTAGAGATTCCGTCGGAAGAGGCCAGCTCTCTTCAAATCGGGTCAGTGGCATTTCCACCAGGACATTGCACTAGTCCTCAACTCCATCCTTGTCACAGACTATTTGACCAAGATGGCCATCAAGACAGTTCCTCAGCCTCCTTATAGTCCAGACCTTGCTCCCTGTGACTTTTGGTTTTCCCTAATCTCACAGGCTGTCGTTATGAGACAAGTGAGGAGATGAAAGAGGCTGTAAAGAGGGTCATTGACACGCTCATATAAGAGGACTTCCATGGGGCCTTCCAGAAGATGTTGGAACGGTAGAACAAGTGCATTGCAGCCGGAGGAGATTAGTTCGAAGGAGACTAGAGTTTCATGTGTGTACTATCAATAAAAGTGCCATTACGAAAAAGTCTGGAAACTTATTTAATGATCCTCGTAAATAATGTAGCTATGACAGACATATATATTTACCAATAAAAAGAGAAGAGATTGAAAAAGGGCGTATATGATCTTGAAATAAATGTAAGAGGATAAAATCTAGGCTAATTTTAGTCCATGGAACTGAAAGAAGTATAAAATAGATAAGGAAAGATAATTAAAATTCAAATCTTTAGTAGCTTTAAGGACACGTTTACTTAAGAGAGGGATTCACTGAAAAATCCTGGACGTGTGTTAATGTAGGGTAAAAGCGAAATTCGACAGGTTTTAAAAATGTGTCTTAATCTTTTGTTATGGATATGAGCTAACATAGTGGCTGCATTAAAATCAAAGTTGTGTTTAGTTATAGATATATGTAGGAAAAGTATATTATTAAGATAGATAATCTAATATCTCTTTTACGTTCATATATACGCTTATGAATATTTCTCACCGTTTTGCCTATATATCTCAATATACAATCTTTTCGAGGAATAGAATAAACACCGGCGTCGGACCAGATATTACGATGAGTTGAAATAAAGTAAGTCACGAATAGTTTTTGAAGATAAAATTTTATTTATATAATTTTTAATCAAGTTTGTGGAAGAATTTTTAGGTAAAATAATGTCTTTAAGAAGTTTTATTCGATTAGAAGATGTGTTGATGGAAGTGTTTGATCGATTTCTATGGTGAATTTTAGGGGCTTTTGATTTAGCAAAATGTATGTAAGGTTTTGGGTAAATAAGTTTTTAAAATGAATTATCCATGTAATTAAATACTTCATGTAGATATTTTGGCGAGCAAATATGTTGGGCCTGGTAAAAAAAAGACGATAATAATTCTTTCTTTAGTCTTAATGCTGTGGTGTGAATAAAAATTTATGCTGTATTTTTACCGTCGAATTTACGGTAAATCTGAATTCTAATTCGTCAATATTACATAAAAGTAAAACATCTAAGAAAAATGCTGTAGGATTCAAGTCCATATGTATTCTTTATAAGAAGTTTTATATTGGTTAATCTGTCAGTAATCCTTTCTAAAATAAATTATTGTGGGTAAAAATGTCATATACATAACTGAAGTAAAGAGAACTACTTGCGACTATATATTTAAAAGGGCCAAATTCAAGGAATTGTAGATAAATACATACAAAAATATCACGAAACGGAAAACCAGTAGATAAACCAAACTTTCATTCATAAAATATGTTTTATTGGAAATAACAATGTGACGTTCACAAGGTATAGATTTTAACTAATCTAAGGACGGGTAAGGGTGATATAGTGTTTATTTTTCGAAGGTGTCTTTATTAACGTTTAATACACTTATCAACTGATATGTTAGTGTATAGGGATTTGATGACAAGAGTAGCTGTGGATTTTTTTTTCCTAATAAGGTAAATAATTTTCTCATGGAGTGAGTCAGAATCATTAATGTGTGCATCCTTAATAGTACCCAACATTGGGGACAATGTTTGACCGAAAAGTTTTGCGATCTTATAGGGTTGGAGAACCTATGAAGCGTTATATGGTTGGTCTAAATTGTAAAGAGATTTTTGGGGGAAATTAGAGAGAGAGAAGAAAAATAATACAAAGAAAACACAGACTGTCCACGGTGGGTCTGGTCAATGGGTTGTTGTTGGTCAGCCTGTCACGTTTTAATGTCTACAGTAGTTAAAATGACCAGAAAAAAACATGAGGTTCCATACTATCTGCGCAGGTGTGGAACCACAAAGTCGTGCTGTCTTTAATTTTCATGAGTCAGTTTCCTCATATGATGGTTTTTGATTCCGGAAGTGAATTTTAATCTAAAACTAAGGGCTTCTATGACCCCTGCCCTGAGTGTAGCGATAGAAACTTTCACGATCAGATCAGCCCTTCTCGATTTTTTTCCCACTACTGTTAATACACAAAAATATTAATTTGAATTTTAGTCAGGAAATGTGGTTGAAATTTCTTTTCTTTTTTCTTTTTTTAATCCGATGTATCTATTAGATATTCCATTTGTTCACAAATCATTGCCTATGCCCATCATGTGATAGTTTTTTTCGAAATAAAAAACATTGACTGAATGATAGAACATCTATATGATATTTATTTGAGTATATTCTTCTTTCCCTGTTTTTGTGTTCTATCAAACATCCATAATTATTTTATCAATACTGGTTTCACCATTTGAAAGTCCTGATGAAGGTTTATTAAAATCGAAATGATTTAATGCTGACTTTCCTTCGTAAAAAAAAATCATCAGTTTTTGATTACTTTGGTTTTCATTCTTCTCCATATATATATTTGAATAAATGAAACAGACTACATGAGACTAATATGAAACTTCATATAATAACCATTATGCATTATAAAGATAAAAAGTAACTGACCTTATAGTCATCTGTAAAACTATACGAAGACAACAGCACCTCTATTTTTATCTTCTGTCTTAGACAATGGGAACAGAATAACCAAAAGGCAAATGATATGTAGAGAATGACTGGGTGGACTGTGTAGACTGAATTCGTCCTCATGTTACCCTGCAAGTAAACAAGAAAAGTTTCAAAGAATCAATAAGCACTTCATATATATATATATATATATATATATATATATATATATATATATATATATATATATATATGTATATATATAAGTGACATTGAGAAGTTTCGAATCCTCGTGTTAATATACGAATATTCTTTTTTGACAACATACTACCCTCTCACAAAAAACTAGATGAATCATTAGTGTGTAGCCATAAGGAATAAAATGTTAAGCTATTTCCTTTCTTCTTGGTGTGGCTTAGAATTTTTAATATCCTTCGTAGATATTGTCAATTCTTATGAAAATTGTAAAAATTCAATCATGGATTTTTTTGCTAATAATAACAAATGATAAATTATATATTATTCAAAACGCTGTACGATAAAAAGTTGAAACTATATAGGTTGAAATTTAAATTTTGACATTATATATTCTAATGGCTTTGTATACTTTATTTAAATATTGTTTGACTTATATGTCTTAATGCTTAGTTTGTTCTGACCGAACAGGTGGTTTGTCCTAGAGATATATGTCTTCTAGGCAAATTACCTACTTCTACTGATCAGAGAATATATCAAATCACCTGCTTGATATTATGACAAAATATCGAATAGCTTTGACCATTTCTCTGTGATGGCATTTAGTATATATATATATATATATATATATATATTAATGCCATCAAAGACCTGGGATTGAACCCCAGTCTCCTGGACCACTGTCGAACACTCTACATACACATACAAACACACACACACACACACACACACACACACACACACACACACATATATATATATATATATATATATATATATATATATATATATATATATATATATATATATACGATACTGCACAGGCACACATACACACAGGCATATATATATATATATATATATATATATGTGTGTGTGTGTGTGTGCGTGTATGTGTGTGTGTGTGTGTGTGTGTGCTTCTAGGATGTATGTATAGGTGCCTCCAGGATATATATATATATATATATATATATATATATACATATATATATATATATATATATATATATATATAATACCGATCCATAAAGGGGACTACGCTAACTTTCTGACAATATTTTCAAACTTAGCATATATATATATATATACGGACAGACTGTTTCGTTGTAATACAACTCTTCAGTGTGGCTAGACACGTAGGACGCTTGAAGCTGGGATCGAAACCCGCCCAACTTTACGTTAGACTTAGTATCATACGGCTATTCCAGCAAGCGTACCACGTCAGCACGTAAATTATAAGGGATTAAGTAGCATCTTTCCTTTGTTTACATTTTATACCTTACTGGATACCAGAGTGCTCAATTCGTTCGAAAGCTTTACATTATGCGAGTGGCAGCCGTAAATTCCTTCACTAAAGTGCTCAACCCCCAATCGGGAAGCGTATATAGTGTCATCCACAGACAGACTGTTTCGTGGTATCACACCTCCTATATATATATATATATATATATATCATCATTATCATCATGTCGCCCTGGTAGCATGGATATCCCTGACCCTCTCTCGCCACTCCTCCCTATCGTTCATCGCCCTAGGCAGGTCTTCAGGACAGCGTCCCGTATCCTCACACAGCTGCTGAATGTATGTTCGTGCTGGTCGTCCTGCTTTTGCACGGCCATGTGTGGGGGTCCATAAGAGTACATCTCTTATGAGTTCGTCCCTGCTTCTCCAGCAGTGTCCTACATGTCTGGTTCGTCTAACTTGAATAGTTTTCGTGATAGGAGGCAGGTGGCCGTACAGTTGGTGTCTTGTGGGGTGTTGTCGCCAGGACTTGTTCAAGATTGCACGCAGTATTCTTGTGTAATTGCCATCTAGCTTCTTCTCCAGCCGTTTTGTTAGCGTCCATGTAGTGCACCCGTATAGCAGTATTGATTTGACCGCTGCCTGGGAGAAACTGCGTTTCAGTTTATCGGTTAGGTCTGATTTCCATATAATCGATAGCCTATTCATAGCTGTCCATGCTTTCGTTAACCTCGTGTCGATGTCCTTTTCGGTTGATTCGACGCTGCTTCCTAGGTACGTGAATTTGTCTACTAGTTTAAAAGGGGTTCCATCTAGAGTGGAGATGTCCCCCGTTTGATTATAGCACATATATTCCATTTTGTGTGCATTAACATAGAGGCCTATGCCTACGGCTGTTCGTTCCAAACTATGCAGTAGTGTTTCAACTTGGTCGGGTGTATTTGCCAGTATCGCTATGTCATCGGCGTAGTCGGCGTTGGTAATTATTTTTGTGGGGTACCTTCTGCTTCTTTTCTTCGTCAGCTCGAAGCCATTCTCTCTGATTTTGTCAATCGATGTTCTAAGTACGTAGTCTAGACAAATGATAAAGAGGTACGGAGCCAGCGTGTCCCCTTGTAGTACTCCTGCTACAATGTCGAAGTATTCTGTGTCCCCATCTGGTGATCGTACTTTTACTTTGGTATTTCTATAGAGAATCGTTATTGCTGCTACGGTTTCTTTACGTATTCCGTATACTAGTAGGATTTGTTCCATCTTTCCTCTGTGAATGGAATTGAAGGCCTTGGTAAAGTCGACAAATATCATATTAAAAAAAAATTAAATCACCAATTTTTTTGGTAATATTTATTTCTGCAGACCTTAAATTTTAAAAAAATATTAGATCTGCATCTTCAAAGAAAGAAATAATCTTAATAAATAGATAAATGAATATATATATATATATATATATATATATATATATATACGTGTGTGTGTGTGTGTGTGTGTGTGTAATGTTCCGAAGAATATCTTTAATTAATTTTTATTTTTAATTATAGTAATTTAACTCATTTTGATTTACAATTTTTTTCTCTCAATTGGAAACCAAAAACTTCTGATACTATATGATACACTATTTGCTTTCCTAATCTTATGACAACGCTAGAAGTATGGTACATCCTTTGAGAATCCAACGCACTAAACCTTACATCACGCGAGTTGTACGTATATGATACAATGGTATCATACAATGTTTCGTGATTTTCCCTTTACCTGATGTAAACTTTGCATCATCTAATTACCTAATCTTTCTTTGCCACCCAGCAGCGCTACATATCCTTCATATGGGCTACATGTGACAAATCGGGGATAGTATTGGGATGGTTGGCGTTAAGCAAGAAAAAAATGTGCAAACATGTCTCAATGAAAAAGTATCATGTAAAAAGCATACAAAAACGTTAAAAAGATTTACTTAATGTTGGTGGTTTAAGCAATGAATGTATGACGTCTAAATGATGAGGTGAGAGACACTGTTCATTGGCGAAAGAGAAAACAACATACCCACTGATCAAATAACTGAAGTAAAGGACGGTGGCGAAAGTGATAGTAATGAAATCTGAGATTTTCATGTGAGTATAAGGTGTCCGAACGAGCCGTCATTTCTAATTTAGGTGAGATAATAACTTTAAAACAGGTTGAAGAAAGAATGTATAGCAACCCAGAGTTCTTGTTCATGATATTCGATGTTTGCTGCCAGATTAATTGTCAAATGAAATGTGAGTGTTTGAGCTGGAGCTTGTACCGATTGGCCCTGTGTTTACTCTCTTTCTTCTGAATAAGGTGGATGGAAATGGTTGCTTGGAAACGAAGGATCTTCTCATTCAGGTGAAAGTCTCTCGGTCATATTCATCATCATCATCATGTCGTGCTACCAGCACGGATATCCCTGACCCTCTCTCGCCACTCCTCCCTATCGTTCATCGCCCCAGGCAGGTTTTCAGGACAACATCCCGTATCCTCACATAGGTGCTGAATGTATGTTCGTGTTGGTCGTCCTGCTTTTGCACGGCCATGTGTGGGGGTCCATAAGAGTATATCACTTATGAGTTTGTCTCTGCAGCCAGATAGAAAGATGGATCGATGTGATAAGATTTTTTAGGAAATACGTTAAGTATTAAAAAAAAAAATTCTAAAAATAATTTTATCACATGAATTTAAAACAGAACCTCCATTGATATAAAAATAATTTTTGAAAGTTTTTTTTTTGTTTCATTAAAACATTTATAGACACACCAATGAAGGTTTAGTGTGCTTACATTTAAAACCGAAACGTTTTAAGTTGGAAAATAATTCAAATACCAAGAAATCATCCTAGGAAGAAATTTTGGATTTTACTATTTGGACATTTTTTTATATATGTATACGTATGCATGAACACACACACACACACACACACACACACACACACACACACACACACACACACACACTCATATATATATATATATGCGTGTGCAATTCCCAATTATTGGTTAATTAGTTCTTAAGTTGGATTCGGCATTAAATAATCAATGAAGGTGGATATGCCATTAAACAAAGAAACCAAACTAAACCAAACTCATGCATATATACATACATATATATATATATATATATATATATATATATATATATATATATATATATATATATATATATAGTTATGCTTATTTATATATATATATATATATATATATATAGTTATGCAAATTTTTATATATATATATATATATATATATATATATATATATATATATATATATATATATATATATATAGATATATATATATAGATAGACAGACTGAGACAGAGACAGAGACAGACCAATGTTTACAAAAATTTGGGAAATCAAAGACTGCTAAAAAACCAATTAGTGAACCAGGATAAAATCTGAAATTATTTATTTTTACAGCCAATTTTATCGGAGAAACTTAAGAATATTCCGGGCATAATGAGATGTATAACTGCTGGGCATATGCGCGAATTTATGAAGGAGGAAAAAAAAACATATAAACCAAACTATCAACTATTCTAAATATTGTAAAGCAACTGCTATAATAAGATTTGATATTTTACCTTCTTTATATATATATATATATATATATATATATATATATATATATATATATATATATATATATATATGATTGTTCTATATGGAATACTTCAGAAATAGATTTCCATGTAGATTCGGCATCTCTTTACTGTACAATCTCCATTATGATAGATTACTGTCACCTTACTTGTTCCCATATCTTAACACATATGAAACTATAAATGTTAAGATGCGATGAACTGAAATGTAAGTGGAATACGACAAGATTATTTGATATGTAACTATTTTGCCCAACAGGTTAATGAAATTTACACGTTTTATTCTAGACAAATTCATTACAGATTCTTTTATTTATTTTGAGATCATAAAGATTCTATTGTATTTCCTAGTTGTTACTTCCAGTATTCTTGAGGACTTACGATGACTTAGCATTATTTATAAAAGAATCTATAAATGATAAAAATAGAGAGACCAGTAAAAAGACCAAAAAAAATAAATGTAAAGACACACACAGATATATTCAACTACATGATTAGAGAAGCGAAAGTGTGTTCAGCAGAATTCTATCTGTGCATGTGTTCAACTTCTATACGGGTTGTTACGTTTCAGTCCTTGCTAATATCATTTGGAAAAGCACGGATCCAACTGTGCAATGATCGGATTTTGTGTGGGTGTGAGTGTGCGTGTGAGTGTGTTTGTATGCGTGTAAGGTTGTCACACATAAATACCGATCAGCTAATTGCAACAAGTTATTGAACTGACTTTAATCATATCATATTTACCAACCCCTCCGCTCGGCCAGGTCAATTTTTTAAGCGAAGTTTAACAGGCTTGAATTCAGAGTTTTCCTTCTCCTAGACTAGTTGCCTCACCAAAGCTGAAAAATCTAGTCTGCCCTACTATTTACCCATAGCTGGAGGGAGAATAATTGGATTCATACCTTTTCCAAGGGTATTAATGCTATGTGAAATGCAATTAGTCTCGTCAGGATTTGAACTCGTGTTGCCGTGTCCATTTCCTAGGACGGTAACCATTACACCACGGGCACCTTGAAACTGACTTTAATGCTAAGAAAAAAATGGGGGGGGGGGTAAAACTCTCGAAGTCAAAATGCCAGAAAGTGACTCAAGGTTAGTTTCTTTGATTCACATTCTGCTGGTAACGATGGTAGATGGTAAATTAATTCACACATGAAATTGTTTATAAAGATGCTCACGCACATTGATGCATATCTGATTACAGAGAAAAATTCTTGAAACTCACGGTAAACCGAAGAAAGTTTTGTAGTGTTAAAACCTGTTTATTCCTTTATATCGGTGGCTTTAAATAGAAATTTTAAAGTTTTATATCATGTACTTATTTGTGAAAGTGTGTGTGTATGTGTATGTGCGCGCACGCGCGCGCGCGTGTGTGTGTGTGTTATCATGCGGCTCGATGAATGTGATATTTTTATCAACTATTTAAACCTATATCGCTAAGGGAAGCAACTGTCAATGTACCATGTTTTTGTTTATTATCTGAGTTTGGGAAAGCAATGCTAATATGAAAATAAATAATTCTAAAAAAATACCGATGATACAAAGCATATATTAAGTTATAAAGAAATAAGAAAAAAATAGCAAGTCCTGTCGATATACCCAGGGCAATGGCGCAGGTTTATTTTGTACATCACATGCATTTAGAAGACGGGTTAGGCGCCTAGACATTTATTTTGCATTTATAACACACGTCAATGTTATTTTATTTTTATTGAACCGTCTTTTTTTTTTATGTACGAAAATCTGACACAGGATTTTCTTTTTTAAGAGAGCGCCAAAAGCCTATCGGGTATGCACCTGTGATTGTTTCTATTTTATAACATTGGAGACTATGTTTATTTAAGAATATGTCATTTTATATAAATGAATATAAATGAATGAAAGAAGAAATTTATGGCATGACTTCTTTAGATCTTTAACATTTTCATTTGTCAACTAACAGGGTAGACAATGGTAGCGATAACATACAATAATGCGGATTAATCACGCTGAAGACTCATCCTCAAAGTTAAGCAGTGATGAGCCTGATAAGTAATTTGATGGGTAACATAGCTTAGTATAATTTTTCGGCAAGGCAGACCTATTTGTCCTTACTAGTCATTATTCTGTGTATGGTATTAAACTGCACCAGGTGCATAGGTTCAATTCCTGGAGCTCTGTTCTAGTTTGACCCTCTGTGGTAGTACCTGTTCGGTTCCCATTTATCATTTAAATAGATGTTTAAGAAAAATATTTGCATGAGAAAACAATGTTTGATACAATGTAACAGTATGAATTATATTAAGAATAGTTATCTAATATATAATTGTTTCCTATGGATAAATACATTTATTTTCTGAGAGTTTTACACGCCAGCATTTGGTGATAGTCTTTCGCTGGGATGTGAATAACAGCAAGTCTCATCAAGTCTCCAGGACTATTCTCAGTATCCTGGTTGATCTCAGCAATGCTTTAGTTTTGATGCTCTTCACTCGTCCTCTTTTTTTCTGTCTTCCAGTAACCGTAGCAATCATTTGGTGACTGTTCAGAGTGCATCAATTACCATCGGCATCACCGTCATTGTCATATTCCATAGTTTTCTCAGTTTTCTAGCAAGATCCAGGTGCTTATCTCTTTTTCTGCTTTCTTTCAGTTTTATTCTAAGGTCAGCCAAGACGGTAATTTATACTATTCAGCAATTCCTTTTATTTATTTATTTATTTATTTATTTATTTATTTATTGTTGACTATTTCTTGGTCTGAGTTGCATCTATTTGGAAATTGTTTGATTGGTTTGTCTCCAACAACGTAGTGACAAAAAATGTTATCCTCTGTGGTCCAAGGCATTGTGATCGATGATTAATAGTTGTTATAGTATACTTGTTTCAAATCTGAAACAAAAGAGAACACAGCATTATTATTAGTAGGGTTATTTGCTGTCACATTGGTGCCATGGATATTAAGACGTCCACTATGTAACCTTAAGAAAACAAATGATTACTTGTAAAGTGGTTACTTAAAATCAGATAATTGTATATAAAATGTTTGCCCAGTCGACTGGGGCTGTAAAATACACCAACGACACCTCTGCAGCGGGGTAAGACCACCCCAATGAATGTCCTGGTTTGACACAAAAAAATCTGATGGTGAGTTTTCACTTATATTGAAACTTTGGGGAATGCGGAGTACCCCTTTATTGCCATCGCACCCAGATCCACTCGAGCCCGGACTGGTAGCACCTGAAAAGGTCCTCTTTATGGTTTAAAAAGAACTAAACCATGGTTTCTTGAGTTTATTGGTTTTTTAAAAATTTAAACTGAGATTTATGCTAAAGTCAATTGTTTAAAATATAACCATTTTGACATTAATACAGCGTACCTATGCTATACTTAATTACTCAAAATAAACATGTTTTGACATCTAAATTGTATACTTTTGCTAAACTGAATTATCTAAATTGAATAGCTTGAAATAGAAATGTTTTGACAGTTAAACTGTGTACTCATGCTAAACTGAATTGTTTGAAAAAATTTTATATATTGACCCTCGACCGAGACATCAATCAAGAGATGCACCTGTGTAAATAAGTGGAGGAACAGCAGAAGCAGGTGGGTGTGAAACAATTGTATAACTAGATGCCACAGACGGCTTGGGTAATTTCCAGTTGGAGTTGGAGCCAGTTGGAGACAAGATGCCGAATTGAGAGCCAGCGGCAGACAGAGGGCTTTGGGCCTTCAGTGACCCACGGTTGAGGAGCCAAGCCAAGATGAGGAAGAAGTGCTGCAGTGGTTGAAAGAAGAACTTTGGGTCAAAATAACAGTCTGTCCCCGCCCCCAGCCCATCTCTCACACACAACCAACATCAACCCTTTCAAGAATAAAATGTGAGAGATATATTTTTATAAAGAAGTGTGTTCGTTCGTTCATTGAAGTTCGTCATTATTGTTGACAATGTTTCCGCTTATATTTGTATATGGATTGTGTAGTTGTATGTGGCTATACAACAAAAAGAGCTGATTATTTGTATAAAATGAATTTGGCGTTAAATAACCTACAAAGGTTGATATGCCATAAAAACTAAACAAGCAGCTTATATATAATATTAACATTCCATACGAATACTTGAAGCCATAAAACCCTGTACAAATTATTCGGTTTGGTATCGTTTCGTTTTATGGCATATCAACCATTTTAGGGTGCGGATGGAGCGGACGTGTCACTCAGAGATGTCACAATAGCCCGAGATGGGAAACGGGGCTAGCAAGTGCGAATGATGCCACGCACCGGAAGTGTGCGGAGGAATTTGGGAGATTTTGAAAAAGTCAGAGTTGTGTTGAGACCTGCCTCGGAAGAAGACGGTTGGCTTTCGCTTGCTCGCGGAGGCCTTGGGCAGGTGTCGTACGAGATGAGGGAGCGAATGACAAAATCAGAATAGAAAGAATATGTATTTCTCTCCTTATGTCGACGAACCTTTAAACTCAAAGCTAATAAAACATTTTGTACCTGAACTGAGAATTCGTTACGTGTTTTTTCGAATTTCAAGATTCCTATGTTCTATCTATCTATGTTACATTCGATGTAAGTTTCACACATAGCCGTATCATGGCTATGGTACATGCGTCAAATGTGTCAGAAATAAATTAACGATAAGAGCCTAAAAACTGTTAGGGTCCTATATATGGTGAAAAAAGTTCTACTTGAAAATTATTTGTATTAGACGGAAATATTTGATACCGTATAACTCTATGGACGTCAAATATATTCGAAATTCTTTACAAGAACCTTGAACCAATTAGGTTCCAATCTATTGGTCAAAAATCTTCAGGAAAATTATTCATATTTGACAGAAATATTCTATATAAAGTTTCCAGAACTATAAATGTTCACTAGAAATTATTTTTAGTTTCATTTATCTGCATGTAAGGAAAAGATTATCATCAAATAAAAGAAGTTATTTAAAACCACACAGTTGCGTATACATTGGGAAAATTCTAACTGGATATCTAATCCCATTCTCAGCTATAGAATCGTCTATTTTCCCTTTGACCTTGTGTCATATCCTGCTCGTGAGTGTTTGGTTTTTACTTAACTGCAAGTGATGCAGTAAATAATGTGTAAATTGTAATTTATCTGCTTCCAAAACAAGAGCCTCTAATGTCTATTTTTTTTATTTATTTTTTATTGTAATTACTTAATAATCCATTGGCAAATACTCTACTCATCAGACCGAGGTTCAATCCCAGGTCGAGTCATACCAAAGACTCAAAAAATGGTACTCGAGATCACTTTGCTTAACACTCAGCTATTATAAGGTAGAGATCAAGGGTAAAGTGGTGCAATTCAGGGAATGGAGTAGCGCCCTCCCCTACACCTTGGTATAGTAGCTATTGAAAAGGGAGAATTCGGGTCACCCTAGACTAAGGTCACCAACTTTACTTTACTTACTTAATAGTAGATATGGTAATATAAGTTCTATCAGTAAGAAAGGAAAGTATTGGGTCCAAGAATTACTAACATAGCCAAATATTGATCTTTGAGACATTCTACGATCTAATGGAATGATTTCCTGGGCTGTTTCTTAATGCAGTACAAAAGCTTTAGTTTGCTAACACAATCTGCCGTTTCTAATAGTTGGAGAACTTGTAATCGTCAAATAGACAAAAACAAAATTAGATGAATTTAAATATGGCAAATATGACTAACCTGTTCACAGCTTCACTTTTTTCAGCGAAGATACTGAGAGGGACGCAAGAGATGTTAGAAGATTTGTTTTACTTAGTCACGAATAATATCCAACAACCTATGTGAAGAGGAACGATACAGAATTCTTTGCCAAAGTCAGAAAACAGTTATTTCTCATCAGACTCATGCCTATCAGTTATATCAGAAACTTGGAGGCCAGTGAATTGTGTTGCTGTGACTATCCTACGGTGAAAAAAAAACTTGATTGCATTAAAAATGAACATTTCAAATTTCGGTATTTCAGCTTAGCCCCTAGCATTATTTTGAATTGGACGTTTACTTCGGCCAATAGACAGGTGACGCCAGGATATTTTTTCTGTCTTTTGCAGCATTTTCGCTTCTCATTAGTCTGTGCAACCCATCAAATATTGCCGTCAGCGTAATGGTAATATAATTGGAGGTTGTGAAATTAAATAGATTCATGATTGCACGTATTTGAAAGATTATAGGTTCTCTTCGAAATCTCCTAATGTCATTGTCCAAATATTCTTGAGAATGGTCTGAACAAGTGACTAGACAATAACAGTTATTTTTAAATGTTTTTTTTTTATCGGTTTTTTTCTTGTCTTGATTTTATTTTGGCTCTCATACTTTGTCATATAATTATTATTAATATTATTGTGGTAGTAGTAGTTTTAGTAGAAGTGTTTACTTTGCAGTTTTTCCTTATCTGTTCAAGGTTTTAAGAGAGCACGTAGATTTGATGTCTGAATTAGATAAGACAAATGAAAGAAAAAATACAGTCCCTTGTCCACTGAAAAACGATTGTCTTCGTGTGAAATACTCTGCGGCCACAAAAACATGAGAAGATGGGTCGATAAATACGCTTGGAGAATTAGTATCAAACGTAAGCTAAAAAATAATGATATCTTCACTAACTGTGACTAACATACAGGTTTGGGAATAATACAACTGGGCCTTTTTTTATCGAGTTATCGACCACGATTCCTGTTAATCCTGACGCAAACTCTGAGAAAAACAATAAAAGAAAGGCACAGCACTTGCCATTATTCATGAACAATCAGTAATTGTGGTAAGATCCATATAATCTCAATTTGAACAGGTTAGATGATTTGTCGATGATAAAAAGACGACACGTTAGTAAATAAGAAATACCAGAGTATATTGTTGACAAAAATACCCTGTCACTTGAAAAGATTCAGTAGTACATTAAGTAGAAAAGAAATTTTGAAATTTGATGAGTCTTTCTTTTTTAGATGAATTTGTTTTAACAGAATAAATCCTCATCACTATTATCATCATCATGTTATACTACTAGCGCGGATTTCTCTGACTCACTCTCCCCATTAGTCATTATCATCCGTCTTTTCCAGGATATATCGTGTTTCCGTAACGAGTTGTTGTAGATAACTTCTTGCTGAACATCAAACGCTTGCTCATCCGTATGATAGGTTCCACAGGAGAACAAAGCTCATGAGTTCGTTATTACTTCTCCAGCAGTGTTCTACATGTCTTGTTCGCCTGATTTGGATGGTTTTAGAGATGAGTGGTAGGTGTCCTTACAGTTGCTTTTTTGTGGGATGTTGCTTTTTTGTGGGATGTTGCTTTTTTGTGGGATGTTGCTTCCAGGACGTGTTAAATAAAGCATTCTTGAGCAATTGCCGTTAAACTTTTACTCTTTACGCTTAGTCTGTGTCCATGTGGTGCATCCATATAAAAGTACTGAAACGACCGCTGCTTACAAAAATTGTGTTTTATTTTATCAGATAGGTCTGACTTCCATATGACTGATAGCTGTCCATTGCTTTCCATGCCTTTGCTAGTCACGTATTGATGCTATTTTCCGTGGATGAAACGTTGCTTCAACGGTCGATGAATTTATCCTCTAGTTTCAGAGAACCAGTATTTAGTGTGGAGATGTCACCTCCTAGATTAAAGCAAATTCGCCTTGGGAGGGTGTATTTGCTATCGGCATTCAAGTGTACGTAGCCTTGGAACATTATGAATAGGTATGGGGCTAATGCAACCCCCTTGCAGCATATCTGCGACACTGTCAAAAAAGTTCGTGTCTCAATCCGGTGGGTGAACTTTTACTTTTGTGATTTTATAAAGAATCTTTATGGCTGCGACGGTTTCTCTGGGGAGACCTAAGGCTAGAAGTATTTCCTTTATTTTCCCTCTGTGTATGGAGTCAAATTCTGTGGAGAAATCTGCAAATAACCTCAAAACTTTTTTGCATAAACACATTTTAAAATTTGACGGATTATCAGAACTTGGGTATGTTGTGGATCGATTTCTCCAAAAGAAATTTTGGTTCTTCTAAAGAATTTTTTTTTACAAAACAAAAAAACCTATGCACACATTTTGGCCTCATGAGATGTATTGACAGAAAATAAGCAAGTTTCACAATTCAAAAATAAATCATTATAACTAAACTTTAGCGAGTGTGTAATGATATATATATATATATATATATATATATATATATATATATACTTGTGGTGTAATACTTACCGTCGTAAGAAAATGGACATGGCGACTAAAATCAAATCCATGACGAGGTTGATAGCATATCCCGTAGCACTAACACCCTTGGATTTCAACTTGGAAAAGGAATTTTCAATGAAACTAGAATCTGTGGCTTTTAAAGTTGTTTTTTTTCCCTAATTTCTATTATATTGGTTAATAAAGACAGCTATTTATCATATTTACCCAACTCCTCCGCTAGGGTAGGATATGACACAAGGTCAATTTTTAAGCGGAGATTAACAGGTTTGAATTCAGAGTTTTCCTTTTTATAGACTAGTTGCCTCACCAAGGCTAAAGAACCCCGTCTGCCCTACAATTTATCCATAGCTGGAGGGAGAATAATTGGATTCATACCTTTCCCAAGGGTATTAGTGTTATGTGAAATGCAATTAGTCTCGTCGAGGATTTGAACTCGTGTCGCTTTGTCTATTTCCTACGACGATAACCATTACACCAGGGCCACCTCCATAAAGACAGCTATTTATACAGTCTACATTTTGAAGATTCCGTAAAATATAAATCAATAAAAAATCCATTTAAATCAATAATCATTTAACTTGAGAAGACGAACTGAACATTCACGTGAAAAAATGTTTGCTAAATATCGAAGAAAAAACTTGATAAAGAATTTAATCTAAAAATATGTCTAAAATATAAAGAAAAAAAACAACCACAAATTAACAATGCTACTCAAACCTGATACATATAAGTTAAAACATGAGCTTGTCTTAGGGGTGTATCATCTGCCTGACGTAAATTTAGGCGGGTTTCGATCCCGAATAGGAGCATCTCACGTGTCTAACCGATTACTATATATATATATATATATATATATATCATCATCATAATGTCATACCGCCAGCACGGATATCCCAGATCCTCTCTCGCAACTTGTCTCTATCCTTCATCGCCTCTGGCAGGTCTGCAGGGCTACATCCCGTATTGTCACAGAGCTGCTGTATGTATGTTCGAGCTGGCTGTCCTGCTTTTGCTCGGCCATATGTGGGGGTCCATACACGCACCCTTCACGGAGGGTTGAGCATTCTAGCGAAGGACTTAACGGCTGTCACTCGATAATTAAAAACTCTTTTAACAAACTGAACATTCTGTTATCTTGTAAAGCAAAATGTAAACGAACGAAAGCCAATGTATAAAGCATTATAATACCCGAGCTGACGTATGTCGCCTGCTAGCTGAGCGGTAATATACTAAGCCTTAAATAATTTTGGGTGGGTTTCGATCCTCGCATGAAGCATATCATATGTCTAGCCAAACTGAAGAGTTGTGACACAATGAGTCTGTCTCTGGATGACAATATATGTTACATATATATATATATATATAGGCCTACACAGGCACATTCTTGGTATGTGAATAAATGAGTTTTTTTATAAACAAATTCCCTCTTGCAATCCATGCATACACGCGTGTGGTCTCTTTCTCTCTCTCTCGCTCTCTAACACACTCGCACATACACATAAAACAAACACAGACACACACACACACACACACACACACACATATATATAAATATATATCTAAATTATCCAGTTAGTGTCCAAGGACAGTGTGTGTGGATTATTGTTTTACATAGAATATATGAGGGTAATCATATAAATCTATGAGTGCTCAATGTATGGCTATTGTTAGTTACCTAGGGTATACCAACAATATTCTCCGCCGAAATAAATTTATTATGACGGCTTAACCGAGTTTGAGTCTCCATTTAATTGCACAATATATATATATATATATATATATTGTATGTTTTTTAACATTATACAGATGAATATTTTTCAAACATTATAATAACGAAGATAATTATAGAGACTAAATTATTTAGATGACCGTAAGTGGGTAGAGTGTTCGCCAATGGCCCGGAAGACCTGTGTTCAATCCCATGTCGCGTCATACCAAAGACTTTAAAAATGGTACTTGATACCACCTTGCTTAACACTCAGTAATATAAGGTACGTATCAAGGATAAAGCAGAGCAATCCAGGGAAAGGAGTAGCTCGCAACCCTACACCTTCTGGTCGCCCTCGACTACTGTCGCAAACTTTATTTAATTATTTTCGACCTAACGACACAACTGCTGAAGGAGCTCTTGGAATTGCGGAAGTAGTTGGAAAGGTATCCATATTTTACAGTACAACTTAAGATTTATTTAAGAATTTACAATTCGTTTCCATACCTCTTGAAATAAAAATCAAATGTTAACAAATATCAAATGTCTCTTTTGAAGCATTAAGATATACGGCGGTGGAGAACGGAGCGAGCAGCACTTCAGAATCTTAACAATACATGAGAGATTTAAGATATTTTAAGATATTGTTTTTAAAAGAAATTATGTATGACTTATGCAAGAAAATGCGTTCAATTTTGATTTGGTGTGATTTCTTTGTTTCATGGCATATAAAATTTCGTGGGTTGTTTAATGTCATTCTTAAAGAACATCTGTGAGACTATTTAACCCATCGCAGAGAGTAAAAAGGATCTCAATTTTCCTAAGATTATTAGTTCGAAATTGAACATAGAATTTCGAACTAACAACAAAGCTGCAGTCCACTAGGTTAGCCACTTCGCTTGGTGGGTAACCTTTTAATTATGAGGGGAACTATACATTTTTCTCTGCTAAAGATCACTGATACATCCAACATATCGTTTAAGCTATAATATCTCAGCCATTCTGATTCTGTCTATTTCTGAAATACGCCCTTCAGTTTCTTGTTTCTCGTGAAGACTCTGATTTCTGTAATGTATTCCTTTCCACTGCATCCATTAGAGCTTACGCTCAAAGTGGGGCCCAAAGTGGGGGTTCTATGCTCAATTGCCCGTACCTCTATTTCCCAAGGGATGACGAATCTCTTAAGAATGATGACAGTTTTGGCTCAGTTTTGAGAAGAGTCACTTTACGCTCGTAACCGATGGATCCCATATGGCTGAAGACATCTGCCAAGGTGAGGGGGAATTTCTCGCCCGACTTTCTACGTAGCATGTAATTGAAACAGACAATCGATGCCTCTCTTCTATTCAACTGATTGATAATAGTATGCATAAAAGATAGCTGCCGTCAGCAGTCTCCATAAATATGTAATTTGTATTTTTATATATAAAAATATTAAATATCATATATTAAATAAAATCGTGTAGATGTCTATGGTATCTTTTGCATTCTTGAGTGTTAAAGTCAAACTAAAATGAAAATAAAAACGTATGTTAGCTTTTAGAAAATATTGTTGATTGATTAATCTTAAGGGCCTTTCAATCCGTCTAGGCATACTTTATGCCGAGACGTCAGGGAAGCACGTTGATTGATCGTTCATATCTACTGTTCTTGTGCAGTTGTGACTTTTTTGCGCATTATAAATCGAAGGGAATTTATTTCACACATTTCTATTAAATCGATTGAAGGGATCCTAACAAATAATGGCACTCCAGGCCAGAGAGGACCTGGAAGTACTGCCAGTGAAGGAGTATTCTACACTCCTTTTATCACCAGGCCTGGAGTCACACCATAAAATGCAATTTTGAGTCTCAATTTGGACACTCAGCATTTTCGAAACCCTACCGAGGACAGGCCTAGGAAAAATTGTTTATGACTTATTCTCTCTCGGGATAGTAACGACACAAAAAAATATGAAAAAAGGGAAATCACAGAAGTAGATTTTAGTGTGACACCTTGCACAAAGCATGCGTGTTGGTCCTTGGTAATGGATGGGTTTGCTTTGTTTGCTTTTATGTAATAACAAACATTGTAGGTTATTTACAACCAAATCCATATATATATATATATATATATATATATATATATATATATATATATATATATATATATATATATATATATATATATAATGGATTTGGTTGTAAATAACCTACAATGTTTGTTATTACATAAAAGCAAACAAAGCAAACCCATCCATTACCAAGGACCAACACGCATAAAATCATATATATATATATATATATATATATATATATATATATATATATATGATTTCTAAACTCATTTTGTAGAAAATATCTTAAACGATCATGAGCTCAGTTGGTGCTCACTGTTAAATGGTTTTAAGTATTGCTATTTAACATTGACAATTCAATTAAAAAACAGTCATTTGTTTACACGCAGTTAAATGATCAAACATTTCAGTTTACCGTAAGTTAAACTTAAATTCTTCCATATATTGCAATGAATCCCAAACAACTTAATTAAACACACCATTTATTTAAACTAAGTTAAAGGATCAAACAGTTCTATTTCAAGCAATTGCATTTATCATGTGCTATTTTTTTGCACTCAGTTTAAAAGACAAACAGTTCAATATGGCTCATTTATAGGATCCAGTTAGGTGATGCTATTCTGGGCCAGAAAAAAAAATCATGGGAGATATGGCAATAAAAGTGTTCTTCACATTACCCAAAGTTTCTGCATTACTAAAGTCCCCCCATCGGATTGTTTAATGTCATATGCTGGAAACTGGGCCATTCGGAAATGGAAATTAATCCTTTATAAACATGATTGATCTATGAGTGGATATAAGAACAATATTTGTCAAAGTGTAACTTCCAAGGGTTCCAGAAAGGGATTCTCACCATCAGATTCAATTCTGATAACTTTAGTTTGGGTTTATTTGTTTAATGGTATAAGAATTATTCATGGGATAATTAATAACGGAATTTCATACATTTCAAAGTTTTCAATTGCACTCTTAAATGCATTTTCATCGTTTTCCTTTTTTTTTAAATGCATTTTTTTGGTTATATATCTTCTATCTTTAGATTGCATAAATCTATATGATATCAAGTATTTCCGAAGGAAATATTTTGCACACAGTTGTAAGGATTCAAGAATTCCTTTAATTACTAATAATTTATATACAATTATTTCAAGTATTGATTTCTACTTTAACTCCAAATGGGAACTACGTCGTGTAATGAACGACCCTAATTTTTATGCCTTAAAATTTCATAAAATAATTTCTTAGGTACAACCATATTTCCTTTGGAATAAAAAGTCTGGATGAAGCACAAATACGCAAATAGAAGCAACAAACAAAGTTCAAATTCACTGCTCACGTAAATAATTTCTAAATTTTTTTAATGAAATATCAACCCATATGGGGATATTTTCTTCTTAAAGGTTAGAGAATCGTGTAGCCTATAAAGGTTAGAGAATCGTGTAGCTTATACGTGGGGAAGTCCCCCTATGGCTAAAAGTCTAAACTGCAATCTCGAAGTCAGTAAGTTAGAACTCCACTTACTCCCTTACGCTCACGTTGGGTCTAATAACATTAGTAAAAGTATTAACCACTTTATCTTCACATAAATGAGTTAAATAGTACCACAACTGCTCCCCTACATTGATGGGTTTGACATTATATAACCCACGAAGATTGAAATGCCATTAAACAAAGAAAACACACCAAAGACAGCCTAATAATTTCTAATAAAAAATTACTTACATTGTCTTGTCTGAAGTATTTCTATCTAATACTAATAATTTTTGTACAAACGCAGTTTCTTCCAGGCAGTGGTCGCATCGATACTACTATATGGATGCACTACATGGACTCTAACAAAACGGCTGGAGAAGAAGCTACACGGCAATTACACAAGAATGCTGCGAGCAATTTTGAACAAGTCCTGGCGGCAACACCCCACAAGACACCAACTGTACGGCCACCCACCTCCTATCACGAAAACTATTCAAGTTAGACGAACCAGACATGCAGGACACTGCTGGAGAAGCAGGGACGAAGTCATAAGTGATGTACTCTTATGGACCCCCACACATGGCCGTGCAAAAGCAGGAGGACCAGAACGGACATACATTCAGCAACTATGTGAGGATACAGGATGTTGTCCAGAAGACCTGCCAGAGGCGATGAACAACATGATGATGATGATGATGATGTCTCAAGTAACGTTGTCTATTTAATAAATACCGTTTTTGCGATACAGCTCTATAATGCTATGTAACTAATAAGAATAATTCAGAGTCAACAATTAGAACTTCAGATATCTATTCTTAAAATAATTCTAAAATCTGTAATAGCAAACCCGTACATTCAAATAGTTCTAAGCCTCCCCAAGAAAGAAAAGCCATAGTTGAACATTATTTGCAATAGCAACTCAGATTTAGTTTCTGTTCAGATAAGAGAAATCAAAAATCTGGTGGGGGCTAAACATTTTTATACGACACTTACATTCACACATACATGCAGCTTTCTTGCGCATGAGATACCATTTTCTCCACCGCAGAGGCACAAGTTCAGAAGAGCTCGAAGGTTGATCGAGTTACCCACATCGTTGCCATAACTCTCAATTCAAATCTGATGCAGAGAACGAATGCTTGTTAAGATCCCATAAACAGGTTAAAGACAGGTTTTTAAATTATTTGTATAAGATAAGAATAATTGAAACCAAGTAACTTGGTGAAAATATCTGTTATTAAAAAAAAAATTGTACCATTATTACTTACAAATCACTTATAGTAGTACTTGTTGCAAGTTGTCAGATAAGTTCTAGCTTGAGACTGAATGACAATAAGTTTCTTCTGATCCTAAACTCTTTAAGTAAATATTTGGTGAGAATGGTTTCAATTCCACTATTCTATAGTTAATGCAGTCTCTTTTAAAAATTCTTTGGGACTGTTCTAAGGACACCAGCAATGATTGGTATAACCATACAGCTTAATATTTCACGACATTTATGTGTTTTATATTTCACCTTGCTGATAGGCTGCATCGGCAAATGGTATCTTTCTTTGTTAAATGAATCTAAGTCAAGTCTTCTATTCTGGATTGGGTGATACATTCGTCCAAGCGAATATCATGCATTTCATTTTAAAGGACACAATCTGATTAGTACATATACTTTCTGAAAGTAGGCTGAAGTTGTAGTCTCAAGTTAAATTCCCTGTGGATTAATTTGGTTGTGTCAATTCTTTTATTCACTTGCTGCATTCATTTAAAACGTAATTAGGTCTTTCATATTTTTCAGCTCATAATCTCCTTTCGCAATTTTTTGCTTTGGCATAATTGATTTTTATTGTATAATTTTTTGCTGTTATTAAAATAGATTTACTGTCTCTCTTTGAATTTTTACTTCATAGCCATCGCCGGGTATCTTATGTACAGTTTCCTTTATTTCCTGCTTAAATTATCTATACAGTTATTTTACAAGGATCATTAAACAAGTTTCCAGATTTTTTCGTATGGGCACTTTTATTGATAGTACACACATGAAACTCAAGTCCCCTTAGAACTAATCTCCTCCAGCTGCAATGCACTTGTTTTACCGTTCCAAAAGCTTCTGGAAGGCCCCGTTGAAGACCTCTTGTGTGATCGTGTCAATGACCTTCGTCAAAGCCTCTTTCATCTCCACAATTGTCTCATAACGACAGCCTCTGAGCTTAGGGAATAACCAAAAGTCACAGGGAGCAAGGTCTTGACTATAGGGAGGGTGAAGAACTGCCTTGATGCCCATCTTGGTCAAATAGTCTGTGAAAAGGATGGAGTTGTGGACAGGTGTATTGTCCTGGTGGAAATACCACTAACCCGATTTGAAGAGTGCTGGCCGCTTCCAATGGAATCTCTTCCTGAACTCACTTAAAACCTCAGCATAGTAACCCTAACCCTAACATATTGGCCAATCAACTCTGCTATATTGACTTCCTTACTCCTCCCACACCGCTCACCACCCCTCACAGACTCCCTGCCTTTCTTGAATCTTTTATGCCACTCAAAAACTGATGCTCGATCCATGCAAGATAGTTCAAAAGCAGTATGAAGCATTCCATACGTGTCTGTGGCATTTTTTTTAAGTTTAAAACATAAATTTATTGGATATCGTTCTTCTAAAGAGTCCTCACGTCTAGATTGCATTTTTGAAATTGACCAGCTGTAATAATCAGGCTTTACTAGGGTGTATTCCAATTCCTGTGGTAGCAGTTCATTTAAACCTGAAATTATTAAAAAAAAAACAAACTGGTCAGTCATCTCATCAGATGTATAGCAATAACATACTGAATTTTCACTTATTCACAGTATCACGTACATCTAATTAATCCTTTTAGATTTTGGTTATTGTTTTTCTCGTTCTCTGTTTTTAACTTTTGTTGTTAGTTTTGTTAGTAGCTGCAGTGATCGGTTCTTCTTGGCTCTTTTTAGGTATATGGACCATATCTATGCTTGCAAAATCATTCTTACTCAACCAAGCAACGTACATACACACACGCGCACACACATGAAAGTGTGCATGTGTGTGTGTGTATATAGACAGATGGATATAAGGGTGATTAAAATATCTTGGGATATTTTGATACGTGCTAGATCACGTGACTGCTCTCCAACTAACACGATGCTACAACAGTAGTTGTTGGTTTTATGTATGACCGCTAATTCAATAAGTATTGCTTCACATTATGTACGATTTGAAAGCTGTTCAGATGGACGTAAAACATCGTCTAATTCCAAGAACTTATGCTTTATGAGGTTGAACTGGGTCATAACACCGCAGAGGAAGCAAAAAATATATATTTTTGAGAAAGATGAAGGTCCTGTTCTTCACAGTATATTAAGCATGTGGTTCTTGACGCTTCTTACAAGTCTCTGTCATGTAGGCCGAAAAAAAGTATGTCGCGTGGTTGCTCTGAACCACGAAGACAAATCCGTCGAGTAGCACAGGATCAGAAAAGCTCGATATCTCACAGACCAAAGTGGTTTGACCCCTTCATGACAACAGTAAAATCATCCGTTGTTGCCTAATTGTGCCTCAGGTTACTAAAATATTGCAAAAGCCTTGACCCAGTTTAGTAAATTCTTTGAGTTTGCTTGTCAATTACACAAAATGCGTTTACATTGGAGAGTGTCACCTATAAGATTCAGATATCACCTTTAGAATATGATGTTATGCTATGCTAAGGGCGAAAACTGATTCTGCTTTAATTCAGAATAACTTTCTATCAAAGAATCAGGGTTTCTGAGCATAAACGGTTATCTGTCAGTTTCTAGGAGATTCTTTATTTTCATGTTACATTCTTATGAAACAAGCCGATCGTTAGTTCGTGTTGCTTTTAGGTAAACGTCTGAATTATTTTGTCAGATGTATCCAAGTAGACGTCCACGGCGTTTATCATTGACTGACTTTTATCAACCAGTCAATTGTTTTCATTTTAAAGAGTGATAGGCATTACTTACCAATAACACGTATTGGACTCACACGTCCTCCGGCTACGATTCATTTAAATCAGAAGGAATAAGAGAGAAATGAAGATTAAATAACATTGTGTGTTTTTGGATCCAGTTCAGAATAGAGGGTGCTCTTCTGACTTATAGGCTCATATGCTGGATGGTGGTATCGTGGAAAGAGAGTTCTAACTCTAATTATGCCTTTTCGAAAGAATTCAAATATCTGTGGGAAAAGTATGAACTCCCATATCCCCACCAACTGGGAATTATATGTACTCAGCAGTGTTCTTCTATACGGATAGATTTAGTATCAAATAACCCAAGAAAGTTGATATGCCAGTAAATAAAGTATCAATACCAAACCAGTTCTTTATAATTGTTTTAGAATTTTTCCAATTCTCATTGCCCGTTTATACGAAAATTATACTTACAGCATTGGAATCTGCAACTTCTTGAGGACATGGTCGGAATTTCGTACTTCAACACGACAATGATCCCAAACATACCGCAAAACATACAAAGTAATGGTTTGAAAATAATGGTATTTGTACACTCAATTGGCCAAGTCAGGCTCCTGATATGAATCCAATTGAGAATTTGTGGAAAACGTTGAATGTTAAAGTTCATGAGTGGAATCCACAAAATATGAAGCAATTAGAGGAATTATGCAAGGAAGAATGGGGTTTAGTAACGCTGGATCAGTGTGGAAACCTTGTGGCCAACAATAGAAAGTGACTGGAAGCAGTGAATCAAAACAGAGGCAACGCAACAAAATATTAAATTGATGTATGCAATACATTTGCTTAGGTTAATTTTTAACTTTGATAATAAAATGGATTCAACCATGAGTTTTTAATTTTCCTTCCGCATTCAACTAAAACAACTTTACGAGATATTATTTACCAAATATCAGGCAAAATGGCCAACATAAACTAGAGTTATAAGAGAAAATAACATGTATGTAATACTAATGTGTGTCACTATATATATGTATATATATATATATACATGTGTGTGTGTGTATATATATAGAAGTAAGTAAAGTTGGCGAACGTAGTTGATGGCGACCTGAAGGCTCCCTTTTCAATAGCTACTACACCAAGGTGAAGGGGAGGGCGCTACTCCTTTCCTGTATTGCTCCAGTTTACCCTTGATACGTACTTTATAATGCTGACTGTTAAGCAAAGAGGTATCAAGTACCATTTTCCAAGTATTTGGTATCATCCGACCTGGGATTGAACCCCGGTCTCCCGGATCATTAGCAAACACTCTACTCACTCACGAATTTCCTGATTTGGTATGTTTTTCTCTTTTACTGACAATAGTGCGAAGAGACAGACGTGTCCTGCCAACGGAGAAGGAGGAAGAAATATACGAGAAGAGGTGCCCGTGGTGTAATGGTTATCGTCGTAGGAAATGGATACGCCGACACGAGTTCAAATCCTGGACGAGACTGACCGCATTTCACATAGCACTAATACCCTCGGGAAAGGTATGAATCCAAATTTCTCCCTCCAGCTATGGGGAAATAGTAGGGCAGACTGAATTTCTTCAGCCTTGGTGAGGCAACTAGTCTACGAGAAGGAAAACTCTGAATTCAAACCTGTTAAACTCCGCTTAAAAAAATTGACCTCGTGTCATATCCTGCCCTAGCGGTGGGGTTGGCTAAATATGAATATATGAGAAGAGTACTGTATGTAGAAATACTACGAAGTTGACCCCATGTAGATAGATAGATACATATGAATAGAATGAGATAGATAGATAGATATGAATAGAATGAACGAGCTAGCTCGTTTGCTAGATAGATTGAATAATAATAAATAGATTGAAAATGATCAATAGATTGAATAATAATAATAATAATAATAATAATAATAATAATAATAAACAGAAAGAAAAAAAAAGATGAATATGAATAGAATGAGATAGATAGATAGATAGATATGAATAAAATGCGATAGATAGATAAAAATAAATAAAGGTAATTTTTTTCTGTCTAGCCTCCAAAACTGAAGGAAGAGAATGTCCTGGTATGACACTCTTCTGCATTAGATAGTGTGGCTTCAGTCCAAGAGTTTTTAGAAAATGATCACCCTTCATTGCTATTACGCTCAGAGGCACTCTGACCCGGATCTATGGATCAACTAGAACTGTTAAATCACTTACTAAGGGTGATTATAACTTTTTATCCGAAACCATACAGCTCTATGCAATATTTGATAAATAATATTCGATAAATAATATAAATAAGTAAGTAAAGTTGGCGACCATAGTCGAGGGTGACCCGAAGGTTCCCTTTTCGATAGCTACTAGACCAAGGTGTAGGGGAGGGCGCTAAAAACTGAATATGAGCACAGGTAAAAAAAATCATACACGATAGTCGTAATTCTAGTCAAGTAAGAACATTAAGTTTATAAGTCCCAAAAATTCACTCTGAATTGTCCAGCAGGTCACATGGTAATACGCGTTGGTTCCCTAAGCTTCTAAGAAGACAATCATCTGCAGGTTGCAGGTTGCAGTTTCAATCCTCACTGCAGGCGAGTAACAATACAGGAATACTTAACACTTATACCCAGTTATGGCTAATGGAATCAGAACAGATGACCCCCGTGGATTCAATAAAGGATGTAGTTCGAAGTTCCGTGAAGGTTCTCGAGTTCGACAAACACCTGAAGAAGGCCGGAGGACATATCGGCCGAAACTTTGTAGAAATAGCAATAAAGATGAAGACAATAATGATAAAACCAACAAGCTTCGTCACAGAAATTTACACAACTAATATAAATAGTGTTAGAGTGCAATAACTGAAATCATCTAATTGTATGTAAACAAATGAAAACTAACTGCTTGCTTAAAAATCAAGTTACCTACAAACTATTTGCTTTTAAATCGTATACATAAAAAGAGGATTTGGTATTGACCCACAGTTATTGATGTGCCATAAAACTCCAAATAGCCATGAATGTAAAGAATAAAAGAACGAAAGTTTCGAACGCTAAAACGACTTGTGTATTCGTGCTTCCCTTTCCGGTCATTGAATAGCCATTACTACTTGGTTGAAGTTACGCTTCCGTAGAAATTGTCACCAAAGTAAAACTTGGAAACTTTTACATAACTGAAAATATTATCTTGCTTCATTGACTTATTAGATTAAATCTGAATATAGAACTAGATAAATAAAATACATTATGCTTATCACCCTTTTCTGAAGAAAAATCTACTAATATCAAAATTAGTACATACTAATGTTAAACAATTTATTCTTTCACTTTAGGTAAAAGTATTTCTCTTCATGACAAATTAAACTAAAACCTAAGAGTAAAACTTAACAGTAAAACTCATAGTGAGAGAAAGTGTTAAAAATGTTAGATGAACCATTGCCATTTACTCTTTTTTAGATTGTTTTTTCCTTGACTTTCATTTATTTTTCAGAGCTGCTTATATTTGTGCAGCGTCTAAGTTTTTCTCAATTAGCACTAATTGATTAACTGAAAAGGAGAACTAGGATCTGGGTTTTGGCGCGAATAGGAGTGCAAATTAGATCCCAAATATACTAATCCAATATATATATATATATATATATATATATATATATATATATATATATATATATATATATATATATATATATAATGTGTGTGAGTCTGTGTGCGTGTGCCAGGCTAGAATCGACATCGGATTTATTACCTCGAAGATGAGGGGAAATGCTGACGTTGAATAACAAGCTAGAAGTCATGGATCTATTAATCAGCTTAGAAAATGAATGAAATATGGGTTTGTAAACACTTAAATGCTGGTTGGTTGAGAGGAATGTTACATGTTAAGAGTAGCAGTGCTTTGTTTGATTTCGAAGCTGATAGTTTTCAAAGACGAACCAATAAAAGCATCTTTGATAGACACTCAAAGGTGTTTTCGGCCATCACGGGAAATTGTGATATTTTTTTTCGTCAACGAATTTCCACCTCCAATTACAATTTAGTATGAAAACCCACAACATATGAACCGGCTCGGAATGTAAACACCAAGAAATAAAGTCACAGATTGAAACTCTAAAATGATTTTTGTCAATATATTTGATTGATTCTTGGATGTTAATGGATCTGTCTGTGTGAAGTTATTTTATGCCAAGAAATTAGAGAATTGTATGGGATACACATTTTTTCTAGTCTTAAAATAAGCAATAAAACATACTTAAGAACATTCTTGAAATTTAGAATCAAAACTGCATTAGCATTTAAGTTACATTTTCATGTTTTTCTACCAATCAGCTAAAAACATAGAATAGAAAATTCTAGAAAAATAGGATCGGAAGAAACTATTTAGGCTCGAAAATAAAATCGTAAAATACAAATCTGATTGGTCAATAAATGTCATCGCGCCAAAATTTTAGAACGATTCTCTGATCCACTATTACGGTATAAATAACACACAGTTAGGGAGCCAGACACATACAAACTTACACACAGACTAAGACTAAACCACAAGCCACTAAGCCAGTAAAGCAGTAGCCGATACTATGTCCGGCAAATTCCTTTTCTTTCCTCGACTAAAGTTCATGACCTACCTACAGATGGCCGCGAATCACATTCAAAAGAAAAACCCGACAAACTTTCTTTCATCAACGCGACACGCTGTCGCCACAATCATAAAACCCGCTTTGAACTTAATGTAAGTAAGAACGACTTATTTACGGACTCCGTTAACATACCCACACATTTAAACAAATTTATTTTCTTCTTGCCAAAATTTATTTTCCAAAAGGCCATTTACATATCATGTATTTTATTTGTTTTCATATTCTGTTATATGCATATTAAATTGTTTGTTGTTTAATGTTCGTTGTGTTCTATTCCATTTCATTCACGCGATTGTAAAGTTTTCTGTTGTATTTGTGGTGGAAATAATTTAAAGAGCAATACCCTTAAAGGACGGATGCTCATCTACTGAAATAACCAAATTACATACTTCCTCCACAATTGCATTCATATAAACACTTTTGTGTTATTTCAAAAACGGTTTACTTTTTCTCTTGGCTTAATGTTCTATCGAATACGGATTATTTGTTATGAAATATTTTAAACTCATAGAGGAGACCCCACTAAATATTATTCCAGATTGCAGAGGATTTGGAATAAATGCGAAAAAAGTTGTAGTCTACAATTCCCAACACTCAAAAATCATTGCCTCAACATCGGATGAAATTTAGTCTTATACTCAGAATACCCAACTTATTTGATATCCGTATAGGATTAACAACTACTAAGTACATATGATAATAATAAAATTCACCCTGGTATATATATATATATATAGAGAGAGAGAGACACACACAAAGAGAAAGAGTGTCGGTAGAAAGAGATTGATAGATATGAATAGATATACCTGTTTAGATAGATATATTTGGTTATATATATGCATATGCATATATATTTGTGTGTGTGTGTGTGTGTGTGTGTGTGTGTGTGTGTGTGTGTGTGTGTGTTTTGATGCTGGCAAAAGAAAGACACGGGGAACACAAAAGGAATGATTGAAAAACATATATATTCAAGTAACAGAAACAAGACACAAGTGAACCTGGTTAAATAGCAGTTAGTTGGTAGAAAGCTGAGAGTCCAGTGGGGTAGCAACCTCCGTCCATTACGCAAGTGGAATCACACGTGATTATGTCACGTGGGTCTGGTTGACTTTTCTGAGGCTCCGTTGATGTGTATTTATGGAGGAGGGAGAGTTCATTATGTAGAGAGTACATAATTTTGTGTGTGTGTGTGTGTGTGTGTGTGTGTGTGTGTGTGTGTGTGTATGTGTGTGTGTGTGTGTGTGTGTGTGTGTTTTCACGATCATGGAGAACATTGAAAAATACATTTGATAATAACATAAGCATAATAGAAACCATAAATAAATGGAAATGCCACATTAAAACATTGACTCCAAATGGCTTTAACATAAAACTAAACCGTCATGAAAACTCTGCTATGAAACAGAATAGATGGATGGATTGTTACTTAACCAGCTAGATAAAAAAAATATAAATTTTACATAATGAAAGAAGTCAAATACTTGATTAAAACAGTTTCGGTCAATTGGAAATAATGTCTGGATCCACGATGGGATTTGCCCTTCACGTATGGCTCTAGAAGTCAGGTAGCTGTGATACTCAGGGTTCATAAAAGGACCAGAAGAAAACTCTTGAATAATAAAAAATAAATCTTCATAAAACGAATCGATGTCTACGTTTTTGGGTCTTTTTACGTCTCGTCTTTTGTGACTTAAAACTTCTAAAAACTCTCAATTTTTTTTCCAAAACGATAGTTTCTTCGAAAACCGCTTTCCGTTATGATGGCTAAATAATATTAAAAATCAAAAGGTAAGTAATATTAAGGAAATATTATTCCTATTTCTCTTATTGTGTTCGTTGGTCTTTATACACGAGTGTCCTTTCATACATAAGTTTTTTTCTTAAATCAATTTTTTGAAAAGTTATTTCCTATGAATGTAACTTCTGCATTGCTTGGAATAATAAAAATAGTGAAATCTATCAAAAATATTTGTTTCGAACCTAAGTAAATGAAACCATGTGGTCTAAGCTTTTACAAAAATCTGTCATGTAATTTTTGGTAGTTAAAAAATACAAACCATATGAGATGTCCCCAAAAATATGTGATGTGGATAAGGAAAAAAAAATATCAAAAAATATATTAAAAATAGGTTTTCTACAACGAGTCTCAGTCGAAAAGATATTCCATATTGCAGAAACACATGGACTCATCGGTAAAAGAGAAGTTACGGGTGAAGCTATCAGTAAAGATGTCTATAGAAACATTGAATGGCCCATCATTATTGATATGCATGAAAATATTGAAACTAAAATGAATGCTTACAATTTCCGGAAAAGTCATTTTATCTATTGAATTAATCTCATATATATATATATATATATATATATATATATATATATATATATATACGCACACACATACACACGCATATGTATATATATATATAATCTTGTGGTACAAGTGAAATCGAAATAGTGCTTTTAACAGCCTACTCAAGTTTAAAATGAATGAAATATTTAAAAGTGACGAAAATATTTTTTTTAAATTCCTTAAAAGACCATTTATTTCGATTTCCTCGCGTCAAAGAATTTTGTCCGTAATACTAGCGTTAATACGTGAGAAATTTATTCATTTTTCTTTCCCTATTTTTCGTATTTCAAATATGTAACATATTGACACCGGCCAAGCTGTCAAAATAGGAAATGCACCTGTGTAAATAACAGGTGCATCCGATCGAGGAATATCAGGATATAACCTTGACCGTGGACGGATTGAATTGAGTGCGATTTGTGACGCCCACAAAAAAAGGTAGAGGACGAACAATTATATAACCCTGGTGAAGACAAGAAGTCAGTCAGTTGGAGTCAAGATGCTGCAGAGAGAACAAGCACCCAGCAGAAGGGGCCCTTAGGACACCCGATTGAGCAGTTGGAGTTGGAGGGAAGATGCTGGAATGAGGACCATGTCCCAGAGAGGCTGAGACACACATAGAGAAAGGCCCCCGGTTGAGAAGCCCAAGAGAACAGGAAAGAAACGCTGTTATGGGGGTCAATATGTTACAGTTCTGTTCGGTCTCCAACCCCCTCTCACACACAACCCTTTCAATAAAGTGAGAGATATATTTTTCTAAAAGACTGTGTGGCTCGTCTTTATTGTGTCGTTGTTATGATTCTGCATGCATGCATCTGCATATGTGTATGTATATTTGGTCATGGCTCTACAACAAAAAGTCACCACCCAAATTTTTAATTGCTCACATGTTTTATAACATCATAACTTATTGGAATATGTTTCTGAATATAGTGGCCTCACGTATATTAGAACAAAATTATTCTTTTCTCATAGAATTTCAGTGTAATTTTTCATTTCTTAATAAGGTCCTGCTAAACATACTGACTGGCCCCGCAGGGCAAAATGAAAATTGTTTTAAAAGTAGAAACCCAAACAGAGATCCCGGAGCGTAACTGCTTTCGACGTTTTCATCAAGGGAAGTATGTGAAAGAAATGGTATTTTACCTCCGTTACCCGCAACCTGGTATGATCTAGAATATTAAACTGGATCACGTAGGATATGTTGCAAAGATTCTGGACCGAACTAGATTACACTATCGATGTTTTGACGGCAAATTAAGTGTCGGTGATAACAAATTATATCACATGAAACGAGACGATTAAGCTATCACAAGAACATGTAAAATATTCCAATAAGTTTAAATGCAATACAAGTTTGAAATCAAGGAATGTTTTCGTGCTCACGTTCCACACTTCTACGTGAGTTGATTCAAAAATTAAAACCAGAGAAGGAAGTTCCCGAATAAAAAATTACCAACTTGCAGATATCTTTTGACAGGAAAGCTCTAAGAGAAAATACTCTAAAATAAAACCAGCAATTTCATAATCACCAGTCATCTTGAGTTACTTGTCACTGCGCTGATGCTGTGGAGAACGTGAGTATTGTATAAGTGCCGTACAAGCGTAAGTCAGAATAATCCAACAATTTACAGAGGACTTACTACCATCTTGTATATTTTCATCACTTAATTAGTTATTAATCAGATTGTTTGAGTTGTGAACGAGGTGATAATGTTGACTACCATCTGTCAAGATTCGGCAGGCATAATATATACATATATATATATATAAATATATATATATATATATATATATATATATGTAGAGAGAGAGAGAGAGAGAGAGAGGGGGAGAAAGAGAAAGTTTGTGTGTGTGTGTGTGTGTGAGTGGGTGAGAGAGAGAGAGAGAGAGAGAGAGAGAGAGAGAGAGAGAAAGTAAAAGATAAAGAGACGGACAGGTCGATAGGCATATGTTCCCCAAGCTGATTTCACTTTAGAATGAGACATTATGCTGTCATAATACCAGATATTATTTGAAGCGAAAGTGATTAATTAGGCGGAATATAGAACATAATCTTCTCCTCTTATGGCTTTTCAGTTCCTTCTTTTTCCACACTCTCAATTTACCATTCTTACTTTCGCATTTCTCCATGGTCTGCAACACATTATCTATTTTGAAATTTATATTTCCTTTTAACTCTTTTATTTACTTTACCATTTTGTTTATTTCTTTGTCACTTTCTTTCTTTCTTTCTTTCTTTCTTTCTTTCTTCTGCTGAAATGATTTGAAAGGATTCTAATCCACCATTGCTTCTGAGTTCTCATTTTTGGCAACATGACTGACGTCAGCATCTCGAACCGATTAGAACCAACATTTCTGATTCATACGGAAATAAATAAAGACTTCACTATGATGGTAATAGTTATCATCAGTGACGTAGTTATAATAAAATAAACCACACACACACACACACACACACACACACACACACACACACACACACACACACATATATATATATATATATATATATATATATATATATATATATATATATACTTACATATGTGTGTGTATGTATATGTGTTGGTTCCATTCTCACAGAGGATTGGCATTTGTTGTTTCTCATCATCCTCTTAGAGTATATATATATATATATACACATACGAGTGTCGTCCAAAAATTTTTAAACGTTACCCAGAAATATGAGCATAGTTCATTTTTGTGGCAACACGTAACCACTTTTTAAGCAAACTAGAAAAACTAACGCATATGTTAATAGTTTTATTATTGGTGTTTGTGTCGTACACTTCTAACAAGGTGTGAGGTAAAACTTTTTGAAAATTTCGGTTTCATTTATTCGTGAAACATGAACCCTATCCATTGATGCTGGAACATGTATATATCTATATATGTGTGTGTGTTTGTGGTTTGGTTTGGTTTGGTTTCTTTGTTTAATGGCATATCAACCTTTGCATGTTATTTAATGCCAAAGCCATTCACCTAGAAGAACAGTAGTGGTACTATTTAACTCACAGCTGGGAGGATGAGGGGGTTCATACCTTTCCCAAGGGTATTTGCCCGAAAGTGAACGTAATAGCACAACTGGAGTACGAACTCGCGTACTACGATTCTGCAGTCCATCGCTTATATATATATATATATATATATATATATATATATATATATATATATATATATATATATATATATATATATATATATATATATATATATATATATATATATATATATATACGCATGTGTATATATAATGTTAGTTTTTCATAAGCATTTTCAAATACAAGCGATTTCAACAGCGATAATGAGTTGAGAATTTGTTATATAATCTTAAGCATTAAAAAAAAAAATTCAGTGCCTGTAAATCTCAATCTTTTGCTAATTCATAAGACATGAATTTTTGATATTTTGATTTTGGGTTTTGTGTTGTCAAAATGATGTTAATTTTCCGAATTCTCCAAAAATTTGAAATCCCATTTACCCCTGTTGAAGAATTCTTGACGGTCGAAATTATTTGTAGCAGCACAAATCTAACAGATTAGAATATACTACTTAATTACATGATGCATTCTTCTATCGTTTAGTCCCCAAATAGTGTGAGAATGGGTAGACTTAACTATTTATATTTGGGCAAAGAGTTCTAGGGATGGGAGATAACTGGCACACAACTGGATGTTTTTTTTTTCATGACGTAAAAATTTATTAACTCTTATTGCAATTGGTTGAATGAATCTGAAATGACAGACAACATTCACAAAAAAGAATCATAATAAATGTATGAGAATAGATTGTTAAATAAAAAGATCTTATAATTTTTATTTATGTAAAATTTGATAAAATTTTGATTTTTTCCTTTTTCTCTGCTATAATAATTCCTTTACAAAATAGAATAAATTTTGAATAAATTGAAATTATTAGATTTAAAAACGTGAAAAAAGGGAATTTGCCAAAATTCCAAAAAAGAATTTAAGGATAATTTTAAAAGGAAAGTTCATCCCCTTATTTTAGTATTAACTTACATATACCACTAATTATCGTATGCATTTTGGTGAAAAAAAGTAGCCTATTAAGCTGAATTCCTTGTTAGAATTATCATATCATATTTACCCAACACCTCCCCTCGGGCAGGATATGACACAAGGTCAATTTTTACTCGGAGTTTAACAGGTCTGAATTCAGAGTTTTCCTTCTCCTAGACTAGTTGCCTTACCAAGGCTGAAGAACCTAGTCCGCCCTATTATTTACCCATAGCTGGAGGGAGAATAATTGGATTTATACCTTTCCCAAGGGTATTAGTGCTATGAGAAATGCAATCAGTCTCGTCCAGGATTTGAACTCGTGCCGCCGTGTTGAATTCCTGCGACTATAACCATTACACCACGGGCACCTCCTGGTTAGAATTATAACTGGTGGAAATCAACCCCACTCCATCCAACTCTTAGTCATTTCTGCCTCTTCTAGAGAACATGATGGTCCTTTTGAGTTCTTGAGATGGAGACCCTTGGTTTAGTTCATAGCATACTAGATGGGCGTTTTCAAGTATATTAAATTCATGGATTGGCAACCAAGTACTAGCTAATACTTGAAGATCGGAGGAAATTTAATGAAGCCGGTGTCTGATACCAATTAAGTGGCTTAAATCTATGGTCCGAATCGTTTGCAAATGTTTCTGTATCTATGTGTGATATCTATGGTCAGTTCAAAAGTATGTTTCATTTATTCAGTGATAAGAATAATAAATTAACTGGAAAGTCTTATGTGTAATGTAGTAAGCGACATTCCCATAACCGGTGAACATGTTGATAGACAACAACCAGTAAACCATGAGAACTCTCGATGTCATGGCGAGAAATGGTCACCCAAGAGTTAAAGATTTTGAAAGGGATTTAGTCAGAGAGTAAGAAAGGGCATTGAATTCTGAAGCAAATGAAACCATTCAATTTATGAAAGAAGTTGATTTTCCTTTTATCGACTCAAAAATACCATTTGCCGTTTTCCTTTATTTGAGTCGGGTCTAGGCTGAAATTAAACAAATTTATTGAGTGATTGGTATTTTTTCTTCACACAAGTGTCTGACCTTTTGCTAATCTGTGAACTCACCGTCGTCATCTACTCGTATTTGTCTCCAGAAACCTTTGCAAAACCTGGCAATATCACATTTTTTCTGAAACATTGCACGGACAAAACTGTTTGGGTTTAACTTTTAAAATGACGATTATCCTGAATTCGATAATAAACACATTTTACAACAAATTATGGATGATCTAGTCAACCAAACAAATTAAAGGATTGGAATGAAGCTAAAAAGAAATTCATTAATTATTGATTTCAGTATCTAATCGAATAAAATATAAATACGCTGAATTGGAATTTAAATGTACTCCTGATTTATATTATTAACACGACTAAGAATATGACAATCTAATTGATTACTTCTAATAGACTAAGAATTTTTATAAGCGCGATTCAGTCTAATGGTATGGACTCAAATGGCTTCACATACAAATTCACAGCAAAGAGGACATAAAAAATTTGATTTTATCCTAGTAACCTATCACCACCCATTCATCTGAAGACTGGTTTTCCAACAAGTTATTATCAACTACGAGAACTTTCACAGTAGTTTCAAGAAATGATCCTGCGAGAATTGGGGAGTTTCGGAACTGGTAAATCAGTTAGTAATTAACTAATAGAGGACCGGCAACGACTTTATTTTCGCAGCTTGTCCCCTATTGAGGTAAGCTGCGATTTTAGCATTTCGTTAATTGATTCAAAAATACCACTGCCTGTTTTCTTGATTTGAAACCTTTCAAGAAGGAGGCTTAAACACGGACACAATATATTCGGTATTTTTTCATTGACCACGTGTCTGACTTTTTCTTTTAAAATGATCTTATCATCTCCTCAAATCGACCTTGTCTCCGGCAACTTTCGCGGAGGCTACACAACGCTGCAAGATAGGTTCTATGATCGTTTATGATTACTAAGTTCGAGTAAAAAAAAAAATAATAAGACATGAGATGAAATTTTGAAGAGGAGACGACGATTTGACCGCTGTTTGTGCCTAAACAATGAATATAGTCACAGGAGAGTAATATATAAGTATCCAACCCAAGTTAAAATGAGAATCATGTATTTTTAAGAAAATATTTTGCATAATTTATTTTCAGTTATCATTTTTATTGATTATTCCCTAGTATTTTCTTTCTTCCCATAAATAACAGCGTCCATGTTAAACCCGGCCTTTGTCAATCTCAAGATTTTTACAGAAAATTCTGGTTTAGAATTATACCTACTATATAGATCAAACCCCAAACATACGGTAGGCTATGTGTACGTAGTTTGTCATTGAAATTTAAATTATATCAGCCATATATAAAAGATACAATTCTTTCAAATTAGAACTTATATTCATATGAATTAACAGACTAGTACGATATCATTGGGCTAATGGGTAGAGTGTTCGCTTATGGTTCAGGAGACCAGGGTTCAATCCCAGGTCGCATCATACAAAAACTTTAAAAATGGTACTTGATACCTCCTTGCTTAACATTCAGCAATATAAGGTACGTATCAAGGGCAAAGTGGATCAATCCAGGGAAAGGAATAGTGCCCTCTTCTACAACTCGGTGTAGTGGCTACTGAAAAGGGAGCCTGCTGGTCGCCCTTGACTAAGCTCGCCAACTTTACGTTACTTACGATATCATGAAATTGCAGAGAAAAACAACATACTGTAGTTGCCTGATAGACTGTCCAGATACTGTGGCGTCTGGTCCGTGTTTTAAGTCATTACATTAACAGCGGTAAACGACACGTAATTTAGCATTAATATAATAATTCACATCTCAGTTTTATTATTTTATATTAATCTCTGTGTTGATTAGTTAAATACGTTCAAGTTGGAAATATTTCTGGAGGTGTGCTGGAGTTACGGTACATCGTGTCTATTGATTGGATGGAGTAATGTTAATCTGGTTGACCACTCTGGATTAAAGTTTTGGATTTTATCCCTACAGTATAATTCTAAAAAGACGTTTTTCATGCAATTTACAGTATAAAAATTTCAACTGCATTTATGACACTAGTTATGACACTAAACCGCATCTGAATGTTAGGTTCCAGCCCCAGAATTTGGTGGATGAAGAAAAAACCCTTTATTACCATTATTCGCAGTTTCACTCTCACCCAAAGTGGTAGTACCTGTTTGGGTCCAATCTATGGCTCAAATTGAAAAGTTAAATTTACTGACAAATATTATCATTATTATTGTTACTTTAGAGATTTTGTTTTACGTCAGCGTTAGCTGATGGTCTTTCACTAGAGCTTGAGTGACAGCAAATCTGATCAAGTCTCGAGGACTCTTCTCAGTATTATGGCCGATCTCAAGAATGCTGTAGTTTGTTATTTCTAAACCCCTCTTGTCCTTGAACCAATCCTTTAGTGACTGTACCAAAAGCACCAATTACAATTGTTATCAACCTTACTTTATTTTCTACAATATTTTCAATTGGTCGAATTAGTTATTCTTTTTTCGCTTTCTTTCGAATTTACTCTGTGGTCAATCGGAACAGTAAAGTCCACAATTCAGCAACATATTTTTTTTGTGTTTTTTTTTTTGTGTTTATTATAAAGTCTGGTCTTCTGATCAAGATTAACTAATCCGTTTGTATTTTAACATCCCAGAGAAGTCTGTGCGTCTAATTCACAAGAAGAGTTGCTGTGTTGTGAATATACTATTCGTTCGTATGGTCAAATTTCAATTTCTTGCGCAATTTCCAATGGATCACCTTGCCCACCCTGTCATGTATACTTGTTATATAGTCATTTACATGTTCATGTAGCATCACAACGACACAATAATTAAACAGACACAAGGACAAAGACGCAAGAGGGAAAACGCAGGAAGACTTCTTTAACAACATATTTACCTCTCACTTTATTGCAAGGATTCGAAAGGGTTGTTCAAAGTTTGCATGTGAGAGGATGCTGGAGACCGAACATAAACTTCATATTTTGACCCCACTGTTATGACCGTCACGTTGTGTCTTTCTTGTTGCCCTGATGTTGGGGTCTACTCCATCGGGGCTTTCCGAGGGCCCCCTCGGTCGGGTCTGGCCTTCCCTACCACATCTGGTCTCTAGCTGTCTGGAATTCTACTGGCAACTGCTTTGGCACCCAACTCAACTCAATTATATAATAATTCAACGCCCACACGATCGCCCACTGGATCTTTGAAATCGAATGCTTAATCGTCATCAAGCGGAAATAGCTGTCATGCAGTTCAGAGGTTACTCTCTTCCGGTGCATCACTGTAGTGGCACAATGGGACCTTCACCTTGTCCCATATCATAAGCCTTAATCCGGCCACGTGATCTCTTTCGATTACTGGCCATTGGAATGTGTCACTTCCTTCCGGTGTATCACCTTGGAATAGAATTTTTGGGCCGGGTCGAAGGTCAAAATATAACATACTCTCATATTCTTTCTAGTCTTATTTGCTGCATTCACTTATAATGTGGTTGATGGCTTCATCTTTATCACCACATGACCTAAATTTGCTGTTTTGTTGCGTATCTTCTATTCTTATTTTGATATTATTGGTTTTCATGGCGTTGTTTTCTGCTGCTATTAGAAAAGGTTCAGTCTTTTAATTTATTTTAAGGTTTACCTTTATTAATCACATCCACTTTTCCCATGGGAAATGTCACTTGTTAGTCTCTTAAAACGTCCATTAAGTTGTTTTTCTTTCCATTTTAGCATTCAGGTTATATCCATTCTGTTGGTCTTCGTGTTGTTAGTATTGTTTCTGCTGTCTGTAATAAGTCTTCCTCCGCACTTTTCCATTTAGTCTTCGAGTCGTTGTATTGATGCGTCAACGCTGTCTTCAGTGCTGGCAATTCCTCTTCCAGTTATTTTTCTAAAGAAAATTTATTCTAGGATCTACTTCAAGAATGGTCTTGAATATCTTACAAGAAAGACAGACGAGGTATTTATTCCTTTAATTAACCTTCTGCTACATAAATTTCTCTCGAGTAGCTTTCTGGTTCTCCTGAAATACACTTTCTTAAGGTTGTTGGTGTGTTGTATTGGATAGCTTTTTTGTTGTTTCTTTTTTTTTTTTTTTTTTTGTGGCGGTCTCTTTGGATCAATCTGGTCTTTCCTTTGATAATCCATTCGAGTACCTCTGCATGGCAAATACACCCAACCAAGCCGAAACACTACTGCATAATTTGGAACGAACAGCCGCAGGCATAGGCCTCTATGTCAATGCACACAAAACGGAATATATGTGCTATAATCAAACAGGGGACATCTACACTCTAGACGGAACCCCTCTTAAACTAGTTGACAAATTCACTTACCTAGGAAGCAGCGTCACATCAACCGAAAAGGACATCGACACAAAGTTGACGAAAGCGTGGACAGCTATCAATAGGCTATCGATTATCTGGAAATCAGATCTAACCGATTGAATGAAACGCAGTTGCTTCCAGGCAGCGGTCGCATCAATACTGCTATATGGATGCACTACATGGACTCTAAAAAAACGGCTGGAGAAGAAGCTAGACGGCAATTACACAAGAATGCTGCGTGCAATCTTGAACCTGGCGGCAACACCCCACAAGACACCAACTGTATGGCCACCTGCCTCCTATCACGAAAACTGTTCGAGTTAGACGCACCAGACATGCAGGACACTGCTGGAGAAGCAGGGACGAAGTCATAAGTGATATACTCTTATGGACCCCCACACATGGCCGTGCAAAAGCAGGACGACCAGCACGAACATACATTCAGCAACTATGTGAAGATACGGGATGTTGTCCAGGAGACCTGCCTGAGGCGATGAACGAGAGGGAAAAGTGGTGAGAGAGGATCAGGGATATCCGTGCTACCAGCACGACATGACGATGATGATGATGATGATATTATTTATATATCAACGTTGTCAGAACATCATATCTCTACTCTGCGAAGTGTTGAACTTAGACTTCATTCTTTTTCTGAGACTCAATAGAACATTGTCTATAGATGTAATGTCGACTTTTAAGATAGTAATTTCCCTCGAAACTTAGTTAATAAGCTGACGCAACAGATAATCACAGAGAAACACGATATGATATACAGAGTCTGCGAGCGCTAATCTTTTATATACTTTTACTTATTTGCTTAACAGCCGATCAACTCCTGATCGGAATTTAATGTTGACATTTGGTTCATTTGTTAATATTTGATAGCAATTATGATAATAATTTCAATGTTCCATTGCATGTTTGAAATTGAACGTTTTTGTCTCTAACCATGTGTTTGTACACAGTTTTATCATATCAAGGATTACTTCCAAACATTAAAAAAATGATATCAGTTATTTTCTTTTAAGTATCCTCATCAAATTCAGATAATCTATGTATACTTATGGCCAAGCATGATCACCAGAAAAGAGAAATGAAATGAAATTCAACGTTATAATTACATTGAAACAAAAAAAAAGATCTTTATTTCGAAACAAATTCTTGTTTTGAAATAAATTTATTTTACGATATAATTTTAAAACTTATCCCACTTGATGTATTCCATGTTGAGATTTATTAAATCCATTGGAAAGTAAAGAATAGAGAGAATATAAATTGCACATTTGCACAAATAGCAGGACATGTATTCAAAATATAACAAATAACAGTGCACAGATGCTAGCCTATTTTGTTGAATTGATATATGCATTTACCAAACATTCAGCACTAGATGGATATGATACAAGGTCATTTTTATTAGAGTTTAGCAGGTTTTAATCGAAAATGCTAAATCCTCTTTATACATATATATTAAATATATAGAAGTTGGTTTTATGGCACATCAACCATTGTAGGTTATTTAATGCCAAATATTCTTTATACATATATATTAAATATATGATTTGGTTTAGTTAGGTTTTATTGATATCAACCGTTGTAGGTTATTTATGCCAATCCTTTTTATACATATATATTAGATATATAGGATTTAGTTTGCTTTGGTTTTATGGCATATCAACCATTGTAGGTTATTTAATGCCAAATCATCTTTATAAATATATATTAGATATATACGATTTGGTTTGGTTGGATTTTCATGGCATATCAACCATTGTAGGTTATTTAATGCCAAATCCTCTTTATACATATGTATTAAATATATTTGTGATTTGTAAACGCATTGTATTGATAGCAATCTTAAATGAGCTTGAGCTTTTTTGGCACACATTTCAGTGGTTCCAACTATTGCTATATAACTGTCATTTGTTTGTTAACAGTTTATTCTACTTGACCCAGAGATACGGCCGTACCAGGTGCTACCAAATCGGGTCAGAGTGGACGGTGAGCAATGGCAATGATGGCGTACTACTACATTCCCCAAATTTCTATCTTTAGAGTCTCACTATGAGATGGTTTAATCCCTTATCCAGTTCACACGTTTGCTTTGAGGGTCTTACCCCTCTGTGTATTTTACAGCTGTGTATTTTACAGCTCCAACCAACTTGTACAGATAATTAGAAATACTTAACAGAAAAAAAATGATGTGAATGATGTAATGTGAGCAAGACAAGAATTGAAAGCAATTAAATGAATGGCTACATGTAATTTCGTTTTGTTTCTTTGTTTCATGACATAAAAACCTCTTTACAATTGAACTCGATGCATATAATTTGCACAAAGTTACATGTTATCAAGTATTCCTAACTTATACTAAAAGTTTAGAAAAAATATTGGGTTTCAAGAAACTATTGCCATTATAGTGTACTCCTTAGTTTGTAGACAGTTATGTATCATCAATTATTCCTAGTTATAACAAAAACTCCGAGGAGATTCCTAAGATTTCAAATAATCCCGCCAAATATCAATATTTTTCTGATAGATCTATTTGGCGTAGAAAAAAGATCTTTAACCGCGAGAGTGTGCACCTCGGATTAGAGTCAAATGAGGTACGGTATACAGAGTACCCGAAATGGAGACTCGCCGCCGTATATACTTTAGTGTAATACCAAGACCAATCCCTTTTCGGGGTGAGTGACATACATCTTTGTATATATATATATATATATATATATATATAGACTTGTCTACCAAAGTATATCTGCAAGGCTGCAGTTGTTTACAGTTTTTTCTATTTCTAATTTCCTTTGAGGTATTTGCTTGTAGGAAGCTCTGATCCTAAACTGTGGGATATTTGAAAGTGTTACCCTCAATTTTGCCAAAATAACGAATGTGTCTAGGTGTATCACACACACACACACACACACACAAACACACACACACAAACACAAACGCACGCACACACACAAACGCACAAACTCACACACACACACTTTATATATATATATATATATATATATAAAACAAGTGACCTGGGGAAGCAAGTCCTTAGTTTACGTTTAGATGCCAGTAAATATCTGTATATATATACATGTTTGCCAGTATATATATATATATATATATATATATATATATATATATATATATATATATATATATACGCACACACACACTTGAAGGTTTTAACCTTTAGTCAGGGTAAAAATGTACTGGAAATATTGGATCACACACACACACACACACACACACACACACACACATATATATATATATATATATATATATCCTTTGCTTGGTTTGATTTGGTTTCTTTATTTAATGACGTATTGATATTTGACTTTTATTAAAAGATAAAGCAATAGTTGTAGAAGCTCAACTCTGATGATATTTAACTCATAGCTGGGAGGATAGTCATCGTTCAACAAATATCCCAAGGGTATTACACCGAAAGTGAACGTAATAGCACAACTAGAAATTTAAGTTGTTTACTTCAGGGGTGGATTCAAGTGCTTTACCCCTTATGCCACGCAGACACACTTACTTTATTGCTTTTTTCATGCGTGTGCTTGATTTTTCTGAAAGTGCATCAATGACCTGATCATTCCCTGAAAACCATTGAGAATGATTTCACGTTAAATTGCATCATGTTTTTTTTTAAACTAATTCATATAAATATATTATGAAATGTTAATATTAAGAAATATTGTTTCTGTAAATACGAAAAGAAAATCAGTTTATCTTGCAAGGGAGGAAAAGTCATTAAGATTTGCATTCATATATCTAAACCTTCTGACAGACAAATGAATCAGCGCTTTGCATTTGTAGGAAAAAAAGCGAAAGAAGAAAACTGTCCCTTGGTGCATTAATACGAAGACAGATGTGTTATTCATATCTCGTTGATGAATGAATGGGATATGATGTTTTGCTGTATGCTTTCATACATATTGATCTACGTGCAAAGATTGTAAAACTTTTGATTATATAAAAACACATATATGTATTTAGATACATAGACTCAGAAATGTACAAGTAAGTGTAAATAGAGGGTGAGTTAGCTGCAGGGTTTTCAAGCCTGCACAGAGGGGTAAGCGTTTGAATACCTATGAGAGACAAGTATGTATTTGGATTTTCTATGCTCTGTAAGGCCAGCAATATGCAAAAGAAGTGTTTTCCGAGAACAGTTTTCCTACATATACCCGGCTAAAAATTCACGGCGTATGTATTTAGGTATGTATGAATGTATGTATTTATTAACTCTCCGTGCAGAATGTGAGACAAGGTTATTATTAAGCGGACTTCAATAGGTTTATATTTGGAGTTCTGTTTCTCGAAGACAGGTTAGCATACCAAGGCTGATTATTAGAAATCCTATTTTACAGAATAGACTCCATCTATGAAGATTAAGGGCTGACTCTGTCAGTTGTATAGCCATAATCATAATGATAAGCGGAAACATTATCGAACATAATTTACAAACTTCAATGAACGAACGAACACACTTCTTTATAAAAATATCTCTCTCACACTAAATTTCGAAAGGGTTGATGTTTCTGTGGTGTGGGAGGGATGAGTGGAGACAGGGACAGACAGCTATATTGACCCAACTTCTTCTCTTGACCATAGCACGCTGTGTTATCTTGAAGAAACCACTTAGGACTTCTTCCGAATCTTGGCCGGCGTTTTTCAACTGGGGGTCGCTAAGGGCTAATAATTAGCATACCAAGGCTAAGAAGCCAGTTTATTTCCTACGAGTAGTACTGATATTTTAAATGCAAAAATCCTTCTCCAGGGTTTGAACTTGTTTCGCCGTCTCCATTTCCAATGACGCTAACCGTTTACATCAAATATATTGATGTATATATGTATGTTTCTAAGTATTCAACCCACTTCCAACGGTAGAACGAGACCAAAGGAAAATTTTAAACAGAAAAAAGCTGCTTCGAATTCAGAGTTTTCTTTCTCTTAAACTGGTTGTTGTATCAAACCTGTTCTATTAGTTAATATATATATATATATATATATATATATATATATATATATATATATATATATATATATATACCGGCTCAATGACCTAGTGTGTAGAGTGTTCGCCAATTGTCCGGAAGACCCGGGTTCGATCCTAGGTCGTGTCATACCAAAAACTTAAAAAATGGTACATGATGCCTCCTTGCTTAACACTCAGCAATATAAGGTCCGTATCAAGGGTAAAGCGGGGTGATCCAAGGAAATGAGTAGCGCCCTCTCCTACACTTCGGTGTAGTAGCTACTGAAAGGGATCCTTCGGGTCGCCCTCGACTACAGTCGCCAACTTTACTTTACTTATATATATATATATATTCATATTCCTTTGAATTCCAGGAAAATGATTATCACTTCATTTCAGGTGACAGAAACCTTTAACAATACTGTTTATATTAGTTTAGCTCCCACGTTTCTGGATTGTTTGATTAATTATGCCGGTCTGTCCAGTGGCGTTCCAGCCATATTTTATGGGAAGAGAGAAGAAATCTCTTTATCTTCTGAAGATTTTTTTGATGTTTGACAAATAACTGCTTATAGTTATATCCATCGAACCCATCCAGTTGTTTTTCTTTAGACTCAAACAAAAAAACCAATCATTTCTAGGGGGCATTTGTGGCTATATGCTTTCTCAGCCCCAAAACGAACAAACACGGTTTTCAAAAGTCTGTCTGGTGTGCTTCGGCTAGAATGAACGCTGACTAATCACTTGACGAGCATAAAATTTTCATAAAACTACCAGTAAGTTTGCTAAATCTGGTGCGATCCATTACACCACAACATATATATATATATATATATATATATATATATATATATATATATATATATATATATATATATGTATATTTAGGCAGCATTTCTTCGTTAATGCAAATTTCATTAAACATAATAGACATTTTATGCCTACATATTTTCTTTTGGATCCGTTCGAATTCCCGTATTACTTTTATCGTATTCGGGGGGAATTGATTTAGGTATTGTCCATAGTTGTATGTATCCCTAGTACTTTCTGCCCGACTTTGAGCCATCATCAGGGGAGAATCTGTTACAAAAGGGATGTAACTTTTGTTTTAGCAAATTACTACTGTGTAAGGACGTCTTTGCTGTTGGAGATTATGGCGTTTGCTTTTAAATGTAATTCTGTAAATAGTGCCAGTAGCTAAAGACATTTA
>OY757919.1:9098588-9203588 GCA_963585895.1 Sepioteuthis lessoniana | reverse complement strand
TTCTATCAAACAAAAATGGGATAGATCACATTCTACCAAACAAAAAATGGGATAGACCACATTCTACCAAACGAAAATGGGATAGACCACATTCTACCAAACGAAAATGGAATAGACAACATTCTATCAAACAAAAATGGGATAGATCACATTCTACCAAACGAAAATGGGATAGATCACATTCTACCCAACAAAAATGGGATAGATCACATTCTACAAAACGAAAATGGAATAGACCACATTCTATCAAACAAAAATGGGATAGACCACATTCTATCAAACAAAAATGGGATAGACCACATTCTATCAAACAAAAATGGGATAGATCACATTCTACCAAACGAAAAAGGGATAGACCACATTCTACCAAACAAAAATGGGATAGATCACATTCTATCAAACGAAAATGGGATAGACCACATTCTACCAAACGAAAATGGGATAGACCACATTCTATCAAACAAAAATGGGATAGATCACATTCTACCAAACAAAAATGGGATAGATCACATTCTATCAAACAAAAATGGGATAGACCACATTCTACCAAACAAAAATGGGATAGACCACATTCTACAAAACAAATATGGGATAGACCACATTCTACCAAACAAAAATGGAATAGACCACATTCTATCAAACAAAAATGGAATAGACCACATTCTACCAAACAAAAATGGGATAGACCTCATTCTATCAAACAAAAATGGGATAGACCATATTCTACCAAACGAAAATGGAATAGACCACATTCTACCAAACAAAAATTGGATAGATCACATTCTACCAAACAAACATGGGATAGATTACATTCTACCAAACAAAAATGGGATAGACCACATTCTACCTAACGAAAATGGAATAGACCACATTCTACCAAACAAAAATGGGATAGATCACATTCTACCAAACGAAAATGGGATAGACCACATTCTATCAAACGAAAATGGAATAGACCACATTCTATCAAACAAAAATGGGATAGATCACATTCTACCAAACAAAAATTGGATAGACCACATTCTACCAAGCAAAAATGGGATAGACCACATTCTACCAAACGAAAATGGAATAGACCACATTCTATCAAACAAAAATGGGATAGATCACATTCTACCAAACGAAAATGCGATAGATCACATTCTACCCAACAAAAATGGGATAGATCACATTCTACCAAACGGAAATGGGATAGACCACATTCTACCAAACAAAAATGGGATAGACCACATTCTACCAAACAAAAATGGAATAGACCACATTCTATCAAACAAAAATGGGATAGACCACATTCTACCAAACAAAAATGGAATAGACCACATTCTACTAAACAAAAATGGGATAGATCACATTCTACCAAACAAAAATGGGATAGACCACATTCTATCAAACAAAAATGGGATAGATCACATTCTACCAAACGAAAATGGGTAAGATCACATTCTACCCAACAAAAATGGGATAGATCACATTCTACCAAACGGAAATGGGATAGATCACATTCTACCCAACAAAAATCGGATAGACCACATTCTACCAAACAAAAATCGGATAGACCACATTCTACAAAACAAATATGGGATAGACCACATTCTACCAAACAAAAATAGAATAGACCACATTCTATCAAACAAAAATGGAATAGACCACATTCTACCAAACAAAAATGGGATAGACCTCATTCTATCAAACAAAAATGGGATAGACCATATTCTACCAAACGAAAATGGAATAGACCACATTCTACCAAACAAAAATTGGATAGATCACATTCTACCAAACAAACATGGGATAGATCACATTCTACCAAACAAAAATGGGATAGACCACATTCTACCAAACGAAAATGGAATAGACCACTTTCTATCAAACAAAAATGGAATAGACCACATTCTATCAAACAAAAATGGGATAGACCACATTCTACCAAACGAAAATGGGATAGATCACATTCTATCAAACAAAAATGGGATAGATCACATTCTACCAAACAAAAATGGAAAAGACCACATTCTATCAAACAAAAATGGGATAGACTACATTCTACCAAACAAAAATGGGATAGATCATATTCTACCAAACAAAAATGGGATAGATCACATTCTACCAAACGAAAATGGGATAGACCACATTCTACCAAACAAAAATGGGATAGACCACATTCTACCAAACAAAAATGGGATAGATCACATTCTATCAAACAAAAATGGGATAGACCACATTCTACCAAAGTAAAAATTGGGATAGATCACATTCTACCAAACGAAAATGGGATAGACCACATTCTACCAAACCAAAATTGGATAGACCACATTCTATCAAACAAAAATGGGATAGATCACATTCCACGAAACTAAAATGGGATAGACCACATATTAACTAACAAAAATGGGATAGACCACATTCTACCGAACGAAAATGGAATAGACCACATTCTATCAAACAAAAATGGGATAGACCACATTCTACCAAACAAAAATGGAAAAGACCACATTCTATCAAACAAAAATGGGATAGATCACATTCTACCAAACAAAAATGGGATAGATCACATTCTACCAAACGAAAATGGGATAGACCATATTCTATCAAACAAAAATCGGATAGATCACATTCTACCAAACGAAAATAGGATAGACCACATTCTACCAAACAAAAATGGGATAGATCACATTCTATCAAACGAAAATGGGATAGACCACATTTTACCAAAGTAAAAATTGGGATAGATCACATTCTACCAAACAAAAATGGGATATATCACATTCTATTAAACAAAAATGGGACAGATCACATTCTACCAAACAAAAATGGGATAGATCACATTCTACCAAACAAAAATGGTTTAGACCACATTCTACCAAACAAAAATGGGATAGACCACATTCTACCAAAGTAAAAATTGGGATAGAGTACATTCTACTAAAAAAATGGGATAGACAACATTCTACTAAAAAAATGGGATAGACAACTTTCTACCAAACAAAAATGGTATAGACCACATTCTATCAAATAAAAATGGCATAAAAACATTCTACCAAAGTAAAAAATGAGATATACCACATTCTACCAAAGTAAAAAATGGGATAGACTACATTCTACTAAAAAAAATGGGAAAGACCACATTCTACTTAACAAAAATGGGATAGACGACATTCTACCAAAGTAAAAAATGGGATAGGCCACATTCTATCAAATAAAAATGCGATAGACTGCATTCTACTATGGAAACAATCGAATCGACTGTAAGAACAAGAACAATAACAAAGCAGACAAGAAAAACACAAAGTAATAGAGTGTATACTACTATTGAAACAACGTGATACACAACTTACTACATTAGAAACAAAGAGATCGATTGCATATTACACAAAAAGCACAAAGTGTTAGAGTGTATTCGACTATAGTAACAAGGAAATTGACTGTATTTGACTATAGAAACAATGGAACAAACTGCATATGAAAAGAAAAAAAAACCCTCAAAACCTTGAAATTAATAGAAATCACATTTCACAGAATATACTTTATCAATAAAGATATAAGGCCGTCTGTGTTCTTTAGTCTGGGTGAAACAATTAGATCGATTGCATTCAACTCTACAGCACGAGGATAGACACATTCTACAATGGAATGGACCACTTAATACAATAGAAACATTTTAGTCGACAGTATACAAAAATAGGAACAATGATGTACACAAACATACTACAAAATAAATTATGGGGTGGATTGCATACTACAATAGCACTAATTGTCATAAGTCAAAAGAATCTTGCCAAACGATGTGGCCTTCTGTACAATTATATATATATATATATATATATATATATATAATTGTACAGAAGGCCACATCGTTTGGCAAGATGAGAATTGGTCTAAAGTTAATTTCAACAGCGAAATTAAATTTAATTTAGGTGGATTTGACGACAGACATTGGTCCACGTCGTAAAATCAACAGACGTAAACTCCAGTGTCTGCTAAACCTGACGTGGAAGTTTTATGGTAGACAGGATATTCACGACTAGAGGTGTCGAATCTATTGTTAGAATTTAAAGGGCAGGCAAATGCTAATGTTCAACTATTCTGAGTGAAGCAAAGCATCGCTCAACAAACCAGAGAGTTTAAAATAAAACAACGCCCTACATGAAATTGATAAGAAGTAAAAAATTATTTGAAACAAATAAATATTAAAGTCATTAAATGGCCTTCTACTGTCCCGATTAAATTACGCCGTGAACTAATTCGAGACACAACTAGGGAACTGAAACATAATAGATTAACTGATTTGAGAGAAGAAAAACAAGGAAACGAATTAAAAACAACATTGAATATGTAGAAGATACTTTATTATACACGAAATCATTATTTATCAAATCCCTCCGTCACGGACAAATTGTGACACAAGTTCAATTTTAAGCGTTTTCTGAGTTTTTCTTATCCTAAATTGGTTTTCTAATAAATTCTTAAGGACATGTTGTATATTGACCCTTGACCGAGCCGTCAATTAGAGATGCAACTGTGTAAATAAGTGGAAGAAAAAGAAGAAACGGAAGCAAGTGGGTGATATGAAAGAATGTAGGCAGATTCCGGTGGCCGTTGAGTCGGTTGGTAGCAGGAAGGCCAGTCAGCTGTGGCCCTCGGCGACCCCCGGTTGAGCAACTCCAAGATTCGGAAGAAGTGCTAAATGGGTTCTTCATGATAACACAGCGTGCTATGGTCAAGTTGGGGCAACGTAGAAGTCTGTCCCTGTCTCCACTCATCTCTCACATACCACAGAAACACTAACCCTTTTGAGAATAAAGTGTGAGAAATATTTTTATAAAGAAGTGTGTTCGTTCATTCAAAATATTTCGTAAATTATGTTTGATGATGTTTCCGCTTATCATTATGATTATGGTTATACGACTGACAGAGTAAGCCCATAATCTTCATAGATGAAGTCAATTCTATAAAATATGAGTACTAGGAAGCAGCGTCGCATTAAACCAAAAGGACATCGACACGAGGTTAACGAAAGCGTGGACAGCTATCAACAGGCTATCGATTATATGGAAATCAGACCTAACCGATAGAATGAAACGCAGTATCTTCCAGGCAGCGGTCGTATCGATACTGCTATATGGATGCACTACATGGACTCTAACAAAACGGCTGGAGATGAAACTAGACGGCACTTATACAAGAATGCTGCGAGCATTCTTGAACAAGTCCTGGCGGCAACACTCAACAAGACACCAACTGTACGGCCACCTGCCTCCTATCACGAAAACTATTCAAGTTAGACGAACCAGACATGCAGGACACTGCTGGAGAAGCAGGGACGAGCTCATAAGTGATGTACTGTTATGGACCCCCACACATGGCAATGCAAAAGCAGGACGACCAGCACGAACATACATTCAGCAACTATGTGAGGATACGGGATGTTGTCCAGGAGACCTGCCTGAGGCAATGAAAGATAGGGAGAAGTGGCGAGAGAGGGTCAGGGATATCCGTGCTACCAGCACGACATGATGATGATGATGATGGTTAAGAATAACTGATAAATAAACTGTTTGTCAGAAGACTATACGGAGTGCTATACACATCGGTGTAAAATGTTCTCATCCGACCGTCCATGCCTTCAGCCATTTTTTTTTCTCGACGGGACTAGGGTTTGGACTCAAAACCAATAGATAGTAGTCTGCTTGGAGTATAGCAAGTAGGATTTGTATAGCAGTCCGCAATAAATTGAGAAAATTAATAACAATGTTGTTCGAAATAGGAACGAATATTATTCAATATAACGTTTACTTTTTAAACTTATACATATATATATATATATAAATCATTATTATTATTATTATTATTATTATTATTATTATTATTATTATTATTATTATTATTATTATTCAGTCTAATTAAACCGGATTCCGGAATAATTCCGTCGCGACGAAAAATCATTCAACTATGAACATTTAAATTTTCCTGGTAAAGAGCTTAATGTAACTGATATCACAGTTATATAAATGTATATATAATCATCATCATCTTCATGACGTGCGGCTAGCACGGATATCAATGACCCTCTCTCTCCACGTCTCCCTATCATTCATTGCCTCCGTGTGGTCTTCAGCGTTACTTCCCGTATCATCACATAGCTGCTATATGAATGTTCGAGCTGGTCGTCCTGCTTTTGATTGGCCATATGCGGGGGTCCACAGGAGCACATCACTTATGATCTCGTTCTTGCTTCTCCAGCAGTGTCCGGAATGTCTGCTTTGTCTAGCTTGTATAGTTTTCGTGACAGGTGGTAGGTGGCCGTACAGTTGGCGCCTTGTGGAGTATTGCTGCCAGCTCCAGTTCAATATTGCTCGCAACATTCTTGTATAATTGCCATCGAGCTTCTTCTCCAACAGTTTAGTCAGTGTCCAAGTAGTGCATCCATACAGCAGTATCGACAATATATATATATATATATATATATATATGGTACGGAAGCAAAATTTGGAATATGTAGTAAGCCCTATTTTTCTTTTATAAATATATTAACGTAAATATTAAAATATTGTTTGTGATTTTCGGGTGGATTTATCTACAGTGAATTTTAGCAGCATTTTATATCATGAATTTTTTGCATGTACACTCAGTAGGCACTGTCAACAAAGCTAAAAAGCAAATACTGGATACGGGAAGCCTCCAGAAGAAACAGGGAAATGACGACAGGAATTTGAAAACGAGATAATGAATTCCTTAATTCTGTAGGGGGCAAAATTTATAAAGACCCAACAACATCCATGAGAAACTTGTCCATCGATACGGGAGTTGATAAAAAAAAGAACATTGGGAGAGCTCTGCTCACTGCCTCTGAGCTGGGGTCACATGTAAGGACTTTTGTTACAAATAATAAAAGCCAAAAGCAATTAAAAGGGCATGAGAGTGCTACAATATCTGGAGAATCACCGACAAACCATCAGAATCTTTTTAAATAAAACACAACTCTTTAGTGTCGATCCTGTTAGTCAGGAGAGTATAGGGAGCGCTATACACATCTTCGTTGCTGTTGTCATAACCGGTATAAAATGTTCTCATCCAACTGTCCATGCCTTCTTCCATTTTTTTCTCAACGACTGAAGTCGGGACTATGGATTGGACTAAAAACCATTTGGTAGTAGTCTGATTGGAGAATAGCGACTAGGATTTGTATAGCAGCCCGCAATAAATTGAGAAAATTAATAACAATCTTCTTAGAAATATAAACGAATATTATTCAATATAACCTTTACTTTTCTGGCTTACACACACACACACACACACACACATATATATATATATATATATATATATGTGTATATATATATATATATATATATATATATATATATATATATCACAATTATCGAAACTCTGTTCTGTCATGTTCTGAGATTAAGGGTGACTCTTGGATCAAGCATACAGCTTAAGTTATGGTTTTGGGAGTCATGGCGTCTAATGGACAAGGAAAAATTCTCTCCATTTTTTATGTGTGGGTAAAAGTTGAGGGCTGGATTTCTGCATTATAAAATTTTGCCTTATGTATGGACCCAAGTTGGTGCACCTGCTCATATGTCAAAGAACATCAGAAAACATGTGAAGAAAATTTCGCCGAATTTTCGCCAGCCAACTGCTGCTGCACAGTCAGCTGAGGCTGTAGAATACACCAACCACATCTCTGTAGAGGGGTGAGATGCCCACCCAAAGAGTGTCCTGATCTGTGAGAGATGCTCCGATGATGTTTGACCTTTGGAGAATGCCTTTATGACTACCACTCCGAGATTCACTCTGACCTGGAGTGGTAGCTCATGAGAGAGTCCTATGTATGTGTCAAATGGAACTGTTTGGCATTTAAACTGTGTGCAAGGAAATGTCTGACGTTAAATTGAATTGTCTGTAATGAAAATGTTAGATCAACTGTGTATAAAAAAAGGGCTGATGTTTAATTGTTAGTGTTAAATAGAAATACTTGAAATTTTTTAACTGTGTGCAAACAAATGATTAATATTAAATCAAATTATTCGTATTTTATAGTAATACGTGAAACATTTTAACTTAGTGCAAAAATATGTTCAGACTCGTTTAAAAATGTTTTCATCGATAGGCATTTATAGGTTTGGTTTGGTTTGTTTGGTTTTATGGCATATCAACCTTTGTAGGTTATTTAACGCCAAATCCATTTTTATGTAAATAATCTGTTCTATTGAAAACAGTTCAGTTTGGCATAAGTACACAGTTTAATTGTCAAAAACATTTCCATTTCAAACTATTCAAGCAGTTATATGTAATAATTCAGTTAAGTGTAAATACAATTTTAATGTCGAAAAACAGTTCTATTTGAAATAATTTAGTTAAGCATAAACACGCAGTTTAAGTGTAAGTACAATTAAATTGTCAACAACGTTTCTATTTCAAGCTATTCAGTTTTCTCAATTCATTTTAGCATAAGTATGCTGTTAGTTCTATTTAACCCATAGATAGGGCCCTATCAGGTGCTACCACTCCGGGCCAGAGTGGACCTGGGAGCGATGGCAATGAAGGGGTACTCCGCATTCCCCAAAGCTCCAGCACTGCTGGAACCTCACCATCAGATTGTTTAATTTCATATCCAGGACACTCGTTGGGGGGGGTTCTTACCCCTCTGCAGAGAAGCAGTCGCTGTATTCTACAGCCCCAGCCGACTGGGCAAGAAAGGTATTTATAAACAATATATCTAATATATGTATATAAACAAGGTTCGGCATTAAACCAATGATTTCTGATATGCCATTTACCCTAAACAAACCAAAATAAACAAAATTCTGGCTTGCTCCCAGTCCAAATATTAACCCCGGGAATATGCTACGTGGGCTATTGAATGAATTGTTACGTTGTACCCCAATAACGTTGTGATAAAATAATATTTTTTAGCACAATGGTTGTTGCAAAATAAGCACTTTCCTGATTTATCTACGGTCTGTCAAGATTTTGTAGTCTCCCTGATATATATATATATATATATATATATATATATATATATATATATATATATATATATATATATATATATATATATATATATATAATTCCCTCCAAACGAAAAGATACTACAGAAAGTAATTTTTAACGGAGTTTATAAGGATTGAATTAAGTGGTTTCCTTCAACTAGACCAGTAGTCACACCAAGGTAAAAGAACCCAGCCTGCCAAACTGCAGGTGGAAAGAAAATAATTGGATCCATACCTTTTTCAAGGGTATTTGCGCTCAGTGAAATACAAACCAACTTGTCAAGGATTTTAACTGTAACGATCACAGCCAGTGTATATTATATATATATATATATATATATATATATATATACATATATATATATATGTATATATATATATATATATATGTGTGTGTGTGTGTGTGTGTGTGTGTGTGTGTGTGTGTGTGTGTGTGTGTGTGTGTGTGTGTGTGTGTGTGTGTGTTTGTTATTTCAGTATCATTCTTGATATCATCATCCCGAAGATATTTTAATAAACACAACGAAACGTTAGCATATTATTCTTTTATAAATAAATAAATAAATACATCCTTTGAATTTATTGTTTTTTCATATTTTCTTATATCCACCCCCAACATATAGGTGTGTGTGTGTGTGTGTGTGTGTGTGTGTGTGTGTGTGTGTGTGTGTATGTGTGTGTGTGTGTGTGTGTGTGTGTGTGTGCATTTATGTTTGCGTTGCATGTTTGTGTGTACATATGTGAGGAATCAATTTATATAGAAAATTATGTATATGCATAGGAACCCCCACATACATCTGCTCACTATCAAACTTGTCAGAGCTTGCGTTGAAATAACTGCCTGCGAAACATTATACTGAATGAAATACTCGCCCAACGCTTCTTGTAATTATTAGGAAGAGCATGTAATAACGAGAATTACATATCCAATATATCATAGAGAGAATCGCGTGGCTTACCCGTACGATCAAATGCCTATATACATATACATCTATTGCATAACACACTTCGGAAGATAGATAGATGGATAGATAGATATGCCTCTAGCTTAAGAGAGAGGTTCACAGAAGAGACAGGGAGAAGATGGGATACATTTTTTTGCAATAATCACTGATCCCATAAACGTCACAAAGATTGATGGCAGGCGTATTCTATGTTTGGAGTTTAAATGAAGATTTTTTCTCTGACAGGGTGGAATGACTCGCAAGAAGGAAAATGTTGAGAAAATTATGTCAACTCGGTCGAAAGATAAGAATGCACAATTGTATTCATAGAATCTGGGACATTCAGATCGATATAGAAGGTTACAAAATAATAATAGACAAAACGTATGAAGGAAATGGGTGGACAATAAATCTAGACGTAAAAAAGAAAACTTCAAAATTATTGAAAGATTTGATGTCGAGTAGAAAGAAAATTGATGAATAAATGAATGAATAAATAAAAAGATTGGGAGAAGATCTTGAAAATGAAGAAGAAATAGTCAAAGAAATCTTTTCAATTTGAATGCATGTCATTTTTTTCATCATACAGCGTGTGAAAGCACGTGCAATACCAAGTCCTCATCAGCCGCCAACCAGGGGTGATAACACAGTTTCGGTAGCTCGAGGCGGTACTGCCACCCCTGGCGCTACCAAGCAGCTTTTGCCACCGGACAAGGTATTAAGAGAATCATTTATATATATATATATATATATATATATGACAGATCAATTAAATGCAGAGACTACATTGGACGTTAATCTTCATCTTCTGAATGCAGTTTGTGATTTACAAAAAAAAAACGCGTTTACTTTCGGCGGTTGATGTTATTACGCTTACAGTAACCGTTTTTTACGTAATCACACGGGAAAGGTGGTTCCGCGTGTCTTACTTTCATGCTGAAAACTTTGTCGCTTTCGACCAAATCCAACTTGATGCATATCGCGCCGTGGTCTGAAGACGATTTGAGGCAACGTTCAAACTGCAGCCAGTGATTCCAATTTTTGAAAGAAACAAAATGACTGAGTGTCCTATAAAACCATGACAACCAGCCTCAAACAAACGTCATATCTGTTGGTGGGTCTTTTTATTGAGAATACTAAAAGTACTCAATAAATGTATGAAGACTGCCGCAACTGGGCATATGAAAGCATTCTCAACCACCAAAATTACATCACTAAGATACTAATTAATGACTAATTATTCAAAAATATTCAAAATATGTAAGATATTAAGGTAGCAAGATATCTACGTTATTGGCTTATAGTGATATACACTAGTACAAGACTTATACATTGCCCAGTCGGCTGGGGCTGTAGAATACACTGACTGCACCTCTGCAGAGGGGTAAGACCCCCTCCCTCAAACGAGTGTCCTGGATATGGCACTAAACAATCTGATGGTGAAGTTCCAGCCAAGATGGAGCCTTGGGGAATGCCGAATACCCCTTCATTGCCATTGCTCCTAGGTCCACTCTGGCTCGGCGTGATAGCACCTGATAGGGCCTATCTATGGGTTAAATAGAACTAACAGCATATTAATGCTAAAATGAATTGTTTGAGTAAACTGAATAGCTTAAAATAGAAATGTTTTTGACAATTAAATCGTACTTACACTTAAACTGCGTGCTTATGCTTAACTGAATTACTTCAAATAGAACTGTTTTTCGACATTAAAACGGTATTTTCACTTACCTGGATTGTTACATATAACTGCTTGAATAGTTTGAAATCAAAATGTTTGTGACAGTTGGACTGTGTACTTATGCTAAACTGAATTGTTTGAAATAGAATTGAATATTTACATAAAAATGGATTTAGCGTTAAATAACCTACAAAGGTTGATATGCCATAAAACCCACCAAACCAAACCAAACCAAACCAAACCAAGACTTATAACTTTCCTGTTTACATATGTACAGTCAAGCAACAAGCGTAGAAAGGCAAAAGTTGCCTATGTAAATTCCAGTGATTATTTAAGAGAAGTTTCTCTTAGACTTTCCAATTAAAACATACCTACCAGTATATATATATATATATATATATATATATATATATATATATATAAAAGAAAGGCTGAAATATTGCATCAAAAGTACTAAGGGTCTTCTGTATTTTGTGAGAATCCAAAATCGCTGAAAATGTTGTATTCATCCCCAGCATTCGGCTGCCACTGCACTTTCGTATCAACATTTATTCTGGCATTTTCTGAATAAACACTAATTTTAATTCCTTTAAAGACAGAAAAATACTGATCGGGTTGATCTTTACTTAAAGAAAAAAATAGCACTGGAAGATGGAAATATTTAGCTGATGATCGAAGGCAAAAGAACATAAGTCAGGACGAGGTAAAAAAAAAAAAGTCTCATCAGGTGATTGTAGTGCACACTATATAGACTTTTGATTTACCCCTTTCCATACATTTCTTTGGGGATTGTGTACAACACACGTAATATGAGGTCATAGATTTATAGTGTCCATAAAGGGAGAACATCCACACAAATGTATTATTAAGAACAGTCTGAATACTGAGAAGAGTCCTGGAGATTTGAGTAGACTTACTGTCACTCAAACTTAAGTGAGTAACCAACATCTAACGCTGATGTGTAAAACTTTCAAAAGACTAAAACCTAACAATGATAAAGTTCGATGACTGAAGTGACAGATGTGTATGGCTCGACACAGGATTGCAGAGAAAAGTAAATACCACCTTACGAGTTAAGAGAACGCTGGAGGAGATACACCCATAAAAAAATAGAAACGTAAATAAATGTTTATTCTTTTCATAAATATCTCCGACTAACTTATCGAAGTGCATTGCATTTTTCAGTCAGCCTCGTGCATAAAATTTCTGTTTGAGTTAAAAGTCATGTAGAAATTGGGACTATTAGACAAAGAGGAAGTGATGGTTGATATTGAAGAAGAAAATAGTCAGGATAGTGTTGGCAGTCACGTGATAGATTTTTAAAATAAAAACGAAAAAAAGAAAAAAATGCATATAGGTATTTGATGACTGAAGGGACAAATGGGAATGTCTCTTCACAGGATAGCAGAGAAAAGCAAACACAGCTCAACTAGCAACCAGAACACTCGATGAGAAACCGCAAGAAAAAAAAAAAAAAGAAAAAAGAAAAATGGTAACATAAACGAATCTTTATTATTTTTTAAATGATTATGTCTAAATTATCGATGTTCAATTCATGTAATTGTAATTTTATTTCTGACTTGTGCATAATATTTGTACCAGAATAAAAAAAAAATATGTAGAAATTGGAACTATTGGCCAAAGAGAAAACGGTGATTGATATCGAAAAATAAAACATCAACAAAGCAAGTAGTCGGAATTGTCTTGATTGTCTGGTGAATAATTTTTTAATAAAAATAATTTACGTGTGGCAGAGTGACCTAAATTATATAAAACTTTCAAAAGCAAAGGGAAACTCTCAATAAATATATGACCCCTAAGAGGAGAGGTTTTAAAGAACAAAATATTAGTATTAGGGTAAAGTAAAAGAAAAGTCTAGTTTGGATTTTAAAAGTTAAAACTTACGAGGATCATTAAACAAGTTTCCAGACTTTTTTAGTATAGGCACTTTTATTGATAGTACACACATGAAACTCTAGTCCCCTTCGAACTAATCTCCTCTGGCTGCAATGCGCCTGTTGGACCGTTCCAACAACATCTGGAAAGCCTCATGGAAGTCCTCTTGTGTGAGCGTGTCAATGACCTTCGTCAAAGCCTCTTTCATCTCAATTGTTTCATAATGACAGCCTCTGAGCTTAGGGAATAACCAAAAGTCACAGGGAACAAGGTCTGGACTATACGGAGGGTGAGGAACTGTCTTGATGCCCATCTTGGTCAAATAGTCTGCGACAAGAATGGAGTTGTGGACTGGTGCATTGTCCTGGTGGAAATGCAACTGACCCGATTTGACCCGATTCCGACGGAATCTCTTCGTGAACTCCCTTAAAACATCAACATCGTAACCCTAACCCTAACCCTTTCGCCAATCAACTCTGGTGTATTGACTTCTTTACTCCTCCCACACCTCTCAACATCCCTCAAAAACTCCCTGCCTTCCTTGAATCTCTTATGCTTATAAAAAAAATGATACTCGATTCATGCAAGATGCGCCAAAAGTAGTCTGAAGCATTCCATACGTTTCCTTGACATTTTTTCCAAGTTAAAAACCTAATTTTATTACATATCTTTCTTCGAAAGTGTTGTCAAATCCAGATTACATTTTTGAAATTCACCGGCTGTGAAAATCAGGCTTTAGTAGGGTGTATTCCAATCACTGCTGTAGCTGTTTATTTGAACCTAAAATCATAAAAATTAGTCAGTCATCTCTTAAGATGTATAGCAATAACTTACTACGACAATTTTAAACGCTTGTGCAAAAAAAGTCTGGAAACATATTGAAGCCACCACGTACTATATTGGGGCAAAGGGTAATTTTGAGACCCACTTTGAGTTGGTTTATTCTAAGAGTGCTTGACTACATCTTTGACTGGTGCTCCTGGGTCTGTTATAATCGCAGTATACAACACATGATAAAATGACAACTCTAAACAGAACTCACTGCGGTATACAGAGAAAAGGTTTTAGGTGTCATGATCGGCAGGTGTCCTCTTGATAGCCAACATGGGGACATGGTCGCCATCCAGGGAATTTTGATTGTTCTTTTTTGAGGTACATAAACGATGGCCAAAGCAACCACACAAATCAGAGATACCAACACATAAAGTAGACAAGAGAAAATAACAAACTTTCACTTTACTGTTATTTTAGCAGGAAACCGACGGCAAAAAGCGCAAAAAAAAACGATCGAAATCGGGGAAAAATGTGCTAGATTTCTGACATCGAGCTAAAGACTCGTAGATCAAGGAAGGACAATAATAAAGAAAGGTTGATTTTCTGACCTTAAAATATTAAAAATACACCACCAATAAATATGGAATCAATGCAACAAAATCCTAATAAAATAATTGACACACGAAAAACTGAAAAGCAAGAACGCTTAACCCGAATAGAATCACAAAGATATAACAATAGAAAAATCACACACCCAAATCACACAGAACAAACAGGACACAAAAATCAAAACAATGAATACAGGGATTATAAAGAGAATTATGTCTGAAAAGAAGACTAGTTTGCCATCGTTCAGAAACCAAGACTGGAAAACATTCAAGGCAGAAACTGTAAAGATAAACGAATTTCTAATTCATATCTAACAAAAATATCACAGAATTAAACGAACTAATCTATGTAAGAGAGAAATTAATCAATGATGAAATCGATGTTTCCCTAAAAACATGAACAGAAACTCAAAGCCTGGATGAGAAATTAGACAGGAAACACAGATAAAAAATCTACGACAACAAGCAAAAAGCTTAAAAGAAAGAAAAAACGCTGGAATATGAGTGGGACGAAAGGAAAAAAGCGGCACAACAATAAAAGGAAACAGCACAATCCATGGAAATAAATCAGAAGGTTTTGGTGAAATAAGGAAGACTAAAAAAATATTGAGATAGAATCAAGCAATACTGACAAAACAAAACATAAAAAAATAGCCAAAAATATTCTTCTACCAAGTACGGGGAGAATACACGAAGACATACCAATAAACGGGTGACAAGGTAGCAATACATTTTTTAACGGAAGGAGGAGAATATAAACGAAAAGCCGAATAGATAAACAAGGAGGAAAAAGAGTTAGAAAAACTTGAAGAAGGTTCTAAGGCAAAAATACAACTCGATTCATTCCGAGCAACACTTAAAAAAGTACCAAAGTGGAAAACGACAGGCCCTAATGGCATACATAGATACTGGTTTTAGACAAATGACTTCCATCCAAAACAGACGAACTTGTGAAATGAATAGATTCATAGAAGAATCAGACATATCTGAATGCATGACCAAAGGAAAGAGTAGCCTGATCAAAAACGTTCCCAAAAAAGAAACCGCTCCCTACAACTACACACCCATAACGTGCCTATAGATCATATAGAAAATACTGACTGTAAAAATCAGTGGGGAAATTTACTATTCGTTAACTAGCCGGGAATTGTTCCTGAAGAGAGGAAAGGATGCCGCAAAGAGAACAAGGGGAACAGGGGATCTATTATACATTGATGAATACACTCGAAAGGGGAGCAAAGGAAGAAGGAAAAAAATAGCTATGGCGTAAATTGACAACAAAAAAAATGATCATAGAAGCTTACCTGAACATCGAGCTAGTGAAATCAGTCGTAAGTTATAAAACTTTTATTTCATTATATATTCAAAATATCATGCCCAGTGAATTATATTTTCCTGGTTCATATTTGTTTCGGCGTAAATATTATATATATATATATATATATAGAGAGAGAGAGAAATAAAGAGAGAGAGAGAGAGAGAGAGAGTGCGAGAATTATGTGTATAGTATAGAAGTTTTACTTACTTAATATAGAAGAACAGGAAAAATAGCGGACATTTTGGTTTGTACTGACGTGACACATAAAATATTTCTCACTTAATAGTCATTGAACTTGTTTATTTATAGCACTCCGTTTTGATTGAACAATCTCAAAGTATAGATATACATATCAGTTTAAAATTGAATATGGAACAAATACATTAAAAGAAGAACGAAGTTTTGGCATTAATCAATACAATTTTTCCCATTGACTATTTATCCTTCCCCACCCAACACCGTATATACTCTCCGACAATTTGGGAAATTTAAAAAAAAAGTAAAAAATCCTACATAAAACCGAGTATTTCCCACGTCTCGTCAGAGATTTTACTCATCTTTCAAAATCTCTAAATCATTAAATAAAAAGCTATATTGCAGCAAAGAAATTCAACACGTTTTGTTGTTTTTTGGCTTTGGTTATTGTGACAGTACCTTTCAACTTGAATGGCTTTCTTTATCAATGATAATATAAAAAGGCACTTACACACACACACACACACATACACAAACACACACATGTATATATATTTATACACGTTGGTCTTTTCATAAATAAGCTGGATAATACCAAAGGTGTTGGCAAAAAAGAAACATCTTTTCATGGAAATCAATAGTGCTGGGCCATTTCATGTCTAAGAAGATGGTCAACATCATCTTCTTCATTGATTGCTGCGCCTGAAACTCTATCTTTAATGGAGAGTCTCTGTATTTTCACTCCATTTCGACTTGGTAAGTAGGAAAAATCCAAATCTAACCCATATGTGACCTTCTTTTTTTTTTTTACTAAAACCTGTTTCCACCACTGGAGATCGAACGAGCGCACACAGATTGCAGTGCTGAAACTCTACAGCTGAGCCATCAGTCCATATCGCACACAAGTGATGGAAAATCAACTAGTCATGGTAATGGCTCTGGGGGGCGGTGACCGTGTCCTCTTGAATGAGTACGGATATAACTTGCAAGACACATTTAGGTTATTTGGCCGCGCAATTACCATGGCTAGTTGATTTGGCGTCACTTGTGTGCGATATGAGCAGGTGGCTCAGTTGTAGAGTTTCGGCACTGCAGTCCATGGTCGCTGGTTCGATCTTCAATGGTGATGAGACCTAATAAGGTCGAAACAGCTGTCCAGTGTTCCCATACGTCGTATAAACGTGTTCGATGGATTTTCTGGTCATTACTATTATTTCCTCTACATAAAAATATGCACATCTAAAACCTGTTTCTCACTACTGTTGTATATTGACCCTAGCCAAGCTGTCAAAATAGGAAATGCACCTGTGTAAATAACAGGTGCATCCGGTCGAGGAATATCAGGATATAACGTTGATGGGTTGAATGAGTGCGATTTGTGACGCCCACAAGAAGAAGGTGGATGTCGAACAATTATATAACCCGGGTGAAGACAGGAAGTCAGTCAGTTAGAGATAAGTTGCAGTAGAGAAAACCAGCAACCAGCAGAGGAGGCCATCAGGACCCCTGATTGAATAATTAGAGATCTGATCAGTTAGAAAAAGATGCTGGAATGAGGAACATGTCCCAGAGAGGCTGAGCCCCCAGGCCTCCGGTTGAGCAGCCCAGGAGAACGGGAAAAAAACGCTGTTTTGGCCATAAGAGTGGGAGTCAATATGTTGCAGTTCTGTTCGGCCTCCAACTCACCTCTCACACAGTAAAACCTTTAGGAACCCTTTCAAATTAGGAGAGAGGTATATTTTTCTAAAGAACTGTGTTGCTCGTCTTTATTTTTTCGTCGCTATGGTCTGCATACAGATGTATATGTATTATGTGGCTATACAACACTACATATTACACATTCTTCAATAAAGTAAAGGTTTGTTTTTTTTTCATTTGGCATCAACCAAATCGTTGATGAGAGACTTTTGTTCAAGCCTGAAGCCCTCTGAATGTCCACCATTTAGAATTGGCTCAAATAAATATTTTTGCGAGATTAAAATCCTTTTTTCGATAAACTGAGAGAGAGAATCCGAAAAAATGCTTTTAAAATAATATTTATGGAATAATCCTCGCTAAGATAGAAAATACGATAGATTTCAGAAAAAAGTCAATTGTCACTTCTTTCCGTTACAGCGCTCAACATCAAGCGATTTGTTAACATACATATGGATATAGATATAAATAATATTAATATAAATAGGATCAAACGTGAATTCAACATTTGAAGGGCATCACAATAGGTGTTTGATGATAGAGGATAACTTATGAATCAGGCAGTAACCTGGGTAAAATATTTATTTGTGGAATCGTCTTCTAATTCAACTTTACAATATTCTAACGTGATTTTAAGGTTTATATATATATATATATATATATATATAGAGAGAGAGAGAGAGAGGTAATGTAAGAGAGAGTATATATAGCGAGAGAGTCAGAGAGAGTCAATATATGTATACAGTTTGAGAGAGTCAGTAGTGTGGATTTGATATTCAGTAAATAAATATATATATGTAGAGAGAGAGCGAGAGAGAGAGAGAGATAGTCAGGGAACACCGTGTTTATATAATAGATTTCTCTATCTCTCTCTCTCTCTCTCTCTCTCTCGCTCTCTCTCTCTCTCTCAGATGTAAGTTCTTGTTGGTCGCTCACGTGTAGGAGTTTATAAGAGATCGTCGCTCAGGATTTCGTCTTTACTTCCCAACAAGTTCCCAGCTTACCTTGTTCATCTTGGATTGTTTGTAAGATAGATGTGGGGAAGTTGCTAAAAAGCCGCTGTTTTCTGTGGTGGTGCTTCCTAAATTTATTTAAAATAGTATGCGACATTCTTCTGTTGTTCTAATCTAGGTTTTCTCGATGCGTTTCGTTAGCTTCCAAGTAGTGCATCCATACATTTTTATTGATACAACCATTACTTAGAAAAATTCCGCTTTATTTCATCAGAAGGATTTGAAAAAAAGATTTTCCTTATATATATATATATATATATATATATATATATATTCTTACGCAAGATGAAAAGTTAGCTTTGTCTTCAAAACATTACATTCAATGTGTATGAATCCAGAAATTAAACGTTAATCCAGCGTTAATCCATCATTTACTGACAAGATAACGAATTCAAGAGCCTAAGAATTGAAAAATGAAATAATAATAAACAACAATAATAATAAAAATTCTGCAGGAAGGAATATTTTGATAATATAAAAAGGAGTTACGTCATGAAAATAATTCTCTTTTTGTTACTGCCATGTCAACTACAGCAGGTATCGGAAACACAATAAGCCTGCTGTGCAGGGAAAGTTTTCAGGCGCTCCCCAAAATAACAAATCCTATTGTTTCATTTTGTCCTTCAGAGATGGACGTTGGTGTTATAGCAGTAGAGGTTGAACACTCTAGTTACTAACCCGTTATTCTTTGTGACACATAGCATAATTCTGGAAACATGGCAATATTTTAATATAAATTTTATCATAAGATATCAATATTTCATTGCGTTGCCTCTCTTCGCCAGGGTGGATTTTGGTATTATTGAAGTACAGGCTGAACCGTCGTATAAGTAATACACAACCTTTGCGTTGCTACAGATAATATCTTAGCAACATTAATGAAAATTAATGTCGGTCATAAAAATAATCAGGGACATTGAATTCATTGTGAAAAGAAAGCACGCAGAGACATTTATTGACGCATGTTAATGCTTCATCATCATCAAGTAGCAAAGCTAGAACGGATTTCCCTGACTCTCTCTTGCCGATCGTCCCTATAATTTATCACTTCAGGCAATTACTTTGTAAACATTATTAGGGTATTAATTAATTATATCAATTATTTTATTGATAATTGATAATAATAATTAATTTATCATTAGTTTGTTGAGGTTGTCGATTGGTTTCATATCTTTGAATGTAAGTGTAGTTTCCGGCAAAGGTCAAACCCATGCGCAGGTGGTGACCAGATTTAACACCCCACGCTAAAATAAGAGTGAGGAAGACAGGATATGAATAATAAGCAAATTAAGGCTTGTCGTACGGTGTGGGAAAATAAAGTTATTGACACGTATTGCAGATGCAATAATTAAGACGATATATAAGAAAAGATAATATTATATTTAGAGAAGTTAAGTTTGAAACCCAAAGAGAAAATGAGAGTTAGACGTTGGTCTGAATCGTTCAGGTTGCGGGATGGGTGGCTCTTTGTTGCTGGAAGCAAGATTCGCACGGATACCTATATAAGGCCTTTCTCTCTCCTCTTGGATTCGTCGGAGTGCTAAGATTGTTGATAGTCTGTTAGAAATAAATATTCCTTCAATATAATTTTGCAATATAAAACAAAATTAAAAAATTTAAATGAGTAAATAATAATAAATAATGAATAAAAAAAATAAATATAAATTCTCACAAGTATTAATTTTTAAGAATAATTAAAAGGACTTTTTTGGGGGGTTTGAGATTAAAAAGCTGTCTTTATGTAAATATTAATCTTATAACTATAAATAAGCAGACGTTGTTAAAAAGATACGTATGACAAATAACGTCACAGTCAACAAAAACGTTTCGACATGGAATGACGTCGCTTCAAATAACTATGGTACTTGATGCTGCATTACTTAACACTCAGCATTATAAGGTAAGGATCAAGGGTAAAGTGGAGCAATACCGGGAAAGGAGTAGCGCCCTCCTTTGGTGTAGTAGCTATTGAAAAGGGAGCCTTCGGGCCACCCTCGACTAAGGTCGTAAACTTTAGGCCGGCTCATGGACCAAGAAGGTAGAGTGCTTGCCAATGGTCCCTGAGACCTGGGTTCAATCCCATGTCGCGTCATACCAAAGACTTTAAAAAGGTTCCTGGATACCGCCTTGCTTAACATTCAGCAATATAAGGTACGTATCAAGGAGTAGCGCCCTCCCCTACACCTCGGTATAGTAGCTATTAAAAAGGTAGCCTTCTGGTCGCTTTTGACTTCGGTCACCTACTACTTCGTTAGTAATATTTTATCAACTAAAAGTGATGTTCATGTGCATAGTTAAAGTATAGACTACTATTGACTGGATAACTACCACGGGGAAATACGATCTCGGATAAAATAAAACAGGAATTATTTCAAGCTATATCTGTGCTACTATAACTGTATGGTTGTGCCACTTGAACTTGAAAAAATCTCTTCAATAAAATATTAGATAGAAACATTAGGATCTATGTGCCGTACTATAATATTTTGACCTTCGACCTTGCCCGAAATGCCATTCAAGGTGATGCACCGGAAGGAAGTGACACATTCTAGTGGCAGTTATGAGAGGAAATCGCGTGGGCGGAAATTGGCTGATGAAATGGGACGAGCTAAATAATCCCATGATACTCTCAGAGACTGACGCACCGGAAGAGAGTGACCTCTGATTTGCATGACAGTTATTTCCGCTTGATGATGATTAAACATGCGATTTCAAAGATCGAGTGGGCGATCATGTGGGCGTTGAACTATTATATAGCTCAGTCAAGACAGAAGTCAAGACAGTTGAGTCCGAGTTCGAGTTTCAGTTGGAGTCGAGGTGTGGTAGGGAAAGTCACACCAGACCGAAGGGCCTTGGGGCCCTGATGAATTGGGGTCCCGAGAAGATGCTGATAAGATGCAGTAAAGAAAGCCAGCACCCAGCAGAGTGGACCCCAGGGCCTCCGGTTGAGCATCAGGAGAACAAGAACGACACAACGCTGACGGCCATAAGTTTGGGGTCAAAGTATTTCAGTTATGTTCGGTCTCCAGCTCTCTCTCACACGCAAACCTTGAGTAACCCTTTTCGAACCCTTGCAATAAAGTGAGAGGTACATATTTTTGTTAAAGAAGTCTTCCTGCGTCTGTTTATTATTGTGTCGTTATTATGCTGCATGTATGTAGATATGAATCAGAAGATATTACAGTACTACCACCACGTTCCTCTCTTTTTACTAACAATCCTAGAAAAACGAGCAAAGCATGTTGGAAACTACTGGTAATATATTAAAGAACTCAGAAATTTGGTTGACTTAAGGACTCCTACATATGGACACACCAGTGTGGGTGGATCCTCAGAAACATGCAATAATCAGTTCTTTGAGGATATTAGGATGTGTCATCTGGACAACTTGGCATGGCCGATGGTAACAAATTCTTTAAAATAAAATAAGACGAGGAAGACTTAAATATTAAAATATAATGTTATCTTCTTCGAAAAAGAGTTTTTTTTTTTGTAGCCGGAAAAAAGTTAGGGATTTCTACATTATATTCCAAACACAAATGTATTATCTCCATCTGACGAGGGTCATCGTAATGGAAATAAATCTATAATGGAACCACAGATTTCCTGATTCGTTATTTTTGGTGGTAACTGTGAAAGAGTTCACGCATTTGCTCTAAGTGGAGAGTTAGGAGCAAATTTATTGGAGGTGTTGTTTTCCTACAATAATGGAAATACCAAATCCCGTGATTTCTGTTGTCCATTGCAGCCAGTTTCCAGAGCCTCAGAGACTGAACAGAGAGTGTTTAAACAACAAAGTTTCTACCAGTAAAGTAGAGTTGTGTTTTTGTGTTTTTTCCCTCACCAGCCAAGGAATGGCTATCACTCACAAGGCAGTCTCTGTAAGCTATTCTTCACTTTTACTCATAATTTCAGCTAATATATCAAAAAGGGAAATTAAATTTCACCAGCTAGTAAATGGTCAAGATTTTGGTACCGTAAAACAACGGTATTTGTATCTCAAATGCAACGCAATAACCGATAATCGAAACTAAGACCGGATATCCTAAATCTACCTCCTTCTTCAAATCTGACCATATAACTTGATTTGCTTCTTTTTTAATCAACTGTTTCACAATTTTAAAACATCTATGAATCCTCGTTAAATACTTTGAATCGAGGCCAAATCTTTTTTTTTTAATATATTGGGCTTAGGTATAAATAATTTGATTGTTTTTAATCAAGTTTTACCGACAAATTTCCAACTTTCAATGTTTTAAATGTAAGCGGATATCAACTTATTAAAAAGTGTCTTTGTTGTTCATTCTTATTTCACTATTGGAAGGGTGCGCATCATTATCAAGGTTATGTTCTAACACTTAAAATGAAGGAATGGAAATTGCATATTTAACATTTAATGTGGAATTTTAAGAGTAACAAGAAACATAGAAAAACAACTTGAAAAAAATTGTAATTCTTATGGCCAATGTATGATTTCTGAATTCCACGTCGTAAACTGGCGATACGTCATTAGGGAGATTGAAGCAGAACAGAATGGTCAAACCTTAATAAAGACGCGTCAAGAGAATTGGTGGAATTCACTCCGTGTATATGTACTCAAAAATTAGCACCTAATCACAAAATATTCCAATTCACAATTCGTTTTCTCTTAAAAAAGAGATGGCATGGGAGCAAGCTGGGCGTTTATATTCTTTGTACTCTTAGTGAGAAGGTTGTTCTTATTCCTGTAGTTACTAGCCTTCTTTTAAGTCAGAGAAATTACCCAGTTTTCAAGAATAAAGGTGACGAACGAATAAAAATGGGTCTTTCATGACAATATTTAGCACAAAAGGCAATAGAGTAACAAGGATAAATCTCAACAGCCTACTCTAAAAAGCAGAACTTCATGGAAGAAAAGTTACGCTGTGTTTATTGTGGGGTTTTGATGATTTCATTTTGAATTTTAAAACCACGATCAGACACACTCAATTCAGATTTATACTTAACAGCAGCAAGGTAAATGAAAAAAAAAAAAGAACTTCGAAATAAAACATAAAATGTTTTCATGGGAAAAACACTATTTTATTTTTTGTAACGTAAAGCCTAATACAGCAAGAATCCCGCAAAAAAATCGTTATAATTCTCGTCTGTTTCTCACAATCCACCGTCTTTATCAAAATTTGTACAAAATCATTTGCATCTTTTTTGTCCTCTTTTCAAATTTTGTGAATATAAAAATAAAAATCTCAAGGGAGTCAAAATATTTTGACAACATTTCTTGAGATGGAAACCAGCTGATATTTCCTGAAGAATAGTCAACAAGCTAGTTGATGAATGACAAGAAGGAATTCAAAACAACCGCGAATAGACAACTGATTCACTGCAAAACTAATCATGAATTAATTATATTTTTCTATAGCAGAAAGTATTTATGTGTCGACCCAATATTTGTATTTCCTACAAGAGTAAATACATTGGTCAGAATGTTATATAATGGCCGAGGGATTTCGTTTTATGCCTTTGGGTTTAGTTAAGTTGAGAACCTTTCGGCTCAGTGCATAGGTTACTTAGGTGCAACATTAATGCAGGTGTTCACGCGCGTACGTGCGGAGCGGACGTGTCACTTAGAGATGTCACAATAGCCCCGATGGGGAACAGGGCTAGGTAGTGTGAATGACGTCACGCACCGGAAGCGCGCGGAGGATTTTGGTGAGTAGAGTTGAGTCCTGCCGTCCGAAGAAGAAAGGTGACTTTCGCTAGCTCGTGAGGCTTTGTGGCGGGTGCCATAGGTGTTGGGGGCAGGGTGCAAATGGAAAAGCCAGATTAGAAAGAATATGTACCTCTCTCCTCATGTCGAACAATCTTTAAACTCAAAGGTAATAAAAAGTTTCGTGCCTGAACTAAGAAGTCGTAAGTGTTTTTCATGTTTCGAGATTCTTATATTCTATATATATATAAACATTATGAACGTTTTGCGCACCGGTATGAATATGTCCATTTCACGTAGACATATCATGGCTATGTAAATGAATGGAGTGTAAGTTTCAAAACTTACTGGAAAAGATAATGAATTAATTACGATATGATTCATTAAAAACAAGCCGGTGTCTGCAGCAAGACAGTTCAAGCCTGCATACCGCTCGAATGACTCAGAATAAATTCCAGGAGCTCGAGAGAACTGAATTATAATCCAGGACTAGCTCCTTCCGGTTATTATTTGTTCTGATCCATGGCTCACTTCGATCATGCCGCTTCAACAACTAAAATGTAGTAAAAGATTCAATGAATGAGTTCTTGTCTTCAAAGGACAGGAAATGGTATAAGCGTAGGATTGAATAAATGGCAGAAAGGTGGCCGCACCCAGTATAAAGCCCAGATCTAGCTTCCCCGGATTATTAATTGTTTTGATCCATGGCTCACTTCCAGTGTTAACAACCAAGAGGAGATGGAAGCTTCAGTGTAGGAGTTCTTCCCTTTGAAGGACAAGAACACGTGTCAGCGTAGGATCAAACAAATGGCAGAAAGGTGGTTTCAGACGGAGCATCACAATGACCTTTACTTTAATACGAATCTGGTTTTGTCCTAGCTTAATGGATAAAGTAAATAAGTGGTGACCTTGTTTAAATTGTGAAACACATTTTTTTAATCGGTTTAATTAATTAATTCATTTACTTGTTTGTTTATTATTACTCTTGTCACCTTCCAGCCAGAGCCTGTAACTATGTTCTAAGACACTCATGAAAAATAACTATTTGATTATGATTTATAAATTAAAAAAAAACCACGTCACTGTTGCAAAAGATTTTTTCGTCAATCAAATTATATGAGAAACGATTTTTACAACGTGATAGCAAAGCTCAGGCATTTAATTTGATTGCACATTGAGAAATGAGACCGGAGTAAATATCAACGTGCATCATAGAAGAATTTTAATGACAAAACTGCATCTATTTGAAAATATGGTTTATGCTTTTTCTGATTCTTATAATGCTTCAAATCGAAGCCGTTAAACTAGATTCTTATTGTATATTATAGTATTCATTTTTTCTTTTCAGAAATCTATTTACTTTGAAATTTTCTTTTGTCTACTGTCGATGTTTTCATCTATTCAATTGATTTCTCTTTTTGTTCATTGGTGAAGATACAATTGTTTTTTTTTACCATTTGTTGTTCAGACCGCATTGAGAAAGCTACAATCTTTTATCAAAAATCCCTTTCTCAACATTTCTTCTGTTGACGACCTCATGCTCTGCACTAAAAATATATAAGAATAGAACAGCTTATATTAAGTCATCGCTTTTCATTTATCCCCTTTTTTATTATTTTTTCAAGAGTTTTCTCCGGAGTTAATAACGTGCTGGTTTTCCTGCCATATTTGCTTTGAATGTCATGCTGTCTTTCTTTTTATGAGTTTTTCATCTACCACTTTCCTTTCATTCTTCGATTTCGTAGGCCATCCATTTTGTCGTTCCACCACTAATTCCAATCAGATCTTTTGCTGTGCCTTTCCTTGTGATAAGTTCTTCTTCTTTCGAGCATCTTCCCGTTTGTTTTGTCTTTTTTCATATCTTTTTTTTTTCTTCTGACCGATTTTATTTCTTTATGTTTCTTTATTCCTTTCAACATTTTTCACCATAGAGCATACAAGAATCATCATTTATGTTAACATCAACTACTCCTCCTATTCGTACTCCTACTTTTTCTTCAGCTGCCTCGGAGCATATTTAGAACACTGCTTCTATTTCAACTAACAAAACTACTTTGTTTTATTTTGGGTTGCTTCTGTTTATTTTTTTAAAGGTATATCAACATTTTATGGGGTATTTTATGCCGAAAACTGATTCTTCTGCAAGATTTTGGTTGTCAAAATTACTATATTTTCAATGTTCCACACCTATCTAGGAAGCAGCGTCTCATCAACCGAAAAAGACATCGACACGCGGCTAACGAAGGCATGGACAGCTATCGATAGAGAATCGATCAGATGGAAATCAGACATGACCGATAAAATGAAACGCAGTTTCTTCCAGGCAGCAGTTGTATCGATACTGCTGTATGGATGCACTACTTGGAAGCTAACAAAACGGCTGGAAAAGAAGCTACACGGCAATTACACAAGAATGTTGCGAGCAATGTTGAACAAGTCCTGGCGGCAACACCCCATAAGGCACCAACAATACGGCCACCTGCCTCCCATCACGAAAGGTATCCAAGTTAGACAAACCAGACACGCAGGACACTGCTGGAGAAGCAAGGACGAGCTCATAAGTGATGTACTCCTATGGACCCCCACATATAGCCAAGCAAAAGCAGGACGACCAGCTCGAACATACATGCAGCAGCTATGTGAGGATACGGGATGTAGCCCTAAAGACCAGCCAGAGGCAATGAACGATAGGGAGAAGTGGCGAGAGAGGGTCAGGGATATCCGTGCTAGTGGAGGATGATGATGATGATGATTGCATGTTTTAAAAATTGCATTTCATTTCTTGGTTTATAATCTTTTGTTTGCTCAGATTAATATCAAGTATTCTTATCTTACGCAATTAATTTGATTACTGATTTATTGTTTCATGTGTCTCTAAGACTAAATATTAATTCAAAATTATATATTAAATTAATGTTGGCGACCATTGTGGAGGGCGACCAGAAAGCTCCCTTTTCAATAGCTACTACACCGAGGTGTAGGGTAGAGCGCTACTAATTTCCCTGGATTGCTCCACTTTACCCATGGTACGTACTTTATATTGCTGAGCGTTAAGCAAGGCGGTATCAGGCACCATTTTAAAAGTACTTTGGTTTGACGCGATCTGGGATTGAACCCATATCTTCCGGACCATTGGCGAACACTCTACTCACTAGGCCAATGAGACTTTCAAGTAACTATTCTTATTTAATAATGTTTTATTCGCACACTTATAAATAGTTTTAACCATTTCAAGCCGATAAAAATAAGGTTCATAAAGATCTATTCGATCCATTGATAGAACAGTAATGAAATGAACCTGGGAGTAATAGCAACGAAAAAGCAACGGTGCATACCCTTGAGTCAATTATTTTACTCCGGGTACGACGATTTCGGTAAATAGAACTTTTTCTCATTCATGTTAAAAGGACCATATATGAGAATACCCACCAATGCAGCTCGTTGCATAAGTTACTAACTCCACGTCGAGAACTTATGTGTGGCTGGATCGAGCCAGAGGCAGGTTCACAAGCAAAAGAACAAAAACACAACAACTCTGTGGTTAAAACGCCGTGGGAGGATGGAGAGCGTGTAATATATTGTGGATAATTAGTTCCAGTTTGAGTTTCGGCAGGCAAAAGATTATCTTAACTAACTGGGTCCGGCTGGTAATGTCACTGTTCGTTACTTCTTTGTTCCAGCCTAATCAACTTTCCTCGAACACAAACTAAGTCTAACTGCTATGACCCAAAACGCCCCTGTATATATATAGAATGTTTCATTATTATTTCCGGCCAAGGAACACCCATGAATAAACCCATAACTTTTGGGGGGTCATTTTTCTCTTAAAAAAACTGGACATAAAAATAATTTCTAGCCTGGCCGTCTCCGATACAGGGGCATAAAATTTAGACCCTTTTAAGTTTTTGAACAGTACCCGACAAGTACTTAACACTCACCCAAATTCTGTGGCCATATGTATAAAGATTTTCTTATCTAGATTTCCTTAATCTAGTTATTGGGTTTTCCTAACATTTAAAATTTGATACCCAGGCCGAATCTAACTCATCTTGCCACATATATGTGTGTGTATATGTGTTTGGGTGTGTGTAGGTATGTGGGCGAGTGTGTGTGTGTACACATATGTGAAATGGTGTATATATATACACACACACACGCACACATGTATGGGTTCACACACACACGTGTGTATACATGTATGTGCATATATCCAACTCATAGTTTCAAACATATCCCTGGATCTATATCTAATTCGACTTATATAAAATACATTTATGAAGTCCACTTACAATTAAAATTAATCTAATGATTTTTGTATACCAAGTCATAATTCATTTGTCTGGACTCGATGAGTGGTATAATGAAATTGTGTCAGAGGTCAAAATTTGGACTTGCAAAAGCCAATAACAGCATTATAAAACCATAAACTGCTCTGAAGACGAGAAAGCTTATTTATGATTTTAAAATTCTTACTGCTCCCAAACCAGGTGTTAAAAATGATCTGACAGGTTGTGAATACAATTTTTCTAACACATTTCAAACTGACAGGTAAAGAGAGTGGTTAAATGGACAATTCGTGGATTTTGAACTATAAATATCGAATGAGGAATTAATCTTTGACGTCTCTAAAAACCTTTGCAAGTCATTGAAACATAGAAGAAGGAGAAAGTGTGACAGAGTCAACGATATATGTAATCGAGATTAGATTACTCGAAATTCAAAGAATAATTGAATAGGCCCAGAATACGGTGGGTCAAGGACAAACGTAAAGAAACTAAAAGTGAGCTCTCATTCAATCTTCAGCGATACCTATAATGTATCTAAAGGATACATCAATTCTTCTACAAGTTAAACTTCTTATTTTAGCTATTATTATTCTCTTTTTCTTCTTTTTCTTATGAGAGTTTTTTCCCATCAGTTTTAGCTGATGGTCTTTCATTTGATTTTGAGTGGCTGCAAGTCTCTTTAAGTCCCCAGGACTATTCTCAGTATTCTGGTTGTTCTCAGTAATGTAGTAGTTTGGATGATCTCCACTCGTCCTCTTATTTGCAAGTCCTCCATTTCCTTTATTAATCTTTATTAATGATATATCGACCTTCGTGTGTTCTCTAATGCCATAGCCTTCGTTGCGAATCAACATCAGTGAGACAATTTGAAATGATGTGTTCATGTTATGTCTTGGTTAAAAGCCCTTTTACATTGTCACAAACTTTCTCATCATTTTTTCTTTGGTCAAAGTTCCTGCGTGTCCGTTTTAATTATGGTTCCGAATTTCTTACAAGGTACACTGTCCAGGTGTTTATTTCTTTCATCAGATTTCTGCTGGGGAGCTTATTTCCGAGAAAATTCCTTGTTCTTCTGAGATAAGCTTTTCTTATCTTTTTACTCCCTCTCCCCTCGTTTGATGGTGTCGGTTTCCTATATCCCCAAGAACATGTAGCTTTGTTTCTATAAAAGCTCCCCGATATATTCTTGATATAGCTTTATTTTCACCCCACTATTTATTATCAGCATGGCCCATTTTACAATCCTAAATTCTATTTCTATATACTGGCTGTATATCCTCATTATTTGTATCTGTGTCGCCAGTTCTTTTTCATTTTTTAGAAATACTTTTATGTCATACATGAATATAAGGTGATTAATCTTTTCTCGCGATTATAATAACTTGTAAATCCGTGTAGATTACCAAACTACGTGGTTGTGAGATATCATTGCAATAACAATTAGTAGTGGCAAGAGTGAGATTCCTGGGAAGATGCCTTCAGGTCTTTTACTACTATTAGATGTTTGACCTCCCGATATCAAGTCCACACCCTAATTTTCAATAAGATTCCTAATGAAGCTTATAATTGTTTCGGATATTTTGTTCATCGTCAACATTCTGTTATCTAAATTTACAGTACCATACTGAAAAGTTGCACATTCTTTCCAGATCTCTATAATTCTTTTCCTGTATCCCCTTTGTGAGGGGTTGCTCTGAAAATAGCTGTGAAGTTCAAGTTGATTGTCTTCCTTGGTCCATGTTTTACGTTTAGGTCTTTGATGGTTGTGGTTTCTTACGTCATCATTCATATACCAGAAAAAAGAGAAGCCAACATTCGCAAGACGACCATCGGTTCTCCCATGTTGGCAAGCAGGAGAGCACCTGCTGATCATGACACCCAAGCCTGTTGCTTGGGTCCCTCATAGTATAATATTGTGATTGGACATTTTTATCAAGGGTGGTATATTTGTTTATGATCTGCGCACGTGATACAGATGTGACCAAAACAGCTATGATGGCTGTTCATGAACAGCGAGTCACACAAAAAAAAAACCCAAAAAAAACACTAAGTTTTAACTCCTTATCCTCCTTTTTCGCTAGGTTCTAGTTTTCCTATATCGCCTTCATAGTTTATATCAATGATCCTCTTTTTAGATAATTCCTTAAGGGGCTGATTACTTTTATAGATAGAAGTTTCTGATGACTTAGCAGTGAACGTAAGGCAGAACGGTGAGTATCACTGATTTTTGCACGCTAAGTTTAAATAAATCTTTCACCATTGTTTAGCTGGGAAAGTTTAGCCAATTAGAAAATTCTTCATTTAAAAAAATATAAATTACAGATAGTACACCACAACATTTCACAAATATTTGAAAAAAATCAATGTTGTCTTTTTTTAAAGAAAATTATTTCTAACCTCATCCTGTATGAAATATTTAGACATTATTATTATTATTATTATTATTATTATTATTATTATTATTATTTACGAGTTTTCTCACCAGTAGAATCTCAGTGAAATGACAGTCTCCTCATTTCTTTACAATTCTACCTAGTATTCTTGTGATCTGAAATGGTCCGTCCTTCAACATATCTGTGTTTTTTCAGGGTACTTTAAGACCTTCAACTATTATTGATATCATCGTCATTTTTTGCTCCATGAGATCAATGTCGAGATATCGATCAATTTGTCATTTCCCTTTTTATAAGTTTATTTTGAGAACCACCGGAAATGCAAATCTACTATTTAACATTCTCTTTCCTTTTGTCAATTGATATTTAGCCTGATCATCGGTACAGGATTTTATGATTCTTACTTTTTTTATCACAAATATTCAAAAAAGCTTTAACAGGGGATTTTTCACCATGTCTGTTCGACAGATTTTTCGGTGTTATCTTAGTATTCTCACTTATCTTAAAGGTTTGGGGATATTAATGATCTCGATTCTTCTGAGCGCCCGTTTTCCTAATTTCTTTTCCACATCTTTGGATACTATTTTAAGTGCCCAAACTAAACGTTGGTTTGTAATTACTTTCATGTTTTATAGCTTGTTCAACCTTCTAACAAGATCCAAATATTTTCATTTCATTTCGCTTGCTTTCTTGGTTATTGTAAAGTTCACTGAAACAGTAAAATCCAGTAGTTGTTATGTTATTTCCTTCTTGATTAAGTCTTCTCTGGTTTTCTGACCGGGAATCGGTGAAACGTTTGTATCTCAACGTAGCTGAAAATTTAATGCGTCTAATTTTCTAGAACATATTCAGACTTATGCATTTACCGCTGGTCAGTAATAATCATGTTTTAATTGCACAATTCCGATAAGATCACCTTTCCTACCCAATAACGTCTACTCTGGCATCGCTTTCATATCAGTATGTAGCATTTGTTTATTATGTGAATAACGGTTTTTCTATGCAACAAAAAATCTACACTTATTATTATTTTGTGCATTATCAAAGTTTGCTTTGATACAATTAGAACGTCTGGTATTATCTTTTGCTGCTATAAACAGGGATTCCGTTTCTCTCGAGGCTTCTTTCATAGCCATGTCTACATCATCTTACGACCACTATGTTTCATTTGTTGCCTGATGTATCCATACTTTTACTTATTTTTTTTTTTATAATTTCATTTATTGTTTTTCAATATATCTGTAAATTAATCTTACTGATATTACTGTTCTCAGTTGCTCTAGTAATCTTTTTCTGCTTTTCTTTTAATATTCAAATCACTGAATTATTTCATCCACGCAGTTCTCTATGCTAGCGAGTTATCTTCTTTACTCTTTTCCGACACAAATAATGTACCTATATCACTCAGTTATTGTCATCGATTTTTTTCTTGTTCCATCTAAGTTCCTACCTTGTCAATTTTCTGAAGGTCCACAGAATATTACAAAGGAAACTAACCAGGTATTTATTTCTTTGATAATGTTTTTGCTGTAATTCGGTTTTGATAAGTTTTCTTGTTCTTCTGAAGTATTTCTTTCTAAGCTTTTCTTTAACATCTCCTTCCTTGATTGTATACGGCTCTAATATTTTCACATATTTATTGTTTACTTTCTCTATCAGCCTCCTGATTCCAACCTAATTAAGCAGTGTTATACATTCTGATGGTTTTTTTCCTTTTCTCATAATCAGGAAGGCACATTTTTTAATTTCAAGTTGATGGTTGTAAATTCTAATAGCTGGTAGAAAGATTTAAAATTCTCTTTCATCATTAGTAAATATTTAAGATCACACATATCCATGTCGTCATTTTTCCTTTCTTGTGATTTTGTAAATTTGTAGCCTCCTGTACAATTTCTAAATATATTAAGTAGCATCATAGAAATGAAAAATACTTATGGTGAGAGTGTTTCTCCCATGTCAATGTTTCTTAGCATTTTTACTTCTGTAAAAGTTTGTTATATAGGCTGTTACATGAAGAATGGGAAAATAAAATTTTGTGACTTTGTAAATTTGTAGCCTCCAGTACAATTTCTAAAAATATTCTGTAGCATCATAGAAATGAAAAATATTTATGTTGAGTGTTTCTCCCATATCAATGTTTCTTAGCATTTTTACCTCTGTAAGAGTTTGTTATATGGGATGTTACATGAAGAGTGGGAAAATAAAATTTTGAACGTTGAGCATCAGTAAAATTGCATAAGAAATGTAAACCTCAGCTGAACGTCAACCGAAAACATCTGTAAATGATGTATAAAACAAATTAAACAATTACTGTAATATCTGAATTTCCTTAAGAGTGATAGACTAAGAAATTTAATTTTAAAAGTCCAGTAATTTGTTATTTTATAAATCAATATTGTCTCTGTTAAATGAATTTCGTCAATGTTTACAAACTTAAAATATGTTTAAAATTTGACGAAAGATATGCATATTAAGAATCAAGAATAATTTACTTATACAGCTGGGTTTGTTTCGATAACACTCATTTAAATCTAGTAAAATAATAATATTAATAATAATATCAACTTTGCTGTCCCGGCAGACCACAGAATAAAACTGAAAGAATGTGAAAAGAAGGATAAGTACCTCGACATTGCTAGGGAACTGAAAAAACTGTGGAACATACAGGTGACTATTATACCAATTGTAATTGGTGCGTTTGGAGCAGTAACTAAGGGATTACTAAAGGGACTAGAGGACTTGGAGGTTGGCGGACGAGTGGAGACCATCCAAATGACAACATTGTTGAGAACTGCCAGAATACTAAGAAGAGTCCTGGAGACTTGAGGAGACTTGCTGTCGCTCAGACTTCCGTGAAAAACCATCGGCTATCGCTGATATGAAAAGCTCAAATGAGTGAACAATAATAATAATAATAATAATAATAATAATAATAATTACCACACCCCTAGCCACCAAAGAATAGACACTAACACAGGAAGGAAATCAGTTGAATAGATTATGAAGAGAATTATGTCTGCAAAGAAGACCACTTTACATCTCTTAAGACTGGAAAAACAAATTATTGACAAATATCTCAATGAACAAAATCAGAAAAGTAAATGAACAAATTAGTCTGAGATAAAATCGGTGTTCCTCTAAAGAACACGAACAGAAATTCAAACCTGGATGGAAAATTAGACAAGAAAGACGGTTAGAAATCAACAACAACAAGCAAAGATGCTAAGACGGAGAAAAAAAAGCTCAAATATATTGGGGAAAAAAGAGCAAAGCAAGACAACAATTAAAACAAACAATTCATATAGAGGAAATAAATCAGAACGTTCTGGCGAAAGAAGGAAGACTAAAAAGATACCGCGACAGGATCAAACGATGCAGATAAAAGAGGACATTCCAAAACAACGAAAGAAAAATCTGCCAGCTAGTAAGGAGAGAATGCATGAAGACATTCCAACAACCGGGTGTAAAACAATTTTGGAGAGAACATAAAAAAAATGCTGAATGGATAAACAACTTAGAAAACGAGCTACAAAGATTTGGAGAAGGACTTACGGAGAAAATACACCCAAATTTACTCAGAGCAACACTAAAAAAATACCAAATTGGAAAACATCAGACAATGATGGCGTATATTGATAGTGGTGAAAAATGCACTTTCTTCTATGACAGACAAGCAATCAAAATCAAGAAATGCTTATAATAAACAGACATATCCAAATAGATGACCACTGGAAATACAGCTCTGATCCAAAACAACTATAGACCAAAAACATGCCTCAAACAACTATAGACCAAAAACATGCCTACTGATAATGTGCAAAATACTAACGGGAAAAATCAGACTTCAGATCTGATATTCCAAAAAAAAATGGACGGAGGAACTGAAAATATTCCACAAGGAAACAAGAAAACCTGGAGATATAATACACATTGATCAACACATTCTCAAAGAGAACAAAAAGGAGACGAAAAATGTAGCTATGGTTTAGATTGACAGCAAAATGTCATACGATATGGTCCCAAAAAGTTTGATAATATTCTGTCTCAAGATGTACAAGATAACCCATAAAGTCATACTTTTTCTAAAGGAATCCATGAAAAACTAGAGAGTGGAACTGACAGCTGGCGGTGAAAGTTTAGCAGAGGTGAAAATCTATTCGTAATAGTGATGATTTCTAGAAACTAAACTATAGAGCAGAAATCTCATCAAATATGTAAACCCCTGGGACGTCTCTCTTGTAAAATACTTGGGTCCATTCTTGAAATGTACGAAAAAAGATAATCAAAAATAGAGCAGAGAACAAGGAAAATAATGATTATGCATAAGGCGTTATATCCAAGAGATAGCATAAATATGCAATCTGTGTCGAGAAAAGAAACTGGAAGATAACTCGCCAGTACTGAAAATAGTGTCGATACCTCGATACGACCACTAGAAGACTATATAAAAAGAGCAAGGAAAGACTAATCACAAGAACCAGAAACAAAACAAACAGCACAACATGATAGCAATAACTAAAAATCAAAAATTGGAATGGAAACAACTGTATGGATATTTCAAACGACAAACAAGCAAAATCTCATTCGACAAAACTTAGATATTGCAAAGAAAGGGAAACCTTTAGAAAAAAAAATGAATCTTTTCCAATTGCAGCACAAAACCATGCCTTAAGAATGAACTCTCTTAAAGCAAAAATAGATAAGAAACAACAAAACTGCAATTATTGTTCATGCGTTGATAAAGACGAAACGATCAATCACATAATGAGCGATTGCACCCAATTCGGACAAAAAGAGTGTAAGATTAGACATGTCTGTCTTGGGAAGATTATCCACTTGGAATCGTGCAAGAAATTAATATTTGACCTTACGAACGTCTTGTATATGCACCAACCAGAAGCCATCTCCGAGAATGAGAAGTAAAGACTTCCTTGGGACTTTCCGATTAAAAACAAATAAGTTACCCAGTCTGTCCTACTATTTACCCATAGCTGGAGGGAGAATAATTGGATTCATACCTTTCCCGAGGGTATTAGGGCTACGATGAAATGCAATCAGTATCGTCCAGGATTTGAACTCGTGTCGCCGTGCCCATTTCCTATGATGATAACAATTACACCAAAGACATCTTATTTCATGTAACTAATGATAATAATCCTTAGGTTTCGAGTTTTCCTAACATTAACAATTCTATTAAATAATAATTTGTTTGCATACAATTATATAATTTCATGTATTCCTATTCAATACTAATAATTTTCAGACAAATCTATTTGACCCATAGAATCAGAGTAGGTTTGTCAAAGAAGGGATACCTCAGACTCTGAAGAGCTTCAGAACTGGAACCTCACCAGTAGATGCAGTTTAGTGTCATACCCAGGATACCCCTTCTTTGTGATGGAGGAGGTCTTACCTCTCTATAGGGGATGCATTCAGTGTTTTCGAAACCCTAATGACAGAGTGGGCTTCTCTTTCAATTACACTAGTGGAAGGAAAAAGCTTGATAATTTTTTCAAAATAATTTCTGGTTATAATGTAATTGCATTTTTTAAGCTAAGAATTTATTTTGCATGAATTTTGATTTTTTTTTTTTCTCTCATTTTACATTTTTGTGAAAAATGATTTTAAAATTTTGTTGAATTTACTATATTTGATAGCATAAAGGAAACCTTCTATCTCATTTCAACAGTGAATATATTCTCCCCTCAATTTTTGGTGAATTTGATTATCAAAAATGTAGCTATAAACATATTTTCAAGTTTCTTTCAAAAGCAAAGTAATATCCATGTAAATATGATAATGTTTTGATAAATATTTGCAAATATGTCTCAAAATATTAAAACCAGAGGACTATTTTTTGAGGAAAGGAGAAGGAAGTGAGTTTTATTTGCTATCAAATATGGTAGTAGGAAAGAAAAATGTGAGTTTTATGCCATCAGATATCATAGATTTTAAAGATAATTAAAAAAAGTACCCACTTGATGTGAGTTTTGAAAATATTCCCCTTGATTAATCGCGTTTTTTTTTATTGTTTTGATGTTTTCAGGTGTGACAGCCATGTGGTTCCTGGAGATGTAGTGAATGTTTAGGTGTCAGTCCATGTTCTTCTGGAGTGTATCACATCACAGATCAAAAGAGGCTTTTGGTGATCAATCTAGATACATTAGTGTCTTGGACATCAATTGTTTCAACATTGTTCTGTATGCGGAAGTAAGTTTAATTTTTGTTTGCTTTTTAATGCTAATGAACATTTGAGTAGATGGAAATTTCACTGAATGACTTCATTTTCTCTTTTTGATACAAATGCTTTAAAAAAACGAATCATAAAATCTATTTAAAAATATCATTTAGCCATTTCTTCATTTGTCCATTTGGTTTATATCCATTCAACTATATGCCTGTTAGTGTCTCAGTGGAATGTCCTTTAGCAAGAGATTTGTTAGCTAAATGTCTTGAAGCCTTCCGTATACAATTTGTTGATTCTAGCATAATTGATCTGAGTCAATACAACATAAGGTCATTAAGAGAAATGTCCATCTACTCAAACGTTCATCAGTAGTAAAAGCTTTGCTTAGAATGGTGCTAGGCTACAATCTACTTACAATACTTTGTAATTCATTGTAGCAAGAATCTAAGACAGTTTCAAATGCCTGTACAAAAACAGTCTAGGAACTTATTGGAGGCACCACGTATGTATCAAGCAGCAAACAGAGAAATCTCAACGAGAAGACCTCCACATGACTAAGCAAAATAAATAAAAATGAAATGAAAGTGAAACGCGAAGGAGCATTTTTTCTATGGATATGAAACGATAACATCATTCACACAAAAATATTTATGAAATCCGTTTTTTAAACAAAGTAGAAATACTGCTATATTGAGGAGAATAAGTTTCGTTGAAGTCCGGTCAGGGCAATTCATTTATAAATTGTTTAAGATCTCTATAAGTCAAATGAAATTATGAAAGAATATATAAATCTTATAATTCCTGTTATTTTTACTTATCCTATTTTTAATAATAGTTTAAACGTTCTCGCAACTCTAAATTTTCACTTTATCAACCTAATCACTTATCATTGCTAGCTTAAAGAAAATTCTCCTCCACACAACTACTTTCCATGTGTCATCAGTTTCATATTTCTTCTCTTTTTATTAATTCTTGATTTATTCTTTTTCTGGGTACTTTAATTTCCGTATTTTCAGTAGTTGTGCTTTGGGGAAAAATCGTTAAGGTTTTGTAATCATTTCTACTTTGCACCTGTTAGAACCTAAACTATATATATATATATATATATATATATATATATAAGGAGAAAATATCATCACTCACTCGTTTTGGGTTTTCTTTTTTAAATAATATTTCGATTCTGCGCATTTCATTCTGTAAAAAAAGTTTATATATATATATATATATATATATATATATATATGTATGTAAGGTATGCATGCGTGCTGCGCATGCGCGTGTGTGGATCAGTATTTGATTTAATCTACATATATATTTTCATTACGGTTCACTTTTGCAACATTATTTTACTATGATTGAAAACAATTGATCATACTTTGATACTACTGGGAACGCTGAAAATATTCGTATAACTAAAACAAGGAGAAAATTAAATTCGTAAAAAAAGAAAAGAAAAGAAAATGATGGCATCGGGTAATATTCAAATTTTTAGTTACTATATTAAAACATTTTTTTTTTAAGAAAATAAAATATTTCCCATTAAAAAAAGTACAACCAACAATCTATTATAAAATGTTAAACGTAAAGTTGACGACTGTAGTTGAGAGGAACACAAAGGCTCCATTTTCATTAGCCACTACAGCGAAGTGTAGGGAAGGATGCTACTCTATTCCCTAGATTTCTACACTTTACACTTGATCCCTACTTTTATAATGCCTAGTGTGAAACAAAGAAGCATAGAGTAACATTTGCTGAGTCTCTGGTTTGACTATACCAGGGATTGACACATTGGCGAATATTTTGCTCACTCGAACACGGGCCTGTAATTCTAAATCAAATTGATTGTCTAAATATTTGTCGTGAAAATTATACTACAAAAATCGATATTATAATGTATGATTTCTTAACACACAGAATCGAATCTCAGTTACTACAAAGATCAACATATGTATATATATATATATATATATATATATATATATATATATATATATACCAAACACTTCCACAATGAGCATGCGATGACGCAGTCTAATTTTTAAGCAGTGTATAGCTAGTTTAAATTCAACGTCTTCGTTGTTACACAAACTCCCAAAAGAACCAAGGCTCCTCAACAGTTTTTTCGTTGCTGGGGAGGAGAACAGATGGATTCATGGTTTCCCTTTGGGAATTAGTGTTGGATTATTTGGGGGAGGGTCTAATATAAGTTCTAGACGTCTACAAGTTGATTACATATATTTATAGACTTGAACATCAGTAGCAGCAGTAGATCGGCAAATAAGAGACAACTAGTGTCAAAACGTATTCTAACTTCGTACTGACTTGGCTGCGAACGGGTTACTCAAGCCTCAAGGGGCCGTCCCTCATGTTCTAACCCTTTCCAAAAGGTTTAGTTTTATCGTGGCACTTGAGACGCCTTTTTCGGAGATTACTGTCGGGGTCCGAGCCATTTTTTGTGCTCGTCAGGCGAGTCTGTGTTACTGACCAACCTAAAAAGTCCTTGTGCCACACTCGTCCAGTCGGTGGTACGTAAGAAAAATACAAAAACCTATTTCAGCCTTGTTACTGAGAATACGTACTTTTTGTATAAAGAATATCAAAACTAAAAACAAGATGGCTACCCGAATTCCAGGAATTAGCGTGAAGTGAATAGCAAACAGTGTCGTCTATGATTTGAGTACTGATTTCATTCACTGTTACGTTTAGTGGTGTTCTATAGATATTGATATATAACACACCAGAAAAAGTAAATCCTTTATATATATATATATATATATATATATATATATATATATATATATATATATATATATATATTGTCATCCACAGACAGACTGTTTCGTTCTATCAGAACTCTCCAGTGTGGGATCGAAACCTATCGAACTTTACGTTAGAAAAAGTCTCAGACCGCTCGGCCAACAGGCATACCAAGTTTGGCTTATGGAATTGTTAAGGTATTTATTTAGCAACAGCAGCAGCCGTTTGTTTACATTTTTATACCCTATCGGCTACCAGAGTGTTCAACTCTTTCGAATATATATATATATATATATATATATATATATATATATATATATATATATATATATATATATATATACATATTAGTGTCTGTATGTTTGTTTGTTTTTGTTGGTTTTGATGTCAGTTCTTACAGAGTTTTGCAATTTTAGAAATAGATATCTCAAAAAAAGATGACACCAGACAAAAAGAGATGGACGGAAAAGTAAAACAATTAATATGCAAGAAAACCATACTTATTGGAAATCGATAAAAATCCGAAAGAAATGAAAAAAAAAGCTCCCATTGGAAGCTAAGAATGACCCTTATTAGAAACAAAAACCTAATTAATTGGAATCCAAAAAAGACCTTATAAGAAACTATAAAATACCTATTAAAAATCCAAAACTATTCTATTGGAAACGAAAATTGACCCTATTGGAAATTAAAAAAACACTCTATTAGAAACAAAAATCTAATCTTTTGAAAACCAAGAAGAGACCCTCTTGGAAACTAAAAAAAAACACTCTGTTAGAATACATAAAATAATCTATTGGAAACCAAAAAAAAATCTACAGGAAACAAAAAAAAACGTATTAAAAACCAAAAACTAATCTACGGAAAATAAAAAAAAGACCCTTAATTGCCTGAGTTTTTGGGACGAAGCTTGATGACTTTTATCGTTCATGGTTTTTGAATTATAGTCTTCTTCTCAATTGTTATATTCACAACGTTTCCGCCGACTTGTCCAAAGCCTTTTTCAGGCCCTGAATGATACACCTGAACGATTATTTTTTTCTTTTAAAAACCCCTTAAAAACAAAAAAAAAACCTATTAGAAAGCAAAAACTACTCTGTTAGAAACCAAAACAGACTCTATTGAAATCTAAATAGAGCCTATTAGCAATCAAAACTAATCTATTGGAAACCAAAAAAGACCATATTGGAAGCCAAATTAAAAACGGGATACAAGTCCATAGTGGAAACCTGAAATAGACTCAATTGATACCAAAAAAAAAACCCTATTTGAAACTAAATGAAATAACGATAATGCTAAAAGCTAAATAACATACAGTGCTCTAAAGGCTGCTACATCAAATGTAAACTTTCATTTTTTAAATAGATGGAAAGAGGTGAATATTACCTCCTTTTTTAAAATATATACTATATCAGTTAAGTTTTATACTTTATTATTTGAATTGTTATAATGTACTTTTTATGTCTTTTAGTATATCAAGGGATGCCCCCCTCCACCGTAGTGTTGTCATCAACTGATTGGGACATTGTAGTATGTGAATTTGAATATTTGAATAATTCATGGTGTAATTTTTGTCTTTTAGAATTTTGAGGAAAGTTCCCTTAGAGTTTTTGCTACCGTATATCGTAGTAAGCGAATTCGAATATTCCTTGGCTATTACCTTCATTTTCGGTCAAATAACTCTTTATCCCTCTAGTTACAGGTGAAATAATACCAAAGCTTTTTTTCTCCGAAGATTGCATTGTCATCGAATAACCCATGGGGTTTGATACCCCATAAAACAAAGCGACAGAAAAAAGTTTTAGTATCCCCCATTCCTTGAGTTGTTAAAAGTAAAGAAATATAGTAGAAAAATACCAGTAATTCATGGTATTGTTTCTAGAAAAATTCCAATAAATTTATGGTAATGTTTCTTTTACGTAGAATTTAACATCACAGTGATACAAGGTGCATATGATAAGTTTCGAGACTTTTTCATATGAGCATTTAAAATTGGTGTAGACTCTTGAAAATTCAGTATGTTATTGTTTTACATCTTATGAGCTGGTGAAGTTCAAAATTGTAATCTGGACGTGAGGAAGAACGATATGCAATAAAATTCTGTTTTAAACTTGGAAAAATGCCACAGATATTTATGGAATGCTTCAGACTGCTTTTCAACCATCTTGCATTAATCAAGCATAAGTTTTTGCGTGGAATAAGAGATTCAAGGAAAGCTGGTAGTCTGTGAGAGATGATGAGAGGTGTAGGAGGAGTAAGGAAGTCAATTGACACAGGGCATCAAGGCAGTTCCTCACTTCCCTATAGTCCAGACCTTGCTCCCTGTGACTTTTGGTTATTCCCTAAGCTCAGAGGCTCTCGTTATGAGACAATTGAGGAGATAAAAGAGTCTTTGACGAAGGTCATCGAAACGCTCACACAAGAAGACTTCTATGGGGCCTTCCAAAAGTTGTTGGAACAGTACAACTAGTGCATTGCACCCGGAGGAGATTACTTTGAAGGGGACTAGAGTTTCATGTGTGTAGTATAAATAGAAGTAGCCATACGAAAAAAAGTCTGGAAACTTATCGTATGACCCTCGTACATGTCAAATTAATTTTCCATATTGTGTTCCTTTCTCATTCCTGCGGCTTTTATAGCAAATCTTATATATATATATATATATATATATATATATATATATATATATATATATATATATATATATAAGTGTATTTATAGCAAGATTTTTTATCATGCAATATATTTAAGTGATCTTAGAGAATTAATCAATTTCCAAACGAATTTGCACCTTAATAGTTTTGCTTGGTTTATATACCTGTTAAAGTTTATATTCTAATGATCCAAATCTTTGATGCAATGAACATAACTTAAATGTGACTTAGAATTATTCAATCTTTCACCGAGAGAAACATCACCAACATCGTCAACTCTTGTTAGTTACAATTTGACCCCGATTGATTTGCAGGTTTTAATGTAAATATTATCAGTTTAGGTTCAAAAAATTGTAATTATTGAAAATACTTCACCTTAGCAGTAAAAAAAACAACCAAAATAATTATTATCGAGGAAATTTCCTTTCTAAAATATTCTGGTCTCTTTCAAAAATGAATAAAAGAGGCAGAGTTGTTCCTACGAATATAATACATCATTACAATACGAAATATTCAATTGATCAATCAACCAAATATAAAAAAGTTTTTGTCAGATAATCCTACGCAAAACCATAAATCTCAACAATTACAACTTGTAGTGGGTCCACTCTGACCCGGAGTGGTGGTGCTTGTTGGGGTCCTACTTGTGGGTCGAATGGATGAAAACATGAATTTAAAAAAAAAGTGAGTTTATGAAGAACAGGTGAGTTCGTATAAAAATGGTTACAAATCATATATAATTCATATATTCAAACCGGATTTGGCATTGAATAATCCATAGCGGTTGATATGCCGTGAAACTCAAACAACCAACCAACCAAAACCGAATAAAAGAGGAAGGTATTAAACTGAACAATAGGATAAGATAACTAATGACAATAGATAAAATCTTATCAGAAATTTCTTCGAGATTCTATTTATGCTAAAAGAAAATTAGACAAAGAGAACTCGACAGCAATGAGGACTATGAAAATACAGTAATTCAGGGACTTTTATAAAACATGAATGAGATGGCAAAGTCATTATATGACGTTATTTTTACAACTGCAATGTTATTTTGCTTCTATTTAAACATATTCTTGCTCCATATTTGTTCGATTGATAGCAACCGAGTGCAGAGGTTCACATGGATTTTGCTCGAAATAGCATTCGTATATTGTATCTGACTTGCCAAAAATGTGTCTATAACCTTTAGAGACTGACGTGCATTTTCCATTTTAACTTCTCACGTTTGAAAAATGATCAATGAGAGGGCAAAATAGAACTATTAACATCGTACCACTACTAAATTCACCGAGGAATGTCTGTCAGAAAATCTGTTGGTACATCTGATCTGAAAATCATATGTGACCGGTGATTGCTTGCTAAAGAATGGTAATATATGCTTCAAGCAATTACGTGAAGTATTTAATAAAAACTTCAAATATTTTGTGAATAGAAGATTTAGCTCGTTGGCACGCGTGAACTCATTTATGCAATGATCAGATTAGTTCAAGCAATTCTCTGAGGTGATAGAAGGGTGGCCAAACAGGGGTCGACTGGTTGTGGTTGACATACCGATCACCTAAAGCAATTGCTCTCGAAAAAGCATTAAAAGTCCTTGTACCTACAGCACAAACTCCATCCCTGTACTGATTTAAAACAAAATCAAAAGGGTTTAAAAGCGATTGTTCGGCACTCTAATCGTCAATATTGAACTGCGCCAGCCAGGGACCCAGCGGCTTCTTATAACGTTGGACTCCGTGGGTATACTATGGCAAGCTGCGCGTGCATTTCAGGTGTGCCCGACTGCAGGCCGTCCAAGCGTTTCTGTGTGCAATCAGAGAAGCCTCAAGTAATAAGCCATGCGATCCACGAAAACTTTCGAAAGTGAATACAATGGAACCGGTTTAAACGACATCGGATAAATGACGTCACGCACACACGCGCGTGCGAACACACACACACACACACACACACACACACACACACACACACAAGAAAACAAGCACATTTTGTTATGTCTATTGTCATCATGTTTAGAGATATAATGGTTTATTTTTTAGTTTTACGAAAGGCACAATGCTAAGCGAAATATACGTGGTGCATTCAATAGGTTTCTAGACTTTTTTGTACAGGCATTTGAATTTGTCGTAGACTCTTGAAAATTCACTATGTTTTTGCTATACATGTTATGAGATGACTGACCAATTTTTACGATTTCAGATTTAAATGAACAGCTACAGCAGCAATTGGAATACACCTACTAAAGTCTGATTGTCACAGATGGTGAATTTCAAAAATGCAATCTGGACCTGAGGACATTGTAGAAGAACGATATGTAATACAATTCTGTTTTAAACGTGAGAAAAATACCACAGAAACGTATGAAATGCTTCAGACTGATTTTCGACAATCTTGCATGAATCGAGCATCAGTTTTAAGTGGCATAAGAGATTTAGGGAAGGAAGGGAGTCTGTGAGGGATGATGAGAGGTGTGGGAGGAGTAAGCAAGTCAATACACCAGAGTTGGTTGGCCAAAAGGATTGGGTTAGGGTTAGTATTACTACGTTGAGGTTTTAAGGGAGTTCAGGAAGAGATTCCATCGGAAGAGGCCAGTACTCTTCAAATCGGGTCAATGGTATTTCCACCAGGACAATACACCAGTCGACAACTCCATCCTTGTCACAGACTATTTGTCTAAGATGGACATCAAGACAGTTCCTCACCGTCCCTATAGTCCAGAACTTGATCTCTGTGACTTTTGGTTATTCTTTAAGCTCAGAGGCTGTTGTTATGAGACAATTGAGGAGATGAGAAAGGCTGTGACGAAGGTGATTGATACGCTCACACAAGAGGACTTCTATCGGGCCTTCCAGAGGTTGTTAGAACGGTACACCAAGTACATTGCAGTCGGAGGAGATTACTTCGGAGGGTAATAGAGTGTCATGTGCATACTATCCGTAAATGTACCCATACCAAAAAAGTTTGGAAACTTATTTAATGATCCTCGTATAAAGATAGACCAATTATTACATGAAATTTTTATGTTTATCTTGCAGGTATTATTAACGGATTACATAAAAAGACGAAATGACTATGGCGGAAATTTTTTTTTAGTTTTTATTCGACTTTACGGCATAACAATCATTGTAGGTTATTTAATGCCAAATCTGGTTAATACATATATATGTGATGCATATGATTTGAAAACGTACGTCAACAAAATTTAATGATTTTATATATTGCCATGTTCCATCATCATCATCATGTCGTGCCGTTTGCATAGATATCTCTGAGCCTCTCTCACCACTCCTCCCTATTGTTCATCGCTTCTGGGCGGTCCTAATGGATATATCCCGTATCCTCACAGAGCTGCTGTATGTAGGTTCGGGCTGGTCGTGCAGCTTTTGCTCAGCCATATGAGGGGGTCCATAGAAGAACATCACTTATGAGCTCGTCCCTGCTTCTCCAGCAATGTCCTGCATGTCTGGTTGATCTAACTTTGAAAGTCTTCGTGGTGGGAGGTAGGTGGACGTACAGTTGGTGCTTTGTTGGGTGTTTCCTCCGAGACTTGTTCAAAATTGCTCGCAGCATTCAAGCTTTTTCTCCATATTTTTAGTTAGCTTCCATGTAGTGCATCCATATAGTAGTATCGACACGTCCGCTACTTGGAAGAAACTGCGTTTCATTTTATCGGTCAGGTCTGAAACAGTGATTTTTACTCACAGTTAAATGATCTCACAGTTCATTTCAAACTATTCAATTTAGAATCAGTTAGCAAAGTTGAATATTTCCAAGTATTGCTATGGATCACAAACAATTTAATTAAACATTACTCATTTGTTTACACACAGTTAAATTATCAAACAGTTAAATTTCAAGCAATTCTATTTAACATAAGTCATTTGTTTACACACATTTTAAATGTAAAACAGTACTACTTCACCCTTACCTAGGACCCTATCAAGTGCAAACACTCCGGGCAAGAGTGAACCGTGGAGTGATGGCAATGAAGAGCACTCTGTATTCCTAAAAAGCTCCTGTATTACCTTATCATTAGATCATATTTACCCAACCCCTCCGCTCGGGCAGGATATGACACAAGGTCAATTTTTAAGCGGGGTTTAACAGGTTTGAATTCAGAGTTTTCCTTCTCCTAGACTAGTTGCCACACCAAGGCTGGAGAACCTTGTCTGCCCTACTATTTACCTATAGCTGGAGGGAGAATTATTGGATTCATACCTTTCCCAAGGGTATTAGTGCTATGTGAAATGCAATCAGTCCAGGATTTGAACTCGTGTCGCCGTTTCCAATTCCTTCGACGATAACCATTATACTACCGGCACCTCCATATGCAACATTACATAGTGTCATATCCAGCACGCTCTTTAAAGGTGGTTGTCTTGCTCTTTTGCAGAGATGCAGTCGTTGTATTCTATAGCTCCAACTTACTGACCTGGGATTTATTTAGTAATCGTTAACTCGTCAAATAGCATTTTCGATCTGAAGCGAAATTACTGTGAAGACGCATTACATTGAACCTTATTGATATATTCAAGTCAGTCTACAAAGAAATAAGAAAAGCAAAACCAGATAATTAGAAGTCAAAGGAAAATTAAATACATAATAAAAAAAAAACGGTTAGGAAAGGTTGATATTTAAAAAAAGCCAGGAAAAAAAAAGAAGTTTGTAGCAATTAACACCTTGAAATAATGTAGAAAAAAATTTCAGAAGCAGGAGAAAGTGATTAACACTTACCTCACAACGAATAAGTTTAAATCTACCAAACGAACCGGTGTCTTATTGCTCCACTAAATAAAATAGGAAAAGGCAGAAAGCGATGGTACGAGATAGTATATTTTCACTTTTTAATTACCATATGTTTTATTGTTAAATATACACAGATTTTATATATATATATATATATATATATAAACAGATTTATGTGTACCATATAAAGGTATACACAAGCACACACATGCACACACATAAAAAATATATATCTAAGTTAAACATATTCTTCGAAAAGCCCTGGAACATTAACTTACAAGAAAAACAAATACACTAAACAGCCTCCGATCCAAGCAAAGACGAATCTTTAAAATCTGTAGGCAAACGCCATAGTTATAAAAAAAAAGCTGATAAGGAAAAAGCAGTTGTTATTTTAAATAAAATATATTACAGAACAAAAATACTGGAAATTCTAAGGGATGAAACTACTAATATAATGATTAATCCTATTTACCCTCCTCTCCGCTCGGGCAGGATATGACACAAGGTCAATTTTTAAGTGGAGTTTAACAGGTTTGAAGTCAGAGTTTTCCTTCTCCTAGACTAGATACCTCACCAAGGCTGAAGAACCCAGTCTGTCCTACTATTTACCCATAGCTGGAGGGAGAATAATTGGATTCATACCTTTCCCGAGGGTATTAGTGCTACGTGAAATGCAATCAGTCTCGTCCAGGATTTGAACTCGTGTCACTGTGTCCATTTCCTACGACGATAACCATTACACCACGGTCACCACCAATCTAATGTAATGATTAATACAAATATTGACAATACTCTTATATCAAATATACAGAGAAAAAAAAAAAAAAGAAAACGACTTCCTAAGTAACTTTATTCCAAAAAATAACAACTTATACGGATTACCAGAAATCCTAAACCGAAGAAATTTAGAGAGCAATAAAAAGAAATTCGAAAATATTAAAAGAGAAATTCCAAACACCAGTGATCTCAAATTTTGACCCATAATAGCAGGTCCATTATGCCCCACAAAAAAAAAAAAAAAAAATCTAGACAAACTAACAAATATTCAAAAAGAAGCTTTCTTTTGCCAGATAGAAATATCCTTAGAGATAACATCTACTTTTTAATCTCCCTACCAAATATTTACAAAAGAAAAAACACCGATTCCATAACATTTACGGTTACATTTGACGTCACCAACCATAATTGTAATATTCCCCATGAATTAGGTAATCGGCCCATCTTATTTTAGATTATTCGTGTTCGGAGTTATGTAAATTATGTAAATTGTTAATGTTATCCTATGAGCATTTCCAAAATATGAAACAGACATCTTGTTATCTTTTCCGCGCTCTAATAAAATGTGTTTTTATATTGATATTATATTTTTCAAATGATTTTATATAGATTTTTCTGAATGTACACTAAGGCTAGAGTCGCATAATTTGGTTCCATTTTTATACTAGGTTTAGCATACTTTTCCTTGGGTATGGATGTAATTTTTCTTTCTGTCTCAAAATAGATGCAACCCATTTATATGATAGTTTCTGGGTTCAATCCCAGGTCGTGTCATACCAAAGACTTTAAAAAGGGTACTTGATACCTACTTGCTTAACACTCAACAATCTAAGGTACATAGCAAGGGTAACGTGGAGCAATCCAGGAAAGGAGTAGAGCCCTCCCCAACACTTCGGTGGAGTAACTATTGAAAAGAGGGCCTGTAGTAGTCATTTTTACTTTACTTATTTATGAGTGAAACAAGAGAATCACCAAAGATTTCATATCCTGGAAGCTGATGTAACCAAACGACAGCATTGCTCAGAACGGCCAGAATCCAAAGACGACTCCTAGAGACTTGAGGAGACTTGCTGTTACTCAAACTCCTGTGAAAAACCATCAGCTTACACTGATGTGAAAAACTCTAAAGGAGTAAATAATAATAATGGTGCATTCAGCACAATAAGTAAAGGATTATTAAAAGGCCTGGAGGACTTAGTAGTTGGTGGACGGGTAGAGACTATCCAAACGACAGCATTGCTAAGAACGACCAGAATCCTGAGACGAGTCCTGGAGACTTGAGGAAACTTGAGGTCACTCAAACTCCAGTGAAAAACCATCAGCTAACACTGATGTGAAAAACTCTAAAGGATTAAATAATGATAATAATAATATTAATAATAATATCCTTTTTTTTTAAAAGCATTGATTTGATGTTTCCGGTTCAAAGGAAGCATTTTTTACAAGACGTGTTCCCAACGATTTCTATTACGCTTCTTTCTGTAATAAATCATTATCTAGCCCAGTCGGCTGCTCCTCTGCAGAGGGGAAAGACCCTCACCATGAGTGTCCTAGATATGACACAAAAATGTGATGTTGAGGTTCCAGTGATGCTGGGGCTTTTGGGAATGCAGAACCCTCTTCATTGCTATTGCTCCTAGGTCCATTCTGGCCCGGCGTGATAGCACCTAATAGGGCCCTATCTACAGGTTTAATAGAACTAATGGCATACTTATGCTAAGCTGAATTATTTGACTTAACTGAATAGCTTGAAATATAAATGTTTTTGACATTTAAACCGTACTTACATTTAAACTGCGTGCTTATGCTAAACTGAATAATTTAAAATGGAACTGTTTTTGACATTGAAATTCTACTTACACTAAACTGAATTGTTTAATATAGAAATGTTATGACATTTAACTGTGTGAAAACAAAACCTGTACTTGGACTAAACTTAATTAGCTGAATTAGATCTGCTTGACTGAACTGAATAGCTTAAGATAGAAATGTTTTTCAGAATTTAACTCTACTTACACTTAAACATCGTACTTGTCCTAAACTGAATTGTTTGAAATAGAAATATCTATCTATCTATCTACCCTAATATCTTCCGTATCTATCTATCTATCTATCTATCTATTTATCTATCTATCTATCCTAGTCTTTTCATTATATATCTATCTATCTATCTATCTGTCCTGATATCTTATCTATCTATCTATCTATCTTCAGTATCTATCAATCTATCTATCTATCCTAATATCTTCAGTATCTATCTATCTATCTATCTATCTATCCTAGTCTCTTCAGTAACTATCTAACTATATATGTATCCTAGTGTTGGGTATCACCCACCTTTTTCCACTCAATGAACTAGTCTATCTGCCATATATAGCAGTAGCTACTAATACCAGAGCAGATTAGGTGAAGAGCAGCTTCTTATACGAATAGTATTAGAGCGTTGGAGACTGGAAATCACACTATATCACCTTACTTGCTACCGTAATAACGGAAGCCAATACTATTGTTGGACTATATCTTTATTCTGTATTCACTAATCCTATCTCCTTGTCTACTAATAGTCTCTCTATTGTATATACTTTTTCCTGAGAATATACCTCTATTTCCTCTCATATAGTGGTGTGTCCTTTATTTGATATTACAAGCGTTCACTAACCAGAACGCAACACCTAGTCTCTTCAGTATCTATCTATCTATCTATCTATCTATCTATCCTAGTCTCTTCATATCTATCTATCTATCTATCCTAGTCTCTTCATATCTATCTATCTATCTATCTATCCTAGTCTCTTGATATCTATCTATCTATCTATCTATCTATCTATCCTTGTCTCTTCAGTATCTATCTATCTATCTATCTATCCTTGTCCCTTCAGTATCTATTTATCTATCAAACAAAATAGCCTTTAACAAGGTGAAGAAGAAGGCTAATTTTCAGATTTCCTCTTTTTTTTAAAAATTGATCAATATTTGCTTCGTGTTAATAATTTCTAAGGGTTTAGTTTTATTTTAATGAACATGAGCCCAAAAAAAAAAAAATTGTCCATAAATATAAAATGACCATGCATTAACAAAATAGATCGAATAGTAATTTTTCGACCTAATTTAGTTGAATAGTCACAGTATGAAAATTAGCAATGAGAGGTGGGAGTGAATAGAATAATGAATGTTCAAGGTAGCTATTCAGTTGACTTAAGAATATGTTTTTTGAAATAGTTAAAAAAAAAAGAAAGGAAAAGACAATTTTTTTTTTGGCACTGAGACATTATTGTATCGAGAAATATTGTAAGATTTGATTTTTTTTAATTTAAAAAAATGTATCATTCAAGTCCAGCTCATTATATTCTATAATTGGGTTCAAGTATTTTTCAGATATTTTATTTCGTACGCATACACTACTAAGTTCATAAATAAATTTATTTATTTTTACAGAAACATGAAATTAAGTTTTTGGTTTTTAATTTAGATACTCACCAACCGTAGACACTTACGATCATATAAGTTGCCGTGATGGGGTAGTTTTCAGGATCTGATAATTCTGTTGTTTTTTGTTTGTTTTTTTAATTAGAAATTGTTTTAATACAAATTTCTTGTGGGTGCCGCTCATCAAAACTACGTCACCGCTGACGTCACAATCATCCCAGTTATTTACATTGAATTATCTATGATTATTTCAAAATCATTTATTTACCTTAAAGTTCTTAATCCTTACTTAAACCTTATCATCTTATTCAATAATCATCATTTAACATTAACATCTTAATCCTTACTTAAATCTTAACATATTATTTAATACATCTTAAACATTACTTTAACATTAACATCTTATTTTAAAATCCTTTCTTAAGACTAAACATCTTAATCCTTACTTAAACCTGGATATCTTATTTAATGGCCATTAATTAAACCTAAATATATAATCTAATGGCAATTAATTAGACCTAAACTTCGATTTCAATGACCATTGATTAAACCTAAATATATAATTCAATGGCCAGTAATTAAACATTAAGATCTTATTTAATAGCCAATAGTTAAAACCTAGCATCTTATTTATGACCAATAATTAAACCTACATATCTAATTTAAAAGCCATTAAAAAGATCTAAACATCTAATTTAATGGTCATTGATTAAACCTAAACATCTAATTTGATAGCCATTAATTAAACCTTAACATCTTATTTAATGGTCATTAATTAAAACTTAACAACTTATTTAATCGCCATCAATTAAACCTAAACATCTTATTTATTAACGCTGTCTCTATTAAAACCTGAATGATTTAGATTAGTCGCAAAATAAACCATGTTAATTAGGCTTTTAAAATCCGGCAATGTTTAGGTTTGGTTTCTTTGTTTAATGGCATATCAACCTTTGTAGGTTATTTAATGCCAAAGCCATTCTCCCAGAAGAACAGTATTGGTACTATTTAACCCATAGCTGGGAGGATAAAGGGGTTCATACCTTTCCCAAGGGTATTTTCCCTAAAGTGAACGTAATAGCACGACTGGAGTACGAACTCGCTTATTACGATTCCAAAGTCCATCGCTTTAACCATCACACCACGAGGACACTCCCGTTTAGGTTTTAGAAAGTATACGGTGTTGATAGTTTGTATAAACCAAGTTGGGCTTACAAGATCGAGGTTTATCAATAATTCATTAGTTTTAATGATTTATAATAAAACTGTTTCATTATCAGACGCATCAAAAGCAAGCTGATTTATAATTTTATCAAAACCAATTAGATAATAAATAAAATAAGTGTAATATTTTTTCATAAGTGTTTTTTTGGTTGTGTTGTTCTTTCTAATTTTATATAAAGTTATGTTACATGAAAGCTTATATATTTGCACTCGAGATCGAATATTTTACAAGTATGATTGATATTCATGTTCTAACCAATTTCCGTTAACATTTTTTCCAGTCTCATGCGCATATTTCATATCCTTTTACGTTTTTTTAGAGAATAAAGCCATTAGACTGAACAAGAATCCCGAAGAAGAGAAACAGGTGTTAGATGGTCAGTTCTCCGAAGATTAGAGACGTGATGATGTCCCATACGAAAAACTAACTATACATATTTATCTCAAGTGACTTGGAATTCAGTTTTCCTGGAAACGTGAACAGAAGTCTGAAAATACTAAGCATTGGGGATTCAATGTCTACAGAAACGGCTCCTATGTCGATGATTCTCTTCAGTCTCTGTAGGTTACGTGACAATATACAACGAGTTAACGTTTGTATCCAGTAAAATTCTTTAATTTGGAACAATCTGGTAAAAAATAAGGAAATGGTTTAGAAGGGCAGAGAATTCGCGAATAAATCAAACCCGCACAGTTCAAGTCAAATAGACAACTGATAAGTTTTTTTCCTTACTTAATATCTAATATAAAGCCATCAGATAAAGATATACAGAGGAATCTATATGTAAATACTACTTACAAGTTAAATTCTAATAATAATTATAACCCTATATATCAATAGAATAATTCCTTATTAGTTCACAAAACCGTCACTCATGTAGAATAATCCTATTAGACAAAACTAGGTTTGCAAAAACCAATCAAATTTGGCTTCTTATGCATAACTTTTATTAAGCCTCATGGCCAAAGTAAGTATGCTTTCCTTAAGTAATTTAAACGCAAACCAGTAACTATCTGTGGGGTGTTATGAAAAAAGTGCTTTAAGAGAAGAAACAAATATAACTACTTTTTTTCAGTATGTTTTACATGAGTAATCAAAACAACACCAATTATTAGAATTTTCCTCTATTTAGATCATTATTGAATTGAAAGTAGTGTCGGAAATCAAACACCGATCAGTGTAGTGTTTCTGGCAAATTAATCTGCCTAGTCCACTTGAGCGAAAGAGAGCCTCTATAAGTATCTCACTGAAAATACCAGGAAAGCTTGATTAGCGACTGACTAATACTAACCTTGCACATCACAACAATGGCGTCGCCGATAGGATACCGATTATCTCACGAGGATACCGATTTTGTTGATATGTGGCTATGTTGTTTTGCCACGAGTGCAAGAACTAAAAATCTAAAAGTCATCAAGGAAAAGAATAGAGAGAATGAAATTGTGGGTATCTTTTTGACTAAAGCAGGATGCAATGCAATATTGAGAGTCTCCACCATGGCGTATCCCACAGACATGGAAGACCTGACTTTTAAAAAAAATAAGAAGAAATATGAGGCCTAAGAAAAGGTTGGTCTTTGCAAAAAGAACAAAGTTCATGTCGATTAGACAAGAAATTGACGAACCAATCATAATATATCAATACCGTCTATGAAATTCAAGTATATACTGCGAATTTGAAAAACCTGGACAATAAGAACAGACGATTGAGGAGGACTAGATTCGATTAAGATTAATTGAAGGTATGTGCATCAAAAAAATGGAACAACTACAAATAGGAAACATGTCTTTAAATACCTGCATTGACTTTATAAAATAACAAGAATTAATACAGAAATACGAACATGATAAAAGTCAACCCAGCGAACAAATATTTACCGATACTTACATGTTAAAAAATATTTAAAAATGTCTGTATTGTGGAATTGAACATGGGATAAAAAGGAAAAAAATACCCACCATTAGGGAAGACTTGTACATGTTGCTTAAAAAAGAACCGTTTTCAAGCAATATGCAAATTATCACAAAAAAACGTTGAAAAAGTTGAAGAAACGAAACCAATATGGGAGTATTTTCAGTCAAAAAAACAAAACAAGAATGTAGAAAAATCGAACAAAAGAAAAAAATACATAATAAAAAGGGTTAATATCTACAACTTTGATTTGGTTATGCAAATGGATACCGGCAGGGAGGTAACTCTTATACCCAGAAATTTCTGGAAATGCATTGGAACGCCATCTTTACGACAGAGCAGTTTACTACTCCGCCAATATGATGGGTCGGTCATAAAAACTTTAAGGCTCTTTGAAGATTCCTTGGAGATAAATTTGAAGTAATACCTATTATTGTCACAACTTGTAAAAAGAACAACGGACTTCTTGGAAACGATGTGCTTAACATAAATTCTACCAAATTAATTAATGTGATAAAAATGAAAAACCTGAAAGTTAACAAAAAACAACAATAAATCGAGTTAAAATTAAAAGAAAATGTTACCCCCTTTTATTAAGAGTCACAAACACAAAGTTTGCTCGAATTCATATCCTACGCCTAATGTGAAAGGTATGAGCGTTTATACATCGTCTTGAATAGTTTAAGAAACGCTGAAATGACAATAAATGAAAAATTGCGTAAATAATAATACTAAAATATCATTTTTGGATTATATCATTTCAAAAGAAGTTATATCACGGGACCAAAACTTGATAAAAATATACTAAAAATAGCTACTCATATAAATAAAAAAGAACATGAAACTTTTTAGGGACTGGTTAATTTTTACAGTCGATATGTACCAAAATATACGGACTTGATTGAGCCGTTTGCAAATTTAAGAAAAAGGAATGTTGAATTTATCTTCCCAGAGAAACAATAAAAAGCTTTTGATAGATTAAAAGTAATTATCACAAAGAAACTAGTAGTGAACATTTTTGATCGGAAAAAGGACATCACATTAACCATAGATGCAAGCGAAAATTCACTATCTGGAATATTATCACAAGAAGGAAATTTGATAATATATTCATCCAGATGAATAATGAACATTGGATTTAATTATTAGAATATAGAGAAAGAAGCATGGTAATTGCGTGGGCAATCACTAGTGCCTGACACTTTATAGTAGGAACATTTCTTTTGAGAAGTAATTATAGACTATTAGAGTTTATAGTCAATCCAAGATAAGATTTACCCAAAGTCAAGACATCGAGAACACTAAGATGGCCAATCATATTAATGGTATAAGACTTCGATATAGAATGTCGAAGGAAATTTAATTCCTCATGTAGATGCACTATCAAGATTACGATTTTACAAGGAGTCAAAAGAAGAAGAAATTGAATATACATTTTTACATTGGGTAGAGACGGATAATTAATCTTTCTATAGAATGGCTGCAGAAACTAGATATGATCCAGTACTAAGTAGGGCAACATCGAGAATAAGAAAAAGAACTGATGGGGAATTTGTTCCAGGCCGGAAAGACACTACAAAGAAAACAGACGTAAGTTATAGATATAACATGGGGTGGTTTGTAACGAGGATCAGATAATTCCCCTAGAAACATAAAGAATATTCGTGATAAAAAGTGTACATGATTATATCCACTGGGTTGTAGCAGCTAAACAAAAATGGCTAAAATTATAAGCATAGTAGCCTGGATATTTATGAAATGTCAAAGAATATATAAAAAGATGCGAAAACTGTAAAGAATTAAGAAATTTTACACAGACTACTTTACATTCAGTGAAATGGAGCCATAGAGTCGTGTACATATGGATCATGCATACATTACTGGAGAGGGACTCTTATTAATACTAGTAGACTATTTTTTTCAAGACTGGCCTCAAATTATCCGTGTGACAGACACAAAAACCTCTACGATTAAACAGATTCTAAGGCTAATATTTTCCAGGAACAGCATACCAAAAACGTGGTATCCGATAATGCTCCAGAACTTTGAGATGAAGATCTTAATTTATGTTTGAATATAATAAAGTGTAAACTGTATAAGACACCACCATATCACCCTCAATTGAATGGGATGGCGGAAAGAATGGTGCAGGTCGTAAAATGAAACTAAAACCATATTCTCAACAAAAACAAAAAGATAGAAGTTTTTTTTTTTCTGCCAAGGTTGTTTTTAAGCTATTGCACAATACCACACGCTGGAAGACTAGAAACCCCGTCAGTTTTAATGGTAAGACAAATGAGAGTTCAACTAATGATGTCATATTCCACAAATCAAAAATTGTGGTACAAAAAGAACAAATTATCAAATTCAGAAAAGGCAGATTTTATCATGGAAAAAGGCCCCAATACAGCTATAATAATTAAAAAAGGGGAACAGTATATTAGCCCGTGCAAAATAGATAATAAGGCCCTAGAGCAAATATAAAGAGTAAAATGAGGAAGAAATCTCTACGATTCCTTCCGTTAATGATTTATTGGAAAAACCTTTACAGAATGAAACATCAGAAGAGGAAATAATGTATGATAGGCCAGAAATAGTTTGAAAATCTCGAAAATGAAACTATTACTAAAACTGCAAGAACAACTAGGAGTATTAGACCGAATCGTTTGAGGGAGATGTAGTGATACTGGCAAATTAATCTACCGCATTTGAACGAGTGTAAGAGAGCCATATAAGTCTCTCACAGAGAATAACTGGGAAGTTTGATTAGTTACTGATTAGTGCTAACCTTCTGCATCAGAACAATCAGTTTTCTCTAAATTGAAAAATACGAGCATGAATAGAATTACCTGGACAGTAAGCATATTGAATTTTGTGTTACAGTTTCGGCTGTTAAGTCTGGAACATAACAGCAGAAAAGATAATGTTAAAAAAGATCTTACTTTTTTTGGTTAGAAATGTTTAAAGAGGATAATGGAAAATCTTAATTTATCGTAAATACAAAAAATGTGTGATTAATTGAGATTATCAGCCACCTATTCAAAAACAACAAAAATATTTAATTCTATCTGATAATCATAAAAAATTGCATCCTTTTGCAATATTACTTGATTGTAAAATTTGACCTATTGTTACTTCTAATTCAAACCGTAAAATTACCCCTACCTAACTTTAAGACTATTCGGTGATCGGAGGACACACCCGCGAAAGAGGAGTATACCTCGCAATTCATTGCGTTATTTTTCCTTTTCTTGTTTATAAAGACGTAGTCCATATGCGCATTTCTATTGTTCGCGTACGTGTAGGTCAATAGTTTTCCCTCCCTTTTTTGATAGTTTGTATTGATGCATGTTAATCTATTGTCTATCATGAAATCTGTTAGATGTTGTCCATTCCTATTTGATGTGAAGGCTGTATTTGTTTTTTCTGTTTTTCCAGATTTGGGCATTCATATCTCCAACAATAACTAGCACATTGTGTTTTGGAATGCTACGCACTAGAGAGGATAGCTCATCGTAGAAGGCGACTAGTTCAGTTTCTTCACTAACACTGATAGGGCTGTAGCAGGAGATGATTGTTGCTCTGGGGTCGCCATTAAACGTAGCTGCAATCATCCTAGGTTGTATTCTCTCAATACTATTAAGAGTTTTTAACGCTCTTGGTCCTATAAGCATCCCTACCTCTCCTAGGGTGGCGTTGACTAAGTTTTTCCATGCTGATACAGTGGCAAGCGACCGTCCATTGCCAGTATCGTGATATTCGATATCTTCGATGTGTTTGCATATGTGTTCTTGCATGCATATTAACGAAGGTAAGGACTGCTATCGATAAGCTATCGATCATATGGAAATCAGACATGACCGATAAAATGAAACGCAGTTTCTTCCAGGCAGCGGTCGTGTCGATACTGCTGTATGGATGCACCAATTGGATGCTAACAAAACGGCTGGAGAAAAAGCTAGACGGCAATAGCACAAGAATGGTGAGAGCAATATTGAACAAGTCCTGGCGGCAACACTCCACAAAGCACCAACTATACGGCCACCTGCCTTCCATCACTAAAACTGTTCAAGTTAGACGAACCAGATATGAAGGACACTGCTGGAGAAGCAGGGACGAGCTCATAAGTGATGTACTCCTATGGACCCCCAATTATGGCCGAGCAAAAGCAGGACGACCAGCTAGAACATACATACCGCAACTATGTGAGGATACGGGATGTAGCCCTGAAGACCTGCCAGAGGTGATGAACGATAGGGAGAAGAGGCGAGAGAGGGCCAGGGATATCCGTGCTAGCGGCACGACATGATGATGATGATGAACCTTAAGACAAGGAAACTTGAATAAAGGATGATATTATGGTCAAATTTTCTGGACCATTTAAAATAAGAAAAAAAAATCTTGATAATTTAAAAAAATTTTCCTGCCAACGGAAATGAAGAAAATTAAGAAAGAAAGCAGGGTTTACTTCGTTCCCACCATTAAATCAACTGAAATTTAATGTGACCACAAAATAAAATAAAAAAATAAAAAAAGGAAAAAAATAAAAAAAATACACCAAAAAAAACACCAAAAAAATAACAACAGTAATTTTTTTTTTTTAAATCTAGGAAAAATAAAATAAGAGTCACCCTTTCATGAACATTTTGATAGTTATTCACCTTTAGATAAATTTATGTTTAAAATAGGTTTCTCCTAAGATACGCACGTGGGGAAAAATACTTTTTTCTTATTTGGTCAACACCTCACCATTCCATTTTACGAAATCTGATCAAAACATACGGTAGATATGCTATTTTAAAATTCTCTTTTTGAAGATAAGAGTCTGAAAAATTATAACTTGAATTTTTAAGAAATTCTGAAATTTTCAATTTTTTGATATGTGACCATGAATTTTGAAATAAAATGAGCAAATAACGCCTTAATATTTTAATTGAAAAAAATTACTTGATTTTCTAATTAATATATACACTATTTTGTAAACAGGAGTCTGGAGAATTTACTCTGTCCATCAGACCCAATTGGAAACTCATCAGCTAACGCTGGTGGTAATAATTCTTAAATAATAATAATAATAATAATAATAATAATAATAATAATAATAACAACAACAACACATATACTCCTATGGGACTTTGATATACACACAGATCACCTAATCTTGGCCAGAAGACCAGACTTAATAATAATCAACAAAAAGAAGAGAACTTGCAAAATTGTCGACTTTGCTGTTCCGGCTGACCACAGAATAAAACTGAAAGAATGTGAAAAAAAGGATAAGTACCTTGAAGAAAGAAACGGAATTCCTCCTAATAGCAGCCCATCACAACGCCATAAGAACCAATCATATCAAAGCGAGAATAGATAAGACGCAACAAAACAGTAAATTTAGGCTATGCAGTGACAGAAACGAAACGATCAATCACATAATAAGCGAATGCAGCAAATTAGCACAGAAGAAGTATAAGGCGTGACACGAATGGGTCGGCAAGGTGATCCACTGGGAAATGTGCAAGAAATTTCAATTCGACCATACAAACAAATGGTATATGCACAACCCAGCACCTGTTCTAGAAAATGACCCACATAAACTCCTATGTGACTTTAACATGAAAACAGATCACCTAATCCCGGCCAGAAGACCAGACCTTATAATAATCAACAACAAAAAAAGAGAATCTGCAAAATTGTCGACTTTTCTATCCCCACGGACCACAGAATAAATCAGAAGGAAAGGGAAAAGAAGGATAAGTACCTCGACTTACAAGAGAATTGAAAAAGCTGTCGGGCATGAAAGTAACGATTGTGTCAATCGTGATTGGTGCGTTAGGCACAATAACTAAAGGATTATTAAAATGCCTGAGGGACTTGGAAGTTGGCAGACGGGTAGAGACTATCCAAACGACAGCATTGCTGAGAACGGCCAGAATCCTGAGACGAGTCCTGGAGACTTGAGGAGACTTGCTGTCACTCATCAGCTAACGCTGATGTGAAAAACTCTAATGAATAATGATAATAATAATAATAATAATAATAATAATAATAATAATAATACTGTCCTTTTAACAATGCTGAAAAAAGTGGAAAAGAGACTAGTTGAATTTAGGATTAGAGGAAGAACTTAACTTCTGATTATTACTCTAAGATAAACTAGAATGCTTTGAAGGACCCTAGATATATGAGGAGATTTGCTATCCGTCTGACATAAGTAAAACTATCTGTTAGTGTTGATGTTTAAAATTCATAAAGATTGAAATAATTATCTCTTGGCAGAAAAACTGAAAAATCCTGGGAACATGAAGGTAATAATGCTAGTTGTTGGAGTCCTTGAAACAGATTCCAAGACCATTGTCAGGAAACTTGATACAGTGGGCATTCGATGATGAATTGAAACTCTCAAAACTACAACACTACTGAAAGCATCTGATATATACGGAAGAGCCATAGAAACTTACATTCTCACTCATATGCTACTTAAAAGCCTCCAGTCAGAACAGGGGTGGAAAACACTGTTAAAGTAAAATATTACAGACAAACAAATGAAAGGAGACTAATTACAACAGTCGGTAACAACAACAAAAGAAACTCAAGGACAAACAGAAAAAACAAGAATTACATAATAGGCTTCACTGAGACGGAGGGAAAACAACTAGATTTTCACTTTAGATGACAAAAAAAAAGGATTAACTGGATGAGATAACATGTATAACAATAAACAGAAGAAACATAAATGAATAAGTAACTTTACAGTTCCGATCAAAGAACAAAAATGTAACAGAAATACCAGATAAGAGTCAGGAGACAAAATAGATCTAAATTACGTTGATAAATATATAAAACAGTCGCATAATAACTAAATGCAGCAACGTCACACAATAGGATAATAAGAACCGGCTAAACAGGGTGGAGATATGATCAACAACGAATTGTTCAAGTGACTAGATCTTAATAATACTGAGATATAGTATATTCCCAGACCAGAATCAGTCCGAGAAAATGTATCACAAAATATTCTCTCGGATTTTGCTCACCAAATCTCGTTCAGAAGACCGAATCTTAAAATGGTTAACAAGAAAAGAACAATATTTTTTAAATCTTCACGATCCAGTAAGACGGTGAATTAGCCTGAAAATAGTGATAACAAATATATCTTTAAATGGATAAATCCCGGGACCTTGCCAGACAACAAGAAAAAATGCAAAACAAAAAAGCTAAGTAAAACGAAAAGTAAAACAGAGTCATCAGTAGGTGTCAGATCATTTAAAACTTTCTAAACATACCTGTTATAGAAATGAAGGTAAACTAAGATATCCTTTGTAGGACTGATACCGTCCAGGTCATGAAAACCAGTTACATTAAAATTAAATATATTAGAATCAGTAGAATAATAAGTCGTTATTTCCTAACTTTTTTTGCTCAGGTGGAGCACAAAGTCCCATGAATGGGGTACCCGACTAGGTTCAAACTCCGTCGTGAAGTTTTGCTAGTCAGGCTTGTTAAAAATTATGCAATCCAAGGCGTCAATTATACAATTACTGTAAAAAAGCTACTCAGCTTTTTACTCAGATATTGCACAAGGCCGAAGGAATGGAGTGCCCAAGAAGACTAAGACTCACTCGAGAAGGTTGGCTAATATAGTGTGCTAACAATTACACCATCTGAAACACACTCAGTAGAATAGCAAATTACTTAAAATTACTGAGAATTACTAAGAAGTCCATAAAAGAATCACTAGCTTAAAAACAGAAAGGGGCAACCGCACAAAGAAAGAGGTCAAGATAAACATCTACTGGGTAGAGAAGGTGATGAAATAGGAATTGTCAAACCAACTGAAATATTAATGGATGTATTCCAAGATATTGCAGAGAGTCAAAAACAAAAAGACAAAATTTAAAAAACAAAACAAATAAACAATGCAACATGAAGGTTATATCGTAACCAATAATAAAAGGAGCTTTTTACAAATACCGTCGGGCGTCATTCAATATTTCAGCTTTACTTTTCTTGCTGATGGACTTGACCTTGATGCCAAAAAGAGGTTTTCTGAGTATGACACTAAACTGTATCGTATGGTGAGACTCATTCTGAAGTTTCTGGAGAGTTAGGAGTACCCTTTCATTGCTATTTTCCCAAATCAATTTGGACCTAGTGTGTTAGTGTCATTTCGAATCCTATCTATGGGTCAAAGATTCTTGAAAAAATACTCCTATTTGAACGGACCCTTGGAAAAAAAAATTCAATAAACTTTTACACAAAAAATCGGGAACGCATAATGAATGGTATTCCTTAACTTAATGGCATTATACAATCCTAGACGAGTTGACAGGTCATTAAAAATCATTCAACCAATATTTAAACTCCGGTAGCGATTCAATTTCGAACGAAGATAATCGTTAAAAAAAAAGATATATTAATATACGGTAATATACACTATACAAGCGCAGCTGCAGTGTAGCATAGTGTTTATATACAAGTTTAACTGTCGTGTAAAAAATTGACTGTTATATTTCAAATAGTTTAATTTTTTCCCTCTTCGTAAATGAAACATTGTTCATACGCTGGACTCTTCTGGGAGTTGGCGATAGCAGCTGCGTTGCCACGAACAATCTTTACTGATAGTTGCTGGCACAGAAAAGCCGTCTCGCAGAGGGCGAGAGTGATATGAGAGATAAGATGGCTGATTTCCCAAACAAGAATGCCGATTTCGTCGCTTCTTATGCCAGTGGTCTCCAAAGTTTTAAAAGGTAGCGATACCAGCAAATGTCATGTGCTTCCCATACGCCATTGCTAGTTATCAAGCGTGGAGTTTCACTTTCACTTTCACCTTTTTCAGTTTTAGATTTTTTTGTTTTATAGCTTATCTACCTTTGTGGCGTATTAAAAAAAAGCAAAGTCACAACTCTGGAATGGCAGTAATAGTACAAGTTTGCACAAAGCAGGGAGACAGGGGAGTTCATGCCTTTCTCTAGTGTATTAATCCGAAAGTAAATGTAATCGCTTGACTAGACTTTGAATTCGCTTACTACGATGATGTAGTCCACAACACTAGCTACTGCACATCAGGGAAAGAATAAGGGACACACAATCGTTTCCAAGGTCAGTAGATGCGAAAGGGTGATGTATGCACCCACGCGATGACCTATAAAACGGATTTGTCGCAATCAAGTGGATAGACCTTCGTTGCAACAGAACCCTCTCTATCGTACAGTTATATCCGAAATTTCAAAAATGGTCACTTAATGTGTTTGCTGCAAGTGGATTCGCAGGGAAAGCAGATGAATCTTTGAACCTAGGAAAGCGTTAATAATGCATTTTATTTACCAAAAATAGAAATACACATAAATAGTAAATAAGGCCAAGTTTGATATGAAGTAAGGATAGTAACTTTCTATGCATTGTCTCCCTTTCTATAAATGGAAATATTTGAATGAAAGCCCAATCCTCAAGCAGTGTAAAATCTTCCAGTGCCATCTCTGGAAAGAAGTAAGACACCTCGCCAAGAATAAACTATCTGTTGATAAGGCTACAGTCTTCAAACTTTAAGGATAGTCGGGTACCGCTTCATTGCCATTTCTACCAGATCTACTCTAAGCTAGTGTGATAGTATCTGTCAGGGTTCGAACTATGGCTCAAATAGAATTATTACATCATCTACAATGATTATTATTATCATTTACTCATTAGAGCTTTTCACATCTGCGTTTCCGATAGTTTTTCACTGGAGTGTGAGTGACATGAAGTCTCCTCAAGTCCCCAGGACTCTTCTTAGTATTCTGGCCGTTCTCAATAATGCTGTCGTTTGGATGGTCTCCACCTGTCCGCCAACTTCTAAGTCCTCTAGTCCCTTTAGTAATCCTTTAGTTACTGTTCCATACGCACTAATTATAATTGGTATAATTGTAACCTGCATGTTCCACAGTTTTTTTTTCAATTCCCTAGCAAGGACGAGGTACTTATCCTTCTTTTCACATTCTTTCAGTTTTATTCTGTGGTCAGCCGGGACAGCAAAGTCGACTATTTTGCATGTTCTCTCTTTTCTTTTTTTTCTTTTTTTTTTTTGTTGAGTATTATTAAGTCTGGTCTTCTGGCCGGTATTTGGTGATCAATTTGTATGTTAAAGTCCCATAGGAGTTTATGCGTGGCAATTTCTAGGACAGTTAGTAGAGTTAAATAGCAATACTTGAAACCATTTAACAGCGTATAAATAAACTATTAATATAGAATTAAATTATTAGTATTTAAAAGTGATACTAGAAACCATAAATTATTTTCAATACAAATTATTAATATTCAATAGAATAATTTGTAATGCAGAACGATATCTGAAACTGTTTAAATTGGCTTCTAAATTGATATTTCCAGTAAACATTTCGCTTTCAAATCATATATATATATGTATATATATATATATTAGATTTATATATTTAATTCCATGGAATTTAGACTGTGACCCCCGGATTTCACGGATTATTTTTACAAAACAAAAATCATCAAGAAGTTAACAAAATGAAAGGAATCGAAAAGTGAAAAAACTCCATGAAACCCAGGGGTCGCAGTCTTAATTCCATGGAATTAAATATATAAATCTAATATATATTTATTTATTAGTATTATATAATAGCTCTATCCAAGATATTGAGCACTCTCCATATTATAAGGTACTTGGTTCGACACAAAACCACGAAGTGATTTAGTCACAACAAACACTGTTATATATATATATATATATATATATATATATATATATATATATATATGTATATATATATATATATATATGTGTGTGTGTATTTATGTGTGTGTTTGTGTGTGTTGGGGGGGATTTGTCATTAAATAACTTACAGGGGTTGGTATGCTGTATAACAACCAAACTAAACCAATTTATTCAAAATCTACTCTGTATAGAAGCTAAAGCTTAGAATCAGCCCATAAAAATCGGAAAAAAATTATGTTGATGGTTTGAACACAACGGGATGTCAACTTGTCAAGGTTTATTATAGCTAAGAGGTTAGGGAATTGCGTTCGTAATATTTTTATATTTATTTTTTGTGAAGTTAATTTTTTTTTGTAGTGGGTTTATTCTCCCATTCAAATACGATAGTTTTAAAACTTATCTGTTAGGCTAATTGAGAAAACTAACCAGGTACTAATACCCCGAGTCAGAGTGAACCTGGGAGTAATGCTAACAAGTGATTATCCAGAATTAGATGCATCATTTTCTTGTGGAGGGTTTTTATCTCTCTGCAGGAGATACAAACTGCTTATTTTAAGCCACAGTGTGAAGGAGATAAAAACAACCTGAATACTTCTGATGAAATGACAGAGATGAAGAGATTTCTAGCTGAAAATACGAGAAATAATCTTTACGAAATCTCAAATGTATTTTAATCCGCATTTTTCACAAATTATATTTTGTTTCAAGTTAGCTGATTTTTTGACTGTAAATAATTTGTTTCTTTCATTTCATTATTTAAGTGAAAGTTGATAATACGACTTGGAATTTAAAAATTGCAAGTCTCATATTTATTCAGTGCGGTCTTACGCTTGTCAGTAAATCTCTTTGTCTTTGTTGTTCTGTGATCCTTTCTAAGAAGACAACGTAAATGATTTAAGTGGTGAATAAGCATTATACAATATAAATGGAGGTAGAAATATGAACTCGAATAATATAGATGACTTAGATTCACCATTCATATATATATATATATATATATATATATATATATATATATAGTATAAAAATGTAAACAAACGGACGCCGCTGCTGCTGTTACTACATAAATATCTTTAAAATTCCTTAGCCAACGTGGTACTCTTGTTGGCCGAACGGTCTGCAACTCAGGCTAACGAAAATTTGAATGGCTTTCAATCCCGGCTTCGAGCGTCCTACGTGTCTAGCCGCACTGAAGAGTTCTGATAGAACAAAACAGTGTGTCTGTGGATGACTATATATATAAATATATATATATATATATATATATATATATATATATATATATATATATATATATTAGCGTCTTATTTAAAGTCTTGCTTAGCCGACCTAATAAATTGACATTAATACTACGGTTATCCCTAGTGGATTCTTGTGGCAGAAGAATCATATTTAAATTGCTAAGTGCTTAAAATAGAATTTTGATATTCTACTCACTAGATATGATAAAGGTCCTGGCGTTGTGATCCTGAATTGGACTAATTATATTTCTAAATGGCTTACATTTTGGACAATCCTATACATTCCTAAAAATTTGTTAATTATCCTTTGATGTCATCTATGAGTTGGAAATTAATTTACAGAAGCGTTTTCTTGAATTGTTCAAGAAAAAAGATTTCTCCAGAGAAGTCTATGAGTTAATTCGTACGATTGGTTTGTAACGACCGAGAATGTATGGATTACTCAACATTCATAAATCTGATAATCCTTTGTGACATTCCGTACTACATTCATTGGCGATATGGTTTAATCAATTAATCTTGGTTATAAATTCAAAATCTATTTTTATACATATCAACAGTTCAATTCCAAACTATTCAGATAAGAATGAGTGTACAGTTTAATTGTCAAAAACACTTCAATTTCAAGCTATTCTGTTTAATGCTCAAATTTAAATGGTTCCAATTATTCCTATGTATCGCTTACAATTCAATTAAACATCAGTCGTTTATTTACACACAGTTAAATTTTAAAAATTTCTATTTCAAACAATTCAGTTTAGCATAAGTACACATTCTAAAGGTCAAAACAGTCCCTTTTAAAACGATTCTGTGTTGCATGAGCACACAGTTTTGTTCTATTTGACCCATAGGTAGCACCCTATCAAGTGCTACCATTCCGGGCCAGAGTAGACCTGGGAGGTACGGTAATGGAGGTGTACTCTGCATTCTCCAAAACATTAGCGTTATGGAGACTCAACATGGGATTGTTTAGTGTCATAAACAGGACATTCATTGAGGGAGTCTTACCCCTCAGCAGAGAAGCAGTCGAAGTATTCTGCAGACCCAACTGACTGTACCAAAATTTACAGTGAGTGTATAAGTTCTAATTATATATATATATATATATATATATATATATATATATATATATATATATATATATATATATATATATAACAGTGTTGGTTGTCACGAAATCACTTTGTTGTTTTGTGTCGAACCAAGAGCAATATAATATGAAGAATGCTCAATATCTAGGATAGAGATATTATATAATGATATGCATTATATGCAACTATAACACCCACCCACACACTCACATACTTACAACCACACGGAAACAATCATACAAAACCTCGACGGTTCTTGATTGTATTTTTTCGATTTTAAATTCATTTATTTTCTTTACTGCCTGATGATTGGGTTTTTTTTTAGCAAAAAAACTCCATGAAACCCAAGGCTCGCAGTCTAAATTCCATGAATTATATATATATATATATATATATATATATATATATATATATATATATATATATATCCTATTATTCTGACTGCATGAAAGTCCAACAGTACAGTTAAAGACGGGAACATTTCATCTACCTCCACTCTGTATTATTTAATCTATGAAAAGTATCAGTAACAATGCAAATTGTTTTATTCGGACAACTGAATGACTTCATGATGTCTAGAATATTTTCCACCCAACATTTCAGTTGTTCACTTCTACGGGCTTTTTTCTATAGTACCGCTCGAATAGAAAGACGCTTTTTTTGGTCCTGAATCAGTTGACAGATTTTATCTAAAAAAAAACCAGTTCGAAACAAGTTTTCTCGTCTGTAGACACACAAAAAATGAAATTTTGTTGAACTGCAATTGGATTATGTGCATATGAAAAGAAAAAAGAATGTTGCATTCTTTATTAAATTATTTTCTTTAATCTTCATCAGAAATTAATCTAATTTTTATTTACATGTACTGTTTATTTATACATATAGATGTCTGCGTAAGTGTGTTTAACACAAAAGTAAGGGATTTATTATTTACTTGTGATGGAGATTTCGCCTCTTAGGTGACATCTCCTCATTAAACGGTAGCTCTCAAAAACTAGTAGACAAGTTCACCTACCAGGGAAGCAGTGTCTCCTCAACCGAGAATGACAACAACACGTGACTAACAAAGGTATGGACAGCAATCGATAGGCTATCGGTCATATGGAAGTCAGACCTAACTAAACATATGGAGAAAAAGCTTGACGGCAATTACACAAGAATGCTGCAAGCAAAATTAAATAAATCCTGGTGGCAGCACCCCACCAACCAGCAGCTTTACGGCCACTTACCACCCACCACGAAAACTATTCAAACGAACTAGACATATGGGACACTGCTTGAGAAGTAGGGACGAACTTATAAGCGACATACTCCAGTGTACCCCTCCACATCAACGAGCAAATGCAGTACGACCAGCTAGAACCTGCATACAACAGCTCTGTACCGATAGAGGATGTAGCGTTGAAGACCTACCAGGAACCATGGACTATCAAGAAAGGTGGAAGGAGAGGGTCAGAGAAATGTGCACTGGCGGTTCGACATGATGATGATTATGATGATACGAGATGAGTTAGTTGTAGGATCCACAAATCAATAGAAATATCTATGTACAGGGTAAATAAGAATAACATGGGGTTGCTGAATACGCTGATTATTTCGCTGCTGAGGGGTAAGGCCCTTCCACCAACAAGTGAACTGGATAAGCCATTAAACTATCTGGGGAATGTGAAGTAACTCTTCATTGCCATTGCTTCCAGGTCCACTCTGTCCCGTAATGGTAACACCTGATCGGGGATTACCTATGGGTCAAATGGAACTGTTTGACATTTAAACTGTGTGCAAGCAAATGTTTTATCGCAGAAATTGAACTGTTAGACCATTCAATTGTGTATAAAAAATGACTGATGTTTAATATTTACTATAACAGGGGAATAGGGGAAACGATTTAACTGTGCACAAACAAATGATTAGTACTAAATTGAACTCTTCGTATTAGATAGTAATACTTGAAACTATTTAAGTGGGTGCAAAATATGGACTCAGGCTGGTTAAAATATTTGTAACAAAATGTATTTAAAAATCATATATGTTTAATGTATATGTATAAACAGGATTTGGCATTAAATAACCAATAATGATTGAAATGACATAAAAGCCAACCCAACCAAACCAAACCAATCAAAAATTATTAAAATCTTTCAAAGTTTCCAGTTCTTCACCATCCTCGTCAGCATATTCCTGCTATCTCCTTAATTGGTCCTCATTATATCAGTTACGTTTTCATAAATAAGATACACCCATCGAAGTATTAGAATTTATTTTAAAAACATTACAAAAGTACGCTTAGATTGATAATGAACCGGTGGAGACTAAAATCATAAAAGTACTCACATTAAATGTAATATAATTGCTGAGGGATTTCGTTTTATATATCTTGCCTTTCGGTTTAGTTAGGCTGAGAACCTTTCGCTTTGTCATGGGTTAGTTAGGTGCACACATTTACTGGAGGTGTTCACGCGCACGCAGCGCGGATGTGACTATCAGAGATGTCACAATAAAAACCCCAGATGGGAAATATGACCGGGGACGTGAATGACGTCATGCCAGGAAGCGCTGAGGCTTTGGGGGATTTGAAAAAAAGCAGTTAGTTGAGATTCGACTCTAGAGAAGGTAGACAATTTTCGGAGCTCGCCGAGATGAGACCCGTTTGGGTCTACGAAATGTGCCGCACGTGGTAGAGTCAGATGGAAAAGTCAGCATAGAAAGAAATTGTGTGTCTGTCTCCTCCCGTCGAAAAACCCTTAAACTCAAAAAGGTAACAAAAAGTTTCGTACCTGAACCAATTTCGTATATTTCGGATTCCCTATGTCTATTTCACATATCCGTATCTTAGTCGATCTCGTGGACCCATTTTATATTACATAAAGAGTTAATATTTTAATTACCCTGTAAGTTATATACAAATCACAGCTTAGGTTCTAATTAGACGTGGGTAGAAGTTTGCTTAGTATTGAGGCAAACGTACTGGATTGTGACATCATAGTAATAAGGTTTAAGTATCAGTCACGTTATTGAGTTCCCTTTCAGACTAATATGCTCGGGAAAGGAATGAAACCCCTTTCTATGGGTTTATTTGAAGCATCAATGTTTTTATCTTTTATTGGCATAGTTTTACCATTGAACAACCTCAAAAGGTAGGTTTTCTTAAAACAAAGACACAAAAATAAATGAGAAGGAAGCTATAATGACTTCTGTGAAATTGGTTGAACAGCTTGATTGGTTGTTATTTTTCAAAGATTATTTTGTATCGAATGAAGATTATTTTTTTTTAATTTTGAAGATATTTTTATATATTCACTTGTATAGTCCTTTTTCCTTTAAAAAAACTACATTTTTGTTGCTTTTCAGTTGAAAGACTTCTTTCGATTTCTTGTTTGAAAATATCTCTTTCTTATTGGGGCTAAATATTTGTATTCCGGAAGAATGATTCACTCTGATTATTAGGTTACGTGTATTTCGGCCGTTCCTCTTACTTTAGAAGAAAGGCATAAGTCAACCATGTATAACCAATGTGTAATCGGATTAAGACTACATCCTCTTTCTGGTTTCTGCGTTCCAGTACACCCCAGGATTGGCCTTATTTGGAAGAGGTTCTTTTTGTGTGTGGATTGCTTTTCCAGAATTGTTCCCATTGGAGCTGTGTTTGATAATTATTTCTGCAATTGAGTTGTTTGCTGAGTCGGCTTTATTTCATTCATACTTATTTAACAAAATAAATACAATAATGTAAGACATTGCAAGCTTATTCTTATATAAAATTTTGAGTTTACGTTTGTATATAGGATTGCTAAAAATAAGTGCGAAAAAGTATCGCTACGATTTTCTAAGAAGGAAAAACCCGCTAATCTTTAAAATAAACAATTCTCGAGTAAGAAATAATGACCTTCAAGAATAATTTGTTGTTTCTTCAACTTCCAAAAAAGTTCAGCGGAAGTAAGTAAAAAAGTAAAGTTGAAGACTGTAGTCGAAGGCAACCGGAAGGCTCCCTTTTCAATAGCTACTACACCGTGGTGTAAGGGAGGGCGCTACTCCTTCCCCTGGATTGCTCCACTTTTCCCTTGATACGTACCTTATAATGCTGAGTGTTAAGCAAGGAGATATCAAGTACCCTTTTTTAAATCTTTGGTATGACTCGACCTGGGATTGAACCCAGATTTCCCGGGCCATTGGCGATTACTCTACCCACTAGACTGATGAGCCGGTTTTGTATTGAAAATAGGTTATGCAGTTTATTTCAAATCATGAGGAGGTCGATATTTTGTACACTTTGATGCTTGTCTTTTCGTCTACTTTTATTTAAGTAAAACAGTTTATTTTGGTTTGATTTGGTTTATTTGTTTCATGACATATTAACATTAGCGGGTTATTAAATGGAAAAGCCCCCCCTCGCGGAAGAACTGTAGTGGCATTATTTAACGCAATTTCGGGAGTTAAAGGAGTTCCTATTCTTTCCCAAGAGTATTAATCCAAAAGTGAACGTAGTAGGGAGTTTGGTGCTTGTAGCCGCTTAATACGTTGTCGCAATCCAACACCTAAGCTACAACACAAGGGGGACAACCAATATATATATATATATATATATATATAATTAACTTAAGTAGCGATTAAGTTAATTTTATAATTGGCTCCACTTGTGTTGAGCACTCTTGTAATTGTACCATTGCAGGATTCGCGGAAGGTTTTAGTTTTCTTTTGACTAACTGACTGCATATCCCTTGATTTTTTTCAAGGGGTCTGTCGAGGTTGGCCTTTTCTTTCATTTTGACCTATGATATTTTTTCTTTTTCCCCGGACGGTGATTCGAGATACTCCTATCTCTTGTTCCTGGCGCGTTTTTTTCTTTTTTTCTGTTACCGTGAATGCTGGTAGATATTAGATTAATATATATATATATATATATATATATATATATGCTAGTGTGTGTGTGTTTATAGCATAGAAATTAATGACTACAAAGACATCTTATCCTTTTAGAAAGTTGGTTGATAATAAATGGAAGATAATCTAACGAAATATAACGAAACCTTCATAGCGTTTTGTATATTTTCTCATTTTTTTATCTGAGAAAAGGAATGTATGTTCGTTTCCAATCTGACGCAGTAAACAAAAGAACATGCACTCTTCATGGCACGAACTGACAACCAAAGTGAATCAAATATATCCGGCTTATTCAATGAGATCTGATCCTTTGTACTTATTGTCAAGAAGACCGGGGAGGCCTCTGGCGGTAATGGATCATCTGTGGCCAAAATAAGTATAATAATTAGAAATGAAGATGACAGATTTCGTAAGAAGGGCTTGGTTTGTCTAGGATGTCCAGCACATCATCACTCATGATATTACCAACATACTAGGGTCATCGTCAAGCAATTCGTGGTGGTTGTCAAGGGGGTGGCTTTATTTATAAAAGACGAATTCTGTTAATTCTACTACTTTCTCAATCATTTCAGAGAAAAAGGGTGGCATCTTTGCTTTACTGATTTGACATCCCTTGGATTATTACGTCAACTGAAATTAATGCAATTGTCACATTTTTTCGGAAAATAATTTCATTCACTGATCAAAATCAAAAGAATTTATCTTTCACCATTCAACTAAATACCCGCCCCCACCAAAAAATTACTATTTTCTTTGGGTTAAGAACCATTTAAGATTACATTTTTTAATCAGACAATAAACACTATCGATCGTTCATTTTTTTTTTTAATTAAGGCACATGAAAATATTTCGTTATGATTTTATTTAGTTAAACGGTAAATAGTTGTGCCTTTCTGAAACCAAGTCTATTATTTTCCCAATCATTTTAGAGCCAATCTGTAGCATCTTAATTCTTCTGCTTTTTTTCATTTTAGTAACATATCTATTTTGCATAGAGAGGAACTTACTGAGTAATAGTGATTTTAAAAAAGCGTTGGTTAGTTTAGTAGATGACCAATCAGAAGAATAACTAGTACAATTCAATCGACTTTCGCTAATTGGATAAATGCCTCCTGCAAATCCAACTTCTAGCATAGTCCATATTTTTTAACGATCTACGATAAAATAAAGAATGATTTGATTTTGTTATTTACTTTGTAAATTGCTTCATTTATGAACCATTTTTTAGTTTTGGCACACAGTCAAATACATGAGACACTCACTGAGAAGTCAACTCATAATGGTTTGTTAGTTTAGCTTGGTAACCACAACACCTTCTTTAGTCAGTAAAGTATAATAATGAGTTACTAAACTCATAGAATACATCACATCTACCACGACATTGAATAGAATTAAACGCAGTTATTTCTATGGTCGCGCCAAAAAATACGCATCTTCGAAGATACTGTTATTCCACCGGTTTCTTATTCAAAAAAAGATGTTCATTATCTCTGTTGGTACAATTATGGTAAAGACAAGGATTATTTCATTTCTATTATACCATTAATTCTATTTGATAAACCATTTTCATGTAGGATGTTACTATCCCCAGTAAATCTAACCATTGCACTTATAACTAACAGCTTAAAGGTTAGATTTGTAATGATATTTTAAATGATATCCTGCACAAACAATTACTGATGCCGACTGCACAGATCACATAGCGCTTCTGGCAAATGCACCCACTCAAGCCGAAATACTGTTACATAGTCTGGAACGAGCAGCTGCAGGTATAGGCATCAATGTCAATGCACAGAATATATGTGTTTTAATCAAACAGGTGACATCTCCACACTAAACAGTAGCTCTCTGAAACTATTAGACAAGTTCATCTACCTTGGAAGCAGTGTCTCATCGAACGAGAATGAGATCAACACGTGACTAGCTAAAGTATGGACAGCAATCGATAGGCTATCGGTCCTATGGAAGTCAGACCTGACCGATAAAATAAAACGCAGTTTTTTCCAAGCAGAGGTTGTGTCGATACTGCTACATGGATGCCCTACATGGACGCTAACAAAACAAAAGGAGAAAAAGCTTGACGGTAACTAGACAAGAATGCTGCGAGCAATATTGAACTAGTCATGGATGCAGCACCCCACAAACCAGCAGCTTTACGGTCATCTACGACTCCATCACGAAAACTATCCAAGTTAGACGAACCAGACATGCGGCACACTGCTGGAGATATAGGGACGATCTCTTAAGGGATGTACTTCTGTGGAACCCTTCACATGGACGAGCAAAGGCGGAACGACCAGTTAGAACCTACGTATAGCAGCTATGTGCAAATAGGGGATGTAAGCAAAAAAACCTGCCGAAAGCAATAGGCGATAGGGATGGGTGGCGAGAGAGGGTCATGGATATCCGTGCTGACTTCGAGGTGTGATGATGATGATGATGAAACCTCGTGAGCTATTTAATGCTTGTCTCTACAACTTGAAGAACAGCTGTTGTACTATTTAACCATTCACTCGGGAATATAAAAGGGTTCAATGGGGTTTTAGTCTTATAAAAAATGTTTTCAATTCAAAAAAACAACGTAATATCGCAACTTAAGTGAGTGATCGTTTAATACAATGTCACAAACCAGCATGATAGTTAAAGGATTATACATGATTTGTAACTGGATTGCTTCTTGAGGAAATTTGATTCTTTCACAGCCAAGTTTAGGTTAGAACCCCGTGAGCTGGAACTCGAAAAAATCTTATTCGTTTACCAACACAAAAAAAAAGATCGGAAATGAATGTTGATTATACTCAAATTTTGGAAGCGCGTTTAACGTAATATTCATCGTCAGAAAGAATGAAACTGGCGGAGTTCAAATCATGGATGTGAATGTTTGCGTTTCATCTCACGCCAGTACCATTAGGAAAGATATAAATCTATGTTTTCCTTCAGCTAAGTGTATAATAGACAGTTTAGCTGTTGTACGTCAGTTTTGGATAAATAACACTCGGAATTTAGTCTGCTAATAAATTGTCTTTGTATCACATCCTGACGGTGATAGAGGAGTGGGATGAATACATAAACTTAATTAAGATTCTGGGATTTTACATTAAGAATTTCTCATACAAAAATCATGGCCATCGTTACTTCAACGTCTCATCACGTCAGCCTGTCTTGCTTGCTTGATTGTTTTATATAATATTTCATTATATTTTGATACATCTCGCACCGGTTCATTGTCCCTGTGGGTAGAGTATTTGCCAATGATCTGGGAGATCTGTGTTCATTCCCAGGTCGTGTCAAAGCAAAGACTTTAAAAATCATAAATGTTACCTCCTTCCTTAACACTCAGCAATATAAGGTACGTATCGAGGGTAAAGTGGAGCAATCCAGGGAAAGGAGTTCCACTCTCCCCTTCACCTCAGTGTAGTAGCTAATGAAGAGGGAGCTTTCTGGTCGCCCTCGACTACGGTCGGCAACTTTACTTACTTATTTTACCTTCTTTCTGATGCAAACTTTTGTGTGTGAATTTAAATGAAAGTACTTTAAATATTATTATTATTATGTTACTTCTTGCAAGTTTTTATACACCAGTATAATCTGGTCTTTCACTGGAGTTGGAGCAATATTCTCACGTCTCCGGGACTTTTCTCAGTATTCTGACCGTTCTCAACAATGCTATAGTATGGATGATCTCTGCTCCTTCTCCGATTTCCATAGTTTTTTGGACTTCCATGTACGGCAGCTACAACTGGTATCACCGTCACCTTCGTGATCTACAGCTTGAGTTGGTTTACTGGCAATATCCAAGTACTTTTTCTTTTTTTTATTTCTTTTTCACTTTCTTTGATTTTCATTCTGTTGTCATCCGGGACGGCAATATCCACAAATCGGCAAGTTCTTTTTTTATTAATTATGACTAGACCTGGTCTTCTGGCTGAGATATGATGAACAGTTTCTATCTGAAAATCTCAGATAATTTTGTGCGTCTCATTATCAGGACGATTCTAATTAATACAGGGTGGAACGATAAAATTGTCTCCCTAGAAAAGACGACAGGGTTCCATTTCCGATTAATGAAAATCGGTTTTCTTTTTTGTTGCACACCATCTACTAGTTGGCCAGTTGGGTACAAATCCCAAGAGCGATAGGAGCCTTTTATCATGTCTGAAAGTGGAACCATGTTCACCGAGCGAGATCGGAGATGCTCCGCTGTACAACTCATGTTCTCTACCGATACAAGTTATGACAACAGGACCATAGCCTGCACCCTCAAAATGCAAGTTCGGACGGTTCAACGCTTAAGGGCATAGCTCAACACATCGGACGACCATTTGGAGGTTATAGAGCGGAAGGACACCGCCAGGAAGATCCGGACCAAGGACTTCATCGAAAAGATCCAGGTAATCATTGATGAAACTCCCCAGTGGCCTATTCGGCAGATTGCCAGAGAGTTAGGCGTCTTACACACAACTGTGAATGCATGTATGAAGGAGGACTTGATGTGTAGGTCCTGCTGGTTCCAGGCAAGCCAGATCTTGACTGAGAAGACAAAGAACCTCAGCCTAATCAAGTCCGTCAGGCCCCCCTCCTCCCCCGACCTGAACCGGCTAGACTACTTCGTTTGGGCATACCTCAAGAATATCACCAACATGACCTCCTACAACACCAAAGCCAGCCTGATGGCCGCCATCCGCCGAGTATTCACCGAGCTCCCGCCGGTGCTTGTGGAGAAGGCATGCTCCCAGTTCCGCATGCGTATCGAGGCGGTGATTGAGGCTGAAGGCGGCGGCTACATTGAATAGATGTCAGCTCTACTACATAATCAAGTTAGCTGAATTGATTTTTTCAATAAAAGTTTTAAAATAAAGCTGTAGTGTTGTTTTCTTTAGGACGACAATTTTATCGTTCCACCCTGTAGATGTCATCTCCAATACATAATCAAGTTAGCTGAATTGATTTTTTCATTGAAAGTTTTAAAATAAAGCTGTTGTGTTGTTTTTTTCTTTAGGGCGACAATTTTATCGTTCTACCCTGTAGATGTCAGCTCTACAACATAATCAAGTTACCTGATTTCATTTTTTCAATAAAAGTTTTAAAATAAATCTGTAGTGTTGTTTTCTTTCGACAAATAGTTATGTCGCTTGTAAGTTTTTTTGTCGACTTTACCAAGGCCTTCGATTCCGTTTACTGAGAAAAGATGGAACAAATCCTACTAGCATACGGCCTACCGAAAGAAACCGTAGCAGCAATAACGATTCACGATAGAAACACTAAAGTAAAAGTACGATCACCAGATGGAGACACAGAATACTTCGACATTGTAGCAGGAGTACTACAAGGGGACACGCTAGCTCCATACCTCTTTATCATTTGTCTAGACTACGTACTTAGAACATCGATTGACAAAATCAGAGAGAACGGCTTCGAGCTGATAAAGAAAAGAAGCAGAAGGTACCCTGAAAAAACAATTACCGACGCCGACTACGCTGATGACATAGCGATACTGGCAAATACACCCAACCAAGCCGAAACACTACTGCATAGCTTGGAACGAGCAGCCGCAGGCATAGGCCTCTATGTGAATGCACACAAAACGGAATATATGTGCTATAATCAAGCGGGTGATATGTCCACTCTAGATGGAACCCCTCTTAAACTAGTAGACAAATCCACTTACCTAGGAAGCAGCGTCGCATCAACCGAAAAGGACATCGACACGAGGTTAACGAAGGCAGAGACAGCTATCAATAGGATATCGATTATATGGAAATCAGACCTAACCGATAAAATGAAACGCAGTTTCTTCCAGGCAGTGGTCCCATCGATACTGCTATACGGGTGCACTACACGGACTCTAACAAAACGGCTGGAGAAGAAGCTAGACGGCAATTACATAAGAATGCTGCGAGCAATCTTGACAAGTCCTGGCGGCAACACCACACAAGACAACAACTGTACGGCCACCTGATTCTTATCACGAAAACTATTAAAGTTAGACGAACCAGACATGCAGGACACTGCTGGAGAAGAAGGGACGAGCTCATAAGTGATATACTCTTATGGACCCCCACACATGGTCGTGCAAAAGCGGGACGACCAGCACGAACATACATTCAGCAATTATGTGAGGATACAGGATGTAGTCCAGAAGACCTGCAAGAGGCGATGAACGATGGGGGAAAAGTGGTGAGAGAGAGTCAGGGATATCCGTGCTACCAACACGACATCGTGATGATGATGATGATAATGTTGTTTTCTTTGGGACGACAATTTTAGCGTTCCACCCTGTAGATTTCAGCTCTACTACATAGTCAAGTTACCTGATTTCATTTTTTCAATAAAAGTTTTAAAATAGAGCTGTACTATTGTTTTCTTTTGGACGACAATTTTAGCGTTCCACCCAGTGCATATAGCATTTGGCAGTGTGTTTGAATCACAATTGCTTTTATAATTCTCTCGTGGCTCATTTTCCCCACCCACCTTTGACAAATCTTATCCTTCGTTTGCGTTTGATCACTACAATCGCTTATTTTATGCTGAATCGTTCTGTCACAGTCACCTCATAATCTACACAAGCTCTTCTCTTGCGTATTATCGATTATTTTCTTGGATATAATTGGCCCTTATGAAGTTGTATTGTGTTGTTATTACAAGAGATTTAGCTTCTCTCTTAAATATTCCCTTAAATAGCTGTTTGGTTTCTTTGCTTAATAGCATATCAAACTTTGTAGGTTATTTAATACCAAAGGCGTTCTCCTAAAAGAACAGAAGTGGTACTATTTAACCCATAGTTGGGAGGATAAAGGGGTTTCATGCCTTTCCCAAGGGCATTTGGCAAAAAGTGAACGTAATAGAGCGACTGGAGTACGAACTCTTTACTACGATTCTGCGGTCCATCGCTTTAAACATTACACCACGAGGATATAAAGGTGTGTGGATCGTATTTAACTTTCTGCTGCTCTGGTCTATTTCTTGCATTCTTTCATGTCCAAAAATGGTCCCGAATATCTTCCAAAGCATACCGATCAGCTGTTTATTCTTGTGATATGATTTCTATTGCAGCGTTTGGTTTAGAGACGTTTTCTCATTCAGCTGAAGAGCCTTTTTGTTTTGTTTTCCCCCTTTTATCATTGATTGTCTAAGGGTTCCCTCTTCAAATAATCTCAAGTTCTTCTGATTTTCTTTTTTTGAAGTGTTATGATTCTTACTTGACTTGGCAGTCCCATTACTTCCATTCTTTGTATTTTTTGACTTTTCAGTTGTATTATTACCGGGCCATTGGCGTAATGAGTAGAGTGTTCCCCAGAGGTCTGGGAGGACGGGGCTCAATCCCAGGTCTTCATACCAAAGACTCAAAAAATGGTCTTTGATGTCGCCTTGCTTAACACTCAGCATTATAAGGTAAGGATTAAAGGCATAGTGGAGTAATCCAGGGAATGTAGTACTGCCCTCCCCAACACCTTGGTGTAGCAGATATTGAAAAGGGAGCCTTCGGGTCACCCTCGACTAAGGTCACCAGCTTTTCTTTTTTGCTTATTATTATTATTATTATTATTATTAATTTTCTTCTTCTTCTTCTTCTTCTTCTTCTTCTTCTTCTTCTTATTATTATTATTATTATTATTATTATTATTATTATTATTATTATTATTATCATTATTATTATCCTTTAGAGTTTTTCACATCAATGTCAGCTGATTGTTTTTAACAGGAGTTTGAGTGATAGCAAGTCTCAAGGACTCTCCTCAATATTCTGGTCGTTCTCAATAATGCTGTTGTTTGGATAGTCTCCACTCGATCGCCAACTTCCAAGTCGTTTAGGCCCTTTAGTAATCCTTTAGTTACTGTGCCAAAAACACCAATCAAAATTGGTATAATCGTCACCATCTTCCATAGGTTTTTCAATTCTCTAGCAAGGTCTAGGTACTTATCCTTCTTTTCACATTCTTTCTGTTTTATTCAGTGGTCAGCCGGGACAGCAAACTCGACAATTTTTCAAATTCTCTTTTTTTGTTGTTGTTGTTGATTATTATAAGGTCTTGTCATCCGGTCGAGATTAGGTGATACGTGTGTATGTCAAAGTCCCATAGGAGTTTATGAGTGTCATTTTCGGGGACAGGTGCTGGGTTTTGCATATAACATTTGTTCGTATGGCCATCTTTCAATTTCTTGCGCATTTCCCAGTGGACTACTTTCCCACACAGTTGTATCTATTATTTTTATTAATGTTATTATTATTTTGTAACTCTTGAAGAGTTTCCCTCATCAATGCCTGTTGGTGGTTCTTCACAGGGGTATGAATGACAGAATATATTTTCAGGCCTCTAGGATTATCCCCAATATGCTAGCAGATTTTTCTTATGTTTTATCTTGATGGTCTCTGTTTTCCCTTTAATTTCTAATCCCTCAGGTCTTGTTAAAGCCTCTGTGAACTGTTAGAGCGCACGAAGTTCAATTGTAGAAACAACTCAAAATTGCATATTTTGTATTTTACGTAAAGAAATGTTCTTCACTGGAAGAGAAAAGGCGTTTATTATTAAACACAGAATTTCACATTTTCTACTTGTATTGTTAAAACTGGAGATCATTTGAACGAGAATTGTTATAGTTATTCGATGAGAAAAGGATATTATTTTTTAGTAACACGCTGTACAACTCAAATGGTAAATATATCTTTGAACAACCTGTATATTCATCACATAAATGTATGTATGTGTTACTGAATATACGGAGAAGCAAAATTGTCTTATAAATGCATTTACGTTACTACTTAATTAATCATCTTGGCTCTAAGCTCAGTCGTAGAGAATCATTCACACACAGACAGGCACATATAGATTTCAGAGAAGTAATAGCGTCCATTTCCGAAAGATATGTAAATTTGCTGATAATATATATATATATATATATATATATATCCACTGTCTTCCCTGGCATAAAATTATGTTAAAGCGAAAGTTGACTTTTTCATTGTCTATTCCGTTGAGTTTGATATGAAATACCTTAAAAGGACTGTTTTGTTTGCAAAGTGTTCTAATAGAAATTATAAAATCCAGGTGTATTTGATCAAGGAGAAAATCAATGTTTCTTTAAAATTCCTCGGAGCGTATATATTTATGAGCGCTTTCTACAAACATCGCCGCATGGAACCCACTTCAATATTTTAATTTGGTAAAATAATGATGATAATGTGTTTTCATATTTAATAGTTTACTTTCATTAAATAGCCGAAGAATAAGAAGTATTTTGTTGATTTTTATTTCCTATTGCAGCCCTGTAAATAATGTTATATAATTAAGTTAATGATGAATAATATTATTCATTTTTCGTTAATTATATTTTATCTACTTTGGCAAGGCTTTGAGCAACTCGGTGTCTCTTGGTTTAGTTGTCCTAGCTAGATGGGACACTCGGATGCCCGCACGGAATGGCCATGTCAATCATCATCCGTCATAATAAACCCCTAGGCAGGAAATGTGGCTAGACGCGCAGTTGCAGTGAATTGAGTGGGTGGATGACGTCATGCACGACAGAGATGTCTTGAGAATTTTTTGAAAAGACGTGAGTTGAGGTACAAACGTTAAAGCATGCGGTTGAGTTTCTCAGATCTGATGCGATCGTTTGGTTCTCAACCGGCAGAGATGTGTTGAGATCATAGACACTACATGATGCGCCGTGTGTGGCCAGAATTCAGCATAATATGGTTAACATAGACTCTTATGAATTGTGTCTCTCTCGTGGTGTCACCAAGAGCTGAAGACAGAAAGAAGTAAACTCGTTCATATCAGAAACGACAGATTCAGCCGGTATTATTATTATTATTATAGAAATCATCATGGCTATAGAACAACATGACTAACACTTCAGGAATTCTGGGACCATTTTCTTCATCCTCAGCAACGTTTATAAGCACATATATGATCATCATCATCATCATCATGCCGTGCCACAAGCACGGATAAGCACATATATAAACAACATACCTGCCCCCTATCACGAAAACTATTCAAGTTAGGCGAACCAGACATGCAGGACATTGCTAGAGAAGCAGAGATGAACTCATAAGAGATGTACTCTTATGGATCCCCACACACGGCCGCGCAAAAGCAGAACGACCAGCACGAACGTACATTCAGCAGCTATGTGAGGATACAGGTTGTTGTCCTGAATACCTACCTAGGGCGATGAACGATAGGGAGGAGTGGCGAGAGAGGGTCAGGGATATCCGTGCTGCCAGCACGATATGATGATGATGATGATGATGATGTATTGCGTGAGGTGCCTGTGGTGTAATGGTTATCGTCGTAGCAAATGGACATGGCAACACGAGTTCAAATGAACTAATACCCTTGGGAAAGGTATGAATCCAATTCTTCTCCCTCCAGCTATGGGTAAATATTAGGGCAGACTATGTTCTTCAGCCTTGGTTAGGCAACTAGTCTAGGAGAAGGTAAACTCTGAATTCAAACCTGTTAAACTCCGCTTAAAAATTGACCTTGTGTCATATCCTGCCTGAGCGGAGGGGTTGGTAAATATGATATTTATTGCTTGGGTCGTTTGTTATTATGTCAATTAGGTTTAAAATATTACATTTTAGATAGGTATGCGTTAATAGTGAAGATTAGATATCTGATAGAGAAAAACTTATATTTCAAATGTCTGATTGGCTTTTCACAATAGAGTCGTTGAATGGGTAGCGTGAATTTAGTAAATTATGCGCAACACGTTCGTACCAAAGTGTATATTAATATCATTATAGAAGAGACTTCCGGATGCGTTTATAAATGTTTAATGCTGAAATGAATTACAAATAAAACAAGTAAATAGAAAATAAATACCTAGAGATTAAGTTGAACAGCATTTATTGGGTGCAGAAACAAAATATGGAGTATTTTTTTAAACATTCTTTTAGAATTATTAGACTAATTTTGGAAGCAAAAAACGCGATAAATCTAAATTTTCATGATTACGTCAATTATACAAGCAGGTTTTTTTTAAATTAAAATTTAACCAAATATAAGAGAGCAAGAGAAAAAACGACAAAGAATATTTGATTTGCTTAACGTCGAAACCAAGCCGAAAACATTTCGGCAATAATTACATCTTTTTATTGCCTCTATCCTGCCCAGACCTTAACCCTCTTGATTACACCATATGAAGCGTTTTAAGAAATAAAACAAATACAACTTCCAGTCAAAATATTGGCTCGCTTAACTTGCAATTGAAGAGAAATGGGATAAAATGACGGAAGAAATTATTTCGAAGGTATACAAATCGTTTCAATGGCGTGGTGATACACTAAGTGAAAAAAATGGCGACCGTAATGAGTAAATTTACTGTTTTGTGTTAATCTTCTGTGTTTAGTTTATTTTCTAAAATCAAAATGAATCTTGTTAGCTGGTTAAGTGTTCGCCAATATCCAGGGAGACTGGGCTTCAAACCCAGGTCGAGTCATTCCAAACATTCAAGATATGGTAATTGATGCCTCCTTGCTTCACACTCAACATTATTAGGTACGCATTAAGGGTAAAGCAAAAAAATTCAGGAAAATGTGTTGTGACCTCTCCTACATCTCAGTGTTGCAGCTTTTAAAAAGGAAGCCTTCGCTTCGCCCTAAACTATGGTCTCTAGGATTACTTTACTTTAGTATTTTACAAGAATATTCTAAATTTTGCTGACGCAACCTGTTTATGTCTTATTTTACCTGAGTATAATACTTCACAAATTATGTCATTCTGTGAATATTAATGTTTATACGTGTATTGTGTACGTCAATATTTTACTTTGGTTTCATTTATTGCTTACTTTCATATCAGACCTCATTTCTTTCGTGGATAATATCTGTTTATGGTCCTGAAATTTACGACAGAAAATGTTGGTTCAGTCTGATGTATCTCTTATTAATATTGCAAAACACCACTCCTTCAGTAATCTACAGTCAAAGAATCCGCCCAACCCGGTGAAAATTATCCCTAAGATTATTTTATTCCATTGAATTCTGAACTAAATACGGGCCTCTCAGGTTCCATGTCTTAAATCCACTTAATCGCCGGGGCCATTAGCCGATCTCCTTCGTCTACTCACGTGTTCTAGCGTAACACACAAATTCAGTCCCTTGTAAAATACAATAACTGAGGATGACATTAAAAGACTTTTCGAAATTCCCATTGAGATGGCAACTAAAAGTCCAGAAAACAAGGAAAAATATTGTTGTATAATCTCTTCACCGCGCGACACGTTTCTCCTATCTTTGTCCCCTTGTCTCGCTGGCTGTCGTCTCTCATCGCCATCTTCTATTCTTGGTTCCACGCTGTTTCAAGTGCTTACTGAGATGAACAACCAAACTACATTTGTTTTTGGTACACAATTTATTCAGTTCATCGATCATGTAACACATGTTAACGACCAAACTCATGTCGGGAGCCAGTGATAGAAAGAAGACAGCCGTAATCATGGCGGTTTCTCTACTGACTTAAGTTTCAATTAGCAAAGGATCTCGATTTTTATTCACATGGCTGGGATATACAATTACTACTAAGTTTTCATCTGATCTCGGGTCATCACCCCTCAATTGCTCTTTTATGACCCAACGGTTTCTTCAACCGTTTTAGATCTTTTTCAACTATCTATGCAAAATGAAAAATATGATTTAGCTTTTATTATTCAGCAATATTTCATACACCAATAACGTAAAATTCGTTGTATCCAGTTGATTATTAAAACACTTTAATTAGAAGAATCACCTTTCGAAACCAGAAGATTAAATTTCTACAAAATTTCAATGACTTTATAGATTTTTTTGTCAAATCTATCGGAAAAAACTGCACCAAATTGAAAGCATTGTAATTCCCCTGTGAAAAGCATATATAGCTTTAAATATCTAAAAAGTTTCACGCATAAAAATCAATATAAAATATCTATTCATTTAACTAATACCCACATGCTAAATTCTCCGTAGATTCTCCAGAAAGTTATTCATTAATAATATAAAAACCTAAGATACAATAATAATATGTGGAAAAAGTATTTCTGTAAATAATGCTTCGAAAGCCGTTTCTGCTTTTATTTACTCGGCGCGTATTTTCTTTTTTAGAAATATATGCTGTATTTTCGAATCTAGTTCTTTCTTTTATTTAAAAAAACAGTCCGCTAAAATGTTTCTAATGTCTGTTTGTCCGCCATTTTTATTTTATCTGCTGCATCTGTAGTGCGCGCCATTTTTTTATTTTGCTTCAAAAACGAGCGTTATGTTTTACGTTCTTTGTTTTGAAAGTTTTTACTCAAAAATATCAGTTTGTCTGACAGTTTCTTTTCTTTCATAGAACAACAGGTTTTTTCTTTCCATTTTTCCATAGTTATATATTTATTCACAAAGTTATTTCTTTTAGTTTCTCCTTTCTGAGTCCTTGTCTGATTTTCTCTCCTCGTTATCTTCACGTGCTATCACCATCATCATCACCAACTAGACAGACCAATACTAGTCCCACCTAGCCAACCCCTCCGCTCGGGCAGGATATGACACAAGGTCGATATGAAAGCGAAGTTTAACCGGTTTGAATTCAGAGTTTTCCTTTCTCATAATCGTAGTAAGCGAGTTCGTACTCAAGTTGCGCTATTATGTTCACTTTCGGGCAAATACCCTTGGGAGAAGGATGAACCCCCTTATCATCCAAGGTACTATTTACCAACCCCTCCGCTCGGGCAGGATATTACACAAGGTCAATCTTTATGCGGAGTTTAACAGGTTTGAATTCAGAGTTGTCCTTCTCCTAGACTAGTTGCCTAACCAAGGCTGAAGAACCTAGTATGTCCTACAATTTACCCATAGCTGGAGGGAGAATAATTGGATTCATACCTTTCCCAAGGGTATTAGTGCTATGTGAAATGCAATCAGTCTCGTCCAGGATTTGAACTCGTGTCGCCGTGTTCATTTCCTACGATGATAACGACTACACCACGGGCACCTTATCATCCAAGGTATGGGTAAAATAGTACCATTACTGTTCTGCTAGGAGAATGGTTTTGGCATTAAATAACCTACAAAGGTTGATATGCCATTAAACAAAGACACCAAACCAAACCAAACCTCCCTTCTCCTAGACTAGTTGCCTCAACAAGCCTGAAGAACCTAGTCTGCCCTACTATCTACCCATAGCTGGAGGGAGAATAATTGGATTCATACCTTTTCCAAGGGTATTAGTGCTATGTGAAATGCAATCAGTCTCGTCGAGGATTTGAACTCGTGTCACCGTGTTATTTCTTACGACAGAACCCATTACACCACGGGTACCTAGTTTATGTGTAGTAGTCATTGGTCTAGTGGTTAGAGTATTCGCCGGACACCTGGGTTTAATCCCAGATCGTGTCATACCAAAGACTTTTAAAATAGTACTTGATGCCTCCTTGGTCAACACTCAGCATTATAAGGTACGTATCAAGGGTAAAGTAGAGCAATCCTGGGAAAAGAGTAGCACCTTCCCCTACATCATGGTGTAGTAGCTATTGAAAAGGGAGCCTTCTGGTCGCCCTCGACTACTTTCACCAAATTTACTTTACTTACCTAGTCCATGAAAGAATGTTACTTGCGAGTTAATTCCCACGTGTCAGCTGGTCTTATTCATCTTACTTGGGTGGTTTTTTCAGCAGGGGTTATAATTGGGCATAAAGATGCTATTTTTGGGAGCACTGCTTCCCGATTTTTTTCAAAAGAAAACGTAGCTGTATTCGTTTAATCGCTTCTAGCTTTTAATCCCCGTTATTCATTGGCGTCCAAGTTGTGAAACGATACAGACGTACTAAAACAGCTACCTGTTAGAAGAAAGTCCCGTTTTATTTCATCAGTGAGATAAGATTTGCATATTGTCAATAACCTATTGAGAGAAGTTCATGTTATTCCTACGGGTATGTTGATATTGCTTTCAGTATATGGGATATTGCTACCGAGGTATAGGAACTGGTCTCCATCATCCTTCTTTCAATGTTATTTCCCTGTCAGCAATGATCTTTTTTAACAATTTCTCGGACCTTTCACGCTAATTGTTATTTTTGATTCGTTCCCCATATATATATATATATATATATATATATATATATATATATATATATATATATATATATAAACTACTTCCTGTTCACAACACCATATTTCTTGTTTCATTGCTACAGTCAGGTGACTTATTCAGTTGACCTTTTCTACGAATATCAAATGGATCCGACAAGTATGTATTCAAGTTTTCTATAACCATCTTAATAAATATTTTCTTGTTTAGGTAAGCCCTTTGACTGTCTGTATAGGTATTGGCTATAAATGCAGGAGCTGATTTTTTTTATGAAATTCACGTTATTTACACGCTAACAGTCAAAATTCTAAAACTCTCTTAAACCACAAACTTAGTTGAAACTTAAAACTAATTTTAAAAAAAATCCAAAGACACAATTTTCCATGTATTATTTCTTCCAACGCGTGATATCACCTAGCTAATCGGTGTTCGATTATCTATCAATCATTATTGACTTAACTTGCATGAAGAGGTGTAAGAGACTAACGCTGATTGATAATTGTCTAGGTCCCCCCCACACATATACTCAAAAATTCTCTCTCTCCCTTACACACACACACACGCACGCACTCACACACACAAGATATATATATATATATATATATATCATCATGTCATGCCGAAGGCACTGATCTCCCTAAAACTCTCTCGCCACTTCTCCCTATCGTTCATCGCCTCTGGTAGGTTTTCAGGGCCACATCCCGTATCCATACATAGGTGCTGAATTTATGTTCGAGTTGTTCGTCCTGCTTTTGCCCGGCCTTATGTGGGGGTCCATAGGAATACATCACTTATGAGCTCGTGCCTGCTTCTCCAGCAGTGTCTTGCATGACTGATGTATATACATATATATATATATATGAAGTTTCAGAAGTTTGATATTATTTAAAATCTACACGAATTTTTAGAAATAAATTCGTTATATTGATAAATTCGCTTTAAGATGATTTCAAAATTTAGCAGAATGTGTAGAAACAACACGTAATTCTAATCTTAAGGTTTAAACGCTTTTTCAGTTCCAATGAATGGTATTCCAACACCTGAAATAAAACATATAATTCTTTGTTGTTTTTATACATTCTGCGATCATTTTAGCGATAATTTGTCAACTTACTTGATTGACAAAATGATAATTTAGTTTAATCAACCCTTTTGTGTGCATGAAATTTGTAAGTTTGTTAGAAGGCATTTTGGTTTGGTTTGGTTTCTTTGTTTAATGGCATATCAACCTTTGTAGGTTATTTGATGCCAAAGCCATTATCCTAGAAGAACAGTTGTGGTACTATTTAACCCATAGCTGGGAGGATAAGGGGGTTCATATCTTTCCCAAGGGTATTTGCCCGAAAGTGAACGTGACTGGAGTACGAACTCGCGTACTACGATTCCGCAGTCCATCGCTTTAATCATTACACCACGAAGACACCCCCAGGCATTTTGGAGGACAAAAAAAAAAGATTAGTGGATGAGTTTTCTTCATAAATGTCTACTTAGTACATATCCTTGTTCTGCAGGTTAAGAACACAAAACGGAATATATGTGCTATAATTAAACAGGCGACGTCTTCACACTAGATAGAACCTCTCTGAAACGAGAAAACAAATTCACCAACCAAGGAAGTAGTTTCTCACATCGACAGGCGGCTAACGAAGGCATGGACAGCTATCGATAGGCTATCGATCATATTGAAATCTGACCTGACGGATAAAATGAAACGCAGTTTCTTCCAGGCAGCTGTCGTATCGATACTGCTGTATGGATGCTCAACTTGGACGCTAACTAAACGGCTGGAGACGGCAACTACACAAGAATGCTGCAAGCAATATTGAACAAGTCCTGGCGGCAACACCCCATAAAGTACCAACTATACGGCCACCTACCTCCTATCAACAAAACTATCCAAGTTAGACGAACCAGACATGCAGGACACTGCTGGAGAAGCAGGGACGAGCTCATAAGTGATGTACTCCTATGGACCCCCACATATGGCCGGGCAAAAGCAGGTCGACCAGCTCGAACATACATACAGCAGCTATGTGAGGATACGTGATGTATCCCTGAAGACCTGCCAGAGGTGATGAACGATAGGGAGAAGTGACGAGAGATGTCAGGGATATCAGTGCTGGCGGCACGACATGATGATGAAGATGATTGATTTTGACATTTTCACAGATTTTCCGTATCATTATCTTTTTAGTGAGTATGTATAACAGAGGTTAGGTGTGATCATTCAGTTAAGATGTGTTTCGGTATGAGGTTGTTTTGACATTTTGGGAAAAATAAAGTTTGAAATAAGGTTTGATGAAAATTACATGCAAATGAAACGTCTACATACTATACACCCCCATTTACTCGTATTTCACAGTCAAATTAGCAACCCAGCAGTGGTCACATACCTTCTCTATTCATAATTAATAAGTGAAAAGATCAGCTAATGTGCTCAATATTCAATTTCAGAATCTTGTATTACCCAGTCAGCAGGGGCTGTAGAATACACCAACTGTATAGAGGTAAGACCCTCCTAGCGAGTGACCTGGATATGACACTAAAGAACCAGACTGTGACGTTCCACTAATGCTAGAGGATTAGGCAATGCGGAGTACTCTTTCATTGGCATCACTCCCAGGTCCACTCTTGCCAAAAGTTCGAATAGAACTTATGCTAATCTGAATTACTTGAAATAGAACTGTTTTGATATTTTAACTGCGTGCTTAGGCTAAACTGAACTGTTTGAAATAGAACTGTTTTCACATGTAAACTCTGTACTTATGCTAAACTAAACCGTTTTAAATGGAACTGTTTTGACATCGAAACTCTACTCAGGCAAAATTGAATTTTTCGAAATACACATGTTTTAACATTAAACTGTGTGTAAACAAAAACTATTCTTATACCAAACTAAATTCTTTGAATGAAAAATGTTTAATTAAACTGAATAGCTTGAAATAGAAATGTTTTTACAATTAAACTGTGTACTAATAGTAAATTGAATTATTTGAAATCGATATGTTCATTTTTAGGAAAATGGGTTGATATGAGGTAAAATCAGAGGTTGATATGAGGTAAAATCAACACAGACATACAGAATCTTGAAACTATGAAAGGAAACGAATTAATTATTTTAGGGGCAAATTCCTTACATCTTGCCAAAATGGACAAGTTCGTTATCTCAATTCGAAATGTCCTGAACTCTTCAAAATATATTGTTTCTTCAGTCGAAGAAATAAAACAAAAAATCAAATGATGTTTAAAAAATACATTCATGCACAAAATTAAGAATATATATATTTTTAAATATAGACGAATAAAAATGCCTTTCTCCCGAAGGTTGTGGTCCCATTTTTCCGAATTTGAATGCCTAAATCAGGAATTATGCAGATGAAATTATTTGAGTGATCACGTGACCGGTCTTTTTTTCATCTTAGACAGCAACAGCGCTACAAGAAAATTTAACTATGAATTACCGTTTCTCGAGGTTTTTTTTTTTTTTTTCGACTGGACGATTTACAGAACGATAGATATAAATTAGAAACATCAGTAAAGATTTTACTTATCTAAATGGTTTGGTTTATTTGTTTAATGGCATATCAACCTTTGTAGGTTATTTAATGCTAAAGCTATTCTCCTAGAAGAACAGTAGTGGTACTATTAAATCCATAAGTGGGAGGATAAGGGGGTTCATACCTTTCCCAATTGGTATTTGCGCGAAAGTGAACGTAATATCACGACTGAAATACGAACTCGCTTACTACGATTCCACAGTCCATCGCTTAAACCATTATACCACGAGGACACCCCCTAAGCAAAGTAGGGGGGTGAATTTCTTAAATTGATTCATCAGACGATTACCTCTCATGTAAGGATCGGGAAAATGTACAAATACAAAAATACTCAAAAGGATTGTACTGCTTCATATGCGTACAGTTTGGTAACTAAGTCATGATACCAGTCTCACTATTGATGGTGAACGTGTCGGTAGGAATATTTATTTCTGGAATTTTCTTTGACAAAAATGACACTCTGTGGCACAATCTCCCCACAAAAAAAATGAGAGAAGATTGTCTTAGATTGCCCAGTATTATCATTAAATTAATTATCTTCATTTGCTGACTCAGTCAATCTTCAAGAGGAGATGAATGTCTTAATACAAAAGTATAATTTTACAGGGACATGAAATATGTGGAAATATTTACAACAAAGTGCTTATTAGAGTTTATATATCCTATCACTTCAAGCTAATAAGGCAGAAAACCAGTTAATCCTTCAAAAGCGAATTTTTAAAAAATCAATAAAATTTGGACACAAGCATATAAATATATATATATATATATATATATATATATATATATATATATATATATGAGTGTGTGTGTGTGTGTGTGTGTGTGTGTGTGTGTGTGTGTGTGTGTGAATCAATGAATAAAAAGCTGTTGTCTTAATTTAATAAATTCTATTTCTTTCACATGAGTAAATGGTTTGTTGAAAAAGAAAAGTTAAATCTCTTTTCTTTTAAGAAAATTTGATAAAAGTTAAAAAGTTAATATGCCCCTATTGCATTGTTCAATTTCTACATAAGGAGTATCCCCGTCGTGTAATGATTAAAGCTCTGGACTGCGGAATCCTAGTATCCGAGTTCGAACTCCAGGCGTACTATTATGTTCCCTTTCGGACAAACACCCTTGGGAAAGGTATAAATCCCATCTAACATCCCATCAATGGGTTAAAATGTACCACTACTGTCTTTCGAAAAAAAAGATGGATTTGGCATTAAATAACCCGAGAATGTTATTATTATGTTATTAAATCTTGAACAAGCCCTGGCGGCAACACCCCACAAGACAACAACTGTACGGCCACCCGCCTCTTATCACGAAAACTATTCAAGTTAGACGAACCAGACATGCAGGACACTGCTGGAAAAGCAGGGACGAACTCATAAGTGATGTACTCTTATGGACCCCCACACATGGCCGTGCAAAAGCAGGACGACCAGCACGAACATACATTCAGCAACTGTGTGAGGATACGGGATGTTGTCCAGAAGACCTGCCTGAGGTGATGAATGATAGGGAAAAGTGGCGAGAGAGGGTCAGTGATATCCGTGCTACCAGCCTGACATGATGATGATGATGATGCCATTAAATAACGAACTCATCTAGACAATATATTATGCGTGTTTAAAACATTTTTGCGAGTATATTGCTATGCAATTCGAAAAGTATATTTATGCGCAAATATTTGATTGAATGCTGTTGTATAATTAGCTATAAGGAGGTGTTATGTTTCCACATCGAAATAACTTCGTATAAGAAAACAAAAAATATCAATGTTAAATTAAATGCAATACTGTAAAAAGAGAAGGTCTAAATAAGGAATTATGCAGATGAAATTATCTGGGAGATCACATGACCCGTCCTTTTTTCATCTTAGACAGCAAGTGCTAGTGCTACAAGAAATTTAACTATGAATTACCGTTACTCGAGGCTTTTTTTTTTGACAGGACGATTTGCAGAACGATAGATATACATCAGAATCATCAGTAAAGATTTTACTAATCTAAATGGTTTGGTTTATTTGTTAAATGGCATATCAACCTTTATAGGTTATTTAATACCAAAGCTACTCTCCTGGAAGAACAGTAGTGGTACTATTAAATCCATAACTGGGAGGATACGGAATCAAAAAATATTGATTTGAATAAAATGTATTTATATCTACCGAAGGTTTCATTTGTTTATTTATAAGATTTAGTTTGGCTCCAAATTAGATGAAAAGTTGATTGATACATAGAAGATTGTGACTGTTTAAAATATATTTTCAAAAATCTAAGAGAGGGAAAAGGTTATGTTAAGCTTTAATCCTTCAAAATTTCCAGGGCAATATAAATATTGTATGATATCACAAAGAATTTTTAAAAAGTAAAATATAGTCATCCCAAACGAGGGCGTCGATTGCTTGATGTTACAAAAACAAATCTGCGCCCAAAATAACAGCTTCTCGTGCCAATTTTCGTATCAACTTTTTTTTGTAGAGAAATCAATTTTTTCCTTGTATATATATATAGAGAGAGATAGATAGATAGAGAGAGATAGATAGAGAGAGAGAGAGCACTAATACCCTTGGGAAAGGTATGAATCCAATTATTCTCCCTCCAGCTATGGGTAAATAGTAGAGCAGACCGGGTTCTTCAGCCTTCGTGAGGCAACTAGTCTAGAAGGAAAACTCTGAATTCAAACCTGTTAAACTTCGCTTAAGAATTGACCTTGTGTCATATCCTGCCCGAGCGGAGGAGTTGGTAAAGATAGATAGATAGATAGAGAGAGAGAGAGAGAGAGAGAGAGAGAGAGAGAGCACTAATGGAAGAAAATGTGCGCTCAGTATCGGTGATAGAGCTAAGCTTGCGTAATGTAGCCACCATGTTAATGGCTCTTGGTGACAATTTGTTTCTCATCAAAGGAATCATAGGTTTATCGTACTGGTGAATTAGCAACCTCTATCTTAACTTTTAATTAAATCGTCTCTTTACTGACCCTGTAACTCATTGATTTCCTTTAAACATAACGTTACATTTTTCCATCAGTTTCAAATAACAAACGCCAAATTGCAAAAGCTACTCTAATCTTACTAACTGTTTTAGAATTTACCATTATTAAAGAAGGAGGTAGTCCGTGAATTGCATAGCAGAGAACACATAGTGCCGTTGATTACGTCTACGTCATCCACACTTATATGTATATTGCATATACACATACGCATATAAGAGGATTTTTCTGCCACATTGAAGCGGGTGATAAAATGTTAAATGATGGAGAACTGAAAAAATAAGTATTTGGTCAATCCTCTGTAACACTGTTGCTAAGGTAACCCTTTTTTCAATAAATAAAGAATCAACAGTTATTTAAATTTACCTGGGCTTAGTTATGTCTTTTCAAAACCTCCAAAACATTTTTAAGCATCAACTTAAATAGTGAATTCGAAATTTGTCCCTCTAACTAGACACAAACAAGCAAAATTCACCCATCATTCACTGAAACCTAACACTAATAGTCTATGCTCAGTGATAACAAATTGACCTTGTGTCATATCCTTCCCGAGCGGAGGGGTTGAGTAAATATGATAACAAAGGAAACGCCTTCATAGGCCTAACTACCTTTGTTCTGTAGAGACGTGTAAAAAAACACCTATATGACAATAGATCCATCTTTCAGCAACACAAAATAAATTCGTTCCTCTCCTACAAATAATTTAAAGATAGAATTAAAAAAACTCTAACTTCTTGAATATGTCTATACAAATATTAACAAGTATTCCTTTAATAAAATTAAGTTCTTCTATAACAGCCACAGTCTAAAATGTTTTTGACATTGTCACACCGATTCTTTCTCTTGCCTATATCAATAAGAAGTATTCACTCGTGCTTAAACTTATGACGAGTTTGATGTATTTTCTTTTTTCATTTTCAAAAACCTAACTTTCCTTTTATAACAATATAAAATGACTTATTGACCTGGAAGAAATTCAAAAGTCAATTTAAAAAGTCAGTGATAACCAAACTTTCCAATTGTTAAAACAAAGATAAGCAACCTTGGGGTTTTGTCGGTCCATAGATCTCTTTTAAATTATGACATCTCTTGCCCACCAATTGGGGTTAAAAAAAGAAAGAAATCCTTGGATAGATTAATCAGATCTTTGATTTTGGTTTTGGTTAAAGTGAAAAAAGATAATCCCCCACAGGGTGTGGGCTGCAATCTTTAATTACATTGGTTTACAAAGAAATTGAGGCAAGCACAAAAATACCTGTTTTTACCTAATTTGAGGGTGCTGAATTCAAATTTGAAATCCGTTTTTACTCATCACCTCTAGTTTTTTTAGATAAGCATAGTGTGCATTTTGTGCATATACGGTATATAAAGGCTTATATTAATTCAGGGTTAATTCTAATATTGTGAGACTTATGACTTATTTCATTAGTTATTATGCACTAAATGTGATAGCATTACATTATATATATATATATATATATATATCTTTTATTTTATTTAAAGAAAAAAACAAAGACCTATTATTTTAGGATTATAAATTTATTTCCAACCTGTTTTTCGTTTCTGGTGTGAACCAAAAACACGAAGAAAAATAGAACAGGTTTTCTTCAGATCCAATAGATAATAAAAACAGAATAGACACGGGGGGTGGGAGAGAGTTAAAGAGTTACCTCCTCGTTTCATTGAATTTCGGTTTTTTTAATTTCCGTTTTTTCATTTACCTATTTATTTTATTTTCAAAATTCTTCCGTCAGTTATAATAACGGTAATTTAACTTTTTTATTCATTCTATTTTATTTATTTTCTTTTCTTGTTAAGTTCGATAAATAACTTTTATGTGCGATGTGAATGTAATAAATTTTTGTAAGGGAAATATTAATGCTTATATTAATTTCGATACTATTTATTAAGCTACCTATTTTTCCATGTGTGTATATTGGATACGTTTTTTGTCTGGTTTCACTATTTATTTCTATGTTTTAAAAAATGTATAGTCTATAGTTTAAATTTTGTCCTATGTCTACATCTAGCTATTAATTCACTTCTCTTATTTAATAACTGATCAGGCAATTTATATGTCAATATATATATTTTCTCTTCTAAGCACAACTTGCATCTACCGTCAAAACTATTTGGAGTATTTGATTTTTTCAAAATAGACCATTCAATCTCAGGGGTTAACGCTTTGTTTTTTGAACACCAGAATTGTTTTGATAGTGCCGTATGGTGATTTAGGTGTTCGTGGGAGAAAGTAAATTTGTGGTTAGAATACCTCTCCTTCCATTTTGTGGAAGTCAACCCGATATAAGTTTTTTTAAATCCGTAATGAGACTATATAAAAGCCAGAAAACTAGAAATGATAGAGCAAAACTATTTATAAACTTGAATTCAGCACACCCAAATTAACAAAACACCTATCCTCATTCTTTCCTCAGACCAAAAATTTATTTTTGTAAACCAGTGTTATTCAAACTCCTGAATTGTGATTTGATTGGATGACCAATTTAAAGCTGATATGTGTAAAAGATACTCTTTCTACCAATCAGCGTAGATTAGTAGTAGAACAATGCGAAATGATCAGTGATTGGTTAGCCAATCGGGAATGTTTGTTTCCTCGGGAATCCTCTATAAAAGTAGATTTTTACAGGGTTACTGAAGAAAAAAGATCTGATATTTATACCGAAGATTAGAAATCTAAAAACTAAATCCTTTCCTGCAAAAGCCTGACTCCCAGTAACATAGAAAGACAGCACCTGCTAAATACTTAAATTTTCTCTTTCTCAAGCATAACAAAAGTGACAATTTCCTGATACATATCCTGAGGATATATATATATATATATATATATATATATATATATATATATATATATATATATACATGAATATATATATATATATATATATATTCATAATTATAGTTATATTTCCTCTCATTATATTATAATGTTACGAAGACTCGTAGCTCCGACTTGGGAAGACGTAACCTCGGAGGTGGCCGTGTTCGCTGTAGGGAATACGTACCTATAAAAAAGACACATTAGGTCAAGTGTTCGCGTAATTTACCTTGACTTGTTAATTCGGTATCGCTTATATGTGGCATAAATCAGTGGCCCAATGGTAGAGTATCGGCTTCTGCATACTGTGGTTGTTGGTTCGATCTCCAGTAGTGGAGATCACGGTGTGCACTACTGATGAGACCTAATAAGGTCGAATGTAGCTGTTCAGTGCTCCGTATATCACGTGTAGGTGTGTGCCGGATTTTCTTGTCATGGTAATTTTTAACTTAATATATCCATTCCTCCATTCATAATTATATATATATATATATATATATATATATATATATATATATATATATATATATTATTGTTAAAGCATTGTGTTTAAAAAAATTGTTAACTGTTAACGGAGAGTTGTTCTTGTCTTTGAGTTGCCTACACCCAGACAACTTTTCCAACGAATCATCCCGGCTGTTAGAAAAAGTTTCGGTTATAATGTGTCATCCCCAATCATTAGATCTTTGAAATACATCGTGGGCACTGAGAGAGTTGATAAACCAACTCACCAGACACGCATGTTGGTCTCAGGAACGAAGGCCGCAATCAAGTATACTCACTATCATTGAACCACAACCTCTAACAAGATTATTTTCTTTCGTAAACTCCTCTCCTACTTATTATTTCTCCAACTCTTTATATAAATTCATAGGACCTGTCATTGTGTATGTCATTTCATTATTCGACGCCTGATGATGGCTCATGTTTAGGCTGAAAGTACTTCGCAAAAATAAGGTACTTTCTTGAATTCATTCCACCCGGAATTCAAATGACTCGTACAAAGACTAGATCAGCTAAAAGATAAAATAAGCACAAAAGAAGTGTTTGTCACATTTTATTCAACGTTTAAAAGAGCCAAAGCTATATATATATATATATATATATATATATATTGCTTTCAGCTCTTTTAGACGTTGAGCTCTTTAGCTCTCTCTTTCGATCGGACCCTTTCATCTATCTCTCCCGGTGGATCTTTCAAATTACATCTTCTGTCTGCTGATAACTATTGAAAGTAATTTCTAGCTTGTCGACCAACACTGGCGTATCCATAACAGAATATCACTCATGTGTTCGTACTTGCTTCTCCATCAATGTCGTCTTACTTGTATGATTTTATAGATGAGAAGTGAGTGGCCGTACAACTACTGTTTTGTGGGGTGTTGCTTCTAGGATTTGACGATAATATTTTGTAGTATTCTTGTCTATCATTTTCTCGATGAGGTTTCGGTAATCATGTCCAGCATCCATAAAATAGTTTTGACAAAACCACTACTTGGAAGATATACCGTTTTATTCTATTGGATAGATCAGACTTCCATATTATATATAGCCTATCGATTGTAGTCCACCCCTTTTATAGGCATATATTGACATCACTTTTAGTAGATGAGACACCGCTGATGAGGTACGTGAACTTCAACTAATTTAAAAGGACCGCCGTTTAGATTGGAGTTCGTTCCTTCTCGATTAAAACATTTTTGTTCGTATTCATGCGGGGGACAATTTCTTCTTCTTCCTGCTCCAGACTATGCGGCAGGGGTTCCACTTGGGTAGATGAGTTTGAAAGACGCGCTATGGCATCTGCATAGTCTTCGTCCGTTATAGTTTCTGTGGTGTATCGACTACTTCTTGCCTTTCAAGTGTAAAGTAATATTCTTTTTGTTGACCTATCGACGTTCGAAGTACGCAGTCTAGGTAGATTATATATATATATATATATATATATATATATATGTGTGTGTCTGAGAGAGAGAGAGAGAGAGAGAGAGAGAGAGAGAGAGAAAGAGAGGTGGGGAGAGGGGGAGAGTGCGCATATTCGTGCGTGTGTGTGTGTTAAGGAGAGTGTGTATACTTCGATTTGACTGGTTTAAACGTCGTTACTTTAATTATATTGGAATTTTGGACAATGATCTGATTCAAGCAAAAATCGTTTTTATACGTGAGCTCTATATTTATGGGGTTGATTTTTTGAGTTGTTACTGATGATTGATCTCACCTTCGCTGTCTCAATGGTTTTTTGCTTGAGAAAAGAAAATTTGAATAAGAAAGAAAATAATAAGTAATCAAAGAAAACAACAATAGCGTAAATGGATATGATTAACAGCTTTTTTATTTAGAAAAACATTCACTTTATGTATTGCCAGTAATTAAGTCACCCTTCCTCTTCCAGCAAAAATTGCAATCAGTGTACTCACACACAATTTTCGAACACACACACACACACACACGTATATATATATATATATATATATATATAACCTGAACTTTCGTCGACGAATATTAAATATTTAATAAACTGCTTGTGGTTGGTATAAAACAACATTAGATTATTGAAATGTTTATGACAGCATTAATATCGATATGCGTTACATCAAATGTTCTGATAATAAAATATTGAAATTAATAGAAGTGTTTTATTGTTTGCCGTCAGCTTCAATGCACATATAATTTGCCTCTCGCCTACAAGAACATTTTAACGTAATCAGATGGAGGACATTCTACTACAGTCAAAGCCAACGTATTTTATTACAAGTCTTTTATCTCTTCAGTTCTGAAGAGTTCTAATCTTTTTCGTGTTACATTTATACATCCGTCTAAAAAAATAGAATACCAAACCGGATGAAGTAATAAGAGAGCGAGAAAATAAAGGTGAGGACAATGATAAAATGGAAGTGGAAAGAGAGAGAGAGAGAGAGAGAGTGAGAGTGAGAGAGAGAGAGGAGGACAAAAAAAGGAAAATAATAAAGACGACATAAAAAAGAAAGACAAATGACTGCAATAAGGAAAGAAAGATGAAAAAGGAAATAAAAGGCTCCCCGGTCGCGTCATACATACGACTTTAAAGATGGTACTTGATACATCCTTGCTTAACACTCAGTAATGTAAGGTACATATCAAGAGTAAAGTTGATCATTCCAGGGAAAAGGAGTAGCGCCCTCGCCAACACCTTGTTGTAGTATTGAAAAGGTAGCCTTCTGGTCGCCCTCGACGACGGTCGCCAACATACTTACTTCGGTAATGAAGGCAAGAAATAAGAGGACGACAATGGGAAAGGCAAAAAGAATTACAATGATAAATAGAATAAGTTACAGTAGGGTAGTCAGGAAGTCAAATAAGAGAATAGTAGCAATAAAATGGTCAAAAGATAGAAGTATAACAGTGTGGAAAACAAGGGAGAGGAGGACACCTTTAAATCGAGGAAAAAGACGGACACATACTAATAGGACACAGAAGTGAAGGCAACAATAAAGAGAGCGAAGAATATAAGTACAATAGTATTGAAAGTAAAGAGCATCATAAGATAAAAAAAAGAGTACTTCAAGAGTGAAGACGGAGTTCAGTAAGGAAAAGAAAAACAGAGAAATAGCAATAAAATGAGAAGAAAGGAAGAAAGTAAGGAAGTTAAAAAAAAAAGAAAGACAAAGGTCAATTATTTGGAGGGCAATGAAGATATTTAAAAAAAGCTATAAAGCAAAGAACGGTAAGATAAAAAGCAAAGAACGATAATAAAGTGAGCGAGGTGTAATGGTTATCGTCGTAAGGAATGGACACGGCGACACGAGTTCAAATCCTGGACGAGACCGATTGCATTTCACATAGCACTAATACCCTTGGGAAAGGTATGAATCCAATTATTCTCCCTCCAGCTATGGGTAAATAGTAGGACAGACTAGGTTCTTTAGCCTTGGTGGGGCGACTAGTCTAGGAGAAGGAATTCAAACCTGTTAAACTCCGCTTAAAAATTGACCTTGTGTCATATCCTGCCCGAGCGGAGGGGTTGGGTTAATATGATAAAGTGAACAAGGAAAAGAAAAATGATAAAGTGGTCATTGAAGAAACGGAGAATAGCAAGGAATATTTGGACGATAAAGATAACAATAAAAAGCCCGACGAAAAAAAGTACAACAATGAAGAGGGCAAGTAAGAGTAAAAGAAAGATCAACAATAAGCATGGCATGAACACAATAGACATCAATAAAGACAGTATTAATGAAAATGAAAAATGACAGAGAAGAACAACAAAAAAGAGGAAGGAGAATCATAGCAAAAAGGAGAGGAAGGAGAAGGACAACAGAAAGAAAAGAATAGAAAAGGAGAAAAAAGGTGAGAAAGAAAAGAATAGAAAAGGAGAAAAAAGTTGAGAAAGAAAGAAGGATAACAAAAATGAAGGAAGGGAGAAGGACAAAAAAAGGAACAGAAGGAGAGGACAACAAAAAGGAGGCTAAGAAAAAGGGAAAAGAGGAAAACAAGGATAAAGACAATAAAAAGTAAGGGAAGGAGAAAGACATCAAAAAAGTGAGAAAGGAGTCGGACAACTGAAAGGGAAAGAAGGGGAAGGATAACAAAAAGGAAGGGAAAGAAAACAACAAAATAGAGAGTAAAGAAAAGGACAAGAAAACAAGGGGAAGGAGAAGGACAACAGAAAAGAAGGGGAAGGAAAAGAAAAACAAAAAAGAGAAAAAAGGACAACAAAAGTCGAAGGAGGACAGTAAAAAGAAAGGAACGCAGAAAGACAACAAAAAGGACAAAAAGTTGATGGACAATAAAAAGGAAAAGAAGGAGAAGGACAACAAAAAGGAAAGGAAGGAGAGGGACAACAAAAATGAGGGTCAAAAATGACAATAAAAAGGAGGGGAAGGAGAAAAATACGAAAAGGAAAGCGATGGAGAAGGGCAACTAAAAGAGAGAAAGAATAAAGGCAAAAAAAAAAGAAAATGAAGGACACGGACAACAAAAAGAAAGGGAAGAATTTGGACAACAAAAGGAGAGAAAGGAGAAGAAAAACAAAAAGGAGATGAAAGAGAAGGCCAACCAAAAGAAAGGGAAGGAAAAAGACCAGAAAAAGGAGAGAAAGGAGAGTGACAACAAAAAGGAAGATAATGAGAAGGACAACAAAAATAAAGAAAGGAAAGAGAAAGGCTAAAAAAGAAGGAGAAGGACAACAAAAAGAAAGAGAAGAATAAGGAGACAAATAAAAGGAAGGAGAAGGACAACAAAAATAGGGAAAGAAAGGACAACTAAAAAGATAGAACGGAGAAGGAAAACAAAAAGAAAGGGAAGTAAAATGACAACAAAAAGGAGATTTAGGATAAGCATACAAAAAGGAAGGGAAGGCAGAGGACAACAAAAATGAGAGAAAAAAGAAGGACCACAAAAATGAAGGGAAGGAGAAGAACGATAAAAAGAGTGAAAGTAGAAAGACAACAACAAGGAAGGGAAGGAGAGGACCAACAAAAAGAAAATAAAAGGAGGAGGACAACAAAAAAGAGAAAGGAGAAAGACAGCAATAAGGAATAGAAGGACAATAAAAATAAGGAGAGGCGAATGATTACAAAAAGGTGAGGAAGGAGGACAAAAAAAAAAAAAGACAGGACGGAGAAGGACAACGAAAAGGAGAGGAAGGAGAAGGACAAAAAAGTAGGTGATAGGCAACGAAAAGGAAGGGAAGAAGAAAGACAATGTAAAAGAGAAGTAAGAGAAGGACAACAAAAAGGAAAGGAAAGAAAGGGACAACAAAAAGGAAGAGAAGAAGAAGACACGACAATGAAAGGGAAGGAGAAGGACAGCATCAAAGATAGAAAGCAGAAGGACAAGGAAAAGGAAGGGAAGGAGAAGAAAAACAAAAAAGAAGGGGAAGGAGGAAGACAACAAAAAAGAGGGAAAGAAAAAGGACATTAAAAAAGAAGAGAAAAAGGGTAACAAAAACAAATGGAAGAAGGAGGACAACATGTAAGGGAATGAGAAGGACAATAAAAAGGAAGGGAAGGAGAAGAACAACAAAAAGGAAGAGAAGGAGAACGACAACAAAAAGGATGGGAGGGAGAAGGACAAGAAAAAGTAAGAGAAAGAGATAAAAAAAATGAATGGAAGGTGAAGGACAACAAAAAGAAAGACAAGGAGAACAACAAAAAGAAGGGAAGTCAGAAGGACAAAAAAAAGGAAGGGAAGATGAAGAACAAGAAAAAGGAGTGAAAGTAGGAGGACAATAAAATGGAAGGTAAGGAGAAAGACAAGAAATAGGAGAGAAAGAAGAAGCACAACAAAGTAGAGAGAAAGGTGACGGACGACAGATAAACAGGAAGTAGGACAAGAAATTGGAGAGTAAGGAGAAGGACTACAAAAATGGCAGGAAAGAGAAAAGCAGCAAAAAGGAGAGAAAGGAGAACAACTAAATGGAGGGGAAGGAGAATAACAATAATATAAACGATAAGGAAAAATACAACATTGAGAAATTCAAGGAAGAGATCGAAAAGTTAAAGAATGCAGATAAGGACAGAAAAAAAGAGGATATACAGGAGAGAAAGAGAATGTTTATGAATACGGTGGGCATAAAAGAGAAGAATCACAATAATGAGGATAAAGAAGTAAATGACAAATGGCCGAGAAGAAAAACTCTTCGGAGCGGAAATAAAGGTTGGGTTTGGTTGGATGAGTTTTATGGCATATCAACCATTGTAGGTTATTTAACGCCAAATCCATTTTTATGTAAATAATCTGTTCTATTTAAAACAATTCAGTTTAGCATAAGTACACAGTTTAATTGTCAAAAACATTTCCATTTCAAACTATTCAAGCAGTTATATGTAACAATTCAGTTAAGTGTAAATACAGTTTTACTGTCAAAAACAGTTCCATTTCAAATAATTCAGTTAAGCATAAGCACGCACTTTAAATGTAAGTAGGGTTTAATTGTGAAAAACATTTCTATTTCAAGCTATTCAGTTTACTCAAACAATTCATTTTAGCATAAGAATGCTGTTAGTTCTATTTGACCCATAGATAGGACCCCTATCAGGTGCTACCACTCCGGGTCTGAGTGGACCTGGGAGTGATAGCAATGAAGGGTTACTCCGCATTCCCCAAATCTCCAGCACTGCTTGAACCCCACCATCAAATTGTTTAGTGTCTTATCCAGGACACTTGTTAGGGGCGGTCTTACCCCTCTGCAGAGGTGCAGTCGGTTTATTCTACAGCCCCAGCCGACTGTTGCAAGGGGAAATAAAGTAAAGATAATCATGATTCGAGATAAAGTAACAACAATACGTCGGACAAGGAAGAGAAAAATATTTAGTAAAAATATGACTTATTCATAATAAAAATATAAATATTTCAAATATAATGAAAGGAAATGTCGACCAAAGTCAAGAGTGACCCGAAGCCTAACTTTTCAATTCCTATTACATCATTGCCCGTGGTGTAATGGTTATCGTTGCAGGATATGGACACTGCGACACGAGTTCAAATCCTC